>CM041787.1:12341702-13556163 GCA_023375725.1 Nephotettix cincticeps | reverse complement strand
AGCTGGGGACGATGAGTAGTACCACTCGTTTGACATACACTTTGATCATCGTGCTCGTGATTACCAGCTGGGGACGATGAGGTGTACCACTCGTTTGACATACACTTTGATCATCGTGCTCGTGATTACCAGCTGGGGACGATGAGGTGTACCACTCGTTTGACATACACTTTGATCATCGTGCTCGTGATTACCAGCTGGGGACGATGAGTAGTACCACTCGTTTGACATACACTTTGATCATCCTGCTCGTGATTACCAGCTGGGGACGATGAGTAGTACCACTCGTTTGACATACACTTTGATCATCCTGCTCGTGATTACCAGCTGGGGACGATGAGTAGTACCACTCGTTTGACATACACTTTGATCATCCTGCTCGTGATTACCAGCTGGGGACGATGAGTAGTACCACTCGTTTGACATACACTTTGATCATCCTGCTCGTGATTACCAGCTGGGGACGATGAGTAGTACCACTCGTTTGACATACACTTTGATCATCCTGCTCGTGATTACCAGCTGGGGACGATGAGTAGTACCACTCGTTTGACATACACTTTGATCATCCTGCTCGTGATTACCAGCTGGGGACGATGAGTAGTACCACTCGTTTGACATACACTTTGATCATCCTGCTCGTGATTACCAGCTGGGGACGATGAGTAGTACCACTCGTTTGACATACACTTTGATCATCCTGTCATTACCAGCTGGGGACGATGAGTAGTACCACTCGTTTGACATACACTTTGATCATCCTGCTCGTGATTACCAGCTGGGGACGATGAGTAGTACCACTCGTTTGACATACACTTTGATCATCCTGCTCGTGATTACCAGCTGGGGACGATGAGTAGTACCACTCGTTTGACATACACTTTGATCATCCTGCTCGTGATTACCAGCGGGGGACGATCAGTAGTACCACTCGTTTGACATACACTTTGATCATCCTGCTCGTGATTACCAGCTGGGGACGATGAGTAGTACCACTCGTTTGACATACACTTTGATCATCCTGCTCGTGATTACCAGCTGGGGACGATGAGTAGTACCACTCGTTTGACATACACTTTGATCATCCTGCTCGTGATTACCAGCTGGGGACGATGAGTAGTACCACTCGTTTGACATACACTTTGATCATCCTGCTCGTGATTACCAGCTGGGGACGATGAGTAGTACCACTCGTTTGACATACACTTTGATCATCCTGCTCGTGATTACCAGCTGGGGACGATGAGTAGTACCACTCGTTTGACATACACTTTGATCATCCTGCTCGTGATTACCAGCTGGGGACGATGAGTAGTACCACTCGTTTGACATACACTTTGATCATCCTGCTCGTGATTACCAGCTGGGGACGATGAGTAGTACCACTCGTTTGACATACACTTTGATCATCCTGCTCGTGATTACCAGCTGGGGACGATGAGTAGTACCACTCGTTTGACATACACTTTGATCATCCTGCTCGTGATTACCAGCTGGGGACGATGAGTAGTACCACTCGTTTGACATACACTTTGATCATCCTGCTCGTGATTACCAGCTGGGGACGATGAGTAGTACCACTCGTTTGACATACACTTTGATCATCCTGCTCGTGATTACCAGCTGGGGACGATGAGTAGTACCACTCGTTTGACATACACTTTGATCATCCTGCTCGTGATTACCAGCTGGGGACGATGAGTAGTACCACTCGTTTAACATACACTTTGATCATCCTGTTCGTGATTACCAGCTGGGGACGATGAGTAGTACCACTCGTTTGACATACACTTTGATCATCCTGTTCGTGATTACCAGCTGGGGACGATGAGTAGTACCACTCGTTTGACATACACTTTGATCATCCTGCTCGTGATTACCAGCTGGGGACGATGAGTAGTACCACTCGTTTGACATACACTTTGATCATCCTGCTCGTGATTACCAGCTGGGGACGATGAGTAGTACCACTCGTTTGACATACACTTTGATCATCCTGCTCGTGATTACCTGCTGGGAGGGGGGTATAACTAGTTGGATAGGACTTTGGAATTTATTTTTAGAATGCTATTTTATAATAACTCAGGTAAGTTTTAAGAATTCTGATTCCTAATTCCTTTTAAGAGTATGAAGTGTTTTTCTTCACTATACTGTACTATGTTCCGATAGACCATTCCAACAGTTTTGTTCTTATCCTTGATGTAGGTAAGAAATGTCTACGTTATATCGGATACTTGTGAAGATTAAAATGTTTTATAATTATGTATATCGATTAAACCTACATTTCCCTATAGTAGGCCTACGTCAAATCTTCGTCATCATTTAGTTATCGTTGGAAGAGAGAAGTATTTTATTTCGGTGTATTCGGGTCGGAAACGAGAAGTGTAGTATTATAAACACATTTGCGACGTATTAAATCATAATGGTCATTTTATTGCGTTTTAAAACGTTTAGCATTAAAATTAGCCTTTCGTGAATAAAATCACCTGTAGACGATTAAATTGAATTTATGGACAAAATTTCATAGAGACGTGTTGTTACAATGGTTGTAGCGGTATCGAACGGTGATATCGACCACGGAACGAGACGGTGAGGTGAGCTGATCCAAGATGGCGAGTGTAGCCTGTTTGTGTGTGAAAGCAGCAAAGCGGTGGTTCCGTGATGTGATCGATGCCACAGACGGCAACGCCGCAGAATACGACGACCTCCGCTGCTCCGTAGCTCCACTGCGTCCCTCGCCCCGTCGCAGCAGACCTAGTCAAATACTTGCCACAATAGTTAGAAAATATCATGCATTACATTAACTTTCCAACGGTTCACTATGGGCACCCCTTGAGGTTCACTCTTTTTGACACTTTAGCGGACTTTTAGTAAAATATTCGCATATAATACTAAAAATTAATTACCAAATCAATAATAGTACAAGTATGTGACAACGATCAATAACTGTTGATATATTAGAGTATTTGCCTGTTCTCTGTAACATTAACATGGGATAGAGTATGCAGGTTTGCTGCTTTGAGGAGCAGTAAAAGTAGGCATTTTTACTATAACTATTTTTGATCTGACCATATATCATATCTGGACATAAATAAAGGAGTTTGCCTATTCTCCATAAGATTAACATGGGAAAGAGTATGCAGGTTTGCTGCTGTGAGGAACACATAAACTATGATTTTTTTTAGCATAAACGTATGGATCCCAACCACATGAAGCTAAATACAAAGTTTCATCCAAATATATTGATTGATATGGGAAATATTAATTTTTCCTTATCCTCCATAAGATTAGCATTGGAGGTCTTATAACAATGTACTGTGTTTAGATTTTTTAATATCTCGGTAACCGTTGGAGATAGAGAAAAACTTTAAGGAACTAAATTGTGTAGTTTTTTGAGCTGATTCTAATGGTAAAAGATAAAATTTGAATTTTTTTAAATAGTCGTTAAAATTTATATATAAATTTTAACGACTGTTGTTTTTGGACTCTAGGCACCTAAAGACGAGAAAATAACATGGTCCCGGGTTTAAGTCTTGCCATGAGACCTACGGTAGTAGCTCCTTCCCCATGGAAAACTCGTCTATAATACAACATATCGTCTAATGATTACAGACTAAAACCCATATTACAGATTGCAGGTGATAAAGTGATAAATTAAGCTTCAATAAAAACATATGATGACCTATCAATAGAACTTGAATTACGGTTGCATCCGTTTATGAAAATGCTACAAAAATGAACCAGCGGGAAATCGCGTGCTTCGCTTGGGCGTTTTCACGATTTTTTGTGATAACTGTTATGCAAGCTTCAACATATTACGTAATAAAATGTATGTGCGCAAGACAGATCTGTGTGTATTGTATATCAAAATAACGGAGATTATAATATGTAGAATTTTAAAAGTAAATTAAAATCATATTTAGTCTAATCATTTCAAAATGTTTTAAAGTTTGTAGTGGTTGTTTAAACTAAGTGTTACGAATGTCATGGGTTTTATGACATAAAACGCATTTTGCTGAAAAAAGTTGAGCTGATTTATTTGTCAGGATCATTCAAAAGCGGATCAAAATCAATCGGGCTCAGTTTCACAAAATTAGTCGAGACTTTGCTCAGGATCATTGATTCGAAATGGATCAAAATAATCATTCATACTAGATTGTGAATGGTACTCAGATGAATACTAGACAGACAGATGATATAGATGTGATGGTACAGATTAGAAGCTGGTACTTCAGATTGTGAAGTTGGTACTTCATATTATGAATCTGGTACTTCAGATTGTGAAGCTGGTACTTTATATTGTAAACATGGTACTTCAGATTGTGAATCTGGTACTTCAGATTGTGAAGCTGGTACTTCAGATTGTGAATCTGGTACTTCAGATTGTGAATCTGGTACTTCAGATTGTGAAGCTGGTACTTCAGATTGCGAATCTGGTACTTCAGATTGTGAATCTGGTACTTCAGATTGTGAATCTGGTACTTCAGATTGTGAATCTGGTACTTCAGATTGTGAATCTGGTACTTCAGATTGTGAATCTGGTACTTCAGATTGTGAAGCTGGTACTTCAGATTGTGAAGCTGGTACTTCAGATTGCGAATCTGGTACTTCAGATTGTGAAGCTGGTACTTCAGATTGTGAATCTGGTACTTCAGATTGTGAATCTGGTACTTCAGGTTGTGAAGCTGGTACTTCGTCCTTACTATGATTCGTTACAAAATTATAGCTGTTTTCTATAATTTGTGTAAACATTTCTTGAGTCATACTACGGTGGGAAACTAACATAGGGTGTCTTGATAGCCTAGTGGTTGAATCTTCAACTTGTGTGTAAGAGGACAACTACTTGCCTCTAGTTGAAGGCCGTTGGAGGAACTGTCACACATATTTTGGAACTGTCGTAGGCTGGAAATTGGCACGGTCATTATTGAGGTTACAAAGGGTCAACTGGGAGGCCTCGAGAAGCGGAATCTAGCACAACCGCCTGGTAAGGTAGAAAAGCAATCAGGACGCGTCGTTTGAGCAGGATGAGCATTATTTTGTCCCCTTGCTGTACCTTGAAATAGTTGTAGATTTTCTAGTTATACTTCTGGTAGATCTTGCCCGTTCTTGTTTCCAGTCTGTCTATACCACTGTTTGAATTCCACTCTGATTTAAACTAAAGAACGTTTTTATTAGTTTAAAAAGATGGAAAGGATCTCATTCAGTCCAGAGGGCGTTTGGTCTATAGTCTCCCTACGTTTAATAATAATTGGAAGACGCCCCAGACAGAGCTCTGCGGTGTAGGTTGGTTCATGGCTGTATAAATATAATTAGGGCGGTATTCACAGGAAAAAAGACCGATAAAAGCACCGGCGCGATAGTGAAAAACACTGTCGTGCTTTTTTCGCAGACCAATCGCATTTTTCCGATACATAGGCATAGATACCGGAAATACATTTTACTCTTTTATTGTAATTCTAAATATATCAGTGTCACTTAGTATTGGAATGTCAAAATTCATTTTTTTAGAGGGACCCCACAATGTATTAGCGTGTTATTGTTGACGTCAAAGAAAGATAACAGTAATTTGTGAACGAATTTAACAAACCTGTAAAATTGTTTTTTCTACAACGTATAATAAAATGACTTATTGTGCGAAATGCTATAATGTACATGAATAATTGATACTCTACTGAACAGCTGTATGCTTTTCCTTGTAGTCCGTGTTTATGTGGAATAAAATAGTACGAATTAAAGCTCCAATCTTTCCAAAGTTTTTTGACATGAATGTGTCTTAGCTCTGGGGAGGTGTTGGCGATTTTAAGATGGAAAAAATATGACAGGTTTCCATAGAAATTACCAGGTATATTCTATTGAATTTGTAATATAGAATAAGAACAGCTGTTCGAATTGAAAACATTCCCTTTAGACATTATCTAACCTATTTCCCACAGGGAAGTAAGTAAAAACATTTCTCAGTCGATTTTATGCAAAATTATAAATGCATAATTTGCATTTCACAAGAAATAAAACTGCGAAGGTGATAAGAGAGTGTAGCGGTACTGCAGTGTAAGAGGGAAGTGTGAGGGACATTGTAGGGTTGTTCGGTCGCCGAGGTCGGTGTTGTGGCAACACTGAACGGTTTCTCAATACAACTCTCAAACTCTGTCGCCCTCCGCCTCCTCCCATGTTCAAATAGGGTCAAATTACCGACGCGGACGATGCCGATCCTGCACTCTACTCTCGGAGAGATCCTGCCGCTGGTATCCTGCCATGGCTCCCTACTAACTGGATTCAATTTCTTTAATAAAGGATCGTTGGATTCCATTGTACCGTTGCACTAGGGAAATGCTTAGCGGATTAACACGTCGAATATTTTAATACGTCTTGGGAATCTTCTTCGTCTCCTGTCAGATTATTAGCGAATATCCGATTAAAAAATGTTTGTATTTACTTCCCTGTGGGAAATAGGTTATATCATGGATATTTGTAAAGGTAATGTTTTCACTTCGTTTAAACATCTGTTATTTCATTTATATTAAAATTGCAAAAAATCACCAACATCCCCCCAGAGCTATAAGACATATCCATGTCAAAATTGTAAGGTATTCCACATGACCCGCATGTTGACAGTTAAGCCCGGGACTATGATAAAAGTTCATAACTCTACCCCCTGGACACGTTTTGGGGGTCGTCCAAAATTTATACATATATTATGTGTCAACACGATAACGGCCGCAATTATGGTCGGATTATTATGAAATTCGGTGGAGTTGTTGCTTTCTGTAGGGTTTGGACTAAAATAACTAAATTTTTGGGTGGGTGTTGTACCCCATCCATACTGGAGATTTCAATTTATTTATGTATAATTTTTTTAATTTAAATTTTCTTTTTCACTATATATTCAGCTCAAAATATAGTATTTTGAATTATGATTCTAGGTTGTTTGGTTACTGAGATATTTCAAATGGTAAACATAATAGATTAACATTAGTTACATTTTATAACGTCAATCTACTGGAGAATAGCTCAAATCAATAAGTCACTTATTTATTTAAATACCCTTCCAAAATTTCGTATACAAGTCCATACATGTAATTATGTATTATCAATGCGTAAAAAGTCCAACTTTAATGTTTCTTGCGACAGCGAACTTAATAACTTGAATGACAACCTTAGCTAAAATAAGCACAATACCACGTAAAACAACCCTCATTGCAGCAAACCTGCATACCCAGTAGGCCTACGATTAGAATACTGTGCTATGATACTACGGAACAATAGTGCTGTGAAATTCACTCTCCTCAAGTCTGCCTGCTGCGTGCGATCTTGTTTGGTGGTTAAATTTGACAAATGTACTTTCTCTTGGGTTTATCGGATAGGTCAATTAATTCTAATATTTCTTAAATATACTTATAAGCAATTCGCTGTCATTCAATGCTTATTTTTCATTCAATGCAGGGCAGATATAGGTCAAACTTCATAGCGAAATAACCTTTCATATCAGCCATAGTTTGCTTAGAAAAGTGTTACCATATGCATGTACAGTATATGGACTTAAGAATAGAAATATTTTTCGAGTTTTCACAAGGATATATGTCTCAGCTCTGATCGTGGGGGTATTGGCAAACAGTCAGAGCAAAATTTGAAACGGAAGTGACGTTATATGGTATTAATAACAGCTGTTTAGAGGAACTGAAAACATTCCCTTTAGATATAAACTCTTTCTGACGTGCTAACGCAGACAAACACTGTACGTTTTCCAATATCCATCAAGTACATGCACAAATGGTTGAAAAGATGGTTCCATGTGCAGGGATGCTGATTTTACCATCTTGGATTTTAGTTCCATAAGAGTAATGTCAATTCTGTGGCAGAATCAGTGACCATGGTTTACCAATGATGGTTGAAGTATCAAATTAAAAGTTAAGAGGTCATCTAGTGGTTTCCATTTTTTATAATTTTTTCTCGTAAAAAAGATAATTAGTTGTTAAATGTCGGATATATTTGGGTGGTGATTACAATTTTTTTACGCATTTTTGATTTGATGCCTCAATCGCCTTTTTGTGAGTACCAGCCACCATAGTTTTGCATTGCTGTGACAAAATTAAAATTATTGTTCTTATTGGGCTATACGTAATATTTCAACAGTAAGACAGACTTTTGTGACATTAACGCCCTGTATTGTAATTGACCAGGAGTATTGTAAAGTGTCTTAACTGACTGTCTAGACATTGTTCAAGATGATCTAATAGCTCTGGTTGCATGTTTTGGTCGACATAAATGAAATTTTGTGAGATAAGTGTTAATAGGTAGGAAACTTTAGTGAAAATTAAGGTTAACAACACAAAATGATAATGCAACTGATTAACTGGTGAATTGTGTCAGATACCGTGTAAGCTATCGGGACTTAGAAAATAATTGAATTTTCGTGTTTTCCCTATACGGCCCTGCGCATATGCAAGTCGAAACCTTTTCTCGTACCGGTACAGATATTCTTGTCGACCATGCTAGGAAACATTCGATTGTACCGATTGTTTTCGTCATCATCCACTTCGACCTTTTGTCGACGTATTTATTTGGTCGGCATAGCGTTTCCACACCGGATAGAGATTGTCTCGTCGGGGAGGGGGGGGGCGACGTTGCCGATGTGACAGGTCGCGGCTGGAGCGGAGGCGCAGATCGAATGCGAGTGAGAGAGAGAGAGAGCGAGGGCGTCCAAAAGGCAAAACAATTGGCAGCGTGTAAGCAAACCTCGGCACCCGGCGTGGCGTGCGACAGGTGCCAACACCGCGTAACGAAATATCCCTTCGTGTCCCCGTGGAGGGAGTTTGATTAAACGTCTCAAAACTGTGTTAGATATTGATCGGACCGTATTTTCTATATTTGGGCACTAATAAACGCTGAAACTGTCCAAACATGATGGCAAGAAACAAATAGTGATATCTGTGATTTATAAAATTATTATGAAAATGAAATTAGTTTGTACGAACAAAGCTTTATCACTCCACTGAGCAAACAGCTTTGTGTCTAATTTTCTATTCCATAAATTTTTAGTAATGTAAATGTACAATGTCAAGACTGAGAGCTGAAAAGTAAACATTTTTCATGAAATGAAATTGAAAGTGCATTTGCACTGTGTTACGTTGTAACCTAATACAGTATTTCCTAGTTTTATTATTATTGTGAGACACAAATGCTTAATTAAAGTAGATGTCGTATGATGGTTATTGGCAGATGCCAATATCCAAATATAATGGTAGATACTATTGCATATTAAAATTATGGAAATTCACTTTATTTGCAAGTCTGCCTTAACAAGGTTATTAGTGTTTGCCCGAAGTACTCTACAGTCTACATGATCTAAGTTTAGGGTTGTGCCTGTCGATATGTTTCAATTATTCCACCTGTTTTCTTAACGTATTTTTTACATTTATTCACGTAAGCCGATCAGTTTTGGAGGTTAGTGTAAACCGGGTGGTCACTACTAAATAATATGATCATGTTTAGGTGTGTGTTCAATTTACCTATATAGTGTACTGTGTTTAGAACGTTGATCAAATCAATTTTTTAATTAGTTCGTCATGTTTTACATTTGCGTCAATCATTTTAATTCTTTGGTTTAGTTTTTGTTTGACTAACCGATAAAATTTAAAAAAGCACTCAAGGGTAAAAAATAAGTTTGTAAGTTCACAAGGCTAGGTTTGAGGCGTAATCTGTTAAAGCTCCAACATTGAATGAGTTGAAATTGCGTACTAATCTGAATCATAATTTGTAAATTGACAGTAGCGTATGCCGCAGCAGCGCTCCGTGTGGACGGCGCTACGCCAACGACATAGCAGAGTCGTGTGCCGGGCCGCTGCACTGCCGCGAAGATACAATTAAAACTAATAATAAAACAGGGATAATTCAGTGGCGGTGGGTTGGCAACGGTGCGGTGTGTTTACGTCTGGCGCTGGTGTAGTGGCGGGCCTGGCGGCTGGCGGTGCGCTCATCACATCAGTCAGTCGAGTGGCGGCAGCCGCGCTGTGCGTATCGACAATGGTCTCTTTGACTGTGACGTGTTGACGCGTGTGTGTGCGTGTGAACGCGAGTGTACTGTAGTGTCATGCCAACCCACTCTGCGACATGGCCCGGCGCTAGGATATACCATGGACGGCATGCTCAGGGCTGTTCTATTCTCCTATTGGCAGTTGGGGCAACTTCATATGGTTAGCAGTTTTGGTTTACCTTCTACTACCTTAAGTGATGAAAATGGAAGTTCGTTCAACGGATTGAAACCAAGTATGTTTAAGCCTGCAATTACAGGGGAATTCTATGAAGTGATGGGTTTGTGAATTTTCGTTACAATTATTCTCAAAGTCTTAGGTAACGCTTTAATTTTATTATTACACTATCATTAACCTCTAAAATTGAATTTTCTTCAAATCATTACGAACGGCTTTCAATTCGCCCAGTGAACAACTCAGTGATATCAGATTGATGAAACGGTAATTTTTGACAGTGTACTAAAAAAACTCAGCTGATCACTGACTGATAATAATCTCATGATTCCCAGTTTTCTCCGTGAATTTTCTATTTTATTTCGTACTAATAAATAGAAGAGAGCATTGTGATTTGTGTTGTATGGGATCCATCTATAAATTTAAATATATAAATATATTATCTTACAAAACTCGCTCGGTAGTCGAGTTTCCTCGAACGTTGTGAGAGTTTGTTCGTATCATATCTGATGTAGACTTGTTCTGACCTGAATATCACGTCAAAGCTATCCTCAGGCTAGTGGAACGGTGGCATGTATGTTTTATCGTAAAGATTCGTTTATCCACTCTTTTAAACGCCTAATAAATGAACATATTCCATTTTGTCAGTATTCATCTGTACTTTACTCAAATTCGTCTGCATTGCTGTATATGAATGCCTGTGGTCTCATTTTAATATGAGTTTCAACAATAGTATAGTTAGTCAAGCGGCTGGTTTGCCCTAGTCGTGGTAGGGTGAAATAAGGCTTCGAATAAACCTGTTTTAGAACACATCGATTGTGTCAGCGTTGCTCAGTAATCAGAATTTCATAGAAATAGCAACATTTTACACACTTATGTTATGGACGTAAGATACATTCAAATACTCTTACTTTACGTTACTTTTACTGAAAGGTATTTTAAGAAAAGTGTGAATGAGAAATGAGTGTAGGATGATTGTGGCGCAATTTTGTAGTCTTGTTACTGACTAAGGTAGACATATTTCTTAGTCAGAACTGTTAATTAATGGCCCAATGGTGTATGTAAAGGACCTATAATTAACGTCGAGTCCGAACCACTGCCTCTGAATTACGAACAAATCATGAGGATGGTCTTTGTGGATTAATTAAGTATTCAATAGTGCGGACGTTATTATATAGAAGAGAACACTACACCCACCGATCATCGCTCACAACTATCACAATTCGTGACCTCCAAGTAGTTGGACGGATGCCTGGGGTGGCCAAGCCTCTCTCAGAGACGATTTTTACATCTATCTGTTCAGGAGGAGTTTTTTTGCTATAATAGTCGTGATAAACGCAACAAATGCTACATAATTTGAAATAAGAGATTCTAAACTTTCATTAGCATACATAAAGCATTACCGTAGCAGACGATTGATTGTTCTTGGATTACGTGAAATCGATTGAACTAAACTTCTTCCATGTAGAGTATTTTAGGTCCCAGAAAAGCCGTTGGTATTACTGGTATTAATGGGAACGGGTAGTTTGGGGGGGGGTTGCACTCAAAAATTGTTTTTGCGTTTTTCATATATGTAATTTTAAAAAAATTAAATTTTATAAAATTTACCATTAGAATTAGCTTAAAAACTACACAATTTAGTTCCTTAAAGTTTTTCCCTATCTCCAAGGGTTACCGAGATATTAAGAAATCTAAACACAGTACGTTGTACTATTTTGAGGCTCCAATTTTAATCTTATAGAGGATAAGGAAAAATTAATATTTCACTTATCAACCAATATTTTTGGATAAAACTTGATATTTAGCTTCATGTGGTTGAGGTTCCTCCATTTATGATTAAAAATCATAGTTAATGTGTTTATAATGGCAGCAAATCTGCATACTCTTTTCCCATGTTAATCATATGGAGAATAGGCAAATTCCTTTATTTATGGATAGATGTTGATGAAAATTGGAATAAATGTTAAAAATAAAAATTGTTTATGGCCTAAATGCCAAGTTACTTTCAGTGTTCCTCACAGCAGCAAACCTGCGCACTCTTTCCCATGTTAATCTTATGGAGAATGTGCAAATAATTCTCATATTTATCGACAGATTTTGACCAAACCTGTCATATATTATTATTATTATGTTATTGATTTGGAAATTCGCTGAGTACGCAGGTCTGCTGCTACGGGGGTATTTGTAAAGCGTCTTCACCTCCAACGAACGGCTAAACACACTAGCTGGATTACAGGACGACGCCACCGTCCCAGTCTGTTGTAATTAACGAAAATTGGTTGTTTATTTTAACATGTTGGCGTAACTAAATTGGTTATTTATCCATTCGACACAGGTTAGCATATGTACAGTTTTCTATCCTCTATCATGTCCCGTTTTCCGCACATCGCTAACACAATTGATCAGTAACAGGATTATCCGAAACCTGTACAACGCTCGTTTTTCCTATCTTGGCTATGTTTTGTCGGCGGAGGCGATGCGTGTTGTGGACGATAAATTAGCCGCCTCATAAATTAAGTTAAAGCCGTAATATATAAAAAATATACCCCCATCGCAGCAGACCTGCGTACTCAGCGAATTTCCAAATCAATAACATAATAATAATATATGACAGGTTTTATCATTATCTGTCAATAAATATCAGTATTATTTGCCTATTCTCCATAAGGCTAACATGGGAAAGAGTATGCAGATTTGCCGCTATGAGGAACAGAGAAAGTAGGCATTATAAGCGTAAATTATTTTTACATAAACAATCTGTATAAATAAATTGATATAAATAACAGGAAAAGTGTATGCATTGCTGCCATGATATGCAGGTATGATGATAAAACACTAAACATGATTTTAAGCGTAAAAAACATGAAGCTAAATATTGTTTCATCAAATATTGATAATATAATATTAATACTTATACAAAAGAAAATACAACTAATAAAATACATCGTATGTTAGAAGAGAAAAACTTTAAATTTAATATTTTTTTTAAATTATCAATATAAAATTCTATTGGAATCTAAATTTTATATATATTATTATATATATATTAACGGCTATTGGTTTTTTCTCTGGCATCGAAAAAGACAAAATAACATGGTCTAATTAAATTTTGCCAAGATCTACGGTAATAGCATAATACTAAGCATAACACTTATCCTATTGTATTTGACGGAAACAGCATGGTCGCTGCAGGCACAACTCTAGACTAGAGTCGCTACTTTGCCTAGTTGTTCCGCTCCTAAACACGACCTCAAAAATGTATCAACACGAGTGTCTACAAAATGACAAAGTACCACCTGTTAAGCAATATTCGAAAAGGATCTGGGGCATCGAGAGAACTCTTAAAATCTACCATTTTTGGCAATTTCAATTTCGATCCAGCAGTTTATCCGTAAAAATTATTTTTTTATTCTTCCTAGACCGTAAAATGTCGTGTAAATAGATAGTGAAATTTGAAACTGTTATCATTAAATCCTAGTACATTAACACCTGTTTCATTAACTTTGTCTTCTTCTTCTCGAACTGTCAAATTTTAGTGTTCACAACAATTTAGGGGCGAAGCACGAGGGGATTGTAAGGAAATGAGTATGCCTATGTGTTGCATGAGTTTAAGGTCTACATTTGTGTAAAATTTCAAACCGTTCGGTTCCGTATGTTTCGAGTTTACTTGCCACAACAAACCCACAAACATACAGAAATCACCTCTTCTTTATAATATTATAGATTAGTCTTTCCGGTCTCGATGTGTACTTTGTTTGGTAACTGATGTATCATCCAGATATAAGAATAAACATATGACCATGACCATGTCTGACTCACATCACGTGTTCGTCTCATTCATCGCTATGATGAAGCCTGCAGCCTGACGCGTTTTGTATACTGATACAACAGTGGTAAGCAGATCTTTATAGCAGCCAGGCAGGCAAACATCTGTATTTTATAAGATAAGAAAAAAATTGCATCCACCTTCATTCTCCAATCAAGACTACCTACAGCACTGTTTCTTAGTCTTCAGACGTAGACCCAAATACGTTGAAATCAGCTGATTCATTTGTTTTTCTTCGCCACAACGCAACTTCAATCCCAGTTGAAGATTTGATCCGATAAATACAGAATTCCGAACCTAATTTCATAAAAACTCTTTTCCATATATGGTTTTAATGCCTAAAATAGTCTAAGAATGCTTGAAAAAGAGTTTTAAACGTTCGTCCTCATTGACTGGGACGATGGCGTCGTCCTGTAATCCCGCTACTTGGAGGTCACGAATTGTGGATAATTGTGAGCGATGGTCGGTGGATGTAGTGTTCTCTTGTGTGGATTAACACTATTGAATACTACGTTAATCCACAACGACCACCCTCATAATTAGACCAATAAGTAATTCAGAGGCCGTGGTTCGGATTCCACGTTAAACTGTAGGTCCTTTAGTTGCCATCGGCTGTTGGGCTATCGATTAATAGTTCTGTCTGGATCGTGTAACAAATACTACAAGATTAAACGCGTTCATTTCTCATCAATATTTGGATTAAAATACGTTCCTATTTCAGTAGGTTTGTAATTTCGTTTTTAAAGTATTAAGACTAAATCAAAGTTCAGTACCGTAAAACCTCGATATAACGAATATGAAGGGAAAATATGTCATATCAAGGAATATTTTTCATCAAAGTTCGTTAAATTGAGATTAGTTCAGCTAATGTTTGGCTAGAGAGGGGTTCATATAGATCTACTGTGTTAAAACATACAATACCAAGGTGATATACAGAAAATACTTATGAAAATTAAACCTAGTTATAGTTACAATTGTGTAGGCTAGGTTTTACTTCTATAAATACATTAAACATACAGCTAGGATAACCAGAAATAAATTTAGCAATAGGATGTATTGAAGGCTGTTCTCAAGTTAGGATTTGTTTGTGCAAGCTATATAACTTGCATAAGGTGGAAGTAGTAGATCATACGTTGAAAAGATGGGTGTAAATTCGTTATATGAAGGTCTAATTTCCATTGAGTGCTACACACCGTTCAAGGGGATTTTGCAATTTATTTGTTGAATCAGGGAATTCCTTATATTAATGTTCTTTACACCAAGGTTTGACTGGCGAAGTTTTGGAATGTATAAACTGAGATGTAAGTTGGTCCATGTTGGCGAATTTCCCATAGGGAAGAAGCTATTACCGTAGGTCTCATGGCAAGACTTATTCCTGGGACCATGTCATTTTCGTCTTAAGGTGCCCAGAGGCCTAAAACAATAGTCGTTATAATTTGTATTTACCTTCGTGTGGTTTAGTTATGCTTTCAATGCATAAAAATCATAGTTTATTTGCTTATCATGGCGGCAAACCAGCATACTTTTTTCCCTTGGTAATCATATATGGAATATGCAGACTCATTTATTTATGGACAGATGTCGATGAAACTCAGTATAAAGGTTAAAAATAAAAATCGTTTATGGTAGAAATGCTTACTTTCAGTGTTCCTCACAGCAGCAAACCTGCACACTCTTTCCCATGTTAATCTTATGGAGAGTAGGCAAATAATTCTCATATCGGCAGATCTTGATTAAACTTGTCATATATTATTACTAGCCAAAGTACCCGTTCTTCGCACGGGCTAAAAAGGCTGAAAGGTGTAGGCTCTACTGATACATTTAAGTTATTGTTAATTAATTCTTCCTTGTTTACAAAATGACAAAACAGGAGTCTACAACATTTCAAAGTAACATCTGTCAAATATTGGGAGAGGATAAGGATTAATGTAATAGAGACAGACGTCGGAAAATACTTAAAATCTACCATTCCGCTATTTCAAATAATTCACTAATTTCGATCCAGCAGTTTATCTGAAAAATTAACTTTATTTCTTCATCTTCCTGAACTGTCAAATATAGTGCAAACGGATGTTGTCATTAGAAAATGTAAACATTGAAACCTAGGACGGTCACGGCAGCTCTTTCTTCTTCTTCTCCTTCTTCTCGAACTGTCAAATTTTAGTATTCACAGCTGTTGACATTCAAGTAATTTTATGTTTTCATTCTCTAAAAATGTAAACATTGAAACTTAGGACGTTCACAGGGCGTAGCCCGAGAGGATTTTAAGGAAATGAGTATACCTATGTGTTGCATGAGTTTAAGATCTACCTTTGCCTAAAATTTCAAACCGGTCGGTTCAGTATTTTTCGCATTCACTTGCCACAACAAACCCACAAACATACAGAAACCACCTCTTCTTTATTATATTATAGATTATTGATTTGAAAATTCGCTTAGTACGCATGTCTGCTGCGACGGGGATATTTTATAATGGTGCCAGTAGTTTGTGCAGCTGCGTGTCATACTCATAACCCTCTGGTCGCCGGCCACGCCTCGGCCTCGTCCAGAAGGGTGGCTAAGAAAAGGGGGAGCAGGGGTGACTCAAGGCCGTGGGCCCGTGAAGACGAACGTGTACACACGAGCACACCACGGTTGCCAACCCAGCCGCGAGCTGCATGTTGCCATGTTGGTCATCCTGACCTGCTTTCTCCCTGTCCGTGCAGTGCTGCACTTGTAATGATCACTTTGTAAAATAAGTTGTCTTGTAGATTATTTTTGTAATAACCTATGTAGTGAAACAATGTTTAGTTTTGCAAATGAGTGGCGAAGTATTTGACTCTGAGCCCCATAACAACAACGTGTGATTTTTTTATTTTATTTTTATTTTGTGTATTTCTACGCCAGTGGCATTTTTAACGTTTTGATGGGGAACGGTCCAAACCCCGGTCTTGTTACTACCTAACGTCGACCTGTTGTTAGGAAGCATCATTAATTAGTAGCCCAATGACAAATGGCGACTGGGTCCAGATTCGACCCTTGCGGGATTCGATCCGGCAACCTTCAGTTTTGAAGGCGGGTATTATAACCACTACACCACCCAGCCATTAATTATCTTACCAATGATTATCTTTTTATGTTAGAACTAGCAGAAAGCCCGTCCTATGTACGGGTTGTAGGATTCAATTTAAAGAAAAATGATTATCATACCAAAATGTAAACTTGAAATCCTTAACAAAACAGTACAAAGAAATACCCATCTTTATTATTTAGCACTAATTGACAATTAAACTATTATTATAATTAGTTATACGTTAAAATAACTTTTTAAGACAATATGATTTCGAAATGGGTTTAAAATCCATGACATACAATAGTACAGTGCGACTCAGCGAATTTTTTAAAAATATAATAATAATAATATATGACAAGTTTGGTCAAAATCTGTCGATAAACATGACAATTATTTGCCTATTCTCCATAAGATTAAAATGGGAAAGAGTGAGTAGGTTTGCTGCTGTGAGGAACACTGAAAGTAACCATTTATACCATCAAAAATTTTATTTTTAACATTTATACCAACTTTCATCAACATCTGTCCATAAATAAAGGAATTTGCCTAATCTCCATATGATTAACATGGGAAAAGAGTATGCAGGTTTGCTGCCATGATAAACAAATATACTATGATTTTTTAGCACAAATGTATGGATCTCAACCACATGAAGCTAAATATCAAGTTTCATCCAAAAATATTAGATAATAAGTGAAAAATTAATTTTTCCTAATCCTCCATAAGATTAACATTGGAGCCTCAAAATACAACGTACTGTGTTTAGTTTTTTTTATATCTCGGTAACCGTTGAAGATAGAGAAAAACTTTAAGGAACTTAATTGTGTAGTTTTTTTAAGCTGATTCCAATGGTGAAATATAAATATACCCGTTCCCATTGACCGATATGTCTGGTTTACGAACTCGTCCGAGCATTTGTAGGAATACACGTCTCTACCAAATTTGGTCTCGATCGGATCATTTTTAGAGAGTTATCGTGTTCACAGTACAATACAAAAACAAAATAATACCACTATTTATTATTATATAATATTATATATATAATTTTTAACGACTATTGTTTTTGGTTTCTGGGCACCTTAAAAATAAAAAATAACATGGTGATTTGCCATGGGTACGGTAATGTTCTTCTATGAAATCGCTAAAACTAACTTATTATCTTTCTATTAAATCTTTAACCAAAAAGACAGCTGATTATTACCAGTAGGTTGTTCATTGATAATTGAAGGTAAAATGGGACTAATATCGCGTAAAATGTGAGTTTTTAAATGATCGTAATTTACTTTTTAAGGGTCGGCGAACAATTTTAAGCATTGAAAAGCCTTCTCTGGGATGTAGAGAATGCATGAAATAAGTTTCATTGTTATCAGTTTTACCGTTTTTTTCGGAGAAGGCGGCGTAAAATGCCTCCTGGAGCGATACAAATAGACACAATTTGAGATAAGACTTGTTTCGGCTTCTGTAACGCACGATACGTAAAAATAACTAAAAGATGAATAACTCTGAGCAATGTACAGATAATCCTCTAATTTTATTTATATAGAAATGGAAAATCCCCTAGATAACCATTTCTTTGTTTAAATTGAGTCAAATATTTGTACGACAATCGAGTCATCAGCAGTTTTGTCACAAAATTAAAATCGATCGGTCTTATCGACTAAAATTTAAGATAGCGGAGGTAATCCAGAGTAATATAATTCCTGGTAATATCGTCAACCGAGTTGCCGCACATTTCCAAAACTGAATAATCGACACTAACCTACACTCGTTGAACGTAATGTTCCTGTTTAGCCTTAATACGGTCATGTTAAGTGAATATGTTAATGGTACAGGATATTGACGCTTTTATTTCAGCCGACTCAACGGTTTATGTTAAAATAATCTCTATGTACGGTTGTTGGTAGAACTGTATTTAATAGGTGTCTGTAAATATGACTGGGATGGTGGCGTCATCCTGTAATCCAGCTACTTAGAGGTCACGAATTGAGGATAGTTGTGAGAGATGGTCGGTGGGTGTGGTGTTCTGTTGTGTGGATTAACGTCCGCGTTATTGAAAACTACGTTAATCCGCAAAGACCATCATCATAATTAGACCGTAATTCAGAGGTCGTGGTTCGGATTCCACTAAAAATGTAGGTCCATTAGTTGTTGCCATCGGCTGTTTGGCTATTAATTAACAGTCCTGTCTAAGGAACATGTCAGCCTTAGTCAGTAACAAGACTACAAGATCGCGCCACATTCATCTTACATTCAATCCTCATTCATACTTGGCTTAACTTACCTTGTGGTATGGACGCCATTTCAAATAATCTGATCTAATCTAAAAATGACGATTGGTTATTCCCAACCGACACTTAAGTTTTACATGTTTCAGGGGTCCTCAGATTATTATTAACATTAATAGAAAAAAATAACTTCGAGATACTTTCATTTCAGATACGATGGCTTGTACTTACTAAATTACGTTTCTTGTTTTGTTGAATATTGAATATAAATACGACTCTAACTACACTCAGTGTACCATATTTAAAGTTGAAGGTGCAGTGGAAAGTTTTTGTCGGATGAAGGGAGAATCCGGGGAACAAAATCGGGCGGAAATCAATCCCGTGTGTCGGAAGCGGCAAGAGGCTCGGTCAGTGTTGTCGGATCGCCGTGTCGGTGTCGGCGCACGACGTGGCAACGCCGCAACTCGCCACCGCACCGCCCGTACCACGCGTAATTGTCTGCATTCTAAATATCTCTTCTCGGGGTCAACTCGGCGACTTGGCAACAGCCTCGTCGTCCACCTCGCCTCTCTTCTTCGTTCGTAAGTAAACTCAATTTCTTTCCGTTTTTCATTTCCCTTTGAGGGTAGAATGTTTTTGACGAAGTAATGACCAAGTAAGTTAATTCTGCGAAGTAACTGTTTTCCAGAAAAAAAACTAGTGACTAGTGCGATTGTGTTTAAATTATTTGGAATATTTTATGTTTGTATCGTGATAAACTAAGTACTATAATCTGTTTTCACAAAACATAATCAAAGATTTACAATTTAAATGTTGATTTGCAATTGTAATTGTATAAGCTCAATATTTCGTCCGCTTCTGTTGACCTATAGCAACAGACTTTTGAGAACGTTCGTGTACAACAAGATAGCTTATTGTTCTTTGATATATATTTTTTTTCAATAATTGCTAAGTTATTGTCGGTGAGCGATCGATGAAATGGAGCACAGTAGTATTGAGCGTGAGCTGTTGTTGAGATACACAATAGCTATATTCATCATTCCTGTCCATCGTGTACTGTATCATTTCGTTTCGTATCGGCGTAGCCATGTTTATTGATTATTTATTTATCTAAATCCAAACTAGAGACGCACAGTAGTTGAAGATGTGCTAACTGGTATTTAACCTTGTTTATATAGCGATTGTGTACCCGAACCGAAAGAGGGACAGAGGTAGTAGCTGGTGATGTGCTAACAAATAACATTGTTTATAGCTTATCAACTTCAGCGGAAAGAGGGACGGACTGTAATCGGAGGTGTGGAAGCCGTTTACAGTGTTTATTTAGTTTTTTACCCCCAACCGATACAGAGACGTCGCAGTTGGGGGTGTGCTAGCCGTAAGAAGTGTTATATATCGCTTGTTTACATCCAACTAAACGACGAACGGACAGCAATCAGAGGTGTGCTAGCGTTAACTGTGTTTATCCTGCTTGTTAACCCGCAAACCGAATGAGGGACGGACAGTAGCCGGGTAGGCTAGGAATTAGTAGTTTTTATATTGCTTGTTTACACCCAACTGAACGACGAACGGACAGGAATCGGAGGTGTGCTAGCGTTAACTGTGTTTATACTGCGTGTTAACCCCCAAACCGAATAAGGGACGGACAGTAGCCGGGTAGGCAGTTTTTATATTTCTTGTTTACCTCCACCCAACCGAATGAGGGGCGAATTAGATTAGGTTGTTGAAATGCGACCGTACCTCAAGATAGGTATTTTAAGTATGAATGTGAAACGAGTGTAGGATGATTGTTACGTGATCTTGTAGCCTTGTTACTATTTTAAGGCTGACATGTTCCTTGGACAGGACTATTAATTAATAGCCCAACAGTCAATGGCGTATCTAAGGGACCTACAGTTTAACGTGGAATCACTGCCTCTGAATTACGGACTGTTCTAATTAATTATGAGGATGGTCTTAGCGGATTACCGTAGTATTCAATAGGGCGGACGTTAATCTACACGGTACATTCACTAACCATCGCTCACAACTATCCATAATTTGTGACCTTCAAGTAGCTGGATTACAGGACGGATGGTAGCCGGGAGTGTGCTAGCCTGTAGCAGTGTTTATATAGCTTGTTTACCCCCAACCGAACGAGGGACGGACAGTAGCGGATGTGCTATATAACAGTGTATGTTCTGTTAACCCCCAACCAACAACGGACATATATGTGCTAGCCTGTAGCAGTGTTTATATAGCTTGTTAACCCCCAACCGAACGAGGGACGGACAGTAGCCGGAGTGTGCTAGCCTGTAGCAGTGTTTATATAGCTTGTTTACCCCCAACCGAACGAGGGACGGACAGTAGCTGGAGGTGTGCTAGCCGCATCTATTTCCAGCCCCCGGGCCATGACGACTGTATATATGTCCACGTCACTCGCGTCACCTCGCCCGGCGCTATATTCGTCTCCCCAACAAGGCAGGCATACAACACCCGTGTGTCACGATCTTCTTTTAGCGAATTTCCCATAGGGAAGAAGCTATTACCGTAGGTCTCATGGCGAGACTTAAGCCCGGGACCATGCTATTTTTTCTTCTTTAGGTGCCCAGAGTCCAAAGACAATAGTCGTTAAAATTTATATATATATATATGTTTATATTATGTGTGTGTGTGTCTTAGCACGATATTAAAATGTCCGATCAGACCAAATTTGGTAGACGTGTATTCTTCCTACAAATGCTCGGACGAGTTCGTAAAAGACATATCGGTCAATGGAAGTAGTTTTTTGTACCCCAAAAGTTTTTGCGTTTTTCACATGTAATTTTGAAAAATTCTAATTTTATTTTCATTGGAATCAGCTTAAAAAATACACAATTAAGTCCCTTAAAGTTTTTCTCTTCTCCAACGGTTACCGAGATATTAAAAAATCTAAAACATTGTTGTATTTGGGGCTCAATGTTAATCTTATGGAGGATAGGGGTAAAATTATATTTCCCATATTAATCAATATTTTTGGATAAAACTTGTTATTTAGCTTTTGTGGTTGAGGTCTATATTTATGCTTAAAAATCATAGTATGTGTTTATCATGGCAGCAAATGCATACTCTTTTTATATAAATCATATAGGAATTAGGCAAACTTTTATTTATGGACAGATGTTGATGAAAGTTTTAAATGTTTAAGATAAAAATTATATGGTAGAAATGTTTTTCGTGTTCCTCACAGCAATAACCTTACTCTATCCTATGTTAATTTATGGAGAATAGGCAAATAATTCTATTTTATGGACATAGTTTTATAAAAACTTGTCATATTTTAAATTATTGATTTGGAAATTGCTAGTACGCAGGTCTGCTGCGAGGGGGTATTTAACTTACTTTTTTATTTAAAATTAAACTTCAATTTTTACTCATGTATGACTTATTGTATATTGTGACTAATTAAAATGCGTCACGGCTGCGTTGATTTTTTACTAAGGTAATGTTAAGGTAAAAAATATAAAATTAGCGGATTATCTACGACTCCTGTTTTATAACTTATTAGTTACTAGCTGACCCGCCGAACTTCGTAACGCGCCTAACAGAAAATACATGTTAACTTTAAGATAGTCCATGTCCTGAAGTCAAATAACATTGCGGCTTCGTTATGAAAGTTTTAAATATTCAGCAGCTGATTTTTGTAATAAACCTAATATGTATAAACATTGGAATTATTTTTATTTGGCAAACATATAAACAATTAACTTTTAACTATACAGAAAATGAAAAAATATAGATACAGTATATAATTCCCAAAAACCGTAAATTATTAACGTGGCCAATAATGCTGTTCATTTTGTACAGCACGTATTTACTTCATAGTTTTACATTAATGAATGATTCATATGGCATTGGATAGTAAAGCATATTGCTATCAGACAGTAAACCAACAGCTGTTTTAAGAAATCAAATGTTTTTATTGTAAACAAACTTATTCCCCATAAGGAACATTAGGGACATTAGGAATTTAAAACGCTTTAAAATAGAAACCAATTGAATTTATGGTAACTGAATATGCCAAAAGCATGACCGGACCTTAAAATCATTAAAATCACTCCAACCGTTCTCGAGTTATAAATAGCCTAACTAACATGACTTTGTTTTATATAGTTAGATATTGGCAAGACGAAACTTAAAATACTGGGACTGGGACGGTGGCGACGTCCTGTAATCCAGCTACTCGGAGGTTGCGAATTGTAAGGTGAGCGATAGTCGGTGGTGTAGTGATCTGTTTTAACTCCGCAAAAACTACGGTAATAGCAGAAACCATTCTATAATTAGACAATTCGTAATTCAGAGGAAGTTCGGATAAACGTTAAACACCTTAGTTTTTATTATTAACAGTCCTGTCTAAGGAATATGTCAGCCTTAGTCAGTAACAAAACTACAAGATCGCGCCATAATCATATTACAATAACCGTTAGAGGGTTAAATTACGTACATTGTAGTATGGTTGCCATTTCAATGATCTAATCTAATATAATAATAATAATAACAAATCGTGCTAGGAACGTCGTTTTCGCTGAATTGGTAGCAGTCATTTAATTTCACTGATCGGCCCTCACACGCGGCGGGCGAGTTCGTAATCTTAAAACATTTCCAAAGCACAGTACGAGCAAGTTACATAGAACCGTGCAGGTTAGCTACGGAGCTAAATTTGAGCACATTTGTTTGCCGAAGTACACGTTCATTCTGGTAAATACACACGAACTACCAGTGTCTACCACAAAACAGAACTTTTGCTTTTGAAAGACATGTTTTCTTTATGGTGATGTGGAAATTATGATCAAGAATTATTAGGGTACGGTAAAAAATGAGTGTGGTTCGGCGTTCAGCCCGCGTGTACAAGAAGTCCTACTCCCTGAGGAAGCAGGGCGTTTCTTTTGGTCCTGCGAAACGTAGTAGTATTTCTGGGGTGCTTAAGGTATTTTTAGTGACAATCCCCGTTGGAAAAAACTACAAAACAAGGTGAGAGTACCATAATTTTTTATCAAAACGGAACTTGCTTTCCGAACGTACCTCGTATCATCTACGAACCAAAGCCTCAGAGTTATGCCGATTCCATGTAAAATGACCTACGTATCCTTTTCTACAGATTTCATATTTCTACATTCAGGAAGTACGAGCAATATTCCCGATTGTCCCCGGGTCGCGGGACGTGAAAGCCAGCGACAGATCGTCTGCTCTCGCCGCTCTCGGCTTTCTCCAGTAACTAAATAATTACTGTGTTGCCGGTTCCTGACCCCAGACCCGGCATCCAGGAAACATCCCGGGGCTCCGGGGATCATTGTGATCATCCCGATGAATCGCAAAGGCTTGTAAATTGCCGTATCTTAGATTTGGTTTAGTTCGATGGCCTAAGGTTACTAAGTGTTTCCTTCAGAAATATCGTTAATTGTATGTATCATTATATTATCTAAATAGTTCGAACGCTGCACAGTAAGCACTTTGTTCCTCAGAGCCCTTTTATGGATGCACCGTAAAGGTTTTTTATCTCGTCCATAATAAGGTGGTTTACATACAAAGTTTGATATACACGCGTTAAGCTAAGTGTAATTTGTATTGTAATTCATATTATTTGCATAGAATGCATGGACCATTAAAGTATGCACTATTGCTGCTGTTCGAATTCAAAAATCAGGTGATCCACGGAAGTCCTAGAGTGTGTTGGGATCTACGGAGGTCCTACAGTGTGTCAGCATCCACGGGAGTCCTGCAGTGCGTTGGGATACACGGAAGTCCTACAGTGCGTTGGGATACACGGAAGTCCTACAGTGTGTCGGGATCCAAAGGATTCCTACAGTGAGTTGGGATACACGGAAATCCTACAGTGTGTCGGGATCCAAAGGAGTCCTACAGTGCGTTGGGATACACGGAAGTCCTACAGTGTGTCGGGATCCAAAGGAGTCCCACAGTGCGGTGATATACACGGAAGTCCTACAGTGTGTCGGAATACACGGGAATTTTACTGTGTGTCGGAATCCACGGGACTTATATAGTGTGTCAGCATCCACGGGAGTCATATAGTGTGTCGGGATACACGGGAGTCCTACAGTGTATCGGAGTTTACGGGAGTCCTACAGTGTGCCGGAATACATGGGAATTTTACTGTGTGTCGGCATCCACGGGAGTCATATAGTGTGTCGGGATACACGGGAGTCATACAGTGTGTCGGAGTTTACGGGTGTCCTACAGTGTGTCGAAGTTTACGGGTGTCCTACAGTGTGTCGGAATACACGGGAGTCCTACAGTGTGTCTGCATCCACGGGAGTCCTACAGTGTGTCGGATTTTACGGGAGTCCTACAGTGTGTCGGAATTAACGGGAGTCCTACAATGATCAGTGAAGTTTACAGAACGTCCTGTGGTGTAGTGGGACCCACAGGATAAGTGCCAAAGTGTGCCATTATTCGCGTGAGGCGCGAGTCTACGACGTACGGGGAACGCCGTACTACGGCCTACGGCAATCCAGCTACTCGGCCCGGCTCAGCTACTGCACGCTCCCAGACGTGTGCCACGCCGTTCGTCTGGCGGACCGTTCATATTTACTTTGTCAATAATAGCTGTTTTTTTCTGATACGGCTGTTCATAGTTCAACGCTCACATAAAACAGTTGTTGAGTTATGCACAATTAGTAAAGTGAATTTAAAACTCTTGCATAATATTGACTTGGTGATTATTTTTTCGTTTTAGGTACCTCAAGTTATAACAATGAGGTTTCATACATCCATTATCAAGGGGTAAATCATTTAAATCGATTACTTTCAATTCTTGCGTTGAAAGTAATTCTTATAATAATTAAAAAATGTCCAAATACTTTATTATCGTGTAAACAAAATGTTTGAAATTGTTTTTTAGGAACAACTTATAAATATGGTAACAAAGCCAGTTTGAGCAATTGGGAGAATTTGGGTGTATTTTTTAGCAATTAATTGCTAGAAAGACAATTACACTACACGTAGCAAATCAAGAAGACGGTGATGAAAATAGGTATAGAATAATGGAAACAAGTTTCATAACTGTAGGCGATCTATTTTTCACCTGAAAGCGTGACAAAACCCCTTGTTTGCGTTACGGAAAGACAGGCTTGCAGACAGAAATCGGGATAATACCTACTTCGACTTTTCTGGATCATAAAACGTAAAAATAACGAAAAATGTTAAGATTCCAAGCAATGTACATACGAAACTCCAATTTTATATACGCTTATATTTCATGCCCAAAACCACTATTCAATTCCGTCTTTATCCATTGTTTATGTAATACTATTACAAACTGTTTAGGTCAAAATAAAAAATTCAGTTGATCAACATTTAGCTTTTCGAGTTTATGTACCTATTTTTGAAAATTTCGTGTCTAATTAAATGTTTCATGCCGGTGTTGGCAAAATAAAAATTTTTTAACTATATTTAGATGTTTAGACATGAATATGTGTAAGCTCTGAGGAGGATTATCAGGTATGTGTAACGCAAAAAGTGCAGCGGAAGTGTTTAGATCCTGTTTCCATAGAAACTACCAGAGGTATTGTATTGATTTTTTTTGTTATAAGAGCAGCTGTTTAGATGAACTGAAAACATTCCCTTTAGACATCCATTATCAAACTATTTCCCACAGGGAAGTAAATACAAACATTTTTTGTTTTACTTTCGCTATTTGAAATGTGTAGTAAGATGTTCTACAATATTTTCACACAAGCCTATTACATCAAACCGTTTTGCGGCTGTTGGGGAAACATAGAGACGAAGCCGAATCGTTGCAGGGATGATCGGGCGAGCATAGCAACAGCGGCGACGAAGCTGTCATTCAATAATAGGCCGTGGTTTGCCTCACAGCTGTCCGCGCGCGGTGTTGCCGCTTGGTGCATCGCTGTTGCCGGCGAGACGCGTAGGAATCAGCGGTACCGCGAATTGAGCCCGATAGATCGCACTTCCGTTGTTCAAGCTAAGTGGGTTAGGCCACTTTTATGCACGGCGTCGAGCGTCGAAAGACGATCGTAATGAAAATGCATTGGCGTAAATGTATATATTTATGCACGACGCCCAACGGTCGTCAGGCGACCGCCCTCTAAAACACGACGTCGATAGTGTACGCGCGTCGGGCGCTCGTCGAAAATTTTCCCTAATAACATTGCGGTATATGGAGCTATTTATGCACGGCGTCTTTTGACGCGCGTCGAAACTACGGTCGTCGGGCGCGCCTCGCCTCCCCATCTCCAAGTGGGTTTGTAGAGCGGGAGAATTCCGTCCGACAGTTATTTACGCTGTTTCTCTTACACAAAGTTCATCAAATGAAACAACAATATACGAAAATAGTTGTAAACATTTTTACCATTACCTCTTAATTCTTCATATAAGGTGTAAAACGCACCTCTCAAGTGGCGCACATTGTTTATAGGGTGCGCTGCCACTCCCTTCTCATCACAACTTTGATTTTCGTAGTTAAATTCATATAAAATACACAGGGATCCATAACGGAGAACACTGTGAGTCCAATTGTGATTGTGCGTGAGATGGCGGACTGGTGATTTCGTTCGGTCGCCCGACGACCGTCATTTCGTCGCTGTGCATTAAAGGGTTAAATTTTCGCAGTGTTTCACGACGTCCGCCCGACGAGCGTCGCACGACGCCGTGCATAAAAGAGGCCTTAAGTAGCGTGGAGGTAAAAAATCATCAAACTCATAGTTACTAAAGCCGAGGAAACTTCAAACTTTAAATTGATTCTTGTTAAACACACTGAAATAATATGCATAAAATATTTAGGAGATTTGTAGGAAGTGTTCGATTTTATTCTTCGAAACTTACTACCACACCACTACATTTACGAGGAATATAAAATCAATCGTAGGAAATTACAAATCTTAAGGAAATTTGTGTTGTTCATGCTCACCGATCTGACAAGCGGGCATTCATTGTTTGTGAAGGCCACGAAAAAGCTCATTTATATTATAGACCAGTTCAGGTCTTCGAAGAGTTTAAGTTGTGAAGGGTTTAGAAGCGCCCCTTTAATAGTGTTCTGAGGTGTAGAATCATATACGTGCGGTGTTGCCAATTCTCTCGTTTTCTAAGATCGGAGTTTTTGTCCCTACAGCGACTCGTTCCTCCCCTCGTGCGGCCCGGCCACCCTTTGTCGTGTTGTTTGGTCGTTCAATCCTGTTTCTATGTCGCTAGTAGGCCTACTTGTCGTTTATATATCTATTAGATATTATTTCTCCCCTGAGTGATCAGTGTAACGTTTTTTCTTAATTTGTATTCCAATATGTTAGACAAATTGGGTATAAACGTAAGTTTTGTAGGTGTCAAAAAAATCATTATATAATTTTATAGAATATTATTATGTGATTAATTTGAAGCAAAATGTAGGACTTTCCTTAATGTTACAAATGTAGTATTTTATTTTTAGTAGGTATTTATACCCTATAAAATCGTACGAAACGTCAAAATTGGGTTCTTCCGCGGGCAGAAACATTGTTTAAAGGTTGTAAGAAAGTGCAAAAAGTAAGTCTAAGGTCGATTTGATATAGATTGGTAGAATTCTGTGTTCGTAATAATTACCGACCCAAGCGACTGGTGTGGCCAAATTTGTATTAAATTATTTGTTTTGTTACACCATAACAATTGCATAGTTATTAGTTATTGTACATTTCATGTGCTATATATATGTTGGTTTCTATACAATCCGGATATATGGATGGCCTCATTTATGTGACCGAATATGCTGTTTTGTTATAGCTTGCACATTCCTTTTAAAGTGACAGTGTCGACCGACACAATGACCTTGAACGTGCTGATCTGTTACAGCTCGCACATTCCATTTAAAGTGACAGTGTCGACCGACACAATGACCTTGAACGTGCTGATCTGTTACAGCTCGACCATTCCTTATAAAATGACAGTGTCGACCGACACAATGACCTTGAACGTGCTGATCTGTTACAGCTCACACATTCCTTATAAAGTGACAGTGTCGACCGACACAATGACCTTGAACGTGCTGATCTGTTACAGCTCGACCATTCCTTATAAAATGACAGTGTCGACCGACACAATGACCTTGAACGTGCTGATCTGTTACAGCTCGCACATTCCTTATAAAGTGACAGTGTCGACCGACACAATGACCTTGAACGTGCTGATCTGTTACAGCTCGCACATTCCTTATAAAGTGACAGTGTCGACCGACACAATGACCTTGAACGTGCTGATCTGTTACAGCTCGCACATTCCTTATAAAGTGACAGTGTCGCAGGTCGACGCAACGACCTTGGACAGTAATAGCTGTTCAGCACTGCTCGCGCATCCAGTTGAGCTAATTAATTCGAAAATATCTGGGTCAAATGATTATTTTTAAAGACTCTTTAACCAATTGGCGCCACGTTAAACGGTTTCAATTGACCATGAATGTGTGAACTTCAATAATACTGTTGATGCTGGTACCGACCTAGTAGTATATTTATTTTATAGGAAGATATTTCACCATAAGTCGTCTTTGCTTTTTTACATAATATCCAAAAATGGATGAACTCTCGCAGCTCTCAGCATGGGCGGCCCACGCTGAGAGCTGCGAGAGGTGAAAGGTGGGGATTCAGGCACCCGCGACCTTGCCCTAAGGGTGGCGTTGATAATCCCAACTCACCTTTATTGTGAACGGTAGACCGTGTACAGTGTTGCCAAATCGCCTCACCTGCGCTCCCCCCTCTCCACAGTCCCCTCTGTATGGATAATTTTCACTTCAGCGCCCTTTCTCCGTCGCACCGAGGTGGAAAAAATAAATTATGGTTGAATGCTATGTAATAGTCTAAAAATGTTTTACCAGTTCATGGTTTTGTTTGAATTGTGTACGGATTGTGTAACATTATGAGTGTTCTAATAAATTTATCTCTTTGTTTCAGGTAAGGCCTCTCATTCTCGCCACTTGTGACAAGGAGTGGGACGTTTGTGTGAGTTTATTATATTAGTAATAAAAAAATAGCTTTTTACAACTTAACAGCGTTTGGAGTTTAAGAGTCTGCATCAGTTGTAGCCATCTTGGATTTTAGTCCCGTAAGAGCAATTTTAAATTCTGGCGCCTATATCTCCTTGACCTATTGTCATAAATTAAGGGAAGAGGTGTCAAATTAAAGGTATTACTGTCCTCTAGGGCACCACCTTGCAGAACTTCTTATTTTCGCTCTCAATAAAAAATAATAATGATTTATTTCGTAAAATATTCCTGGATTTTTGTTTTTATATCAAGTTAAATTTTTGAACATATTAAAAGGTCATGCCATTGAGCCACATCTCATCAATGTACTTCCAAAGTTTTACATTGATACTTTGATAATTAACGCCACTACAGACGCCAAAGTGAACGTATGTTCCGCCAGAATTTAACATTGCTCTTACGGGGCTAAAACGCATGATGGCTACCACTGATGCAGACTCTAAATGGTCTATACGTATTCTTTGTTGTAGAAATGATCTAATATCCAGTTTTTCCTACAGTGGAAATGTTTGAACGTAATCATTGCAACAAAACAGTTGTGTGAAAGATGACCTCTTTATTCTCTCCACTCACCTCAAACAACATTACACGGAGAATGTATTGTTCTCGTCAAAAATTTCGAACTTTAGTTGAGAGTGGTCATATTTGTTTTGAGGCTCTCTGATTTAAAAAGTGATTTTCGAACCGATGTCTGTCTGTCTGTCCGTGTACAAACCCCGATACCACACTGATCGTCTGATTTTAATTAAATATGGTACACGAGTGCACTTTTGCCGTATCTCATTACTATTTTTTAAGTATAGTTTACCCACACAAACCCTAAGTAGTGTGTAATTTTTCGAAATCCTATCACACGATTTTGATTAAAATTTCATAGCTTATAGGTAAACGGTCCCAAATAGAGTTTGGTATTACGTAGGGGAAGGGTAAATCTCCAAAACATTTCTAAAAATTAATATAATTTATTTTCTCTTGTTGTTGGTTTGTAAAATTGGATCATTATTTTCGAAACAACACATTATTAAATGATATTTCTTAGTATTTTAAACAATATGATAGGTTTATTAATAATTGTTGTAGTTTTTAATTCAATTAAGAGAGAAAGAATGAGTCAGTCCACTTTATATGTATTTGATACATGATTCTTACAAACACATAGTGTGGTTGTCTCGCCTTGTGAAAGTACCTGCACGGGTACGCTGGCTTCGCACGCACACACACGTGCACACGCGCGGTAAATCAATGAGCTCGTACTTCCTTCGTAACACCGGGTGCAGTCGTGCCAACCGCCGAACTTCTCACCAACGTTGCTGGGTCGGCGGCCATTGCAGCATGTAGCTGTAGTAACGGTCGGTCTGGAAGCTTGAATAATATGGTGCAATCGACAGTTTTATCAGCTAACGATGGTTCTGTAGGAGTCTGTGGCCTTTGGATTATTGACTAATAGCTATTTTACCTTACGAGTCAACCTCACTTGCGAAATATTTCGCTTTAGGCTCTTAAGAGAAATGTTAATTTTGTGACAGCATTACCGGTTACACAATATTCGTAGAAAGATAGGTGAGGTGTTAATTTAAAGGTTAAGTGGTTATCTAGGGGATTACGGTACTTTATTAATTTTTTGACATTGGGGTGTCCAGTGTCCGGTGGCGGTTCGTGAGTGAAATGCTAGGGAGGGCGCACACCGGGGGTCTTGGTCTTGGGTCAACCGGACCCCCCCCCAGGAGAGGGGGGTCCGGTTGTTCTCTCTGTGGCAAATTTTTGAAAATATGGTGTATTTTAGTGACTTTTAAAGCAATCTAGGTATTAAATTTGTGATGAATTTTGTTTCGTTTTTAACTAAAATATCTAGTTTTCCTCATAAACCTTGAATAATAAATACTATACTCTTGGTCTTATGGATCGACTTGATTTGGACTCTCAATTGTATGGATAAATTATATTGAAAAAAACCTTTATTTGTGGCGATATTTTGTAAATAAAGACGTAAATACCTAACTTAACATTTTAGCGCCTTCATTTTTCACGCGGATTTACCTGCAATACACTACTGTTGTTCGTATTGCAAACATAAGACGTTCTTTACAAAAAATATATTCGCAATGATTACCTCCTATAGACAACAAAAACTTCTAGAATTCGCGAGATTTGTTGATGTAGAAGCATTGTTTTCTGGTACACAGTTAACTTACTGTTAACTGTGCACCAAAACTACACTACTTAGTTAGATCCACACAAACATAAGCTCTGTTACACACAAAAACAGACAACCGGCGCGCGGCAATCAACTGTCAACTCGCCACAAATGTTACTCTGCGCATGCGCGGACGGCGTCCCAAGACTTCCATAAGAGATACGCTTAGACGCGTCATAGCACCAGCCACCCCCACCACTACCTGTCTTCATATAAATGCATTGTGATTTATTCGGAAGTTCTGGCGAGCGCCCCACGACTACAAATACGAACTGTATTGTTAAACTACTCATACGATCACCATGATATTTTTTGAAGTTGCTCTATATGTGTCTGGAAGGGTTTTAGGGAAACCCCAATTTTTCTCCAAAATCACCAAAATGCTTAAACCTTTTAGTGTTAAAAACTACAAAGACAGCTGATTATTACCAGTAGGCGATTCGTTCAAAACTGAAAGCAAAATGATTAGATTAGATTAGATTAATAACGCGTAAAAAGTGGGGTTTTAAATGCTCGTCGTTAAAGGTGTAGCGGACAATTTCAAGCATTGAAAAACCTTCCCTGAAATGTAGAGAATGCATTAAATAAGTTTCATTGTTATCAGTTTTCCCGTTTTTTCGGAGAAGACGGCGTAAAATGCCTCCTGGAGCGTCACAGACAGACACAAATTGAGATAGGACTTGTTTCGGCTTCTCTAACGCACGAAACGTAAAAATAATTTAAAAAAATTAATAACCCTGAGCAATGTACAGACAAGAATTTTATTTATATAAAGTTGTGCGATTGCATTATTTGCATTTAATTACTTTTCATGTCACAAAATAACAAAGTTTCTACGTTGTTGCAAAACTAAACAACAACATTTTATTGCATTACCATCGCTCGGTTGCCGTATTTCGACCGAGTACTGTAAATAGATTTAAATACTTGCATACGTATGCTAAAGGTTCGCCTCCAGGAAAGAACGGCGCTAGTGTCGCTTATTCGTTACGCATATGTGATTGTTTCGTAAACGGAATCCACGCAATCGCGCGATATAACAATCGTGTGACAGCATTTTTCTCGTTATTCCTCCATGTTTTCTCTCTGAAAATACATTGTTGCTCACCTATAGAAATCAAGAAGGCGGAGACATAAACAGGTGATTAACATTTTTCTGTCCATAAATAAAAGTGTACCTATTCCCCATATGACTAACATGGGGAAAGTGTATGCATGCAGGTTAGCTGCCATGATAAATAGATAAACTATGATTTTAAGCATAAATGGATGGATCTCAAGCACATGAAGCTAAATATCAAGTTTTATCCAAAAATATTGATTGATAAGTGAAATATTAATTTTTTCTTATCCTCCATAAGATTAACCTTGGAGCTCTAAAGTGCAACGTACTGTGTTAAGATTTCTTATATCTCGGTAACCGTTGGAGATAGAGGAACACTTTAAGGATATAAATTGTGTAGTTTTTTATGCTGATTCTAATGGTGAAAGATAAAATTTGAAATTATTTAATTAAAATTACTTGGCAAAAACGCAAAACCCCATTTTTTGGGTACAAAACCCCCCAAACTAACCGTTCCCATTGACCGATATGTCTGGTTTACGAACTCGTCCGAGCAAATGTAGGAATACATGCCTCTACCAATTTGGTCTTGATTGTACCATTTTTACGAGAGTTGTCGTGTTCACAGACACACACACATCTATATAAATAAAATTACAGTTTTGTCTGTACATTGCTTAGAATTATTTTTTTTGTTATTTTTACTTTTCGTGCGTTAGAGAAGCCGAAACCAGTCTTATCTCAAATTTTGTCTGTTTGTCTGTGACGCTCCAGGAGGCATTTTACGCCGTATTCTCCAAAAAAACGGGGGAACTGATTACAATGAAACTTATTTCATGTATTCTCTAAATTCCAGAGAAGGTTTATAAATGCTTGAAATCGTCCGCCGCCTCTTGAAAAGTAAATAACGAGCATTTAAAAACCCACTTTTACGCGATATTACTCGCACTTTGATTCAGTTTTCAATGAACCACCAATTAGTAATAATCAGCTGTCTTTGTACTTTAAAGATTTAATAGAAATAAAAACAATCAGCTGTCAAATAAATATTAGTTAGTTTATATTGGTTATTGATTTTAAACCCATTTCGAAATCATACTATATTAAAACGTTATTTTAACGTATAACTAATTATAATTATTGTATAAATGTTCTAATCTATTTAATTGTAAAGTAATGCTAAATAATAAAGCTGGGTATCGGATTATTTTCTTTGTATTGATTTGTTTAGGATTTCAGGTTTACATTTTGGTATGATTATCATTCTTCATTAAACTGAATCCTACAACCCGTACAAAGGACGGGCTTACTGCTAGTATATGTATAAATTTTAACGACTATTGTTTTTGGTCTCTGGACACCTAAATACGAAAAAATAACATGGTCCCGGGCTTAAGTCTTACCATGAGACCTACGGTAATAGCTTCTTCCCTAAACGGGAAATTCCGCAAAACGAATTTTTTTTTAGATCAGAGTCATTTTTTCGCTCGCTCACACTCCCCCTTCACGTCGAGAGTAGACGGTGGACGTGGTGTTCGAGGGGTGCCGGTGGAAAGTCCCCGGTGGTGGTAGGTCACGTGACCAGCCACGCCGCCGTGACGCGCAGATAACGTTCCAAGGTCGCGCCAATGACATGTCTCACGTGGACTCTCCGTACGACTCGATTGGTAAGCGACACACACTTTTATTATAAAATGTTCTTTGCAAGTACTATTCCAATACTATATTTAGGGTAGAATGCGGCAAATGTTGGTCAAATCTTTGTTGTGTGAGGTATGCAGTGTGTCTAGCAACAGAGAAAATAGGGAATTTAAAACTATTAAAAAGTCAGGAAATTTCTACATTGGTCAGGGAAGCAGCCTAAGAAAATCAATACTTTGTGAATGATTCAGAACTTACAAATTTGGCAAAACCGGCAGCCACCAATCTTTCTTCTTTTTACTCATCAGCGAGTCGGTTTGGAAGTGAATGAATAGTGATTGTCGATGTGTGCTGGGTATTTTTCTTGTTCGCTCTCTAATTAATGTGATTCTGTTGATCATACAATTAATGTGAATGAGTTCATTTTAATAGATACCGTACCAATTTTGTGTTTATTACGTAATGGTTTCTCCTTGTTGTATTTAAAAATAAGCCGATAGTTACACACGTTTTTAGTCAGGGAAAATGCTGCATCTAATAGGGAAAAGTCGGGGGGAAATCAGGGAATTTCCTTATGATGACTTGCTAGACACCCCACTACGGAGTATCATAGTTATTCCGGATATTTTGAGGTAAAATATGTTTTCTGCTTGAATTATGTAAAAAACTATAGTTTACAGGGATCAATTTCAAGTACCCAATTTTTTGATATTCCTTTGGAGTAGCCTTAAGAGTCTGCATCAGTGTAGCCATCTTGGATTTTAGTCCCGTAAGAGCAATGTTAAATTCTGGCGCCTATATCTCCTTGACCTTTTGTCATAAATTAACGGAAGACGTGTAAAATTAAATGTATTACTGTCCTCTAGGGCACCACCTTGCAGAACTTCTTATTTTCGCTCTCAATAAAAAATAATAATGATTTATTTCGTAAAATATTCCTGGATTTTTGTTTTTATATCAAGTTAAATTTTTGAACATATTAAAAAGTCATGCCCTTGAGCCACATCTCATCAATGTACTTCCAAAGTTTTACATTGATACTTTGATAATTAACGCCACTACAGACGCCAAAGTGAAGGTATGTTCCGCCAGAATTTAAAATTGCTCTATAAATCAATACCCAGAGCGTCACAGACAAACTGACAAAAATTTGGATAAGACCGGTTTCGGCTTCTCTAACGCACGAAAAGTAAAAATAACTAAAAAATGATTAATTCTGAGCAATGTGCAGACAAAACTCTAATTTTATTTATATAGATTATTCAAAACATTTTTGTGGTGAACTTGAATCTAACATGAGTTTAAATTCTCATTGAAAACGTTTGCACCATGCCGTTCAAACTTTTACCCCACATATGGGGTTAAAGTTCGTCTTTTCATATGAGAAATTAATTAGAAAAATTAAACACATTTATTACTCAATGAAAACATTTATGTGGTTTGAAATAAAACCGATTTAATACACCATAATTAATATAGCACTGATCAAAAAGTATCGCCCCTGGTGGGTATGGAACTCGCGGCCTATAGTTCTTGAGGCCGACACGCTACAACTCGGCTACGACGTTAGTCAATTGAGCGATGCCGTTTAACGTCTTTTAGCCAAAGCCGATCATTTACTGTTTAATTATCCATACCGTTATTATTAGCCTGTGATCAACTGATTTTGTTATAAACGGAATGAGGATTGAAAAGCAAAAGAGAAATTTAATTTACATCAATTAATTGGTTTGTTACAGTGGCTTCAAGCAATACAACGAATACGTTTTCTATCAAAACACGGAAGATTTTGGAAATACTTTTTTCTGCTTTTATTTCGCACAGCTATGTTATCCTTAAGTTTTTACAAATTGTTTAGTAACCTAATAATTTTGCATTTATTTAATTCATAAAATAAATATTAATGCATAACCTCTATATTGTTCCCCGCAGTCTTCAATCAAGAACTGTCAAACGGTTATAAACAGCTGTTTTGGTTTGTATTGTTTACATTTTATTCTCCATAAGCGTAATGTTAAATTTTTAGATTTTAAACTTAATATTACAAGAAAAACGAATTTTCCTGGACATTAGACCTATCTAGAACTTATTTTCTACTCGGAAATTAGTTATTTCCAAAATTTAAAGAAAATTCCTCGGTGCCGATTTCGAGATCCGTGTGCAAATATATATATATACATATATAAATATATATATATATATATATATATATATATACAAGAACCTTGCTCGTATTATAGTAATTGGTCTGAAAACGTTTGCACCATGCCATTCAAACTTTTACCCCACATTTGGTGTAAAAGTTCGTCTTTTCATATGAGAAATTATTTTTGTAAGTTTCTGTGAAATGGACAATCGTGACTCAAGCTTTATATTGTAATGCCCAGTAGTTGTTCAGAGAAAAATTAAAAGGTTATGTATAATACTTTTTTATTGACAGTATTTAAACGTTAAGTGCGAGTGCGCACTCTTACCCCACTCTTCTATATAGTTACGACCTCCTCACTCTACACAGGTCTATTCGTGTTCATCGATTCGGTGTTGCTGTGTTTGCAGATTGTTTGGTTACAATATTTAGATAAACTTTGAAGAATATGATAGTTTTATTACGGATTGTCTTTTTAAATTTACTTAAGGGAGAAAGTATGTGTCAGTCCTCTGTTACCGTTTATTACTCTTATGCTGTGAAAATTTTCAATGTTCTGGTTTAGGAATTTCGTGATGATCGCATGATAGGTCGACGGTAGCGGGTGTGGACGAGTCCAAGTGCGGGCGCGGGGGTGTCAGCACCGCGTGTCCAGGTTTTGTCGGCCGGTTTATTTATAGATGCGCAGTTATCGCGAGGGGGGGAGCGCTTATTGAGTTCGTCCGCCAAGGCCGCATTCGCGCCGTACTATGATTCACAAGGCGTCTTGGGTCCGCTGCCAACATTGCGAACCGAAATGTCCCGTCGTTGCGCCGCGCCGCGCCGTCGCGTCTAATTATTGTAACTCGCGCTGCAAACTTAACGGCGTGAAATTCAAATCTGTACAGCTGTACTGTGCTAATTAAATAAATCGTTTTTAATGGCGTAAGCAACTCTTTTTAATTTCAGCTGTAATATTTTACCGAATTTTCCTTATGAAATAGAACTATTACTGTGATCGTCATGACAAGACTTTGGGCCAATTTTTTTTTCTTTTTGAACTCTCCATATGCCTTAAACACTGCGGTTCGATAATGTGTGTGTTTGTGTGAACACTATAACTCGGGTAAAAACTCCGATCTCGTTGGAATTTCACATTTGGTACAGTGTGCAATTATTCGATCAATTTCTAAATCCAGCCGAAGTGAGGTGTGTAGGGTGTTCCGTACTCAGAAATGGGATTTACATTTTTTTATGAAATCAATTTTCTATCCGGATCATTGTAATTAGCAAAAAAACAATTGAATATTTTGAACCTGCTCTCCCCATGTCAAGCTGTCACTAGATTAAAGGAACTGGCAAACACAGTACGTTATCTTTTCGTGTCAGGAACCCTATCATGAAGAGTTAGGAAATAATTTATATTTATATATAATGGAGATTTGATGGTTCGCAAATACGCTGCTATGTAGCTATGTATTCACACTTTGTACATCCAAAAGATATATTTGCGTTAAAAAGGGCGATCTGATCATTAGTGGTTATTGTATAAAAAAGCATTGCATTTATTTGGTTCATAATTTAAAATCGTTATTGTTTGCTTTATCCCCCTATACGATAGTGTAAGGTGAAAGTATTGGTTTCGTCAGCATTTTTGAATTCGAGTTTCTGGTGGATTTATCCATTTTAGTGCCTCCTGAATCGAAAAAAGTTGTTTTAGAGTGATGTCTGTATGTGGGGGGGAGGGGGTGCAGAGAAGTCTAGAGACGAGACTATTGGTTCGATTTTCATGAAATTTTGTATATAGGTAAAAATAATCCACGTTATCTCAGAAAATATTTGTTAATTTTTTGAATTTTTTATTTTTAAGGGTATTTTACCCCTTAAACCCCCTAAAAAACACGTAAAATGAACATTTCTCAAGAAGGTTTATAACGATTTGGATGAAACTTTATTTATAATGCTTTATGAAATTTACAAAATGACCTAACTCGCATTTCTCAAATCGTTAAAGTTTGTTAAAATATGTCGGCTCATAAAAGAAAAAAAAATCATTTTTTAATTTGTCTGCGAAATTGATAAAGTTAAAGTATAGTTTTACTGCTACCATTGAAACCAGCTTAAAAAAACTAATCAAATTAGTATTTTGAATCATTAATCTACGACTAACGATTCCAGAGAAAAGTTACATTTAATGTCCTGGTAAGTACATTGACTGAGAGCGCCCAATGTTATTCTTAAGCAGAATATAAAAAAAATCAATTTCCTCCTTATTTCTCAACCGTTTTCCATGAAACTTGGTATGCAGCGTAAAGTCATATCACTTAACAAAATCACTGAAAAAAGCTTAGTATTCAGGGGGGAGTCCCCCCATGAAATTTTAACCATCAATTTAATTAGGTTTCTCTTGTTGTTATTTTCAGAAATTGGATGATTATGTTTGAAAAGAGTATGATAGTTATATTTAAGACTAGCTGACCCGGCGAACTTCGTAACGCCTCACAGCAAACACATGTTAACTTTAAGATTGGCCATGTTCTGAAGTCGAATAGCAATACGGCTTCATTGTGAAAGGTTATATATTCTGGGTCGCTGCATAGTGAATAACAATACTGAAACGATAAAACATATTAATATCATTCCCATAAAACAAATAAATCTGAGTGGATTAATTCACAATTTTCAAATCCAATCCAAACCCAAACGAAACCTAACTGTAATATGGCTTTTATAGGAAAGATATACAACAGCTGATTATTATAATAAACGTAATAATATAAACATTGTAATTATCATATAAACACGTGACTTTAATCTCAAGAAGGTTTATAACGATTTGAATGAAACTTTATTTATAATGCTTTATGAAATTTACAAAATGACCTAACTCGCATTTCTCAAATCGTTAAAGTTTGTTAAAATATGTCGGCTCATAAAAGCAAAAAAAATCATTTTTTAATTTGTCTGCGAAATTGATAAAGTTAAAGTATAGTTTTACTGCTACCATTGAAACCAGCTTAAAAAACTAATCAAATTAGTATTTTGAATCATTAGTCTACGACTAACGATTCCAGAGAAAAGTTACATTTAATGTCCTGGTAAGTACATTGACTGAGAGCGCCCAATGTTATTCTTAAGCAGAATATACAAAAATCAATTTCCTCCTTATTTCTCAACCGTTTTCCATGAAACTTGGTATGCAGCGTAAAGTCATATCACTTAACAAAATCACGTAAAAATGCTTAGTATTCAGGGGGGGAGTCCCCCCATGAAAATCTAACGATTAATTTAATTTTGTTTCTCTTATTGTTATTTTCAGAAATTGGATGATTATGTTTGAAAAGAGTATGATAGTTTTATTTAAGACTAGCTGACCCGGCGAACTTCGTAACGCCTCACAGTAAACACATGTTAACTTTAAGATTGGCCATGTTCTGAAGTCGAATAGCAATACGGCTTCATTGTGAAAGGTTATATATATTCTGGGTCGCTGCATAGTGAATAACAATACTGAAACGATAAAACATATTAATATCATTCCCATAAAACAAATAAATCTGAGTGGATTAATTCACAATTTTCAAATCCAATCCAAACCCAAACGAAACCTAACTGTAATATGGCTTTTATAGGAAAGATATACAACAGCTGATTATTATAATAAACGTAATAATATAAACATTGTAATTATCATATAAACACGTGACTTTAATCAGACAGAAAATAAAAATATAAATACATAATCCCCCAAAACCGTAGACTATTAACGTGGTGAATAAAGCTGTTCATTTTTTACAGTACACATTTACTTCATAGTTTAACATTAATGAATGATTCAGATGGCATTGGACAGTAAAGCATACGGTATTGCTAATGGAAAGTAAACCAATCAGCTGTAGCTAAGAAATCAAATGTTTTCATTGTAGACAATTTTGTAAACAAACTTACTCTCCATAAGGTTAACATTAGAAATTTAAAACGCCATAAAATGGAAACTTATGGGGTTTTCGAAAATATTTTTTCACTAAAACCTTCCCGGACCCATGTAGAGAAACTTCATAAAATTTCATGGCGATCGGATGAGTAGTTTGGCAACGCATAAAGGACATACAGACAGACAGACAGACATACATTCAATTTTATATATAGAGATTGTCGTTTAAATTGACTTAAAGGAGAAAACATGTGTTAGTCCACTGTTTATTTAAATAGGCGAAAACAGCTGCACAGCTTGTTAAATGGCATAGAAAATCAACAAATAATACAAAAGAGTTCTTAAATGTACAAAGATAAATTCCCCTGTCGCAGCATACCTTCGTACTGAGTAAATTTCCAAATATACAATATACGTGCTAACATTTAAATAAATTTATATTTAGAAACACTGTATATTTAATTATACTGTATTGGAAAGGAGTAAGTATGTTTTCTGCCATTAGGAACGCTAAAATGTTGTATTCCTATTTATAACAAATGAATGTATGTATGTCCTTTATGCGTTGCCAAACCACTCACCCGATCGCCATGAAATTTTAAGAAGTTGCTCTATATGTGTCCGGGATGGTTCTAGTAAAAAATCTTTACGTAAACTCTTACAAGTTTTCATTTCATGGAGTTTTTAATTTTTAATGTTAACCTTATGGGGACTAAGTTTGTTTACAAATTTTCAACAATCAAAACATTTGATTTCTTAGCTACAGCTGTTGGTTTACTTTACATTAGCAATATGCTTTACTATCTAATGCCATCTGAATCATTCATTAATGTAAAACTATGAAGTGAATGTGCTGTGTAAAATGAACAGCTTTATTCAACACGTTAATAGTAAGTCGTGTTAGTTACTAGTAACACCATTTATAACTCGAATCATTGATTTTTTGGATTCGTCTCTGCTCTAAAATTTATAGTTCAAATTTATATTATTTAAACCCCAAATTTAATTTTTCCTATAACAGCCGTATTGCAGTTAGTTTTAGTTTGGGTATAGGTGGGATGAAAAAATTGTGAATCCACTCAAATTTAATTGTTTTGTGGGAATATTTTTAATGTGTCTTATCGTTTCAATATTGTTATTAATAAGCCCGCGATCCAGAATAGCCAATCTTTCACAACGAACCCGTAATGCTATTCGAATCAGAACATAACCTATCTCAAAGTTGATACGCATTTACTGTTCGGCGTTGCGAAGTTCGCCGGGTAAGCAAGTTTTTAATATAAATAAATTGAATTTAATCAGTTGAAGCTATATGACAACTTGTATCAATATCCGTCGATAAATAAAAGAGGTTGCCTATTCTCCAAAGATTAACATGGGAAAGAGTATTCAGGTTTGCTACCTGCAGTATTTTAAGTATTAACTAGCCAAAGTACCCGTTCTCCGAACAGGTTAAAAAATGCTGAAAGGTGTAGGCTCTACTGATACATTTAAGTTAATTATTTAGTTTAATTGTTCTTCATTATACAAATGCACGTGTGTCATAACATTTCAAAGTACACATGTCAAAATATTGGTAGGATAAGGAATACATGTAATAAGAACACGTCGTCGAAAAAGAACAACCAGTAAAAATAATTCACTTCTCCAGCAGTTTAAAATCAACCTTCTTCTTCCCCCGAACTGTCAAAATTTATAGTCGAAAATATTAGTGTCGGATTTAAAAAAGACTGGGTCACGGGAGCTTTGGTGTTTTTAACTTACAATTAGTAATAAATTGTGTTACTACAGATGTTGAAAAAAGTATTTGTTTACTTGGATTACTAAAAAAACAACATAAACACTACATAACACTTCTTTATAATATTATAGATTTTCTTCCATAAAATTAAAAAAAAAAATACTGTTTTTAATTTTTATATCTCTGTTTTAATAAGATTCTTATAAATTATCTAAAAATTAAAATAAAGTAGTTCTCGAATTACTGATTGCTATGTAAGATTTAAAATTGTGAAAAATTACATGTGAAAAATGCAAATATCCCATTTTTGGGGTTCAAAATACCCGTTTCGATTAACCGATATGTCTGGATTACGTACTCGCCTGAGTAAATGTAGGAATACGCATCTCTACCAAATTTGATCTCGATCAGACCACGGAGGCTCTGCCATCGCTGCGTACCACTCGGATCCGAGTGGTACTGGTCCCGGCGCGCGGAGCGGACCACTCCGGATACGATATAAAATTAGGTTAAAATCAAGATGTAGATTGTGCGATGTAACCTGTTGGATCTGAGGACGACCAGCTACTTACCTTCTATAATACCGATCTAAAATTTGGATCACTTGGAATTTTTCTATTAGTTGATTTTAAATTACACTGGTTGCTCCACACGAGGGACGGGGGTTTCGGGCGTCGCAGCTAATGTGGAATACGCATCTCTAACAAATTTGGTCTCGTTCGGACTACGGAGACTCTACTGTACTGTTAACCAGCAGACTCCTGGTTATGCACAATGGTGGGGACGTCCTTGTCGGTTTACTGATCGAGCGCTTCGGTGTTCGGCCGCCCACTATCTCTACATATAGAATCAATCGTTAATCGATGTACACCTGTAACGTGATACGAGCCGATTCAATCCGGAGAAAATTGCTAACTATTAGTATCAATAATCGGTAAAGTTATGGAAAATTCAAAATATTAATTAAAATCATGAAATAAATATGAGGTGATCTTCATACAGAATGTTATCGATAGTTCATGAATGGATATACTGTATATAAAGTAGGATATACGTATTAAATCAATGGTTTGATAGAAAGATTAGTCAGAATCTAGTCGTACCTACCTTAATGGGGGGGGCTGGACATGGTCGGAATGGAAAAAAGGAAAACATTAATGAATAAAATCGGTTCAGTGGAACTTAAGATATTTTTGTACAAAGATGTTTAAGAATGAATTATTATAACAATAGATCATAATGTTACGTATTATATTTTAAGGTGTAACCCAATTTTAATTTTTTTTTTGTATTTTAATATTATGGTTGTAATATCCTCAATAATGTTAAGTTCCAAAAATAGTCCTCGTGATCGTTAATTTACTCGTATGTTCGCAGCAGATCTCACTTCTCTGGTGGGGCATCCTCATGTCGCGTTTATCTAGCGGCGCTGTTGGGAATAACTAATATAGATTACTGTTAATTTGTAAGTGTAAGTGATTACCGACCGATTCATCGGAGGAAATTGTACAGTAATTCTGACGATTTTACGGCTAAAGTTATTAATATTTCCATAATAATCACATCTCCTATTTCACAATTTTAAAATCCAATCCAAACCAAATGAAACCAACTGTAATCCACCTGATATATAAATATACAACCTAAACCGATTAATAATTTTAAAAAATCATAACCCCAAAACCGTCACCTCGGGCCTGTGACTTCAGGTTCATGAAAAAAAAGGACAACATTATGAATAAAATCGGTTCAATGAAATTTAAGATATTTTGTACACATTGTTTCGTAGAAACATGCAAAGATCTAATGTTATTATATTTTAAGTCTAATTAATTCTGTTAGTTTTTTGAATTTTTTTTTGAGAAAAAAATACTCTCCATAATGTTAGTTAGAAATTTATCGCCATATCGTTATTAACTTTTTTCCCGTCACAATGTAGACAACTACTAAAATTTATACATAGCGAACCTAGATTACATACTTCAATTGAGACATAACTAATATAGTAAATTTACTAATCACATTTTTTGTAAGTTATTTAACGCCACCGTACCAGTCTGAGGGCTTATTAAAGAAAAACGTGTTTCAGTTAGTTTAAACACGATTTTAGGCTATTATTTTTAAAATATTTCCAGAGGCGGCCCTCACCCCTCTCCAAAAAGCGATCACGAACCGCTACTGCTTGCTGCTCTGGATAAAATTAATGCAAACCAATTGTCTCTCTGAGAAACCCTAGCGAGAGTCCTTGCTCTATGGCGTAAAACGTGCAAATAAGCGAAGTGTGTATAAATCTAAGGAATGTATGTATAACATTGTTTTTACTTTCTCCCCTTATACGTAGTATATGGAGAAAGTATTGTTTTCGTCAAAATTTTCGAATTTGAGTTGAGGGTGGATATATCCGTTTTGGGGTCCCCTGAATCCAAAAAAGTGGGTTTTGACGTGATGTCTGTCCGTCCGTGTGTGTGTGTGTGTGTGTGTCTGGATGTGTACAGTGCCACAGCCTACCCCGTTGGTCCGATTTAGATGAAATTTGGCATGTATATATTCACGGTATCTCCAGGCGTTTTTTTCATTTTTTTGAATTTTTGATTTTTAAGGGTAGTTCACCCCTAAAAACCCTTAAAAAACGTGAAAAATCCAAATTTCTCAAAAACGGCTCTAACGATTTTTATTAAAATATGACAGTTTATAGTGTACAGATTACTAATAATTTGACACCAGCATATCTGTAAAAATGACGGTTCAAAAGTTATGGGCTTTTAAATGTCAAAAAAATCAAATTTTTAAATTTTCAGCGAAAACAATAAAAGTAAAGTATCACTTGACTGGTACCATTGAAACCAGCTTAAAAAACTAAACAAATTAGTATCTAGAATTATTTGTCTATGACTAACGGTTCCAGAGAAAAGTTAAATTTACTGTCTACGATAAACGCAGTACGTTGTCAAAGCGCCCCAATGTATTCTTATGGAGAATATTAAAAATCAATTACTTTCTTATTTTCCAACCGTTTTCCATGAAACTTGGTAGGAGGTAAGGTCAACCACCGAACAAAAGCCAAAAAGCTTGGCTATTGGGGGGGTTCCCCCCCATACAACATTGAACAAACAAATTTAACGTTGTCTCTTCTTTTTATTTTTGAAATTGGATGATTATTTTTGAAACCAATAACTTATAATGATATTTAGATAATTTGTAGAACATGAGTTTTATTACAGATTGTCTTTTTTAAATTTACTTAAGGGAGAAAGTATGTGTCAGTCCACTGGTACCGTTTATTATTTATTAGTGTGGATATTTTATAGAAAGTAGTGTCAATGTTGGTTGATGTGTTCCAGATGTCCGCTGGGTCCCAAATACAAATGGCTCCACAATCCGGCCTCAGCGCTGGCCAGTCTGTTCATAGCCAGGACTCTAATATGAGTACAGGTAAGTCAGAGGACAAACGATTACTCTCTTGTTTAGTAGTTTTAGAGAATGTTATTCAGTCTATTTTATTAATTATGGAATAGTTAAAATCGGTTGTACTTAACAATGATGAATCGAGGGGTTGTACGATTGATATCATACCTTGCCGGTGGCAGACAGTATAGCCAACAGTGAATACTAATCGAATGAAAGCTTTGCTATGGTGTATAACAATAAGTCATATGAAGAAGTTTTGAAATGTTTCTAGTTAATTAAAATATGATCCTACATCAAATTTTGATTATATTATCAAGAAAATTACAAAGAAAATTTCATAATCCTCCCACTATAAAATATTGCTCATTATTTTGAGACTTACAAGTTTGAATTACATATTAAAAACCCCCCCCATTATTACACAAAGGAGACATTTTAATTTAACTTGAAATACACTTCAAAACAACTAAAGATATAAAATTACAGTATATTTGATTACAAATTTATTATATACAATTTTTGACAGGTTTTAAAATGATTTAAAATCATACCCTTTTATAAAAATAATATACTTTGAATCTATTAAGTTTCATTTGGTTTAATTATGTGTCTCTCTGAATCGAAGTAAAAACAAACAAAACCGTTCGTTCTAAATCATGTTATAATTCATAATTAACACGTGTGGTTATTGTTTTATAATTAGATATAAGCTTATGCAGTAACTTCAAATTTACGATAAGTTTGTAATAAGGTTACAACACGATTAACTGTAAACATTGATTGACTGTAACCATCTATTATTAACTATCAGGATGTCCATCTTCTGTACGGGTCGTAGGATTCTAGGTTAAAAACCCCGTACTTTTTATCTACACAAAATGTAAACTTGATATCTTAAACAAATAAACGAAAAGAGAAAAGAAATTCTCAGTTTAGTTAATTACAGTAGTATTAATTCACATAGTTTGCAATTAAAATTTAATTGTATCATTACTAAAATTCTGTATGCGACAAGGTGACATTTTAATTAGTATAGTCTTGAAATCATAGGTCAATGTACACATAGTAATATTGATTTTAATTTGAAAGCTTTTAATTATTAACGAATTTCCTATGGAAAAGTAAGATATTCTCGTGACACGCATGGTGACAGTTAAGCCCGGGGCCGTGATAGAAGTTCATAAGTCAACCCCCTGAACACGTTTTGGGGGTCATTTAAAGTTATATATAATTATACATACTGTAGTATAATTTATAAGCTTATACAGTATATGTTTCGACGCAACAGTGACCACTATTATTGTCTGATTATTATAAAATTCGGTGGAGTGGTTCCTTTCTGTAATATCTTTAGGCAAAGCAATCGGACTATATTGAATACACTTTGGGGGGGGGTTGTACAAAAAAATGGGGGTTTCAATTGATTTATCTAAGTATAATTTTTTTCTTTTTACCATTGGATTAATTAAAAAAAACACACAATTTAGTTTGTTGAATCATGACTTTCGTTCGGTCAATTAGTTACTGAGATAGGTAACACATTACATTGTGCAATGTTAAACTTATGGAGAATAGTTAAAAATCAATAACTCACTAATGTACTTTACATATTCTTCCAAAATTTGGTATGCAAGTCCATTTAGTAAACTACTCAATACATCCATAAAACTCCTAAATTAAAAGTTTCTTATGGCAGAAATCCCAGGTATTCGTTGTCTATGTAATTCTTACGGAGAATAGATAAATTTGTACAATTCGTTTAGTTATTGACATAATTTGATCAGATTTTGTATGTGTTATTACATAATGAACAACCATAATTTTCAACTCAAGTTTTCATCCACACGAAAAAAATCTAGAGTTTTGTCTATACATAGTTTGAAATTAATATATTTTTGGGTTCTTTACTTTTTTTACTCTAGGAAAGCTGAAATAAGTCTTATACACGTGAGAACAAGGGCGCACACAGTGTTGTAACTTATTTTCATTATTCTACAACTTTAGGAAAAGGCTTTTGTTTAGTTGAAACTGACTCAAACCCTATCAGAATTAAGTAACGTTATCTCAAAAACCTAGTTATAAGCAATATTATCATCTTTAATTTCAGACCATTGACAATTGTTTGATTTCATAAATAATTAAAGATTTTTATTAATTTGGTTTACTTCTTAGATATGGTTAAGTTCTATTTTTCTATAATTAACATGTTAGATGTCGTAAAATGCCTTATTGTGATGTGTTAGGCTGTAAAATAAAATAAAAGGGTTCATTTGATTCTATCGTTCAAAAATTTAACTAACTTGCTGTCCCGGAAACTTTCGTAACGCCTAACAGTAACTTTAAGATTAGTAATGTTCTGAAGTCGAATAGCAATGGGCTTCGTAGTGTAAATATTCTGGGTCGCGGCATAGTGAATAACAATAATGAAGCGATGAGACATATTAATAACATTCCCACAAAACAAATCTGAGTGGATTGATTCAAATTTTTAAAATCCAACCTAAACCTAAACCACACCTAACTGTAATACGGTTTCTATAGGAAATACATATAATGTATAAAACAGCTGATTATTATAATAGATATACTATGTATAAAAATTGTAAATATTTTTTATTTGGCCAGTCAGAAAATAAAAAATATAATACATAATCCCTAAAAACCTTAGCTTCATTTTATACAGCACGTATTTACTTCATAGTATTACATTAATGAATGATTCATATGGTATTGGTCAGTAAAGCATATTGCTAATGGAAAGTAAGCCCATAAGGTTAATATTAGAAATTTAGAACTCCATAAAATGGAAATTTATGGGATTTTAGAAATTTTTTTACTAAAATCTTCCCGGACACATACAGAGCAACTTCCTAAAATTTCATGGCGATCGGATGAGTAGTTTGGCAACGCATAAAGGACATACATACATACATACATTCAATCTCTATATATAAAATTGAATGTATGTCTGTCTGTATGTATGTATGTATGTATGTATGTATGTATGTATGTATGTATGTATGTATGTCCTTTATGCGTTGCCAAACTACTCATCCGATCGCCATGAAATTTTAGGAAGTTGCTCTATATGTGTCCGGGAAGGTTTTAGTGAAAAAATATTTTCGAAAACCCCATAAGTTTCCATTTTATGGCGTTTTAAATTTCTAATGTTAACCTTATGGAGAGTAAGTTTGTTTACAAATTGTCTACAATGAAAACATTTGATTTCTTAGCTACAGCTGATTGGTTTACTTTCCATTAGCAATACCGTATGCTTTACTATCCAATGCCATCTGAATCATTCATTAATGTTAAACTATGAAGTAAATGTGTACTGTAAAAAATGAACAGCTTTATTCACCACGTTAATAGTTAACGTGCCCGTTGCGGCCCCACCGCAGACGTGGAACCCAGGCGTCACATGTGTTAATAGTTAACGGTTTTGGGGGATGATGTACTTATATTTTTATTTTCTGTCTGATTAAAGTCACGTGTTTATATGATAATTACAATGTTTATATTATTACGTTTATTATAATAATCAGCTGTTGTATATCTTTCCTATAAAAGCCGTATTACAGTTAGGTTTCGTTTGGGTTTGGATTGGATTTAAAAATTGTGAATTAATCCACTCAGATTTATTTGTTTTATGGGAATGATATTAATATGTTTTATCGTTTCAGTATTGTTATTCACTATGCAGCGACCCAGAATATATAACCTTTCACAATAAAGCCGTATTGATATTCGACTTCAGAACATGGCCAATCTTAAAGTTAACATGTGTTTACTGTGAGGCGTTACGAAGTTCGCCGGGTCAGCTAGTTTTATATACAGAGATTGTATAAAGTGTTTACCAATCAGGTTAGGGTCAATCATCATGAAAGATTTTGACACTTCTGACAGCTGGAGTGTAAACATAAACATTTCTGTACCAGTGACGTCACCGGGTTTGTTTATTTGACCCCTACTGTTTATTCCCCTTCTGTATTTCTAGTTACCTTGATACGTCTTGACGGACTAACTGCTGGTTGAAACATAAAGATATCAAACCATTGTTTAATCACACGTTTAGCTGCGAAGAAGTCGTAGCCAATAAATACAGTATATTGCACGCACTGAACTCCTGTTTCCCCATTCGATAGTCATAAACATGTAGGCGTCAAATTAATTGATTGTGGTTATCTGGAGAGTTAAAAAAATTAAATTTGTTATTTACTTTTCAGTAAAGATCATAATTTCTAATTATAGCCTAACTGATAATAAGTAGTTTATCACATGTTATGATAATAAACTATTGTTCATTTACCGTTTCCATAAAGAATAAATATAGGTTTGATTATACATCTCAGCTGTAAAGGTTTACATTGTTTTTATGCGGGAAGCCCATATGACGTCACTAACGAAGAGTGTTTTGTTGGCGAAATATTTCGTTGTAGGCTTCTCCATAAGAAAAATGTTAAGAGTAAACCGCACGAAAGTAGTCCGATAAGAGTCAGTGCGGTGTTGCCAAATCGCCCTAGCTGATAGGATAAATGAAAAATGGCAACACTGCTGGGTAAGAGGGGGTGAGGGGGGACCAGCTGTCCAAGACCTCATCGGACTACTTTCGTGCGGTTTACTCTAGTTACTAAACTTGCAACTTATCCAGGTAATTTAAGCCAAATAACACTGAGAAATGAATCTGAGACGATTTTGGGGCGTTCTTTTAGTCTTGTCACTGACTAAGGCTGGCGTGTTCCTTAACCCTTTCAGGACCAAGAGTTCCACCAACTAACTCAAAAAAATTGAGTTACAATTTTTAAGTATTATCTTACAAAAACGCATGTATTGGGAATGCCCAGTTTTTGAGAATATTGTGAAAATAGGGCTTGAGTTTTTACAGAACAAAGAATTTTTAGCTCCGGTCCAAAAAGGGAACAGAACTATAAATTAAATAGTCCAACAGTCAATGTAATTTCTAAAGGAGCTACAGTTTAACGTGGAGTCCGAACTATTGTCTTTAATGATGAGGATAGTATTTATGGCTGGACTAGGTCCATACCAGAGAAACCCCCAGCCATCAACCATCGCTCACAATTCGTACCCTCCAAGTAGCTGGATTACAGGACGTGCCACCGTAATGTAAATTTTGTGAAGGGGTTACACGATACAATAGACACAAATAAATGGTCGAGGTGTCAAATTGGAGGAGAAAACTACCTCGCAATTATATCCGATACATAACAAGTAATTATCTTTTCGACACGAATGTGTCTTAGCTCTGGAGGGGGTTGGTAATTTGCGAGACCAAAATTTGAAACAGTGACGTCATATGGTTATGAAGACCTGTTTAGAGGAACTGAAAACATTCCCTTTGACAAATCCATGATCTAATCTATTTCGCACAGGGAAGTAAATACAAATATCGTATAATATAACTTTTATGAAATAAATTTAAAACATTAAATATGTAATTCCCTAGATACCTTTAATTTCACTAACTTTACCTTTGATTCCATACTTCAATAATGTTTTTATGACCATCGAACGGTCAGAAGTGCTGTTACAAAAATAACAGTGTTCGTAAGTGACTAAATTCCAAGATGGCGGAGGTGTTTCAGACTCTAAAGTACCTCTATATAATTGTTACATTATGAGAAAGAAAACTGTTTTCAGCTAAGTCCCAATTTTCTTTGTTCACGTAATTTACGTAAATTCGTGTGTTCGGTTTTGTTGCTTTTAAGGGAAGTTTTTACTTTGATCAATAAATCTGATTCCACGTTAAACTGTAGGTCCCTTAGTTGCTATCGGCTGTTGGGCTATTAATTAGCAGTTCTGTCTAAGGAACATGTCAGCCTTAGTCAGTAACAAGACTACAAGATCTCGCCACAATCATCCTACACTCATTTCTCATTCATACTTAGCTTAAAATACCTACCTGATCCATTCAATAATCTAATCTAAACAAAGATTACAACGAAGATTGTTAACTGCTGTTTTTTACCCCACGGAACTATTGGTTGAGGTTCGAAAAAAATTTGCACTCGTTGAACTAAAATTTTGCTCCTATCGAAGAGGGAAGTGAGAACGGCTTACTACGTTCTCTTGATAGAAAATAATAGAACAAAGGAATTTGAGTAGATAAATTATCATTAATAAAATCGACTATCGACGTTTCTATTTTATTTTAATGTTTTTTAATAATGAATCAATCAGCTGATAAAAAATAAATATCGTAAACAAATTATTTGTTTGTTATGTGGTAATAGTGTTAAAGTTATAAAGCATAATATTTTCAAAATTTACTGGAATGTGAAATGAGAAAAAAGCTGATTGAAACGTCTGTTTAGCGGAAATGACCGTTAAGAAGAGAATAATTCGTTGTGAGTAGAGTAGATGGTTATTTTACGTTACCCCTTTAGTTTCTTACAGTAGATTGTACTGGGACCGTGGCGTGTTCTATAATTCAGCTACTTGTAGGTCACGAATTGTGGATGTGATATTCTCTAGTGTAGATTAACGTCCGTACTATTGAATGCTATGAATCCGCAAAGATCATCCTCATAATTTTACCAGTTCCTAATCTAGAGGAAAAAGTATTTCGTATTCCACGTTAAACTGTAGATCCTTTGGATGTCATCGGCTGTTGGGCTACTTAATTAACAGTTCTAAGGAACATGTCAGCCTTAGTCAGTAACAAGACTACAAGATAGCATCACAATTATCTTACACTCATTTCTCATTCATACTTTGTTTAAATACCTACATGGGTAGGGCGCCATTTCAAGAGGTAGATAATCTAAGGTTATTCATACCCCGCAAGAGACGAATAGACATAGAGTGGTTTATATTTACTCTATAACTCATCTTAAAATATTATCTAAACACATAATTTAAATTTTTCACTTAGGAATGTTAAACACTTCTGCTGTATCAGTGCACTCACAAGTGGTGTCAAATGAAAAGAAAATAACACAACAACTACCAGTTTTCAGCCATCTATTTATTCACTTTACGAGTATTGTGTTAATTACATTTAACTAGTTTTAGGTGTTGATAATTAGGGTGATTTTATTGTTCTTTATACCTCCATGTTAGTAGATTTATTTTTTCTATGAGAAAAAAAATTCAATTATTTTATATAAATATAAAATGTGTGTTTGTTTTTTTTTTTTTTAAATAATTTGTTTAAAAAATTTTTACTGTATTTAAAATTTCATTCGTAAAGAATTAAAAATTTTTTTGATCTTTTTAATATTTTTAAACATTGAATTTTAATTTCAATTAATCACTTAAATAAACTACACATTAAGTTCTAATTTTTCTCTATCTAAAACTTAGATTTTCAACTACTGTTTTTTAGGTAATTTTTTAAGGAATTAAAAAAATTAATATTATAAATAAGAAAAATTAAACTTATTAACATAATCGAAATTAAGTTTTTGTGTTTTGGGGAATGAATCTTAGTTATTATAGATAGAAATTTTAATTTTATGTCAGATGTATTGAAAATTATAAATGTTAAAATAAAATTTTATGGTAAAAAGCTTTTTTTGAAAAAATCTTTATTAATTTTGAAATGAAAAATACTATGTTTATAAGTTTTAAAATTATAATAAAATTATTTTAAATTGATTTAACTGGTAGAGTCTTCACGTATTTTGTTCTTTATTATTTAAAAGATTAGAACATACAATAGGTACATTTTTTGAACAAATTTGAGAAGATGAAAGCAGATCTATATTGTATCTTGTACTAAGGCTGACATGTTCCTTAGACAGGACATTTTAATGAATAGCCCGATGGCATGTTAACTTTACTTTACTTGAAGGTGTTACACTCGTCACACAGTTCCGTGGTCGTCAGAACAGTTTTGTCACATTCTTGAAGTATGAGTTCTTCTATTCTGTAAAGAGGCCGTGCCGATAGATATACTTTTAGCTTTAATTTTTAATTTGTTTATATCATTGATAATCTTAAATTTCTTCTGGGACGACGTTGAAGATTTTCCCACACAGGTGTTTGGGTTTACTTTTCGCCACGCTTGACTTGACATGGGGTACAAGAACTTAATATCTCTGTATTGTGGGGTAATTATGTTTTCAAAACATATTTCAGGGTTTATTTTGTACTGTTAGAGCCTATTCCAAAGCAAAGAGCGCAGGAAATGTCATAACTTTTAAATAAAAAAAGAGGTTTGTACTTTGCAAGATATCGTTGTTTACAAATTAATCTTGTAATGCGCTTTAGTAATATTAGTACACGCTTGGCTTGGAAACTATTTCCGCAGAACAAAAATCCATATTTCATTATGCTGTTGAAAACAACAATTTTTTAGTCACTTTTATGTAAATACCACCTCAAGTCACCGCTGCTAACATATAGGCCTAAATATTTAATGTCGTTATCCACTATTTAAGAGACCCTAACTATACGTGTAATCCAAACCACAACTTTGCCAGACCGTCACTAAGTGCTTGTTATTTTGATAACGTTGTTGGAAAGAATCGTAAAGGACGCGGAGAGAAATGAGGACGGAGACAAGAAGTGAGGATTCCTAGAATACGAGAGAATTGGCAACACCGCGCCGGACAGCGTACAATGAAGGCGGCGGTCCACCCCGCGGCTAACATTGCTGGGATGTGGAAAACGAGAGATGTATACGTTCCTCCTCTTATATAGGCTGATTTAGGAAGTAACGGAAAGAAATGAAAGACGCGTTCTGCTAGTGAAAATGATGGAAAAATCCTCCCTGTTCTGGCCAGTTGTTTCCTATGTGCAGGCTTTTCTTGATTCCCTCTACAAGCTCCCGCGACAGGGACCTCTTTAGCCATGAATGGTTTGGCTAGTCGTAAGCCAGTCTTTCAGACATTACCAAAGTTCCAAGAAAACCCCCCAAAAGGCCAACTACGTGTCTTTCTAGCTACACTGTAGGTGTAATTCAGTTTGTGGACCCCTTCCTTAATTTAATTATAGAAATAAATAGTTTAGGGGTTATTTTTTATTTGAAAGATTTATAAATGTGCATAGTAGAGGGTAAAATAAAAAAAATCATTTCTTAAACCCTTGAAAGGTTTACCGTCGATCAACCGACGGTAGGCTTTTACAAAAAGCAATGTTGCGAATACATTTTCGGTTAAAACTACATTGAATATACGAGTATCGTTGTACTCTACAGGTTATACGGTTTCCGCCGATGTCTGTCTCGTGTTGCTTACTCTGCGTCAGAGTTCTGAATTTTTATTAAAGCTGTAAATTATCAATAGTTTTATCTTATAAAATCGTAAAATCTGGTAGCTTTCGGAATTTTAAACAGATCACGAATGGTCATTATTAAAATTGAAAACATAACGTCACATACTACTCACTCTCACTACACAAACCTCTCCCGACTCGCACAGCTGTTTGCTAAACGAAAGCCTGATAGCAACTAAAATTGTTGATCATGAGTTAGACATCACGAAGCAAAAAATATCAAAATAAGGTCACCTGTGCGGCCGTGGGATACATACCTCGTGCTGTATCTGAAAAATACTCTGTGTTGTGTTAGTATCCAAAAAAAGTTTTCGTTGTCGAATTGCGCTGCGGTTTTAAGTAAATATTAAACTTAGATAAAGGTAAATTGGTAATTATCAGTTTAAAAGGACACAATAAAACAAATAAACACTATTATACTATTAATAGCTGACCCGGTGAACTTCATAACGCCTAACAGTAAACACATGTTAACTTTAAGATTAACCATGTCCTGAAGTCAATTAGCATTGCGGCTTCGTTGTGAAAGCTTTAAATATTCAACAGTTGATTATTATAAGAAACTCAATATGTATAAACATTGTAGTTATTTTTTATTTGGCAATCATATAAACACGTGACTTTTAATAATTCAGAAAATAAAGAAATATAAATACAGTAAATAATTCCCAAAAACCGTAAACTATTAACGTGGCGAATAATGCAAATTATAAGTATGGTCTTTGCGGATTAACGTAGTATTCAGCCTTTAGTTGACATGGGGGCACACGAACATAATATCTCTTTCTTGTAGGGTAATTATGTTTTTCATTGTTTTCAAAATATTTCAGGGGTTATTCTGTACTTTTAGAGCCTATTCCAAAGCAAAGAGCGCAGTAAATATCATAACTTTTAAATAAAAAAATAGAGGTTTGCAATATGCAAGATATCGTTGTTTACAAATTAATCTTGTAATGCGCTTTAGTAATATTAGTACACGCTTGGCTTGGGAACTACTTCCCCAGAACAAAAATCCATATTTCATTATGCTGTTGAAAACAACAATTTTTTAGTCACTTTTATGTAAATACCACCTCAAGTCACCGCTGCTAACATATAGGCCTAAATACTTAATGTCGTTATCCACTATTTAAGAGACCCTAACTATACGTTAAATCCGAACCACAACTTTGCCAGACCGTCACTAAGTGCTTGTTATTTTGATAACGTTGTTGGAAAAGAAACGTAAAGGACGCTGAGAGAAATGAGGACGGAGACAAGAACTGAGGATTCCTAGAATACGAGAGAATTGGCAACACCGCGCCGGACAGCGTACAATGAAGGCGGCGGTCCACCCTGCGGCTAACATTGCTGGGATGTGGAAAACGAGAGATGTATACGTTCCTCCTGTTATACAGGCTGATTTAGAAACGGAAACGGAAATAAATGAAGGACGTGTTCTGCTAGTGAAAATGATGGGAAAAGTTGTAAATGCTTCGTTAGCGAGTTATGGCTAGCGAAAGATTTCGGCTGGTTTGCAGTAATTCCGTTGGCCATACTAGTTTATTTTAGTTTATTAGTATTGTTTTTATTTTCTGTGCTTTATGGATGGGGGAGCGAACTTGGAGAAATTGTTGGAAATTTTGTTTTATCAATATCAAGTGGATACACCCATCAAAACCAAAATAAAAGACGAAACATATTATTTTCTTACAGATAATTTAATGTAGATTAAAATTGTATGTAATATGTTATAGTTACTGTATTTTTAGTATTTTTTGTGATTTTTTAAATTAAAGTCCGCAAAAGTGCCAAAAAAGGTGAACCACAAGGGGTTCTTTTTAAATAATAAAATAAAATGCACAAAATCAATCTAAGTGCATACATTTGAACTTGATCGTTTTCTAAGATAATGACAAAGAGCGTCATGGGTAGGGATCTCAATCCCGGACCTAAATTTCAATCCCAGGATTCAGGGATCGAATAAAGCTAATCCCGGGATCACCATTTTGATGAATCCTGGATGTTTTGTGTTGTAAGACATAAGAATTTTATCTTAAGCTTGTAAATTTTAAAATTTATCTTAATAAAACGTAAATTGGTACTTTCAAATTTTAAACAGATCACGAATGGTCATTATTAAAATTGAAAGCACGTTAGACATCACGAAGCAAAAAATATCAAAATAAAGTCACCTGTGCGGCCGTGGGATACCTCTTGCTTATCTGGAAACTACTCAGTGCTGTATCAGTATCCAAAAATAGGTTTTCGTTGTTGAATTGCGCTTCGGTTTCAAGTAAATATTAAACTTAGAGAAGGTTAAATTGGTAATTATCAGTTTAAAAGGACACAATAAAACAAATAAACACTATTATACTATTAATAGCTGACCCGGTGAACTTCATAACGCCTAACAGTAAACACATGTTAACTTTAAGATTGGCCATGTCCTGAAGTCAATTAGCATTGCGGCTTCGTTGTGAAAGCTTTAAATATTCAACAGCTGATTATTATAATAAACTCAATATGTATAAACATTGTAGTTATTTTTTATTTGGCAATCATATAAACACGTGACTTTTAATAATTCAGAAAATAAAGAAATATAAATACAGTAAATAATTCCCAAAAACCGTAAACTATTAACGTGGCGAATAATGCTGTTCATTTTGAACAGCACATATTTACTTCAGTTTTACATTAATGAATGATTCAGATGGCATTGGATAGTAAAGCATATTGCTAACGGAGAGTAAACCAACAGCTGTTTTAAGAAATTAAATGTTTTTATTGTAGAACATTAATTTGTAAACAAACTTATTCCACATAAGATTAACATTAGAAATTTAAAACGCTATATAATGGAAACTAATTTAATTTATGGTAACTGAATATGCCTAAAGCATGACCGGAGCAGAGACGAATCCAAAAAATCAAAGATCATTAAAATCGGTCCAGCCGTTCTCGAGTTATAATGCGTGTAACTAACACGACTTAGTTTTATATATTTAGATTATATTCAAACATTAATGACATTTAAAATATTTACAAAAATATGTGTTTGCAAAGACGACTTTTGCAGTAGTTTAAACATTCAAATCACGAAAAACTAATGATGTTTTTCAATCCCGGGATTCATAGGTACCCAAAAGCGACCGGGACCCCGGGATTGAGAACCCTAGTCATGGGTAAAGTAGCTACAAGAGCGATGTGTTAGCAGAATAAAGAACATAACTGCAGTACTGGGGTGTTGTCCAGTGCCCAGTACCGGTGTATCCAGCACGTGTACCACTGGTAGTGGTTGTAGACGAGTGGACGAAGGGTCACTCCCTCCTCTGGAACCGGTTTTCTGCACTGACCTGTCGCACTCTCGGTTTGTTGCCCCCGCCGCCGCGCCGCTCTGCCTGCACTTAGCGCTTGTCTCTGTGAAATGTGCGTGCTGTCATCTGTTTTAATTTTACAATATGGACAACATCGCGCTGTTTACGATTTGAAACTAATCTATTTTCGAGTAATCCGTCAAAATAAGGTATGCAATCTTTTGTGTGTTATCAGTGCTGATACTGTATCTACAACCATTCCAGGCTGGACTAAGAATCTGCATTCATTTATTTATATCAGTGTTATTTATTTATAGGTGTCCGTTAAAATTTAAAATAATTCAATTATTTTTAAGAATAATTATGAGAATAGAATTATTTAGTTTTGTGAGGTTTGTTGTAGAAAGAGAAAAAACATTCAGATTCCCATCGTACATTTCAACAATAAATATAAAAACTATGGAAAATATTTAATGATCGGAACTTAAACTTTTACAAAAATATTAAGATTTTTGAAATTAAACACATTTTATCGCATGCTAAAGTGTATTTCGTCACACGGATCTCATGTTTTCTAGCCCCTGAGCTGATTTATCGACTAACTACTTGCTATAAATACCTTGTCTACAGCTCAAATTTCGTAATATGTAGTTACGGCCGTTTCGGCATTAAGATGCCATCTTCAGACAATAATGTTCAGCCACTTGGCGCGGTTAAATTTAAACACACACACACACACATACAACACTACATTAAGTTTATTCGACAGGCCTGTCTCACACATGTTTACGTGGCCCGTAAATACGTATTACGAAATTTGAGCAGTAGACGAGGTATTAATAATAAGTAGTTAGTAAAATGTTGCATTATTGAGGGAGTTTAAAGACGGTGTGACCGGCTTTAGGGACAACTGTAATCCGCTAGGTCAGAGCTAGTGTTGCTTATCCGTTACACATATGTGATTGTTTCATGCAAAGTTCCTGAGTGACCTGTTTAAGATAGCAATTCTGTTTTTCGTATATTTAAAAAAATATTTAGACCTCCAAAGAGACATTTTTTATAAGATTTACGAATCAAACACGTATCTTTAAAATTCATTTTTTGTAATAAACCAAGTTTTTCAGATTTCAAAATTTCACATAGGTTACTAGAAAAAGGTCTGTTAATCAACCACATTCCCGAAATTTTTGTTCAAAGCATCAGTAAATTTCCTAAACTCCTTGCATGAATAACGCCAAATGTGCGAATTCATACCCTGTAACTCGATAGGTTTTCACTTAAAAATTGAAAAAATTACGTTTTTTAAGATAGTAGATTTTTTCTCGCACCACCTTAATAATCGTATGATACACAAAAAGACGAAAATATAGTTTGCTACTCACACCAAAAGGATTCACCCTGATTCATTTTCCAACCTCAGATACGCCTGTCTTTAAACTTGCCCTCGAATGAAATATTGACTCTTAAGAATTTAATGGATACACTTGACTCATTTTCCTGCATCATTGACGTGAATCGGCGACAGAACTCTTGGCCGCAAACTGGCTTCTGATTCGGTAAATCACAATACAGTACCTTGTGGTGTAGTCTAATAAACCACCCACAACCTACTTGCTGTCTGCATTTTCATACTCCCAGTAAGTCTTTAAGAACCCACTGTCGTTGCTCTTGCCAAAAATAAAAAAAACTACAGCCATTGTTTAAAATTAAGGAGACTGAAATAGACTGAACTACATTCAGTGGCGAATATAAAACAACCTTAGTGACACAACAATACACCATTGTTGGAAATAGGATACATTTTGGTGTAATAAATAACTTATCACATACTTTCAACATTTCAAGCAAGAAATAACACAAATGTAAACAGTAACTGTTAAGAAGAATTCTGTATTTTACACATCTCACCAGTTGCTTGTATGCTCATACAATTACTTAAATTGGAATGTAGCTTTTTAACATTGTTATTTTTAATCGTATACATATGAAATTAACTACTTTACACTTCTAACACTCAAAATGAGAAACAGATTCAGCCTCTACCACTTATATTTAAATATTCTTTTATAAATGCTGGTAATGTATGTTTCACCATAAAAATGTATAAAGAATGGAAATTGTATGAGAAAGCAGGTCTCCTGCAAAGGGTTATTATTATATGTATATTTGAGTTTCTTAATGAAGTTTCTCGTTATTGAGATGAAAACTATTTTGAAAATAGTTTAAAAAATAATTTCAGCCTTGTATTTTTACTTTCTCTTCCTATACAATAGTATTAGCATAAAGTATCGTTTTCGTCAGAATTTTGGAATTTGAGCTAACGGTGCATATGTATATATCCATTTTAGTGCCCACCAATCGGAAAAAGAGGGTTTTTAGTGTGTACGTGTGTGTGTGTGGAGAGGGGGGTGCAGAAGAGACGAGACTATTGGTCTGTTTTTAAGGTACATTCCACGGTATCTGGAACACTTTAAAAAAATATAGAATTATTAATTTTTAATGGTATTTTACGCAGTACAGTATGTTGTCTGAGCGTGTGCAATATTATTCTTATGGAGAATATTAAAAAATCAATTTCTCCTTTATTTCCCAACTATTTTCCATGAAACTTGGTATGCAGTGTAAGTCACATCACCCAACAAAACCCTCTCAAAAAGGCTTGGTATTACTGGCAGGGGGAGTCCCCCCCATTAAATTCTAACACTTAATTTAACTTTGTTTCTCCTCCAATTTTCAGAAATTCAATGATTATGTTTAAAACTGTAAATTATTAAATTATAAAAAGATAAACGTTAAGCAGCAGTATGATAGTTTTATTTAAGACTAGCTGACCCGGTGAACTTCGTAACGCCTAACAGAAAAAACATGTTAAATTTAAGATTGGTCATGTTCTGAAGTCAAATAGCATTGCGGCTTCGTTGTGAAAGCTTTAAATATTCAACAGCTAATTATTATAATAAACCTAATATGTATAAACATTGTCGTATTTTATTGTTGCGAATAATATTGTTCATTTTGTACAGTACATATTTACTCCATAGTTTTACATTAGTGAATGATTCAGATGGCATTGGATAGTAAAGCATATTGCTAGCTAATAGAAAGTAAAACAACAGCTGTAGATTAAGAAATCAAATGTTTTTATTGTAGAACATTTGTAAACAAACTTAGTCCCCATAAGGTTAACATTAGAAATTTAAAACGCTATAAAATGAAACCTAATTGAATTTATGGAAACTGAATATGCCTGAAGCATGACCGGAGCAGAGATGAATCCAAAAAATCAAAGATTATTAAAATCGGTGCAGCCGTTCTCGAGTTATAATGCGTGTAACTAACACGACTTTGTTTTATATATTTAGATTATTGTACTTAAGGTAAAAGTATGTGTTAGTTCTCTGATACCGTTTATTATTGTTTTTTATGATCAGTATATGAAAAAAGTATTGTGTTTGTGAAAAATTTTGAATTTGAGTTGATGGTGGTTCTGTATTGATCTCCCTGAATAAAAAAAGTTATTTTTAAACTGATCTTAATTTGTTTGTGCAAAAGACCCAAGACTACACTGCACTGATGGTCCAATTTCTATAAAATTTGTCACCAGTATGCATTTTAGCAATATTTTTTGAATTTTTATTTTTAAGGGTAGTTGACCCGTGAAAAATCTTAATTCCACAAAAATTTTATGTTTTATAGTACTTAGGGTCCCAAATAATATGACACCACCTGCATGTCAAATAAGACGAGGGTTCTAAAGTTATGAGCTTTTTACATGTCAAAAAATCATATATTTAATTTTTCTGGAGAAAAATAAATTTATCTTCCATCAGATATGGTGGGGCAGATACGTGGGTTACCTGAATAAGCAGTCTCGGACCAAGGCGGCAGCATCTAGAGGGTGTGGGATAGTGATCTGTGATCTGGTGATCACACGTTTAACAAAGTCCACAAGAGCCTGTGATAGTGTTGTGTCATGGTATGGAAGTGTCGCCATTAAATGTACCACCTAGTAATTTCAGTAATTTGTTTGCAGGTTCTAGTGATAAGGAGCAAGACTGCGGAACTCCGGAAAAGCTGGCGCGACCAACGTCAGACAGGAAGAGGAAGCGGAAGGGCGGGGACGACCCGGCAAGTGCCCTAGGTAGCGGTGGCAAAGGCGGCCCCAGGCCTATCGACACCAAGAAGATTAACGACTACTTCGTCAAACACCCCGGTAGCAGTCCCATCAGGCACGGGGGTGCCAAGAGTCCTTCCCCAGGCCAACAAGGATACCCGATGGTAGGCACACGGCCCAACCTATACATAAACATTCTGTTTTTGTATTAAGAGACATATTTTTGAAGTTAGGTATTTTTTACCATACCAAAAAGAGTTTGGTCGAGCATCAGTGTTAATTTGGAACAACCGTGCTGCTTAGGGTAACCGGATGTAACCGTTCATGATCTGACAGGAGTCGCCGGCTCAATCTAGCAACCTTTGATTTACTAAGCCAGCACCAAAACATTTTTAAAATCAAAAACAATATACAGTAGACTCCCGATCATTTGAGAGAGGATTAACCTTGTTGCGGCTTATCCGTGATCGACAAAAGAAAAATTAGCAACCGTGGCAAGCGAAGTTTAACAGATAAATGTCCATCCTCGTGCCTGTAAATTATAGCTACTGCCCGCGACACGCTTGGCCTTGGGCAGGCGATCGTACGTAACTGCCCGCCATTATGCAAAGGGACTGGTGGACTCAAAAGGGAAGATGACACTTCGCTGTGCGATCTCTTGGTTCTTAGAAAATTTGGTCAACCATTGTTATAAAGGAAGCTAATGCCTTGAAACTAAACTCAATAATGGACTTTTTTCTCTCAAAGCCAATTAAGACGGCAACATTAAATGTAGGTTTGAAATACGTTGGACTTGCCTCATTTATTGGACTGTTGTTTTACCGATGGGATAAATTGGTAATGTCTACGAAACTGTGTGTTTAAGAAAAGGTAATCTTCTACTTCATGTCTTTCATATTATCAAACCTAAATTTGAGTAAAGTTTAATAAGGACTTTCTTATCTCTCAAGATCGTTTCGATCTATTTTTGGTGTTTTTATGTTCGGTTTGCTTTATCTGCGATTTCGATTATACGCGATCGCTCAGCCACCATTACCGCGAATAATCAGGAGTCTACTGTAAGTTATTACTCTTATTGGAAGATTTAGGTGATTATTAGATTAAAATATATTTATTATAACTATTACTATAAAAATAAGTAAATTAGGTTTTCTTTGTTAAATACTATAACCACAGTCAATTTGGCTTGAAAAATAGTGGTGTGATCAGGCTATCTTACTTTTAAAACCTTGCAATGGACAGTTATTTACTGTCTGGGTTTTGTACCTACAATTTTAAGACTGAAACCGTTAAAATCACAGTCCTTTTGAGTTATCACTAAAGCTCCTTCAGAATTAAAAATTTCAAATTGTTCGGTAAGACGATCAATGTTCCCTTTTCTCTGGAATGTCCTATGTAACATAGAAACCTCTCGCCTGATGGGTACGAATGTGTTGTGTTGCAGTATCCGCCGTCGCCAGGTGCGACGATGCTGCCGAGCGCGCAGGTGCCGGTGGTGTCGCAGGTTCAGCCGCAGGACTACTCGGCGCTGATGCAGCCACCCCAACCGCGACTGCCCGGCAACCCCCACCCCACCCTCGTCAGCAAACAAGTACAGGTCTGTTAACATATTTCAGAGAAAGAATTTTATATTGTGTAGACTACTAAAAAATATTCTAGGCTGTGGTTATGTATTTTTTTGACTATGGCATAACTATATTCACTCTATTTACATGTTCTTTAGTGAACACAAAACTTGAGAGACACATCATATGTAGACAAATTTATAAATAGTTACAATATAAGGTTATGAAAATTTCATGATATTATATTCATTTATATTCAATATCCTCCAATTAAAATAAAAATATGCACCTGGTTGTGTTCAAGTAATGTCCTTGGTTTTATGAGGCTAGTTATTTCCTAACTCATCCATTTTATCATCTCACTCGTATCATTGTATGCGTATTGGGGTCAAGGCGATAACAGGAGCGCTCACTTTACTTCCAGTAGCAAGCTCAATGAGCTTTGTTCATGCAGAAAATTTACCTTTGGCTTGTGATAAGTCACACAGTCTTCAAATCCCCCTTATCAACTGTAACAATAAAATTCCCTGGTAATTACAATAAATGACTGGGGCGGCTGCCTGTATCCTGTTAGCCAGCTGTTTCGAGGTCACAAATTATGGATAGTTATGAGCTGTGGTCGGTGGATGGGACATTCTCTGGTCTGGGTTAACGTCAGCACTATTGAATACTAAGCCCATCCGCAATTACCATCCTTACAATTAGGCCAGTTCGTAATTCAGTAAGGCCTTAGTCAGTTACAAGTCTACAAGATCACGCCACAATAATTTTACACTCACTTCTCATTCACTTGGCTTAAAATACCTTGTGTGGTTGCCAACTAAGTAAATGACTTGATAATCTCTTAAAGCGCTCAAAGATAAAAGCAATTCCAAAAATATGATGGGTGGTGATATGTCATCAATTTTGCTAATAGTAGAATAAAAGTATTCTAGAATTATCTTATCAGTTAAAATATATTGTAATAAAGATTAATATATATGTTGATTGTATGTATAAGTTATACGTCTAATCATATCCTAATTTACAATTTTTATTTTTAGACTGACTTAACTTGCCAAAGTATACAAGAGTTTGAAACGCAAGCGTCGTCTGACTTAGAACTGAGGAACAATAAAATAGAAGAGCTCAATAGGGTAAGTTTATAGAAAATTAGTTTATTTTTGCAGTAGTTTTTTCACTCATAGCGATCATCAAATGAAATGGAAGACCAGTTGATGATTTTAGACCATATTTCATGTTTCTTTTTTCAGAGTTCAAAAAATAAAACACGATATTGGTTTTAGTTATAAGAAATTTAAACCTGCTAGTAGCCCAGTACGTCTGTTTTAATGAAGTTAGCGTAGTCGTATTGTATGTTAAGTAACAAATGGCTTAAGATAATTACAGAAACACAATCATTCTACAGGTGTAGTTACTATGAAGTCAGCAAGAGAGAGGTTGTATTCATGGGATTTTAGGCTTACTAATTTAGTTGAAAAAGTATAGGTTCAATTAGTATCTGAAAATGTATCTTATGAAATTGTTATTTGTTTTCATTGAATAGTCGTAATGCCAAAGCTTGCTGCCGAAGGAAGCAGCGGAGTAAGAGTTTTTTTTTATTGTTTCAGTTTAATTTTGACTAACATTGCTTTTAACACTAATGGTTTATTTGAATATTTCATAAATATAATTAACTTTCCAGACCACTGAAGAACTAAGGCATCAGTTAGCAGCCCAACAAAAACTTTTAGAACAGCACAAAGCACACACGAATAAGTGCATCGATGTTGTGAAGAAACTGCTCAAAGAGAAATCCAATATAGAAAAGAAAGAAGCGAGACAAAGGTGTATGCAGAATAGGCTGAGGTTAGGCCAGTTTGTTACCCAGAGGGTGGGGGCGACGTTCCAGGAGAACTGGACGGACGGATACGCATTCCAGGAGCTCTCTAGGTAAGCACAACAGGAGTGTAAAACTTTTATTGTGGCTATTAACCCTTTGAGTGCTGTGGAACGATATATTGTCGTTAGTTTATAACTCAAAGAGTAAAGTGGCAAGTTGTCTACAATCCATGATTAAGTGTAACTGTTCTCTTGGAGTCCTGCTGAACTTCAGCTGAGTCTGGAACTAACTCCTGGAGTTCACTGTTCTGTCGCTAGAGGGCGCTTTATTGCCAATTTTAGCACTTTGTCTGACGGTATACTGGTGGTTGAGATGGTTATATAGCCATTCGGAAGTGCTCGGGTTCAAATCCCGACCATGAGTGGACCATGTATAGTACAGTGGTAGGAGGGCTTACCTTATATAAACGTTGACAGGAATGGGTGGAAGTTGACGGCATTTGTAGGTTTAATTAGGATTGCAGTGGATACTTGTTCTAATTCTTCTATGATTTGATTATGGTTAAGGGAGGGGAGGGGACAGGTTTTCTGGGTTTGTATCGTTGTTAAGTAATTAATTGTTTAACAACATGAGAAATTCAAAGCACTCAAAGAGATAATCAGTTGAAGGCATTTTTTCGTTTTGATCGCTCTGGTGAGAAAAACAAACCAATAAAATAATATCACTTTTGTACAGTTTTAGTGCTTCCGCAATTATTTAAACATATTATTATAATTTTTCGTCTGCTAAATGAATATTTTATCCTAATAGAATTTAAAAAAATGTTCTTACAAAAAGGGAAGTGAAAATTTTAAAACTGTCTGAATACAACCGTTCTAGTGAATTGGATGATTACCTCATATATGGTTCATATGAAGCTTGCCCCAAACTTAAAACATTAAATCCTATCCCACCTTTTGAGAGTACATGAAGTGATGACGAAACACTAGGCCGAGTCTGATGCAGGTTGAGCATCAGCTGGTGTTCCCTAGTTCTGTGATAACTCGGAAGCGATTTCTATAACTGATCATGTGTAAACAATTTTGTACAATGTATATATCTAAACGGTAAACTTACTTTTGAGGCTATCTAATTTTTACAACTGTGAAATTCTTTATTTTCAAACTTTCCAGGCGGCAGGAAGAAATAACAGCGGAGAGGGAGGAGATAGATAGGCAGAAGAAGCTGCTGATGAAGAAACGGCCGAGTAATTCGGAAACGGGTCGAAAGAGGGCGGGGAGTCAAAGTGATCGGGGGACGGGGGCGGTGCAGGCACCAGGGGCGGCGGTCACCACGCTTCACAATGGTACCGACAACGCCACCTTCCTCAAGCCTGACGCGGTCCCTGGCTTCTCTGCCCAAGAGTACTATGAGGCTGACGAAATACTCAAGGTGAATTTTCTTATGAATTTCTCTATAAAGAAAAATGTATTACCACATGGTAAGAGATAAGTCTGGGATGTCAGAAGACATAATGAGACGAAAATACTTATATTGACACATTGCTGTGTTAGTGGTTTATTTTTACTTGTATATTATATGAACTTACTAAATAGGCACTATAATTTTTGAAGTTACTACAATTTTAGACAGTTCCTCTTGCTTCAGCGATCCGATTTGGTCTTGCCTCTAATGTCGTATTGATATCAAATTTGGACAGAAAATAAATCTAGCTTGTCTGGACAGTTGCGGCAGTCGGCGTTGAAAAAGGAAGACGCGGATCTGCAACTGGAAATGGAGAAGCTGGAAAGGGAACGGAATCTTCACATCCGTGAGCTGAAGAGGATCCACAATGAAGACCAGTCGCGGTTTAACAACCATCCGGTCCTCAACGACCGGTACTTGCTGCTCATGTTGTTGGGCAAGGGTGGCTTCAGCGAGGTCCATAAGGTGGGTGCACTTGACTCACTTGTATAACAAGGTTTTATAACCCTTAACCCCTTAACCGTGACTCACGATTTATATCGTGGTAGTATTTGTAAAGTATGTGTCAGTCCACTGATACCTTTTATTTAAATAGTACTATCCTACATTAAAAATTATTTAAGGCAAAATAATATACCAAATTAGCCTGTTAGTAAATAAAGGTTGTGAGTAGATATACACTTTCTTTATTCACATTGATCTCAGTCTGGCCATTCTGAAATGAGCTTGTATAGTTTCTTATCTCATTCAGGTAAATGCCAGAATAATTCCCTCAAATAATGACACCCTGCCAGGAATAGGAGGTCATAAATTACCTGGTTAAAAATCGTACTGTTTTTTTTTAATTTTGGTTGTTTTAAATGCTATAAAAATACCAATTAAAATAAATAACTGTTATTATTAATTTTTAATTTAATCTAATATAACTTGTGCAACTTGGTTTACAGGCATTTGATCTAAAGGAGCAGCGGTACGTTGCTTGTAAAGTTCATCAGCTAAATAAAGACTGGAAAGAGGACAAAAAGGCTAATTATATCAAGTAAGTACAATACGTTTGGTTGGGTTATGGTTTATGGGAATGAAGCTGAAAGACTTACAAGTATGCAAATTGAATTTTCACATAACAGTTTACATTTTTAATGGCTACTATCCGCTTCGTAAATAATGAGTTTTGCATTTCTGATCACATATAGCTCTGAAAACTAACAGAGACCTTCCAATAACAAACACCATGCCCATTGATCGCACTGGATATTGGTGAAAGTGTCTTGGCAGGTTTCCAACTAGACCAGCAAATGTTAAAGAGATAATTTTTATATAATAAGTTAGAATATCTACCATTATGTTTCGATGTAAGAGCCTATACACGGGATAATTTTCTAAACTTATTTTTCAACTATAACCTTTTATCATGTTTTCATGGAACAATAGTTCGAATTATGTATGTGATAAAAGGATAAAGTAAAAACTCACGTCTTCCAACACTACTTGATCCAACACGTATAATGCTAATCAAGAAGTTATTCATGTGATAAAACCAATGTATTTTGATAATATTTTATGGTGAATTGCATCTTATGTTTATTAGAGATTATTATTTTTAATGTAAGAGAAAAGGTTTTTTAATCCAATTTACGTTGCAGACACGCGCTGAGGGAATACAACATCCACAAAGCGCTGGACCACCCTCGGGTGGTGAAACTGTACGATGTGTTTGAGATAGACGCCAACTCGTTCTGCACGGTGCTGGAGTACTGCGACGGTCACGACCTCGACTTCTACCTGAAGCAGCACAAGACCATCGCGGAACGAGAGGCGAGGAGTATCGTGATGCAGGTCGTGTCCGCACTCAAGTACCTCAATGAGATCAAGCCGCCTGTCATACATTACGACCTCAAGCCCGGTGAGTTTACGCTCAGATTCAGGTTTCTTTATTCGTTCAGTGTACATTGAATATTTTCAAAAATAATTAAATAAAAATTAACACACGTTCTCTGCTAAAATACATGAAATAGAGAGTGGTATATGCTAAAAATATTTTTTACGTTTTTACTCACCATTTGTTGCCTTCTGATGGAAAACAGTGAAGAAATGCCATCTGGACAAAAAAAACAGCATTTTCGTCCAACATACATGATGGATGGTGTCAAATATATACTAACCAAAATCTGTCATTATCTTTATTTTTTCATATTCCCTGGTGGATTCTCTGTAAGTTAATTATAAAATCATTCTAATGACTTTCTTTGAAGAAATTTTTTTAATATTTAAAATTTTCATTTCCAAAAATCATAGGCTATGAATAAAATATTGATAACACTGGTATGAGTTATTGACATATCGGAGGATTATATATTAAAATTATATAACAATTTGGGGTGATAAAGAGTATTATTATTTTGCTAAAAATTATTGTACATACTATAGCGAGTTTCTCTGAAAATAAATGTCTTGAGTACAAATTTCTTCATACCATATTTGAGTTATACTTATAAGATCGTTAAAAATTATTGTATTAGAAATACGTACCAACTTTCTTTGTGCACAATTTCAAGAATGTCAAAGACTTATGGGCAAAAGCCCAGCCTACTTCAAAGACTAGTTTTCAAGTTTTTCCAGCCAAATCTATTGGTAACAACTAGATCACTAGATGCCTTAGAAATATTTTTGAAGGTGTGGGATCGGTTTTTCAGGCATTTTAATCTTTGTAATTACATATTACGTTTTTTTTTACAGGTAATATATTACTGACGGAAGGCAACGTCTGTGGTGAGATAAAGATCACGGACTTTGGCCTGAGCAAAGTGATGGACGAGGAGAACTACAATCCTGACCACGGGATGGACCTGACGTCACAGGGTGCAGGCACATATTGGTGAGTAGCTGGGTTATGGGTATATAAATGGTTTTGTGAACTGAGACTTACCGTCTATTCACGAGAGACTTCTGCACATCACAACAATGTCTTTGCCTTTGTTTACAACATATAGCCCGAACACTAATATTTTTCTAATCTCACTGCATTTCTCTAAAATATAATGTATTTACTTCCCTTAGGGAAATAGATTAGATTATGGATATGTCTAAAAGGAATTTTTCCTAGTTCCTTAAACAGCTTTCCTTATGCAACGTCACTGTTTCAAATTTTGGTCTGACAGATTGCCAAGACACCCCCCTCCCAGAGCTAAGACTTCCATGTAGAAAATTAGACCCATCCATATTTTCTTTAATTCTTTCTAGACCTGGGATAGTGGCGTATCCTATAGTCCAGATCTTAAATTTCATGAATTTAGGATAGCTAATTTTAGATGGTCAATGAATGTGATAATTGTCTGCACCGTTAAATACTACGATCATTTACAAAGATCATTCACATAGTTAGTTTGTAATTCAGAGCAAAAATGTTGGATGGCATCCCAAGTTAAACTGTAAGTCATTTAGGTGCCATTTGCTGTGGGGCTATTAATATTAGTCTTATTTAAGGAACACATCAGCCTCAGTCAGTAAGAACACTATAACATTACTCCCACAATCATCTTACACTAATTTATCATTCATTCTTAGCTTAAAATACCTACCTGGGTAGATCGTATGTTCAGTAAAAGAATGAAAAAGTATAAGGAAAGAAAATTCCTTCATTCAAAGTCATTTTAACATGTTAATATTATCCTTTTGTGAGTTTATACAAGAAAACATAATTTGAGTCAAACCAAAAAAATAATTTGAATAAAAACCTTAAACCATAATTATTTTTCCTTTATTCACATACAGAATTTTTTTGCTTTTTATGGGCAGGATACCTTAGTTGGTTTTAAAAATTCAGTGAATGGCTTTCTTAGCTAGGTTCATGTATTTTGGACTCTAGTTAACCATTGTAAGTATTTTTTAAATTTCAAGGTACTAGCCTTTTTAAATTTTCAGAGGGTATCTTGTGTTTGAGTTTTAAAATCTATTATAATTTGTTGGTTAAACAGAGATGGGTCTCAGTCAATAGCCTAATAACAAATAATAACACTGGTGACTGGTCTTGATTCATGCTGGCAACTTGGTTAACACTTAAAACGAAACATCGGTCAAATTGACCGATCGGTAATTTTACTACGTAATAGTGGCTAAACCGCTTGACCTTGACGGCTGTCACCCCCAGTACCTTCCCCCCAAATCCCTCTCCGTAATATTTGGTCATTTCCAACTAGTTGGCGCGACGTTGTCGTACGTATTGGACGCGTTGTGTGAATACGGTCGGTCAGATTTACCGCGTGCTTTGCTTACCGGATGGCAATCGTCGGTCAAATATACCTTGTGTTATACCTGTATAAATACCTTGTATAATCGGTAAAAGGTTGTGGTGAAACGAAATAAACAAAAGAACACATGCTATAAATAAAATAACAGCTAGATTACCCGCTATGAGACCACCAGCTCTGGCCTTGGGGAACAATCCTATACAGATTTTTTCCTGAGGCCAGAGGTTGTTTTGGAGCGCGAAGTTTTGGATTTTTTTCTATCCCATGATTTTTGTGTAATAAATATGATTTGTCATAAAATGTTATAAAACATCATTTGTTACTCATGTTATTGCCAAGTACATAAAAACAATAATAAACACCAATAAAACACAGTAACTGTCAAATTGACCTTATGTTTCTCTTAGCTTTTTAAAAATTATGTTTCGTTATAAGTGTTAACAAAGCAAGCCTGTTGTCATTGTAATATCAGTGATTTGATTTTACTTATTTTCAGGTATCTTCCTCCTGAGTGCTTTGTAGTCGGCAAAAACCCTCCAAAAATCTCCTCCAAAGTGGATGTTTGGAGTGTAGGTGTGATATTTTACCAGTGTCTTTATGGCAAAAAGGTATGTAATTTGTTTTTATGTGAGTCTGTGCGTTGTGTTGTGGTCTGTGTAGTTGCTAATTTTTACTTTCTCCCCTTATACGTAGTATATGGAGAAAGTATTGTTTTCGTCAAAATTTTCGAATTTGAGTTGAGGGTGGATATATCCATTTTGGGGTCCCCTGAATCCAAAAAAGTGGGTTTGGACGTGGTGTCTGGATGTGTACAGTGCCACAGCCTACCCCGTTGGTCCAATTTAGATGAAATTTGGCATGTATGTACATATTCACGGTATCTCCAGGCGTTTTTTTCATTTTTTTGAATTTTTTATTTTTAAGGGTAGTTCACCCTTAAAAACCCTTAAAAAACGTGAAAAATCCAAATTTCTCAAAAACGGCTCTAACGATTTTGATTAAAATTTAATCGTTTGTAGTGCACAGAGTACTAAATAATTTGACACCACCCGCATGTCTGTAAAAATGACGGTTCAAAAGTTATGGGCTTTTAAATGTCAGAAAAATCAAATTTTTAAATTTTCAGCGAAAACAATGAAAGTAAAGTATAATTTGACTGGCACCATTGAAACCTGCTTAAAAAACTAAACAAATTAGTATTTTTAATTATTTGTCTACGACTAACGGTTCCAGAGAAAAGTTAAATTTACTGTCCATGATAAACGCAGTACGTTGTCTGAAAGCGTCCAATGTTATTCTTATGGAGAATATTAAAATATCAATTTCTTCCTTATTTTCCATGAAACTTGGTATGAAGCGTAAGGTCAAATCACCCAACAGAATCAACTAAAAAAAAAACTTGGTATTACTGGGGGGGGGGGCGTTTCCCCGCCATACAATTCGCACAATTAATTTAACTTTGTCTCTCTTGTTTTATTTTCCGAAATGGATTATTAAATTATATTTAGATAAGCTGATATAAGCTTTGAAGAACATGATAGTTTTATTACAGTTTTCTTTTATAAATTTACTTTGGAGAAAGTATGTGTCAGTCCACTGATACCGTTTATTTAACTATTAAGTAGTTTTAACAGTGATCAATTGGAAATTGATTCAGTGTAGTAATCTGAGTTATTATACCGAAATGGAAAAAATCTTCATTCTTTCTTACAGTCCTATTGCTCAGCCTTGGATGGAATGTTACATTTTTGAGTTTTATGTTTTTACCATGCATATTTTATTAGATTAAATATTTTAATGCTTATTATAATAAATCGGTAAAATTAATAAAACAGCATCGGTAAAGTTTTAACTATTCAAAATATTCTAAAAACTTATCCAATTGTTTACTGAAAATTGAATTAGTTTTTATTTTTTTTAATTATCATAGAATGAAAAAGAAAATGTTTTGATATTGTAGAACAAATTATGAAAGTTATGAGATGCATTAACAATATATTTAAATTGATGAAGTAGGCTTACATCTGCAAAAAGAAAAATTTGTAAAGTTTGCCATTCTTTCTATAAGATTCGAAACTAAATGAGGTGATCAACACAATTAATGGTTTTACTCACTGTTTTTTGTACTAGCAAAGTATATTCGGTCACGTATCACTCAGTTTTTTTTTTAATTATGCTCGACAAACCTCATCGGGTCACAACTCATGAATATTCAAACTGTTATCATATGTATCACTTACCAACTTTACATCAGAATTAAATGACATTCACCAATTATTGGGCCATTGAGAGAATAAATTCACCAAGTGAAACAAAACAAGTTTTCTGTTCACAATTTAAACCATTCACCATTTCAGAGGAATTTCGAAGGATCGGAAAGTTCTCATGGTTAATGTTTTATCTAATAAATTAAAGGAACCATATGGAAAATGATAACTTGTAATTTTAAAGTGCAGGATTTCTTAGTCTATTTTTTTATTTTAAATATTGTTGTATTATGCATTCAGTTTTAACATACTTGGTTATTTTAAAAAATGTAGACATATTTTTTCTCCTCACCAATTAGTTGCGTCCAGATTCCTTCACGAGTCGTTACTAGATACGATCCAGCAGGTGTAGTCGCTAGCGGCAATTTGTGGTGGGTGAAGGCATACGCTCCTTTTCCACTTTAGTGGTGCCTATCCAAGGACATAGTGTAATAGGCCTCAGGCCTGTTGAAAAATCCACGGTACAATAGAGTTTTTGTCCTCTGGTGTTACTCTTACCATAGATTGTTGTTCGTTCCGCCTTAATCTTGATCTTCCCAGTGGGTACATGCCTTCCTTCTGCTTTATTACTTCTTAGTTACATGACCAAGTCATCTAATCCAATATCTCAGCCTCTATTTCTGGCATGCTTTACACAAGTAAAGACATAGGTTTCGTTAAAGTATCTAAAATCATTAGTTTTTTCCATTTATTTTTTATTTGTTTAATCATATCTCTGTTTTTGTTTTCCAGCCATTTGGCCATAATCAGTCTCAAGCCACTATCCTAGAAGAGAACACAATACTGAAGGCGACTGAAGTGCAGTTTGCCAACAAACCTACTGTCAGCAGCGAAGCTAAGGTAACTATTAGTACACCTTTTAGAAGGGTATATTTCATAAGATCTAAAACTTTGATTGTAGTTTCCCCCACAAGGTGAGGTTAGTGAACGCCAAATATTTCATTGTAAGCCTCTCCTTAGGGCCAAATTATGCAAAAAAACTAGATTTATTTATTTAAAACCAATTTTTTTATTACTCTATACTCAAAAACATGGGTTATAAAACATTGGTTATAGGTTATAACAATCATGTAACCTGCATCTATTAGTCAGTTGACGTGCGAATACACTCGCCATTTGCGCTAGACCGCTACGCTGCGACACAAATGAAATTCTTTTTGCAACCAATAAATGCTGACTGGATTTTGAAACTATGTCATGAAATGAGTTGGCAAGCGACAAAACTGGATTACCCTGGCATCTATCGTCGATTTGGATCACTAAATTTTTACGCTAAATGCCAATACGGGAATTAGTGAGTATATTCGCCTATGGCGTTGAATGTGTTAGAGGGTTGACTCGCTTATAGCATTTAAAGGGTTAAGGGTCTCTCAGGGTTAGGGGGCCCTCCCTTAATTATGTTTGGTCACCCATTGAGCCTATTCTTACCCACTCAACCTATATTTTCCTCCTTCTAGCATTGGAGATGTGAAAATGATAGGAATACCTACTTTTCTTTTTTGGCTTGCACAATAAGCTCGGTTAACTTACACCCATAGAAAATTTAGTGTGCAATTTAACTTCAAAGTAGACCTGTTAGCAATAATAATCAATTTATGTAAGAGAACTGGGAATAACAACAAAATTTACTCTTTCAGTTTGATTGTTAACATCAGTAATTTTATTCATCACTATCACGAGGATGGAAGTTTAAACATTATCAAATTAAAAGACTTGTATTGTGTATTCCTTTAGTGAAACTGGATATATAACAGCCAGTAATTTGTCGATTAAATCTTGAAAGTAAAGTCAAGAATATTTTGTGAATTATGTAGCAAATTACAAATTTAATATTGTGCTTTTAAGAAATCCAAATTTGCTTACGATAGGTCTGCTGTAACAAAAGTATTTCTTCTAAGCAGAGTTAGCAAAAGTTTTTATTATTAATAAATCAATTTAATTTTTTTGATGAATTTATTATTATTAATGTGTAATACGTCATGTAGTTGTAAGGACAAAGTTAATATAACCTGTTTAGTAATAAGTGTAATAATAATTCATAATTTTTTATTTTTGGAAATCGGTTAGATATTGGGTAGACGTTTCTGCTATATTGAATGTGTTTTGAATTGCCAGAGTTTCATCCGAGCGTGTCTGGCTTACCGCAAGGAGGATCGGATCGATGTGATGGCGCTGGCACGACACGACTACCTGCAGCCGCCGGTGCCGAAACATGGACGTCAGTCAGCAGCCAGCTCCCAACAGCAACAGCAGCAGCAGCAACAACAGCAGGGCCAGCAACACTCGACGGCGGCAGGGTTCAGCACGGGCATGTTCAGCGGCATGAACGCGTCGTCGTCCTCGTAACAACCGCCGTGCTCCCACCCCCCGTCAACTTGTTATCTAGTCGTTAACACTACCGCGTCGCGCTGTGCTGCTGTTATTGTTCCTACCGCTCGACTGAGACTTTTATAAAAACGGTTCTGTGATAACTGGTCGTGCGGTGACTACTTAATTTCACATACCTCGGCCTGCCCGGCGGTAACAGACTGTGCCACGCTGCGCCGTGTGAGAAACGTATCTATGTAAATTATATTATCGAGCGAATCGATACTGTTTAGTTGGTTTTTTACTGTAGGAATTCTGGATTAAAATTTTATTCATCACTGCGAGTATTGCAACAATTTCCTGTATATCATCAGTACTGCGATTTTATTGTTATTATTTTTCTTAACAATTATTTCTTTTAGGTCTGATTTGTTTTTTATTTGTGTATAGTCGTACTTTTAACTATGTGGAAATAAACGTTTAGTTAGTTATTTAGAATTTTTGTTTTATTCTTTTACTCCTATTGGAAATAAATTTTGAGAAACTATTCTTCTCACTTATGTAAAGATGTAAGGAAACCTTTTTTGTATTAGATTTTACCACATGTTTATTTTTTACTGTTAATTGTGGTGATATTTCCATTATATTTTCTTGGTATTTTTATCATAATCACACTTGATGCCTCATTTCCATATCGAGTAGTACTAAGATGATTTTTATTCAAATCCACTACAACTCCCTGTATCTGGCTAGCTATTCATGTAATAGTTTGCTTTCAACTTAAGTACATTAAATTCAATAATTTTTAATCTCCTGATTTTCACACTCATGTTAAAAATGTTCTTAGGCAGTGTGTATTCGTGATGATGAATAAAATTTTAATCTCACAAATGTGACAGAAAGGTGTGTGAAATTAAGGGAGAGTGGGCAAGTTCCTGGACACTCTGTGGATGAGTGCATGTGAGTGTTGTATATATTGTTGCCTAGCGTAAGCACGTGTCTCTGCTCTTGGTTGGTACATCTCATGACTCATAGCGTCCGATGATACCAATGCCACAACTATCTCTTTTGTGACCATTGTAGCCTCCAGATCACTGATTTTACTAAAATTAAAGGTTAAAATACCTGTAGCACTGTCAGTGATCTTAAGTTTTGGTGCGGACAACCAATGGTTTCGGACCTTATAGGTCAATTTTCAAGTCGGAATACCAAGTAGTAAAATTATCCTCGGCACTATCACTGACACACACGAAACAACGAAACTCAAAATAAATTTAACAATAAATTTGGCTAGATTAATTGTTAAATGTAATATTGAAGTATTATTGTATGTGTTATTGAAGATAACTCTTCACTAATTTAGTGTCGAGGATAATTTTACTACTTTGTATTCCGACTTGAAAATGGACGTATAAGGTCCGAAACCATTGGCTGTCAGCACCAAAAATTAAGACCACCAACATTGCTACACATATTTTAACCTTTATTTTTAGTATCTCTTTTGATTTTTATCGATTTCATTTCAGTTAAATGACATACTGAGTTTTTATTCAGCATCAGATTCGTAACTTTTTGGGGTATAAAAGTTGACAGACTGAAGAATTAAGTAAATTTTGGAAGTGGTTATATACATTTGTGTTTAATCAAAGAGGTTTTTATAAGACTGAGTGGTATGGTAAGAATTTCAGATCGATATAGTTTTGAAATAATTCATTAATACAGTTTTAAATGAGTTAAACTATTTTGCATGAATAGTTGTTCTGGTGATCTGATCTGAAATTATACAAGTTCTAACACTAATACTCATCTAAAACAGAAAAGTAGGCCTAGCAAAGTATTACAATCTTGACTGTTTTTAATGGCTTATATTCAAATAGCAAACCGATCGGTTATTACACTAAAATGGTTCTTATAAATTTAAAACTACTTTGGTGGCCTTCCATGAAGAAAAAACAGATGTACCAACCTAACTAGTCTTTCTGTATTGTCAGTGAAAATTTTTGATTATTGTAACCTTAAGCTGGTAATGTTTCGTGTTTTAAACATGAGTTAAGTACCTATGCTAACAATGCAGGTTAGTTGTTCAGATAGTTCTTGTAACAGTTTTTTATCTGAATTCAGACAAGTTTCCTTAAGTTTTTTAAAATAAAAAAAAGATTTTTTGCCAGTTTATAATATGAGAGCTTTACAATTAACAGGCTGCTTGTATATGTACAAGTTTATTACTAAATCTCAAGAGACATATTATCCTCTGATTCTGTATTTTCAAGTTGAAATTCTGTACTAAATTTCTTGTACAAAATAAACTATTTAAATCCATTGCCAGATACTAAACTGTATTATTTGTTTGAATGCATAAAGTTTTGTTTATGCTTAGAGCATTTTGTGGCATAAATTTATTTTCTTATTACAATATACAAAAAACTTTATTTTGTGTATATTTAGAGTTTATAATACCGTAATATTTCTGAGATTGAAAGTTTTTTCATCCCTCTCAGGTTGGTTGGTTTGGTTTGTGATCATATAGTGTTGTTTATTTTCTGCAACATCATAATCACATCATAATCAATCAATCAATTAATTAATTAATTAATCAATCATAATCACACATCAGTTGTCTTTTGGTTTTTTTTAAATACAGTACAACAGTAGGCTAATAATTAAATAAAGGATAATGTTTAACTTTTATTTTAAACTGGTGAAAGTTTTCAAAGGTTTTTATTTTTTTAGCTTATATTCTACTATACAATACTAATATGTTTTTAAGTACTCAATTTGCCATTTTGTTTCCTAAAAAGTTTGTCTCAATGATCAGCTCTCTTTGGGTACCTTTAGATGCTAGAAATTACAAAATCTTATCCCCTCTAAATGTACAATCTTCTGTAAAGTGTTCGTATAATTTATAATACCACTATAATTCCTATTTTATATTGTTTTTTGTAGAATGTTTATTGTGCATGACAAAGTTTTATTTTCAAATGAAAATTTAAATTGATTAAAAGATTTTATTTTTTAAATTTGTAACGAATGAAGAATATGCATCTTAATATGAGCAATTTGTTACTAAGGGTTGCTTGTCATAGCCCTTGTTGTCATTATCATTCCTACTTCAGTTTGTTGACCTTCCAAGTGTAAATACCTGGACATCACATGTCACCACGGACTGCCTGTGATTCCATTTTTTTTTATTGCAACGCAAGCTCTTTATCAATAGGTTACAACTTCAAAAATTGTTTTGAAAATGTTCAAATTGTAAGCCCAGAGTGAACCGATGTTTATATTTTAACTTTACCATATTTATTACATAATATAGACTATAGAAAGTGGGCGGTTTGCTTTGGGCACGCTTAGCTTCCATAATATAAATATATCTGTGCTTCGATATTATTCATATACATATACTAATTGTAAAAACACTGGCATTAAGAGACGTTTTGTGCGGATGTGTAGCCATTCACGGTCGAAATTTTTTTTCTCAGTAGGGGATGTTTTACCCAATCGAATAACACTGCGGTTTTGTGAAATTGTTATGTATATTATTATTATTATTTCTTGTTTGTAAGGACTACTTTTTTAAACGATGTATTATTTATTTTGTAAGGCGGCGAGTGAATGTGATCGAGAGAGGACTGAGATGTCGTCGAATTAGAACTAGTTGAAATTATGGTTTTAATAATAATTAATATTATTATTATAATTATTATTATTATTATTATTGATTATACATAAAATCATTTCTCTGAAGAGAGAAATACAAACCGAAAGGTGTTGTGGTTTGTTTTATTTAATTCCTTTTGTTTACATTCTATGAAAGAATCAGGGATTATCATTATATTTGGTAGGCATATTACTAGCCTAATAGTTAGCGTCTTGGACTTGGGTGCAAGAGGTCATGGGTTCGATCCCCGAGATGTCTACAAAGTTTGGCGGTTAGCATCATTTTTGTACAGTGTAGCAACCAATTCGTTGGACATCCGATCTAGTCGGCCATGTCGGTTCATAATGTCTTGTCAACCCAATTTGATAGGTTTGGGCCACTTTCCTTAAGAGCCTTTGTGTATTCTCCTGTAAAAATGTAGCTGGCGTAGACATGACCAAAAATGTATAAATAAATAGTTACCAACGAGATAAAGGATTTCAACACACAAATCGTGGTATGTAAAGAAAAAAAATAGGCAAAGATCAAAGAGACTTTTAAGCTATTAAACTAGAAGTCTGTAGTGCACAGAAATAAGGTGAGGTGTATTTCTGAGCGAATTACTGTTATCTACTTTTTTTGTACAAGTTCATGGCACGACCTTAGATTTAAGTAATTTCAATACAATAAACCTTTATTTAATTTAGTTGTTTAATTCATCTGTGTAAAACTAAACAACCTTAACCTAAGATGGTCTGATGCACATGAACAGACGGTAGTATGTTTCCTTATGAAATGTGTCTACAGCCTTTATGTAGTAAAATTTTGTAAAAATGTAAAATTCATGATTGAATGTAGTAAAATGTGTAATGCTGGGAATGATAAGTCCATTTAACTGTAATCAACTTATGGCTTACGGTAATCATTAATGGCTGAACATAATGTATAATCTGAAGCGCAGAAGCAAAGTCCATGTTAATATTTATTTTCCATATTCAAAATTTGATCAGCTAATTTTCCTTCCGTTTTAGGGAACATTTAATTTTGGTGAAGGACTTAGATTGAGGCGTCCAGGTCCAAAGTAGCCAAATTGAGATTTCAATACAGCTGGAATCTCTTGAGAGTTACATTGAGTTTACTGATTTACATTACCATAATAGTCTAGGAAAAATACGGTAAATTTTATGTTTTGAAAAATTTACTTCGACACAACTGTCTGCTTTCATTTTATTTGTGCCAGTTTGTCTCAAGTGCCCAGATTACATGTGGGTTTTTAATAGCGACAGAATTTCTGTAATGCCAAAGTGACCCATCCACCTGATTATATTGATCTAAGTGCCGTGTGATGCATGCCAAAGTAGGCTAAATACCACTTTTATACAAAGTAAGCAAACATTTTATGTAACCAAATATGAAATGGAATATTTTTATTAATATTACCATCCAACAGGACAGTTTCCACAGGTAATAGTTGAAATCTGATGATCATTTTATGTTGCACTCTGTTTTACCACCATTCAACAACAGTTCGGCAGTCGAGCTACTTTAGACCTGGAACCTGGATGACTCAATTTATACCAAGGTTAGGGTTTTGTTGACAGACATGGCAAAGCGGTTTATTGACTTCTTCATCTTATGTTTGGATACTGAACTCACCTGAGAACAGAAAATAAAATTAAAGGATAAAATATTGTATGTAACTAAAGAAATACAAGTCACTGATGAATAAAAATTATACTGGTATTATTGTTAATTGAGGTGTTGTCACTGTGATTGTCTATTGTCATTATTGTCCTTCTGCTCTAAAGCAGGAGAATTATTACTTAAATTAGTGGTGTGTACAAGATAAGTTTCTTCAGAAATTTATAAATCAGAACCACATATTTTTAAATTATAGCCATGGTCAGCTCTCCAACTGGTTGTTATTAGTTCAGAGATTGAAAGTACATTTAGAGGAAGAACTCAAATTACTATTATGTCCTTTAGCTATCTACTGAAGTGATTTCCCTAAAACTTTGGTTCATTCTCGTCTCCCTAGGGCTTGATTGACTCCCAGTGTAGCATGAACGCCCAGTATACTAGAAGAATTCTGAGGGAGTTATCACCTTACACTAAACCCTGGAGAAAAGATACTTACTTTGTGTGCTCTCAGCTATTGCCAGGCAGGAGGATGTCCTAAAGGATATGCGCCCTCAAATGAAAAGTAGATGGCTCCCTATGGGTTTGACTTCTGTGGGATATGCAAGTTGTATGCCCCTTTTACTTCTCTTTGAATTGCGTAGGCTGTCCATATCACCCTATACCATCCCCATCCTTCTTTTTTGTGGCTGTAGAAAATATCCATATCTCGCAGGCTTTTCCGTGATCTTCTAATCCTCCAGAATCTGAATATTTCAGACCATCAAAGAATTGAGGCTGATCTCAATATGAGGTGTTTGTTTGACTTTACTAACAAGCATAAAAAAGGCGCTGGATATTCAAAAGTGATCCTGAAGAGCAAAAATAGAGATGGGTACAAGACCATGAGGCAAAAGGTGTAACCCTTGACGTGAGATTTGATAAAGAGTCTGATAGCTATATGCGTGCCACAGGTTAGAAAAAGGACCTGACTCCGACCGTTCAGCTAATACCATAATTAATTAATTGTTATATTAGAGAAGAAACATCAAATATTATATGCTTGAAACAGAAAGGACTAAACGGAATCTTAACTGATTTTATTTTAAAAATATATTATTTATGGCAATAAATATTTCTGAATTTCCTTGGAGTTGGAATTCACGCGAACATGTCTATCTAAATGGTTTTACCACAGGCATGTGTTGTTAACAACGGTTTGTCAGCGGCCTGTGGCGGGTAATTGACCGTCTTCCTTTAACTGGTAGTTGCAGTTAAAGGGTGCAGTTACACGTACGATATTTTCCCGTTATGTTAATTTTCGAACGACCGGGCTTAACATTTACTACAAGTTTTTGTGCTACAAGGATTTTGGGAGGGACGCCAGAGATAAACGGATCCGTTACTCTCTGGAGACACTTAACACAGTATGCTGTGTAATCAGCTGTCTGTAAATGTGGCAACCTAAAAAAATAGCCCACGTCTAATTCGGTCAACGGTGTCGTCTGTTCTTCTGTTGGTTTTGGTTGGTTATCTATCTGTTGGTGCCGGAGCCTAGACTCTGGTGTACCGGCACTGGTCGTGTCAGTTTAATAAAGTTCATGATAAGATATTTATAGTCATAACACGATGCCTACTATTAGGCCTACGTCTTATAATAATAGTTTTTCTCCTGTATTTTTATAGTTGTTAGAAAATCGAAGATCTTAACGTGGATGTTACACTACCTGTGAATAATCAAAGGTATTGGATGTTTTGTCAGCCCGAGGAGGTTATGTTACAGAAAAACTAAAAAACTACAAACAATGATATGATTGACTGCAATATTCCATTGTGCAATTTAAAGTATTTTATATTGATTCAAGATTTTATTGTATTTGAAAAAAAAACTATCGGAAGACTCATTTCGCTGAGAATAATGAGGCGGTATTTAATTCATTTGTCTTATTTTGGAACACGATATAGGTATTACAGTGCATTTTCATATTATCCTAAAATACTTTAAATTAAATAGCTTTTTTTAGGTAAATCATGTAAAATGGTGTAGGGCTTTGCAAGTGGTAAAATAAAAACCAAGCGTAACCTAAGGTAAGGTGTAGATGGCTTCCTAACAGTTAGGGGGAAAATACCTGGAATTAACAAATAAATATCAGTTCAAAAGGGACTAATTGATATTTTCTTATTCAAGGGGTCGATTATGATCAATGTGCATGACAATAGTGGATGTTCATTATGAAGAGTTCATCTCTATCTCCCTGAGTCAATTAACCCTTCAACGCGGGACATTTTTAGTACCAAACAGACCCTGTTGCGGTACTTTTTTGGCGCTCACGACCTTTTTAAATTGAAAAAGCAGTAAATTGAAAGGTAGAAGTAACACTACAATAAAATCACATTTACTTGTCTAAATGACTTCTATATTTTAAAAATGACTAAAACACACACAATACAAAAACTATATCTGGTTTATTATTGCAAAAATAAACCATATAAAGTACCAATGAGTAACCACAACACAATAAAATGGTCAAACTATAAGTATTCACTATTCATTCATATAACTACATCCTAATTACAACAAAAATAACCAAGAAACACAACAATAACAAACCGAGCGGACACAGTAACATTGTGAATCAACCGGTGATTTGATGCCTCACTTCAAACTATCTCCATCTCTCTTGTGTTAGTTGTAAATACATAAAACCAGCTGAAATTACTCATTGTACTGTCCACAACGTCCTGAAAGCGTCAAAGAGGTTAAATAGTTTGATACATTGTTGAGTGTGGTAGGGTCGACACCCACACGTGACTTATACGGCAAATCACACTGCAGACGGCTTGTATCTCGCGTATAGAGTACGTCAAACCGCGTTGAAGGGTTAATGGAGCAACATGTTTTGTCATGTAAAAACGTTGAGCTGGGTGATGAACTACACGAAACCTGTAGTGTCCTAGAGTTTTATATAGCCAATCAAAACACAGGTATTAAGTAATATTTCTATTAATTTTACATATTTTTTTATTTTTATAAACAAACAATCTAACTAATCTCTGGAGAGTGCTGTATGTAGGCGGTATGTGTGTGGAGACGATCCTGGCATCAGCTATTGGCTTATTGTCGGACATTTAGGCGGTCAGAAGAATGGCGGCCCAACTACACTATGAATTGTTTTAAAACATATTGGTGATTAGTGCTTCAGTTCGTATTGCAATGGGTTCTGAACCTGAGACAATGGTTTCAGTGATTTCTGGAACAAATTATACCAATAAGTGTGGAATTTCATGTTGTTCTAACCGTCGTTAGATCAATTCATCAGTTTTACAGTTCTAAAAATTAATTGATAAAAATTTCCATTTAAGAGGAGTTGATGACCCTATTTTGACAACTTTAGAATATTATATTGTACAGTTGGCATTCAATTGAGTAATGTTTTAATTATTTTAAAAGTTTAGAGTAAAATAGTGATAGTTATTTCTCAAATTGTGGATCACTACAAAGATTTTATTAGGCCATTAAGTATGTTAAATACAATTGGCTATGTCTTACACAAAATAACACTTCAATAAAACACTCCAACTCACTTAAAATCCCTCCGCTATTCCGCTATGTGGAATAAGTCACCTAAACACAATATTGAAGTTAAATTGTCTTTCTCTGTAAAAATCACCCAATGTTAGTTTGATTTAGAACATCTTTTAATTTCTCTGTTTGTTAAAAATTATTGAATAAACTGAAATATTCCAAGGTTTAAAGGTTATCTCACAATTAGATCACGTTCAAAATGTGCAATCTCAATTTAACTTAGGTAGTCTCTACAAATGCTAACATCTCATAGTTGTTACTATTACTGTAAAATCAGAATGATAATAAATAACAAAGTAAAATTGCATTGATATTGCCAATTTAAAAATACAAAACATTACTAGTCGGGCAGTGAAAAAATGAATATTTATAACAAAATTTCTTATCATAAATCATAGAAACGTCATAAAAATCATACTAATATCACACGTCAGATAAAAAAAACAGTAAAAAATTATTTAGTAAAAAACATATTTCAGACCTAGGGGCCTTAAGATCAGTAACAGATCTGGATTTTAGAAAATCACCAATATATACCAGAGACCAGAACTCATCAGAGTTATACAGCTCATTGTTTTTAATGAGGTGCCAATTGCACACTCCTTAATTATTTATTTAAATAACTTTTAATGATTAAAATATTTTTTTTATTTTCAAGCAATTATGCTTGATTGCTTCATTAGGGAATTCCAAAATGCCATTTGGTGATAATATTAATCACCAATATTAATATTAATCATGCTTACAGGATGTTGGGTTTTATAATTCGAAATTCTAAGTTTTTCAGGTCAATACATTCAATCAGTATGTTGTATTTTTCTTTTGTCAGAAGCAAGCTAGAATATTGCTTGTTGGTTTGGGATCCCTTTTCCATTAGTACCATTTCATCTTTGGAAATAATCCAAAATTCATTTTTAAGGTATTTATATTTTAAAAGATTTAATGTTCCATGCAATAGGCAACTGTCAACTGTTGTCTTGAGACATTTATTTTCTTTTGATTCTCTTTTAACAAGAAGAAGTAAATTGGCTCTTTTGTTTTTGCTTAAATTACAATAGAACTCCAATTATCCAAACTCCGACTATCCGAATCGCCGATTATCCGAATCACTTTCAGAAAAAAAATTGTCCAAAAAAAGTCTAAGTGCGCTAATATTCTTGCCCCCGCGAAGCCAGTGTTTGCGTGTAAAATGTAAGTACATTTTATTTATATTTAAAACATGTGAAAATATCATGTTTCTTACATTTAATTCAATAAAAAAAATAGTGCAATATCAAAATGTAGCTTTTTTTCTCTCTAATGGCAATTTTTTTTAACTCCGATTATCCGAATATTTGATTATCCGAATGGGTCCCGGTCCCCATTAATTCGGATAATTGGAGTTCTACTGTACTTCATAATTTAGTTGACAGCTCTGTTTTATTAAGTAAAATTAATTTTTATATTCCTAGGAGTAATCTACGACCCTCATTAGTTTTTTCTGTTCCTCGTTGCCACACTGTTCAACATTACAATTTATCAATTTTTAAAGCTTTAAGGTTATTAAATTTATATAGGGATGATATTGATTTGTTTCGTTATAATTTTAATTTATTTGTGAACCAATTAGGTAGATTTATTACTTTCTAGATTATTACCATAGTAGTTTTAATACCTGAAGTTTGTTTTCGTTTTGTTAAACACACACATTACTCTTTCTTTTGTATTTGCCTACTATAGTTAGTTATAAGTTTGCTATTCTTGTACTCTTATTATTAATTAATTAGTTTTAGTTTATTATGTTTTCAAAATGGCTGTTTTGGGTATTAGCCTGTAGCCATTATGTACGTAATTCAATAAATAAATAAATATTTTTCTCTGCTATTTTCTTCAAATGGTGCCATCGTATGCAATTATACAAATGTTTTTTTGTGTAAGACCTTCAAACAGTGTTCAAAAACCGTTCAGTTGCCTCCAGAGCGGTTGTGATGCCTCAAACTTGACTCCTTTCTGTCTATTTATTGTCTGTTTAACTTTTTATTTTCTTTAGATGCTAAAACAACTATATTAAACAATGAAAAATTTAACTGGCAACATAAAAAGGAATAATTTCCTATATCCCCAATATTATAATATTTCTAAAGAAAGAATTTGTTTCAGAGGATTCCAAAAGCAAAATATAAGTGGAAAAGCTGATTATGAGGATCCTCATACAATCTGCGGGCTACTCGAAATTGCTCTGAAAGGCTGTAGAGCTTTGAATTATCCTAAAGTAACAGGATCGAGCAGGTATACTTAATAATTAATTAATACTGATCCTTTTGATATTACAGAATTTTTGAAATTCATAATGGCATTGGTTATTAATTAATAATCCAATACTATAATACGAGCAAGGTTTGTATATATATATATTTGCACACGGATCTCGAAAACGGCACTAAGGAATTTCTTTATATTTTGGAAATAACTAATTTCCGAGTAGAAAATAAATTCTAGATTGGTCTAATGTCCAGGAAAATTCTTGTTTTCCTGTAATATTAAGTTTAAAATCTAAAAATTTAACATTACGCTTATGGAGAATCAAGATGTAAACAATACAAATCAAAACATCTGTTTATAACCGTTTGACAGTTCTTGATTGAAGATGGTAGGGAACAATATGTGAATAGAGGTTTTTCATTTATTTTATGTATAAATGTTATAAATGCAAAATTATGAGGTTACTAAACAATTTGTAAAAACTTAAGAGTAACATAACTGTGCGAAATAATAGTAGAAAAAAGTATTTCCAAAATATTCCGTGTTTTGATAGAAAACGTATTCATTGTATTGCTTGAAGCCACTGAAACAAACCAATTAATAGGTGTAAATTAAATTTATTTGCTTTTCTACTTACTTATACTTTTGCTTTTCAATCCTCATTCCGTTTCTTACAAAATCAGTTGATCACAGGCTAATAATAACTGTATGGATAATTAAACAGTAAATGGTCGGCTAAAACAATTGAGGTTGGCTAAAAGACGTTAAATGGCGTCGCTCATTTGACAGACACCGTAGCCGAGTGGTAGCGTGTTGGCCTCATGAACTGGAGGTCGCGAGTTCCATCCCCACCAGGTGCGATACTTTTTGTTCAGCGCTATATTAATTATGGTGTATTAAATCGGTTTTATTTAAACCACATAAATGTTTTCATTGAGTAATAAATGTGTTTTATTTTTTTCTAATTAATTTATAAAAATTTTTATAATACACGTCTTATTCTATATGAGCAAAATGCGGTCACCAGGTACTATTATCTTATTAGAATTTTCAACGTATTTGTGTTTTAACAACTCATTTGATATTTGTGAGTGGTTGCGCCCTGATAGTTTTGTGATTGTGTCGTGAATGTGATTGCCAGAGATTGTGGGTTCAATTACAAATCTTATCCTGCCCATTTTGTTTGGAATACTTCCCGTAAGATTACACATAATATGACTCTGATATTGATACAAATTAAAAGAAATCATGAGGTTTATTGTGATAAAAACTTACCTCAGAACTCATGTAGTTTATGTGAAACCAAGAAAAACCACCATATAGGTCACAAACACATTGGCCAGCTAAAAAAGAGTAAAACAAAGATTATGGAGGATTCAATATTGGATTCATTATGAGCGTAGTTCACAAATAGTTAATTAAAATAAGTAATGAGAGTAAGGGTGTAGCAACAACAATGGGTTAATACAATCGTAGGCTACTTCTGTTGCTTTCAAGATCACAGTTATGGAGTTAGCTCTGTTTAGACTTGTTGAAATACTAGCAATCTAATCAAGCAACAACTTTCAAGGACGCATATATATGACAATCGCTGCAGTCAAATACTATTAAACTAATAACGTATGAATGCAATAAAATGAAATACATTGTATACAAAATCATATAAAACATTGATTTTAATGGGCACTACTAGTAGGTTCTATTTTGTTGCCCACAACTCACCGTGAGAAGCAGAGGAAGATGGAGCTTGAAACAGCCGATTACTGAGATGTGAAGTTTACGCAGTCTGATTTGCTCCATCATTACCATCAGCTGTTAACATTAAATGATACATTATTTTTAGACTCAGACCCCTTGACTTGTAACCCCTCTAAAATAATGACTTATCTCGTGATCCAATCTTAATAGTTTATGAAATAAATTGTAAAAATAAAATTTTTCCTAGTTAGTTATGCATTTATGCACACATTTTATTTGTTAAGAGTAAACTACAATGGTTCTTATAAATTTAGTTAGTTTATTATTCATGTATATGTAATCTTAAATGTAAAAAATTAAAAATCTTTACATAAAAAATTTAAGACTTAAGATAAAAATAAAAAAATACATGAAGGGTAAATATTTTATGTTTCTTTCTACGTTTTTTAACTCTCTGGGTTATTAAAAAACAAAAATACCATTTTTACAAAAAAAAGTAAAAACCCCTGAATACTACTACACCCAGTTTTAACAAACTTTCAAAGCAAACTTGTTACAAATTGATTGCTAGCATTTTCCACAATACACATTGTTTTTTATATCTATCTTGGACCAACCGGTGTAACATATTTTTCTTTTCCTTTTTTCCATTGGATGCTGTTAATCAGGAAGGGCATCCTTGGATCCTAGTCACTATTGAAATCATATCCGCATAAACCATCGTCTAAATCACTAAAATCCTTATTCAAAAGTCACTCTGTAGTAGCTTCAAAGTCTTAGTCATTGACATTCTTCGTAATCAAAAATGAAAACTAAAAAATATCTAATAACTTAATTAAAAAAGCTAACCTGTGAAAAGATAAAGTAAGTAACGACCTCGTACAAACCACCTGTTTTACACCACGGTCTAGGCTCCAATGAAGGGAATTTACATGGAGCGGAAAGCGTTTCATGCAACTAACCGCAAGAAGTTGAACCTATAAAAACGCTCGGGTCTTTGGGACCCAAGGTCACGACTTAATGATTCAATGATTTATTTAGGCAATTATACACATTTTGTATAATATGCCAAGTCACTATGTCTAACCTAACCTACTACTAACAATCAAATTGACAAATTATCTAACTGTCTACACAAATCATGGAACTCAAGTTTATTTCAAAAGTAAGCAAATACTTTCCGCCTTAAAACTTTTGTTTTGTCTTTACCAAAGAGGGTGACAGCCTCTTTTACCTGTTCTTTTCCAGCCCTCTAGAATAAAAATTGTATCAATATAAAGATAGAGGTGATCAGACATGGTGCAAGATGGACAGTACGGAATTAAAAACAGGTCACCAACAATGGAATTCGAACCAGGACCATCGCTGATTTAAGTGTTTTGTGTATTACGCTATCAACTAAGCCACTAATTCAACTAACATGTGTTTAAAAAATTAGCTGTATTACCATAATTTCAGGCCGACCTATAGTGATGTTTTTAACTTATTACATTATGAAGTCGCACATAAATCAACTGCAGTTTAAACTTGACCCTACAACCATACTTTAGCATAAGTTTTTTCTTTCAAATCAACACTTTACATATACCTGTCGATGAGAATCAGGTGATGAGTCGCTATAAAGTATTTCTTGAAATTTTAATAACAGCATTTCGGCCTGGAAAAAGGAAATAATTTATAACTTTTGTTTTAATTCGCCATCAAGATGGTTAATTTTTTATTGTTCGTCACTGGGACACTGCCTTTGGTTAGTTGGCTAAATAAGTAAACTCAAGATTTCACTTTAATAATTTTATTTACATATAAAATACCTTATTTATTTTATATTTACATTTCAATCTTAGTTCCTTTATATGATTTCCTTAACTTTTTTTCCTTTGTTTTTCCATAAAAAATTTTTTTCAACATATCATAAGATTTATATTAATTATTTTTGTTTACATTGTTTTTTATTGGTGTTCAAAAGTGTTTTATCTTTTTAACCATAAATTTATTTTTATCAGGTTTGAATTAATTTTTTAATGTAATTTAAATCTAAACCAAAATGTTTGATTAAAGAAATATGCTCTATAATATTGACAATGAAGAATCCTGAAGAATTTTGTATGAAATGAAAAAATAATGGTATTTTGAACTTTAATTTGAACATTTTTTTGTGTTTAATCTCATATAAAGCTATATTTTGAAAAAAAAAAAAAACAAATATTTTGTATCCAATCTTTTTCTGTAAAATGGCGCCATATGTATTTTTAAAACACTGCCCCCAACAGTTAGTTGGCAAAATTTGTCATTTTACTTTAATTTTTGTGCATGGAACATAAATAAAATACCTTTATACTTTTATAGAGAAACTTAGGCTTGATCTTCCTTTTATTGCAAATGTCCTTGAGATCCTTCAATCTTAAGCCTTTCCTTGGAACATACTCAAATGACCTTTGATTTTTTTGTCCTTTAGTTTTATTGAATTCAAAAAGTTATTTTTTTAACATTTAAATACCCATAACGTTTGACAATTTTTATCTGAGGGTATTAGTCAACAAAAAACACACATAACGTTATTAACATTATTGGGCGCTACTATTAAATTTCAGTCAAGATAGTTTTATCTGCTTTGAAAAATAGTTTGTATTTTTTGCCGGTGTACTAACATTAACCCTTTCAACCCTCACATCGGCAAAAAGACTCAAAACATGCCTCCCCCTTAACCACACAATAGTAAAATATGCAAAAACAGGTGTCCATTGCAATCCCAATTTAGCCCACAAATGCCGTCAACTTCTACCCATACCGATCACCGTATTTGAGGTGGGCTCTTTTGCTACTGCACCACACATTTGCAAGCCAAATTGGATTGCTCATGGTGGGGATTCGAACCCGCATACTTCCATCTGGCTTGAACGTTTTACTCGTCAGTGACACTCCCTAAACAGTTACGCCAAGTACTACTGTCAAAAGCATTCAAGTGGCTAAAGTGGTTCACAACTGTGACTCCATGAGCTACTTCCAGCATTAACTCTGGATCTACATTACAGGCAGGCAGTGCCTGTAACAATTTTTAAATGTTGCAAAAACAATTTTCACCAGTTGTTGGGTTGATATCTGGGAGGGACAAGAGGGTATAAAAATGATAGTTAAAATGGTAAACAACTACAATTTATAAAAATTAAAAAAAATCTTTTAGATATTGCTAACGGTATTGTGCCATTGGTGGGATCTTGGGATCAGAAAAATCTTTTAGATATTGCTAACGGTATTGTGCCATTGGTGGGATCTTGGGATCAGAACTCACAGGCAAAAATCTACACTAGTAATGTTTTTGAATTTTTCTTTTGAAATGCAAGTAACGTTAAAGTGATATTCACCTCATTGTTTACTAGCTGGCCGCAATAGCACATTACAGACAAGGACCAGGTTCCAAGAAGAATGGGGAAATAGAAGCTATAGTTGGAGTCTGTTTTCGCATAGTGGATGTGTACATACATGATTGCAGAGAAGTCAATAGTGATGTAACTGAAAAGAAATGGACCAAAAGCTTTTGAAATCAAATCCACTTGTTGATAGGCCTTCCATTGGACGTACACAAGACGATGAAAACTTTCACTTTGGTATCGGCTTTCCTCTAAACTGTTGATTTGAAGCCCGATGTCTTTGAAAACCAAAGCAGTTGCGAAACAGAGAGAATTGATTGTGGTTTCTAGGCTGTAGTTGAGGAAGTACACAAATTCAAGAGCAAAATATTGTAGATTTGCTTCATAAATTGACAAAACAGTTGGGATACATACAATGATGCGGACGAGGAAAGAAGAAAATATCAATAGAACAGGGAAAGTTATGTTGTTCTGAAATTTCATCTGTTTTAGGAGTTTGTACATAGAATTCAAGCATTCCATGATATCATTTTGCGAATAAATCACTGCGAAGAAATATACACTGATGATATTCCACAGAGTGACAAAATAGCATTCTTTCCATGCTAATAAAACACTTAATGTAAAGCTGGCAATCACTGTCAGTTTCTTGTGTAATGTGGATAGTTGGAACGGAGACTCTGGAACATCATAAGCAGATTAGTAATCATAGTTATTTGAATTTAATTATAAAAGTATTACTTATCTTAACCTATTATATTTTACTACTAGCCAAAGTCCCCGTTCTTCGCACGGGTAAAAAAGGCTGAGAGGTGTGGGCTCTACAGATACATTTAAGTTATTGATAATTAATTCTTTATTGTTTACAAAATGACAAAACACGTGTCTAAGTATATATCTAAACATGACAAAGTAAGTAATGTCAAATATGGGGAGAGGATAAGCATTAACGTAATAGAGGCAGGCATCGGGAGAAAATTAAAAATCTACCATTCCACTATTTCGAACTAATAATTCACTAATTTCGATCCAGCAGTTTATGTGTAAAAATTAACTTTATTTCTTTTTCTTCCCGAACTGTCAAAATGTAAAGTAAACGGATGTTGACATTAAAAACTGTAAACATGGAATCCCAGGGTATTTATAGCAACCATGTCTTCTGCTTCTCGAACTGTCAAATTTTAGTGTTCACAGCTGTTGACATTCAAGTAATTTTATGTTTTCATTTTCTAAAACTGTAAACATTGAAACTTAGGACGTTCACAGGGCGTAGCCCGAGAGGATTTTAAGGAAATGAGTATGCCTATGTGTTGCATGAGTTTAAGATCTGTCTTTGTGTAAAATTTCAAACTGTTTGGTTCAGTATTTTTTGCGTTCACTTGCCACAACAAACCCACAAACACACAAACCCACAAACAAACATACAGAAACCACCTCTTCTTTATAATATTATAGATTATACTATCAAAAACGTTTTAAGCTACAAATATCTTGCTATCAGATTAGAACCTCCAGACGTAATCATGACTAATAGTAAAACTAGTTTCACACATTGTCCCATGGACAACAGAATTCAATTTATGAACAATTATACATCTGAAAACCGTCCTTTTGGATAGGCGTATCTTCTTCCTCGTGGATACTAAAGAATAGGGGTTATTTCCCCCTTTTATTCCCCTCCCCCTTATTTTATACTAAATAAATAAATAAATCTTTATTGTCATTAGGTAACAAAGATTACAATAAACAACGTCTTTACATATTTGCAATACAGTTCAACTTAAACAGAGAAATTCAGGAAACTTAAATGAGAAGAATTAAAACGGGGCAGAATTGATAATCGAATCATAATTTTTTTAACAATATAAACCTTATGTAACTAGCTTGTTATGGAGACTGCTTGGCACCATCTTCAAGTAATGGAAAATCTGAATTATCAAAAAATTACTCAGTGGAATATGAACGACCAGTTACCAATCAGTTTTTTTATTTTGATTTGTATTTGTTGTTTTTTATTGTTTTTTTTAAAGATACTGGTAGATTATTAAACAATTTTTGTAGCTTTTGATCAATTTTGTTAACCTAGCTTGTAGGTCTTGCAAGGAACAAATTTATCGAGGTTTTCTTTAACAAAAATTAAATTTTGATTTATAAAAATACTAGTAATTTAACTTTCAGTAAAAAAGCCCATAACTTTTTGGACCCATAATTTTGGATTTGAAACATAATTCTGGAAGCTTTTCTTTCGCCATTTAAAAACAGGGTCCAGAACTGTTACCCCAGAATATATTGCCTTAAAGCAAGTGGGAATGGAATAAACTATGGTAAGTCAAGTTGAGTGTATGTTTTGAGACTGAATTTTTACATTTTCTTAATAAAAAACAAACTCGTAATAATTTTGAAATTAAAGTAAGTTTAGGGTCCAGAATAGTTAAACAGAATTGATATTTTGTTCTTAAAGATTGCGTAAAGTTTTCTCAGGTTTTTTATCATTTATTTCAAGAAATTACTTTCAAACGATAGCTTTCCGGATTAAATGGCATTGTTTATTCCTTGGTTTGCTGACAAAGTTACTAACAGATAAAATGAAGAATGTGTCATAAAGAATTGTTTTTCATGGCATAGAGCTAGGTAAATCATTAATATAAAGAATGAACAAAACTGGTCCCAAATTAGACCCTTGTGGTACCCCAGCAAGGACCTCTTTAAAATTTAAAATTTTTTTAATGCTACAAATTGTTGTCTTCCACTGAGGTATCTTTTGAAGAAATTTAGCTCATACTCTTTTTTTTCATAACCAATTTGAACCAACCAATTATGAACTATGAATATTAAAATTGTTTTTTCAAAATAAGATTTTAATTTGAGTTTTAATGTTTGCTTGAGTAAAACTAACTGTTAATGCAATTTTAAATTTTACCTTTATCGTGCTTATCAAATTTGTAAGGCATCAGTAATAGTATGTAAGCAAAGTAGTACGGAAGACCAATAATGGCTGTTTTACTAATTCTGAACCTCATCATGTAGACCTGTACACTAATCACATTCACCTTAGAATGCAAGTTTAGGTCCCTCTGATTATTGATTAATAAATCAATTACACAAATAATTTATCTAAAACCATTTTGGGGTTATTTCAGGAACTGAACTAATTGAATTAAATGAAAATAAAGCCATGGTTAAATAAATATTTTGAAATAACACCAAGTATCTAAATGATGTTGAATAGGTTTTATCTTTTTCATGCAAAAGCAAGGTTAATCTTGCTATGTTTTTTAATACAATTTTGATAAGTTTTGTGCTTAGAGTGCTGAAAACTAAAACTAATTATAATATTTGTGTAATAGTGGTTCCATGATCAAAAAATGTCTGTTTACATTTTACTTTCTCCCCTTATACGTAGTATATGGAGAAAGTATTGTTTTCGTCAAAATTTTCGAATTTGAGTTGAGGGTGGATATATCCGTTTTGGGGTCCCCTGAATCCAAAAAAGTGGGTTTTGGCGTGATGTCTTTGTCCGTGTGTCCGTGTGTCTGGATTGTACAGTGCCACAGCCTAGTGGTCCGATTTAGATGAAATTTGGCATGTATGTATATATTCACGGTATCTCCAGGCATTTTTTCATTTTTTTGAATTTTTGATTTTTAAGGGTAGTTCACCCCTAAAAACCCTTAAAAAACGTGAAAAATCCAATTTTCTCAAAACGGCTCTAACGATTTTGATTAAAATTTGATAGTTTATAGTGTACAGAGTACTAAATAATTTGACACCACCCGCATATCTGTAAAAATGACGGTTCAAAAGTTATGGGCTTTTAAATGTCTAAAAAATCAAATTTTTAAATTTTCAGCGAAAACAATAAAAGTAAAGTATAACTTGACTGGCACCATTAAAACCAGCTTAAAAAACTAAACAAATTAGTAATTTGAATTATTTGTCTACGACTAACTGTTCCAGAGAAAAGTTAAATTTACTGTCCACGATAAACGCAGTACGTTGTCTGAAAGCGCCCAATGTTATTCTTATGGAGATATAAAAAAATCAATTTCTTCCTTACTTTCCAACCGTTTTCCATGAAACTTGGTATGAAGCGTAAGGTCAAATCACCGAACAAAACCAGCTCAAAAAAGCTTGGTGTTACGGGGGGGGGGGTTGTCCCCCCATACAATTTGAACAACCACCAGATTCGATAGTGAGGGACCTGGATGGCTGTGCGGTCTAAATCGCCGGTGTACAGAGCTTGAGATTGTAGGTTCAAATCTCACCAGAGACAGTTAATATCAAAAATGAAATCTCAAGTTCCCTGCAATTTCAAGTAGCCATTTTAAGATTTTAATTTGAGTTTTAATGTTTGCTTGAGTAAAACTAACTGTTAATGCAATTTTTAATTTTACCTTTATTGTGCTTATCAAATTTGTAAGGCATCAATAATAGTATGTAAGCAAAATAGTAAGGAAGACCAATAATAGCTGTTTTACTAATTCTGAACCTCATCATGTAGACCTGTACACTAATCACATTCACGCTAGAATGCAAGTTTAGGTCCCTCTGATTATTGATTAATAAATCAATTACACAAATAATTTATCTAAAACCATTTTGGGGTTATTTCAGGAACTGAACTAATTGAATTAAATGAAAATAAAGCCATGGTTAAATAAATATTTTGAAATAACACCAAGTATCTAAATGATGTTGAATAGGTTTTATTCTTTTCTTCCAAAAGCAAGGTTAATCTTGCTTTGTTTTTTAATACAATTTCGATAAATTTTGTGCTTAAGAGTGCTGAAAACTAAAACTAATTATAATATTTGTGTAATAGTAGTTCTATGATCAAAGTGTCTGTTTACATTTTTGTTTATAGTTTTTTTTAATTTGTGAATTATTTTGGGATGAATTAAAATGTAACTGCGTAAAATAGGAGTTCAATTATACTCTTAACTCATTTTTATTTGTTCATATTTATTGTTGTTAAGTGTGATCTTACAAACTTTTGTCTAATCTGTTGTATTTATTTTCCAGAACTGACAAAGGAGTCCATGCCTTGTGCAACACAGTACATGTGGATCTTGATGGAAGTTGTAAAAACATAAATTCCTTTTCAATTGTAAAACAATTAAATATATTTTTCGCTTACAATGACCATGACATAAGGTAAATATGTATTTGTAGCATTTACAATAGCAGTGTTAGGGTTTAATATTCTCAAAAAAATTTGAATATTGTTTGCTCATTTAACCCTTCAAGCCCGCAATTTTAAGAGCTCTTATAACACACCCGAACTGCATTATTTTGGAATTTGGACCACACCTAGTACCAGCAAACTTGAGCTGTAACTGATAACTGTTCGTCAAACCACAATGCAATGGTATTGTCTTAGTCTATTACGAACTAATATTTTATTGAAAACATCCAAAAATAATCTAGTTCTAGGCAGTACTCACAATGTCAGTTTTAGGAAAAATTATATTTTCACATATATTATCCTATGTATTAACACGTTCACAGCTATGTGGATGCATTTGCGTCCAAATTTTTAAATTTATGTATTTTATAGGGTGTTGAAAGTTCAACAAGTAGCTGAAGATTTCCATTGTCGCCACTCTGTCTGCCAGAGGAAATATCTTTATCGACTGGCATTCCCGAAACCAGGGATACCGTACCGTGAGAGGACGGTGATACCTTGCCCTGTCTCAGAGTTTAAGCGATGCTTCTTTCTTCAGTAAGTATCAATAAGGTACTTAATCTAGTTGTTAAAGTCAATTTCAAGAGAAACCTTTGATCGAATGTTGTTTTGAAGCGCTAATATTGCAAGCACCGTTCACGATCGTCTTGTTATATTTTCAGATTATCTGGATTTTCAACTATCCGGGTTCAGACTTTGTCACAGTGATTTGGATAAACCGAAGTTCACACACACACACATACAGTACTAATTTTTTTTAGGAAACCCAATTTTAATGCAGAAGCTGTTCAGGCAGCCTGCAGCCTTTTCCTTGGAGAGAAGGACTTCACCTCTTTATGCTCCAAACGGAAGGATGTCAAAATACAGCCAAACCCTGTGCGAGAACTCCACACACTGGACTTGACCCGTGGTCGCCCGTTGTTGCCTTTGGATAGGCTCACCGAGGAGTATGACTTCTGGGACATCACCTGCTCTGCAAGATCTTTCCTCTACCATCAGGTAAAAACCAATGTTTCCCAGCTACAATCTAATACTGCTGAACCTTGTTACAAGAATCAACTAGGTCTTACCTTATCTGTCCAAACAGTTCGTTCTTTTTACGTGCATTTCGAAGTCAAGACTTAATCATCAGGTCATACAAGTAGAACCTCCCTTATCTGACCTCCGGATATCCGACTCCTCCCAATATCTTCGGTGTAGAGGCTATGTAAATATGGCAGCTATGTAATGGCACTCCTTTTCTTTGTTTGGTCAGTTTTTTTAAATCGTGATAAAATTGTTATAGATAAAGATATAAATTTTTTGATTGTTGGGAATTATTTGGAGAAATATAATCCCATTTCCGACTGTATAATGCCTTTTAGTTTTTGTTATAAAGTTCACCAAATATATTATTATTATTTTTTTAAATTTGTTTTATAGATTTAATTTTTTTCTTGAAATAGATAATTCTTTTATACCAAAAGTAAATCTTTTGGTAAACATTTTTGTGCATAAAATACAAATTTAACATTAGTATTAAGGAAGTTGTGATTTTTGACATGGATATGTCTGAGCTCTGGGGAGGGGGGGTGTTGGCGATTTGTAAGATGGAAAATATGTAACAGGTTTCCATAGAAACCACCAGAGCTATTGTATTGAATTTTTAATACGAAAGAATAAGAACAGCTGTTTAGAGGAAGTGAAAACATTACATATAGACATATCCATGATTTTTAAACTATCCCATAGGGAAGTAAATATAAATATTAAAAAAAAAACTCCATTAGTCATTTTGAGTACGGGGATTTATGCATACCCTTAGCAACTCCGTCTGGGGAATGAGGTTAACATTAATTTTTTTGTCTGAGGTTCAAAGGGTCAAGTATGAGTCAGTCCATTGACACTATTTATCTTATGTTTTTTAGGTGCGGCGGATAGTGTCATCTTTGCTGGCATACGGACAGGGACGAGTGACGGAAGGGGATTTGCAGCGGCTGTTTGAGAAACCTGGAGATGAGAGCTGGAGAGTGATCGGCAGCATGGTCCCTGCAGAAGGACTCTTCCTTGTTGATATCCAGTACAAAGCTGAGGATCTGGCGTTTAGCGAGGAACTTGATCGCTTGGAAAAGGAAAAATTAGAACTTGAACTAGAATCACAAGAGATAATTGCAAAACTAAAGATTCCAGGGACATCTGTTCTGGAGAAGATAAATCTGAGGAAAAGACTGGAACAAATAAACTTGTATACGTACCAATCATAGTATAAATAAATAGTACTTTGAAAATGAGTTTCTTAGAAGCCTTACAAAAGAAAAAAGTTGGACTCAAACCAGTTGAGACAATCGTCAAGACTTCGACCGGGGATGTGTTTTTGGAGACGCGAAATAAAGAGGGTAGTTCGGTTGTAGAGAAAATAGCTCGAGGTCCTGGTTATGTTGTGGATGAAAAACCAGATTTACAAGTTGCGGAAGTTCTCCCAGGGCTGTTAATGGGATCCCAAGACGTAGCTCAGGACGAGAATCTAGTCAGAACATATAACATTACACACATACTCAGCGTCGGAGTACAAGTCGGTGAGATAACTCGAGTTAAACACTCCTATGTAGAAGCTTTAGATCTTCCTGAGTTTGACATGCATTCAGTGTTTAACAAGTGCATTAGTATCATTGATGAAGAAAGGAAGAGTGGAGGTGTCATCTATGTCCACTGCAATGCGGGAGTGTCACGGTCCTCCTCTGTTGTTATTGCATACTTGATGAAAATTGAGGGAATGTCTTATCCCGCTGCCTATGACCACTTGAAAAGACATCGCTCTTGTATAAAACCAAACGATGGGTTTGTTAAGCAACTGAAGCTTTGGAATTAAAGGTTTTATATTTGAAAAAGCTCTATTGTAATAATTAAAATTTTTACAAACTGTAGTTGTGTCATTTATTAGGATATTTTTGTGCCAAAAATAATCCTTATATAGCAATTATTTGTTCAACCATTTTATGTGCTAAGTTGTTGATTCCAAAACTGCATCTAAAACATTTCCTATTTTTTTTCTCCGAGTGGTTATTCATAAAAGGAAGGTTTTAGGACGTTCAGTAAAACTTGAATTTTTTCTTGGTTCCAAGAAGTATTTTATATTATCAATGGTAAAATTTTGTGATTTTTTATTAAAAGTTTTTGTTCAAAAACATGATATATAATCATATGGTCCAGTGCAAAATTTTTATAAACAATCTTAATTAAGGCTAATCAAAATATTTTATGAGTACAGTAACTCATAAGTGTCAACTCTTAACTACACCACTCAATTCTAACCGATAGTGTCTTCAGCAGGCTGACTCAAAAACTATAAAAAATCGCTCATACACTTCTCAAAATTCAAAACAGTGACATCCTCTACAACTGTCTGGCAATGTTATTGTCCAGAATGGTTAATGGACACATCAAATTTTTTGCCAAACAAACCAACCAGTCAATATAACCCAATTAGTTTTATTAGAGTGTGTTGGGAATGGAATGAACTGTATGACCTCGGAGCTTAACTACATTTGGTCTAAAAGCGGACAAAGAAATTACAAATGGGGATTTTGCTTGCCACCAAAAGAATCATTGAGGTTTTTAGGCCTATAGTTAAATTTTGATTACAGTTCAAATTACCTAAGTTTCACTGTGTGAATTTAAAAAATCATAAAATTCTGATTATGAACACACTTATGGAACACAACTTTGTTACTTAATCAATGTTCCTTAAATCGTGATGCTGGAGCCAACAAAGTATCCTGTGTTGTTCACTGAATATATTTATTTTGAACTATCAGTTAGCCTGACCTAGGTTAGGGTTGTATGACTGTAAAGAAGATAGATACGTAGTATTGTAATTAAATATTTAGGTTCTTAAAATCGATAAAAATAAAAACAAATAAAAAGGAAAAATAAATCCTCAGTTCAATTATTTAGTTTTACTTTTGTAATAGCAAACTTAAATTATATTAGAAAATGTATATATAACAAGAAAAAAATTTCAATATAGTATAATTTTAAATTCAATGATCAATGTAAACTTATTCTTCTATTATCGCCAGACACATTTTCATCGAGTCAAGAATCGATATCACAATAACACTTTTTTGGAAACCGGTACAATACCAAATATTGATTTTAGTATGTCAGTTTATTTAATTTTTTTAACTTAAATGGCTTTGATGAATACATAAACTTAACCAAATACAGAATCAAGAAATTGTGACACTAAAAAGCTTAAATATTTAATTTATTTTATGGGGAAAATGTAAAATGTGTCAGTAGAACTGTTGCGGAAAACTGACATTTACCGATACAAATTTTTGAAACACAAATGTATGAAATTGAGCGCCAGACATGTTTTAAAATGTCCGACATCAGGATTGAAATAATCAAGCAAAGAAAATAATATAGTATTTATTTGTATATAACATCTTTCGTGTAAGACCTCTTTATTATTATACATTATATACAAAAACAAAATATACATTTCAAGGAACAGGTACAAAAGCTTGACATTACTACTTCGCTTAATATACTACACAATGAGGCAATACATGACACATAGCTAAGATGAGCGTGAGGAGGAATAAGATGATGGATACCGAGAAGTCGGTAGGATTAATGTAAAAATGGCACGGCTAAAGTGGATTATTGGCACAACATTAAGTTGAACTTACTACAAAATTTGCTCAGTTTAATCATTTAATTGCACAAATTATACAATGACTAAACAATTTTTTTAGTTTATGTCACATTTTTTTAAATTGTAATTCATAAAATTCCAAACAACATAATTTGGACTGTATGCCCTTAAAATTCAAAGTAATTTTTTGACATGGATATGTCTAAGCTTTGGGGGGGAGTGTTATCAGATTTGTGTAACGCAAAAAGTGATTAGGTCTCGTTCACATAGAAACTACCAGAGCTATTGTATTTTGGTTATAAGAAAATCTGTTTAGATGAACTTAAAATCATTCCATTTAGACATATTCATGATCTAACCTATTTCCCACAGAGAAGTAAACACATTTTGACATGGCTATGACTTATCTCGGGGGAGGGGGTATTGGCAATTTTGAGAGACCAAAATTTGAAACAGTAACATCATAGTTTGATAAGAACAGCTGTTTAGATGAACTTAAAGCATTCCCTTTGGACATATCCATTATCTAATCTATTTCCCACAGGGAAATAAGTATATTTTTGAAAACCCTTTGAATGGGTGGTGGGAACAATCTAAAACATGCTAAACACGGTAATTTTCGCTAAAGCTGAGTGTGGGTTTTATTGCACCTGAGCATATATATTTTAAAATTGCATAACTATTTTAGTCACTGCTGCACTCAGGTGGAAATTTTGAAAATAAATCTTAAAACAAGCCAGGTGTTTCAAATCTTGCCTGCACTCTGATACAGCCGTCACTGCTGGAATCCCATGATTGAAGGCTGTTAATGAGTAGGGATTTAATTAAAAATTGTATAAACTTATTGTATGTAAAAACAGTAATAAATAATTAATAGGAATTTTTCACCTTTTCAATAACCTTTATGATTTTAACAGTGTCGAATCGCTTGACGAGGATGACCTGACATATGACTGGTGTCACGAAACCGGTAGTCGACACTGTTAAAATTGTAAAGGATATTGAAAAGGTAAAAAAATCCTACTAATTATTTATTACCAATATCCAGCAGTAGGAACATAAGATTAGATTATTAAAATGCAAACTACCCAGGTAGGTATTTTAAGCCAAGTATGCATGGGAAATGAGTGTAGGATGATTGTGGCACGATCTTGTAATCTTTGTACTGACTAAGGCTGACATGTTCCTTAGACAGGACTGTTAATCAATAGCCCAACAGCCGATGGCAACTAAGGGACCTACAGTTTAACATGGAATCCGAACCACGGCCTCTGAATTACGAATGGTCTAATTATAAGGATGGTCATTGTGGATTAACGCAGTATTCAATAGTGTGGATGTTAATCTACACAAGAGAACACTACACCCACCATCACTCACAACTATCCACAATTCGTGACCTCCAAGTAGCTGGATTACAGAACATCACCACCTCCCAGTTCTGACTAATAAATATTCCTTAGTAACCAATTGCAGAATACAATTTTGTAGAGTATAGCCTCTTCTGGACTATTTAATAAAAAAGCGTAAGGTAAAGTAAGGACTATAAATTATGGTGTAAAGTGCAGGATCTGTTTTCTGTCAAGTGATCCTGATGTAATCGTTATAACTACAGCTGTTTTGTGTAGTTAGAGCACATCAAGCAGTCAACTGACGTCCTGAAGATTTGCTCAAGCAGCACAAAGTGTTGTAGTTGCTATTATTGTAACAACTACGACAGAATCACTTGACAGAAAATGTTTTTTAAACCATGGTTTACACAAATCCATGTTTAGCTGTGCCGATACAGAACAAAATTAATTGATGGACAAGAGGTAAGGAGTTATTGAGAGCGAGGAGACGATTTAAGTACACACATGCATTGCTGAAGTAAGGGTCCGACGGTAAAACAAATTAAAAACAACCTCAACTAGAGTATATAATAATAAATCTACCTAACAAAATTCTGTATGGGAAGAACGATTTAACAAAATATTTCTTGTTAAGAATAATACTTTAAACACCTCCTGAAGATAACACATCCGTAGCGATGAGGAAATCAAACCAAATTCAACTCAAGAACTAAAGGCTCTTCACAAGGTAAATGAATTCCATAAGTATTGCAGATGTAATTACATCTGCAAGTTTCACACCTTTTAAATTTTACATAACAACAAATTTATATAGGTTTTGGCATAATACGGTATAGGATGTTGTGTCCACTAAGAGGGGTGACAACAAAATACACTTAGCTGCTGAATATCCAATTGCATTTTAATGTCAAAACATGTTCTCAATGGTTAGGGTCTTGGGCTTTGGTGCTAGAGGAAACAGAATTCCAGAATGCTCATTTTCAGGGGGGTACTGCTTTCCCAGAAACATTTACGTATGATTACTCTGTGACTATGTAAATGTTTTTGGCATAAAAAGAGCAAAATAAAAAAAACATCAGATTCTGTTAACATTAGATAACAAAGAATGTGAGCCATCCACCTTCAGAATTCACCATCACTTGAAATTGGTTGATTTGTTCTAGCACTTTTTAGTGTTTGTTATAATTAAATAAAGTTAAAACAGAATTAACTTTAAGCACCTATTACATAATTGTGTATGATAACACAATAACGTTTAAACTTATTTTTAAGGCAGTTTAGTAATCTCATTGCGTCTTTGGGCAGAAATTGGGTTCCTGACACTCTTGATTCATAGCTTTTAGGCCTGTTAAGACAAAAGATCTTAACAAATTATGTTTCTAAACTATCTTATCTTGATTCCGATGAAAGGCCAACAAGAGAAATTAATAAACTTATAAAAAATATTGCGATTCTGAATCATAATCCAGAAATTCCTCAATCAGTATTTTGACACCTATTTCCTAGCCACAAAACAACATAACCATCAGACTGATGATGCTGACAACGATCCAACATAGTAGGCCTAATGTTTTTTTGGTTATATTTGCGTCTCCTGTAAATAGTTATATGTAGCTCGTTAAAAATATTCTTCAAAATAAAAGTCAAGTTTTAGTTTTAGAATAAATTTGTTATTTTATTGGAGAGCATACCTTACACTTGGCTGAAACTCAGGCAGATGTTTTCGGCTAGAAGAATACTTCACAAATCTAAATAATATTGCACTTTTTATCCGAGCTACATTAGCTATTGTACCAAAAATAAATTATGGTTTAAAATTTGCAGAACGCATAGAAGACAGGGCAAAGGTAACATGGCCTGGAGCCTTTAACTCCGCTAATGCAGAACTAAACAGAAAGAGAAACTAAATCTCAAAATAATTTGTTACTAAACACTTCATTCATCCTTCACGTAAAACTCTTAAACTATATTAAATAAACTGTATTCAATTAATACTAAATGACCTATCAAACATAAAAAATACTTTTTCAGCTTGAAATAAATCTATAGTAGAAAATAGAAGTATTAACACAACAATAAATTGTTTGGACAACTGGTGATATAAACAGCAAAGTACAACAGTATCAACAAATAAGTGTTAAAAATGTCAGAACTTTTTGGCTGGATATTTGTCATAATGGTTTCAATTTGTACAATAGTTGCAACTATATCCTATAAAAATAAATCATATAAAAATACAAAATTTGACTTTGCAATGGTGTTTAACTACTGTAAGATTGTTCACACTGTAAATAAACTCCCGAAAAATTAAGGTAAAATTTTATAATACAGAAAATACAGAGCATGTGCTTTGCGAGTAGACTTTAGAAATTACAAAAAATAAACCAAAAACAAACAACCCTGTTATAATATTAATGCCCTTAAAATAAGATGCGTATTACTTGTACAATATAGCACATACTTGATGAAGCCTATTCCTGTAATGGTAAACCAATAAGGCTGCAATGTGTGGATGGAAACGTGGAGATGTGAATGCAATGATGAAGGGTTATATACACCATTGTAGGTTACACACTTTATATGAAGTACGGTAACCTAAATATAAAAATTTAAAAGAATATTTGGTCAGGAAATTAGTATTTGGTAACTGAAAATGATAAAGGTAATTATATAGCTGTTAAGTCTACATCTCCCACTTGAATCAATTGGTGACATTTTCAAATATTTTGGCAACAACCTATAAATGACACTAATCGTAAAATTCGTTGTCTTAGAACCACTAGAAACCTAGCAATGATATTACTTTGTTACTATACGCTGTTAATCACTAATGATTTGACTAAATAAGAATTGGTAAAGTTGAACACAACACTTACAACTGTGGCAAATATACATAAAAAACCGTTAAGACAGAAAGAATTGGCAGCCCCAGAATCAGACGGGTGGGTGATTTGGTTATGATGTTTTTAGTTTTATTTACTGCACAAGTGACATGTACACAAAGCCACAAGATGCGTCGTTGTATCATCTGCACAGTTCATTCTATGCAAATTTAATCCCATAAAGTAGTACTGACTTCTTAGTTCTATGGATGTAATAAATTAGAGCTAACAATAACTCATAATTTACGACTCATAATTTTTTATGACTCATAATTTATGGAATGATGCTGTTTGTTTCCTCATAAATCTCGTCCCAGGCCAAACTTGACTCAAACATTGAATGAACATTCTTCACAAACTTTTTATTATTCTTTCAAATTTACAAAATACAAGATTGTTAAGTACCCGAACTTTACTTCAACAACTTTAATTTGCTTTAACAACTGATAAACATCACTATAATGGAAATAATGTCAAAAATGATCAAGATTAAATTTTTCAGAAAAAAATGTAATCTAAGTCTGAAAAAGTCGACGTTCGGTCAAGGTAGCTTTAACATTTGTCGTTAATGTGTTATACCGTAGTAACAAACGCAAATTAATTGACTACACAACGCCTATTACTATCCTACGATTTAAGGCAGTAGCCTTAACATACATGCCAAGGAATATTTAATTAATTGTTTAATTTTATTTAAAAAAATTTTAATTCTGATTCAAGATTCTGCTAGTTTGAGGTTTGTAGGTAAAGGTACTTCAAAACTTTGTCAATGTCATAATAGTGCACTTATACATCACACAATTGCTCAGCCATCTAATTCTATCGCTGCCACTTTAGTTACACTGTGACTCAATTGATTACCAGAATTTACAATTAAATTAATTGCAGGTATTAGTTGTTTACCTAGTCGAAGGCGATCAGTTGTCTCCATATGAGTGTCCATCATTACCAGCATATTAGATTTTAGTACCACAAGAACAATGTTAAGTTGTTAATATGTCTTAAAAATGTCTGTTACAAAATATTATTGGTGTAGGTGACTAAATCTGTTCGTCATGAAATTGGCAAGGAATAACTTAGAAACAACTCTGAAACTGCAATAATAAATACTAACCCAAATGCATTTTTAAATTGTAATTGTATATTTTAATAAATGTAATTTGAGATAACTATTTGGTATCATTTTTTGACATTTTACTTTCAGAATATATAATAATGTAAAATCAAATCATGATTTAGTTTTTAAAATAATTATTATACAATTTAAACTTCATCACACTGGTTCAACTTGAAAATATAACCCAAAATCAAAGAATGACTTGCATTCTGATTGGTAATGTCATGATTTTATAAAATCATGTTTTTGACACGATAAGAAATAAATCTAAACATTTGTTCTGCTTCTCATGTGATGCTGAATATAAATAATAACTTATTTTAACTAATCATTAATCAACCTATCAGTCTATAATATACCACATTGTAATACAATTACATAATTCTACATGATTACAAATATGAATCTGTTCTTCTAATTAGATTCAAAAAGTCTCAACAATCCAGTTACGATAAAAGATCCAAAGTATAAATAGAAAACAATGGATTTTCGATTATTAAATTATATCTGCTCTGTAAATATATGTTCTGGAAGAAATCTTCCCACTGAATACTTAAGATCCGTTGAGCAACCACAAATACACTTATAAATAAAATCAGTTGTAGAAAAATAAATGTTAAGATAAAAACTATAAATAGATAAAAATAATACTTGTATAAGTCTAGTAAAAGGTGTATTGACGAGGTGGGTTAATGAGAGAGAAGAGCTGTTGTGTTCTCGACAACTATACGACGCACTCCGGGCCAGAGCCACGCCAGCGCAGCTCGTATACGAGACTGCAGCCACGTGCATACGTCAACTTCATACACCAGGCTGCACGCGTACTTGATGTAGTCGGTGCGCACAAGTTAAGGAATACACAAGTCACACATCGCTAACTAAAAAAATCAATCATCTCAATTTTCAGTTCACTCCCACTATTTCAGTTTCAGACAGTTCAAAAATAAGTCTGAGGATAGTTTGGCAGAACTTGAAATCCATAATTTGCAGCTTAATATTCTGACACATCTAACATACAAGTGTTAGGTATGTTATTGACCAATAGCGCTGGAAAAAGGTTACATTTTAAAAATAGCCGAGTATTACATGATAAATTTTAGTGAGCTCCTAAGGAATGGAATAATTTTAAAAACTTAGGCAATCTTTAAGAACAGCTGTTTGGAGGAACTGAAAACATTCTCTTAAGACCAGATCCTCGTTACATGGTCCTCGGGTCGATTTTTGACAGCCTCGGACATTTTAGAAATCAGTAAAATAGAGTTTTTTTTTTAAATTTTGTTACAGAAAAATGTGCTTCAGATAGCTGTCTCCAAATGGGAGATGCGAGTTTTTGTGGGATATCAATGTCATCATCCAGATTTTTATTGTCTATATCACAATCACTATCATTGTAAGAGCCGTATAATAATGCCCTAATCTCACTTGAACAAAGATCGTCACCAATTTTAAATGTGTAAAACACTACACACAACAACTGACATAGATATAAGACACCACTGTTAGCGCAGGTGAACAACACATGAAAAAATACAATGCAGACCAATGGCAATTCACAACGAATGGCTGCCTTGGTTTTGTAACATGTAGCCCAATAAAATACGAGTATTTTGATATACAATTCATGTGGGTTTCGATCGATATCACGTTATTTTTTACAATGAAACGAGGGGCTTTCAGACCCACTTGAATTCCAGCGGGCGGCACCTAGAGGGTTGATTACATTTTATTCGCCCTTGATATTCGTTAAGAATCAAAATGTGATGTGGTTTGCTATGACTTTCTATTATTTAATGACCAATAAAGAACTTGATTACTTGGTAGAGAACAGCCAAAATAATCACTCCAATAAAAATTAGTTACACTTACTAGTTTATTTACACTAAATACCAAATTCATTGAGAAATAACTACTAAAATAAGAGTGATAAAAGGATATTAAATGCCCCAAGGCTGATGACCTCCATTAATGTAGAGAACATAGGTAAATCCATCCTTACTTTTGCCCTTGATAGAGTAGTAGTAAGGCAAAAATGAATGCAACCTGAAATAAATAGATATAGTTCAGACCAAAAACATTGGTAATAAAATAGCAAGCCAGGTAATTTAATTTTTGTAGATTGAAAATTGATTGGGAAAAGAGTTTTCACACAGCTTCTAGTTCAAATAGCTAATTAAATTCAAGGCTTATTTCCTTGTTATCAGACTTTGTTCCTATTACTTAGTATTACTAGGACCTACAGAAAACTATAAAATTAGGCCTTACCTAACGATGAACGATTGATTAACGATGAACTAAGAATATCATACTATTATTGAACTTATTGCCTTATTGAACACATACATATCTATATATAAATTTCCACAGAGCATGTTTAGGGCATCTGCCGACCTCAAAATGAAAAAGTAACATAGTCCCGGGCTTAAATCTTACCATACAGCAAATATTAATAGCGAATGGCAAAAATTTCCCTTATGGGGAAATTTACTAAAAAACCCTCCGAGTGGTAGAGCTTTTGAACTTTATTTGCATTTTTTATCTTTTACTTTGACTTTGCGAAACATGCCCCCCTTAACCATATAGTTGTAAAAGAAACAAAACAGGTGTCCATTGCATCTCAATTAAGGCGGTTCGAGCGTCGTTAGGGATAGCTGAAATCCGCTAGGTCGGCGCAAGTGTCGCTTATTCATTACGCATTTGTGATTGTTTCGTGTAAGCTTCTTGAGTATTTAAGATAACAGTTATGTTTTTGTTCATTTTTTGACCTCAAAAATTACATATTTTATAAAATTATCAGATCAAAAATGTGGCGTTAAACGATTATTTACTGTAGTATGCAAACAATTTTCTTATTTCAAAATTTCACATAGGTTACATAACATAGGTTGTTATTCATCAAGTTCCCAAAATTTAATCTCAAAAACTTAAGCAGTTTTCCCACACTCCTGGCACAAAAAAATCAAAATTTCAGAATTAATCACCCTGTAACTCGAAAAGTTTACACCAATAGCTTATTGAATTGAATAATACAATAAAAAATAAACATTAAAATTATGATTTTTTAAGATAGTTGATTTTTTGCTCACACTACCTTAAGCCTACAAATTCTGTCAACTTCTACCCAAGCCGGTTATTAAGGTGGGCTCTTCTCTATACCATACATTTGCAAGCCAAATTAGGATTGCTCATGGTTGGGATTCGAACCCTCGTTCTTCCGAATGGCTTTAACCATTGTACTCATCAGCACAGAGGTCTAACAACTACACAAAAAGGGTCATTTGAGAAAGTGCTTGTTTGGCTATAAAAAACAAACTCTAGCAGCACAAAAATGAACTAACTCACGAGTTCACAATAGTTCAAGCATTAGCTCGCAGATGGCAGCACTGTGACGGTAATTTTTTACTACAATAGCGCTTTACGCATCGTTGAATATAATCACGATAAAGAGACGCTGCAGCGTCTTTACCACTTGGAGGGTTAAGAATTATTAAACAGGGTTGCCCGGCTAGATCATACCTAAAGTGCCTGTGCTCATAGAAGTGAATGGCAGTGGAGTTGGCTGTGAGCACATGCAGGAAGATGGCCTTACAGTCAGAGTTCTCCGGTGCAGTGAGATGCGATACAAGGTTCTCCAGAAGCAGAGATGCAATTCCGTTCCTCCGATGCTTCTCGCTCACTCCAAGGCTCAAGATGTAACCCACACAGCACGATCTGCCGAATGACGAAGCTAAGATGTCTTTATCCTGAACCAACCGGTATTAATTAGTTTTAGTCATTCACACAAATTTTCTCATAAATTTTGTTTTAAATTCATTGCAATAATGAAATTTGATAGCTCATTAGAACATGCAAAAGTAAAATTAAGCTGTTAATGCATTGAAAAAATGGCTTAAGAAACAGTTGTGGCTGAAATGATAGCATCAAAATGATCTGTTATGTTTTAAGAGGACGACAATCAAATTGTTTGAATATTGAAATAATTTTTACTTCAGTTTACAAATACACAAACGTTAACTGTGGCAAATGTATGTAACTTTGTATATGATAAAATTATAGTGACATAGAACCAACAAAGAACCTTATCACCATAACATTATAGAACGTACTACATACATTCTTACTATGTAGGTTCTGCGGGAAAGATATTAAAACCACATTGCACTTCTGGGTTGACTATCCAGCCTTAGCCTGTATACAGCTTCAGCTTCTGGGTCTGCCCGTAATAGAGTAAAATGAATTCCATGAGCTGGGCATTCCCTAGCAGCTGTGTATAAAAATGAATATGAAACTTTTGATAAAACTGAGGAAATAACTACCCAACACCGCTTCAACTTAGAATGTCTATTATGTCACCCCAAACTGTCTCAGGTAACACGATGAACTTTACTAAGTTTACTAAGGTTAGCCATAATATATAGTTTTTTCTTCCGTCCCCCCTACTCATCCCAGGACTTTTTTCCCATAATAGATAGCGGTGGGGTGATAGACTAAGTGGCAGAGGGTAGTTACCCAAACTCTGCCCTCAGCCAAAAAACGTGTCTATGTGTTAAGGTACCTGGTACCTATATTGTTTGACAGAATAACAAAGAGCACAGGACCTAGAGCCGATCCCCGATCCATCGGTTAAGGTCTTGAGTCTTGATGTTATAGTTTGAGTTGTTTCTTCTCATTGTTACAATTTGATTTGACTGTCTCATATGCCTAATGGATAAACACTTTTTTTAAGCATTAACGATCATTGAAAAAGTAACTGTTGATTAGTATACATGCTGTTGAGGATAAACAGTAATGGTCAAAAACGTGTTTTAGTGTAAGTAAGTAATAAAAAAATTCAGTTATGGACATCTCAAGGATGAAATAAGTAGCTTTTAAAGAGTAAGTAACTATATTAAAAACAAACCTACCTCTCTATTGAGCTTAAAGTAAGATTTTATCTCAGCAACAATGAGACCGATTATAATTCCCTCATAGACTGCAGCAAGAGAATAAAACCTCGGATTGGAAGTTATGTCTTCATACCAAGTGTACGGGTAGTCTATGGGGAACCAGTCTTGACACAGCTTCCGGACCTGAGGACAATGAAACTTTGGGTTAGTTAGTTACCTTACTAACTTGGGGTTTAGGGCTGGTTATTAAAACTGTAAAACATCATTTCAGTTCAAAGAAATATAAAAATACCTTTTTCTGTTTTGTTACGGCCCTCTAATATTTTATAATCTAACAAGATGCATTCTACGATATCATTTCTATAGTTGCTCCAGAGCTTCATATTTCTCACCTTCTTCAATTATAACTGTGGATAATAAGAAAAATTATGAATAAAACAAAACTAAAATGGGATAATATAATGAAAGATCATTATATGTGTATTTTCAGATTATACACGGTTTAAGCCCCAGAAACACTAGCTAAGTATATAAATTTAAAAAAAAAGAAAGTTGTACAACCACTGGCATTATTCATAGATTATTCAATAGATTCATAGGAACAATATGCTAGGAACAGTCTATCCAACAAACTCGACACCAGTCCAGGACAAAAATTGAGTCACAGAAGTTTTTATTCAGCTTCAAATATTTTCATTTCAAGTAAGGATACTTCCACGGAAGAACTCCTATGTATATATACACAGCTTCAGCTGATAAAGCTCAACTGCAAGTCTCTACTTGGAAAAGATATCAAGGATAAATATCTAATAAAAATTACAATTTTAATATTTTAATATCAAATATAACAATGTCTTACAAAACATAAACTTTTTTAACTTGATAGATTTATTTATAATAATATAAACATTAATATAACAATATTAATTTTCATAAAGCTATGATTCCATTCAGTCATATACAAATACTAGATGTATTATCAATAGTATTTAATTACTAGATTTTTAATAACATACTTATATGGATAAAATTTTAAATGTATTAAATTATTTAAAATTGTCACCAATATTTATACAAATATAAAATTTTTGATTTATAATTGTTTTTATGTTGGCGACATTAATACAGTATAACTTGGTTATGCAATTATTTATGGGATCAAACCGATACTGATAATTACATAATAATTATTGACAACAATTACTGAGTCAGAGTGAAATTATAAAAGGGTTATTAAGTTTATTGTAATTAATACTAGCCTACATAAAAATGAAAATTTTTGATTTTCATGAAATACATTTAGGGCCTAGGTCTATTTTAATGTTATAAATATTAATTTATTCCTGAGAAATACTCTTGTGAAATTTAAATTTTACGTAAAAATATGATTAGAATTAAGATTTTTTAACTAAATGAATACAGTAAAATTTTGAATAAATGAACAATACAGTATCATAATTTTTAATACACAGTCGATACACGTTTTCGAAATGTTAAATTTTGCAGCAAATCGAAAGCTTACACAACAGTACTATCACTGTCTACACCGGCAGGTTGTTTAAGTGCAACTTGCAAAGTGGATATAAGACAATGTCAGTGTTAGAAAGGGGAGGGGTGTGAAGCGGCGAGAGAGTCTTGGAGGAAGGCTGTATCCAAACATAGATTTATTTATCACTAATGAGTACACCTGCGCTGTAATATCTCACATTCGTCAGCCATTTTACATAATTGGCTTTATTGGCTTGTGGTTAGATTTTGTTTATGATACAAACAAGGTTTTGGAATTAATTGACTTTAAATCCGGGGTGACAAACGAGGTAAACAAATGACGTTTAATCCGTTATAGCTGAGGTCGTAATAACCAAGTTGCACTGTAGTTCATTAGAGAACCCAAGACAAGCATTCAATCAAAAATGTTTTATTGAGAAAATATTTCAGCTAAGTACATGGTATACATACATAAAATAGTCCCACATGGGTCACAAAGGACCTGTGCTTGTGACGTGTTCCAATCTGGCTGAGTAGCAGTACAATAAAAAAAAATTATATCGAAATTAAGGTTGAAAGAAAACAAAAAAGAAGAAAATAATAGTAAAAAAGAAATTACAATGCCCAAAATATAAAATATATATTTTATATTTTGGGCCTTTTCTATTATTTATATAAATAATAGAAAACCATATTCCTGTAAATACCAAATAGTAAAAAACTAAGAAAATAATGTAAAAAAAAACACATAAATAGAGGAAGACGGTAAAGTTGAAAGTCAAGTTGCGTATAGTAGCGGAGTACAGTGAAGTAAAGTGGAGTTCTAGTCGATATATGTAGTCACACGTACGATATTTCGGGCCGATAAGCGACTCAGTGCTGTCGGGGCCGATATCCAACAACGGATATCGCATTCACACACAAGCATTCACCACACTTAGATTTTGCATGTTGAGGTTGTATCTTACCTCAGGGAGATCAGCCGGACAGAGAAATCTGAGCTGGAGGTTGGCGAGACTGCACAACGGCACTGACTTGGTCATGCAGGTTTTCTGAGCTGGGGTCGTGTCTGCTGCATACCTGCCATGACAAAAAAAAAGATTACCAAACAGACTAAACTGAGTGTCTTATGTCAATAACAGCCTATTGGTTTTATGTGTCATGATAACGACACATAAAACATACAATCACGCGTGTACAAGCGTGCTGACCATTAGATTGGCGTCATTCCACCAGGGCAGAATGTGAGATGCAAACTATTTTACTATTGTAGGCCCCCCAGAGGCATTTGTTATAATGTTTTGCCAGAAAAAGTTCCAAACACAGGACCCAGGTTTTGCTACTACCCTCAACCATTTGTTGGGTAGATAATTCATTAAAAGTTACAAATGGAATTGAAATTATTATAAATTTTATATTTTTCATCATGTCATACCTACAGTTTATGTATCAATAGTTTTTAAACTCTTTTTGTATCTTGTAAATATCAACTTCTACTAAAACTGTAGGATTTTTTGACATGGATATGTCTTAGCTCTGGGAGGGTGTTGGCGATTTTTAAGATGGAAAACATGTAACAGGTTTCCATAGAAACCTTTAGACTGTAGTCCTTCCAAGGATCTTCTAACCTCCTTGATACAAAATGGCAATGTTTGAGTGCTTAAATTTACATAATATAGGCTAAGTGGACACAGGACATAGTATACACAAGTGGGTACAGTACTTGATATGCGAGTACCGTGGTGATGTCTGATAGCGTACTTATTTATTAAGTGGCATATGCCACAATATATATTTGTACTTCACAAATTTCCTACACTAATTAACTGGCATAGCAACTTAGGGACATCTTGGTCCAAGAGGTAGAAGTTTTCTTACATTGAAACTAGTGGTCGGCAACTTCTATCAGATCATGTGCGGTCACCTCTGGTTAGCCTAATGTGACTTATGCTGCTACAATACTTCCTTGTCTCAATTCACTGCCCTAGCCTTTTGCCCATACTGTTGGGCAGATGGGTTTTTTCAATTTCAGCTTAGAAAACTTCCATTAGGTTATACATCTAATGCAGTATCTGTTTTATCTATACATTATAGATCTTTGGTTGTATACAGAATTTTATTGCCTTATAAATTTAAAACTGCAAGCTACACAATCAACAGTCATACTAAACAAGACATACAATTTAACATTCTAAAAAGTATATTATTACTTAATTGACTTACCAACTAAATGCATCCATTTACTAGTTTCAAAGGATAAAATCTCACATTATAAAACAAATTTAGGCTTCTTGATGAAATTTCGCCATTATAGTATTGTATAAATAGCTAGAATACTCATGATAATGATAACCCACCCAAACTAATAACCCTCCTAGTCATCCCCACATCCTCCTCCACCCCTCCACTTTATGGAGATGTTATGGTTTAGTAGAATAAAGTTTTCACTGACAGCACCAAGCTAAACAAAAATACCACAATTTTACAGCTGATTTTAAACGAAAATATATGTCTGCTAAAACATAGTCTTGGAGTGGAAAATTTTCCTACCGTAACTAGTGACAGGATAATCGAACGAAAAGTGTCCGAGTATTAAAAAGTATCCAATTGTTCAATCATAAACTTAGATAAATATAATTAAATAATGTAACTTATCTTTATACCTCCCTCAGTACCACCAGAGAGGAACGAATTACCCAGTAAAACCCACACAAAAATATTTATTATTGATTATTATCTCTTGAGCTTTTCTCATAGAATTTTAAAACTTGTATTTGGAGAGTGTGGGAAATAAATTGTATACAATATCATAATTTCACAAAAAAATATTCATGAATATTTTTAAACGATACATTTGCTATGTTAGTAATTAAGAGATTGATTTATCCTCATTTTCAGGTATTAGGGGGCTAGTTCGGGTGGTTTATCCCCCACGAAGGGGGGCGAGGGTCTGCGGTGTCCCCAAAAATCTCTTTAAAAATGTAACACAGTAACTTAGATTGTTTTATAATGTTGTGAAAGCGGCTGAAATAGCAGAAAAGATAGAAAAACGGTGAATCACAAACACTGTACAATTTGTATCCTAATCTTATGATAATCTACACTTCAGCTGATAGCCCCTAAACAAAATTAGTTTTTGTTTTGAGAGAATGTGGTTTATTTTTGAAAACTTGGTTAAAATAAAAGTAATAACTAATTTTTATATGAGGTGTAATACTGAAAAACATCGATGTGCGATAAACATGTTTAGCCATAGATGATAGAAGAACTATACATAATCAATGGTTTAGCTTACCAACCATGGCAAAACAATCAAACATCGAAAGGACAACATCGACGTTTCGAAAACAACGACCATCGATACTCATCAGTCTCAACTCATCTCAGTCCTCAGTCAGTCCAGTCAGTCACTAGGAGTGTGACACTGTCAGGGCAGTGCCCACTCACTGCTCAAAATAGTCAAAATCAGTACACTTACATTTGCCATTAGATATACTTCCTTTGACGAAGAGCATGATAATCTACATTTCTCATTAGGTTTACTTTTCGTTTATAAATATTCTTCCAGCCTTGAAAAACATTTTTTCCTTTGAGAGTGAACAAACACAGGGACCATGTCAGTTCAAGAAGTCGGTGGTTTTAAAGGTAAATAAAGTTTTATAGGTTATGTGACTAATTTTCTCTATAATTTATGTATGGTTTGTTGACATCAACCTAAAATCTGTGAGAATGTAGGAAGAGTTGCGAGAATTTAGGAGAATGTATGTCTCGATATTAGGAAATCAGTTATGAACTGAAAATTGTATTTATTCAATTGACAAGCTGAACAATGGTAGACATAACAAAATTTTTACTGAAGATTTTACTACAATAATATTCCAATAAAATTCAAGTTAACCCACCTGGCAGCACCTTACACATTTTGACATAGTAACAGAATTAGTATTGCAAAGGTATGTGGTAGGGAAGGGGTAAAGTGTGCTATGTCAGGGTTGTTAGGCTCCGCCTCACTATGATACCTGATACCGATGGCGTTGCATTCTAATGTCGATTACTTTTGGCATAATATATATATATATATTTATATATAGATATATGTTTGTGTGTGTGTGTGTGTGTTAGGCAAAAGAACCTTAACAAACATCCAGAGATATCAATCCAATGGGCTGGACAAATCTTAATTTGGCATTTTACATTTGGAATACCACCCATGTATCAATTTATACACCTTGCATGATATTATTGGTGAGCGTAGTATACACTAGCAACTAGCTGTATACACCTAATGAAACACCGGTGCAACATGCAGTCAGTAAATTTCTCATGAGGGTGATAGCTAATGTAGAAATAACTACTGCATTGACCTCTCATGATTTTTTTTTATTTCAGTGATACCACTCAAGTTTGATCCAGCTTGCACAGCTCAACACTATGTTTACATCAAGGAACATAAAGTGCGTGAGAAATGCCCTGAAAAACCATCTGACAGAACTCTCTTTGTAATTGGAGTACCACCCTACTGTACAGAAGTGAGTCACAATACAAATTATTTACAATTTAATGGCCATAACTTGTTACACTTTTCAATTGGTTCTTCTCTATTCCATTCCAAGTGGGTTGACTCTATTATTATCTAACGTCCAGGGCACATATATACTGCTAATTTGAAAATTATTCCAAATTGGTCCCTCTATCGTAACTTCGGCCTTCCCAACGGGCGACTGCCTTCTGGTTGTCTCTTGGTGACACTCTTAACACATGAATGCTAAAATCATTAACATTGCAAATCTTAATTGTGACATCTAGCACAAAGCAATAACACAGAAGCATTATCAAAGCGCGGAATGGCCGCCATGGAAACAAAGCGCACCAAAAATTGTGTCGGAACACTCATAAAATGTGGCAATCAGATTATCGTTCCCAGTACAAGACTGAGCTCAACCTGATTTCAGATTCTGTCAATTAAACTTGTATTCGTAAATAAATCAAAAAGTCTACACCCCACATTAATGTTTAAACACAAATTGAACATTAAAAGACTTATAAACATTTATTGGCCGGCCATTGCCCTTGTGGAATAATCTGTTGGTTATCACAGAGTCCATTGTTTATGTTTACTAAATGATCAAACTGAATGTTAGAGTTAATTGCTAATTTTTCAAAAATTTTGTAAAAATTTAAATGGTGATATTTTTAATGCTTTATAATAAATTTTGAAGCACTCAAGGACATTCATAACGGGCCTTTATTGCACTTGTGAACAGATTACCTAAAATCCTGTTATCACAGAATATGACGGTGAATATTTAATTCTAAAATAAATAATCAATAACGTCAAATCTAGATTATTTGTTATGTTTAGGAAGCTTTAAAAAATGCTTTTATGAAATGTGGAAATGTTGTTGCTGTACATCTTCAAGTCAAGCCATCGTCCTCTGCTGTACTCAAAGACACCTCTAGGTTATTTCCTAAACATAGCATCATCAAGGTGAGCATTTTATGATACCTTTAGAGAATATAAGATAATCTCTAGTCTCAATACAATTCTGTGAAATTTGTGAAATCTTTGCCGTTATTTAATTTTTAAAAGAGCAGTCTTTAAGCGGCTTTCCCATTGGGAAGGCTTCTTTCCACATTAGCTACAATTTTTATAAGAATCTTATATTCAGAAAAATTAAGCCAGTGACCATGTTACTTTTTCGTTTTGAGGTGCCTAGAGGCCAAAAACAATAGTCGTGAAAAAAATCTATTTATATATATATATATATTTATTTATTTATTTATGTGTCCCTAAACACAACAACTTTTGTAAAATTGGTCTGATGAGACCAAATTTGGTAGACACGTGTATTCCTACATTTACTCGTAATCCAGACATATTGGTCAATCGGAACGTGTAGTTTGGGGGGAGTTTATACCCCTAAAATAGGTTTTTTAAGTTTTTCATACATAATTTAAAAAGAATTTATTAAATTTTACTGTTTACCATTAGAATAAGCTCAAAAACAGAAAAAAATAAATCGTAAACATGAATTAGTGGCATGATATAAAGCTATCTAATTACTAATACAGTAGAACCCCTCAAATCCGACTCCGCTGTGCTGCTGTTGAATTCAGGGAAAACCCCAAATGATTGAGTAACTATTTAGTGTCTATGTGTAAACTAAGATTTGTGTTTTTTTGTGACAAGACCTGTTCTTTGTCGTCACAATATATGTATTTGCTGAGTGAAAACTAAATAAGCAGTCAAGAGTAAGTTTTCAGCGATAAACCTAAGATTTGGTCCATAGCTAGCTGGTTTTACAGTACCTACAAGTTTCTCAAAGTTTAACAATCTTTCAGGGTTTCCGAGTAGCATACGTGGTGTTTGAGAAGTTTTCCGGTCTTGAGGCGGCCTTGCGGTTGGACTGTATGGAGCCACTTATTCTCTCCACAGATTCGCATTGTGTTGACATTGGACTCAAAAGTAGGTCCTGCTATTTTTGAATTTTGATTAATATGAGTTTTAAGTTTTTATCAAAATCAAACGGATATTTTAGAGTCAACTGTGTTGTCAAAGTCACGTATCTGCTGTCAAATTAAGACTCGGTAGATTTTGAATGGCATTGGTCTTGCAAGTCTGTGAACTATCTAAGATATGTTTCCTTAAAATCTACCATTCCACTATTTCAAATAATTCACTAATTTCGATCCAGCAGTGTATCTGAAAAATAAACTTTATTTCTTCTTCTTCCCGAACTGTCAAAATATAGTGCAAACGGATGTTGTCATTAGAAAATGTAAACATTGAAACCTAGGACCCTCACGGCAGCTCTTTCTTCTTCTTCTTCCCGAACTGTCAAATTTTAGTGTTCACAGCTGTTGACATTCAAGTAATTTTATGTTTTCATTCTTTGAAAATGTTAACATTGAAACTTAGGATGTTCACAGGGCATAGCCCGAGAGGATTTTAAGGAAATGGGTATGACTATATGTTGCATGAGTTTAAGATCTACCTTTCTGTAAAATTTCAAACCGGTCGGTTCAGTATTTTTCGCATTTACTTGCCACAACAAACCCACAAACAAACATACAGAAACCACCTCTTCTTTATAATATTATAGATGTCCAGTTTACCTATTTTATAACAGAATGTAAAATATATAATTATGGCAAAAATTAAAACGTATGGAATTGAAAGGCTGAGTCTGATCTATACTCGAGATTCGAATGCAATGGTAACTGCAGTACCCCGAGCTGTACTGGGATATAGGGCACAATGTTTTAAGAGGATATTTTGAGATTATGATTAAAAACAAATTATACATTTTACTGATTGAGAAATCACTGTCATAATTTACGCCACAGTTATAAATTAGTGTTCTTTTAGAATTTTACACGGAAATTAGTTTATCCTATTTGCATCCAAATATAAATGTTGTATAAACGTTTGCAGAGTGGGCTGCAGATTATAACAGCAGAGTGGTGGACCCTGCAGCGCTACAAGCTGAGGTAGACAGTTATATGAAAGTGTTCGATCAGTCAGAAGCAGCACGGTTAGAGGCTGAGAAACAGACAGAGGACGATGACGGCTGGGTCACAGTCACCAAACGGTAAGTTTTACCGCACTGTAATTGGAGCTGTATGGAAACAGTCCAATAATTTCTTAACCGGTGTATCCCTGCTACACCAGCGCAAGATAAAGTTTTGAAGAAGTTTAGAACATGTTTTGATGTAGGATAAAGAATTGTATTCCCAGCAATATGTTATACTCTGACTTGTAATTGATGAAAAAAGTGGTTATTTATTTTTAACTTTTTCGCCCAAATGAACATTTTCAATTGAAACAGGAGACACCAGCATCAGTTAAAATTCCATTCCCTATCAAATGCTGTTTACTGACCAGTACCTGGTGACCGAGCTTTGCTCGTATGGAATAAGACATGTATTATACAAGTTAATTAGAAAAATTAAAACACATTTATTACTCTATGAAAACATTTATGTGGTTTAAATAAAACCAAGTTAACACACCATCTGATGGGGATGGATCTCGCGACCTTTGATTGACGAGGCCAACACACTACCACAGGGCTGTGGCGTCTGCCAAATGATGAACGTCGTTTAAGGTCTTTTAGCCAACCTCGATTGTTTTAGCCAATCTTTTACTGTTTAATTATCCATTCAGTTATTATTAGCATGAGATCAACTGATTTTGTTAGAAACGGAATGAGGATTGAAAAAAGAGAAATTTAATTTACACCTATTAATTGGTTTGTTACAGTGGCTCCAAGCAATACAATGAATACGTTTTCTATCAAAACATGGAAGATTTTGGAAATACTTTTTTCTGCTTCTATTTCGCCCAGATATGTTACCCTTAAGTTTTTACAAATTGTTTAGTAACCTGATAATTTTGCATTTATACATAAAATAAATATCTATGAAAAACCTCTATTCACATATTGTTCCCTACCATCTTCAATCAAGAACTTTCAAACGGTTATAAACAGATGTTTTGATTTTTATTGTTTACATTTGACTGTCCATAAGCGTAATGTTAAATTTTTAGATTTTAAACTGAATATTACAAGAAACCCAGAATTTTCCTGGACATTAGACCTATCTAGAACTTATTTTCTACTCGGAAATTAGTTATTTCCAAAGTTTAAAGAAATTCTTTAGAGCCGTTTTCGAGATCCGTGTGCAAATAAATATATACATACAAACCTTGCTCGTATTATAGTATTGGATTGCTAACATAATAAATAAATTTATAATACAGGGACACTCGTTCCCAAGAACAGGTCTTAGATTAGAATGTTATGTTGTAGCTTCAAGGTGGATTTTTCTGTTGGTTAGACCGCCGCCTTAATAATTTTATTCATATGAAATTTGTTTAAGCAGTTTAAAATATGAATAAAATTTATATGTACTGAATTTTAAAGTATTGGTTCTGCATAAATAAGAACTGTGAAATACATATTGACTAAAATGTACAAGATGTCATGTCAGCTAGAAAGGTAACAGACATTCTCAATTCTCGGTTCTTCATCATATATGGAGTAGAACCGTGTAGTAGGGAATCTTTTTTTGTTAATTATTGGATGTATTTACTGCCCAACCATTTTCAGATGGTGTCTAAAAATTTATTCTAAAGATGCTTCTCTCTTATGTTTTGTTTCATATTTGTTTGCTCAATATTTGTAATTTCTGTGTATTTTTTTCGAAATTAACTGCTTACAATTTCAATTTATTAGTCTTGTGTCCCTAATCTAATGATATTTTAAATCTTTATTGATACTAAATTGTTCTAGAAACTTTAACAGGAGGAAGATTATAACCTACTCAAGTATACATTGGTTTGCATACTCTGAGAATTAATTGCAGTAGTTTTTTTAGTATTCTTTATTCAGAAATTAAGTGATGTATCTCGTATGTTTTCAGTGGCAGGAATCCAGGTTTTGCTCGGAAAGAAAGCGTTGAGCAAAGGATATTGAGTAGAGAAAAAAACAAGAGGTCAAAGAAGCAACTTCTCAATTTCTACAGATTCCAGATCAAAGAATCAAAGATGAATCGTGAGTTAACTAATTAACTATATTATTTGTGATAATATTAACTTAGATATTTGTTATTAGTGTTTACCAGCGTAATAAAATTATACGTAATAACAATATATTGCTACTAAACAGTTTTATCAAAAGCAGCGTGTGAAGGCTTGAGTAATCAAGCTTTTTGAAGCTGGCTCGAGGTGTTTTGAAAAGCTCGAAGTTCGAGAAGAGCTTTTAATGCGAAGTTAAAACACAGTTAGTTTTTGTCATAAACTTTAAATTATTCTATTTTAATCATACGTTCGTTTTTAAATCAGCAGATGTAATAGGTACAGAAATAAATCATGATTGATTTCCTTGTCTTGACGTCGTAATAAGAAACAGTTGTCATTGTTTTGATGAAACTCGAATCACGAAACCAGCAATCACCTTGTCGACCCAAAATGGATCGTGCTCTTTCAAATCAGTACTAAACATGCATAAATGGAGTACTATGATCTGGGAACCGGCTGTAGCCCTGCCTGCACAAAATCATCGTACACTTTCAGTTTACTGTAGTTGCTGTAAAAATAAAGTCGAAAATTATCCTTTATTCTTTAATAAACCAATATTTATATTCAAATCCGTACGATATTGGATACCCGTTTCTGATCCAAAGTACCCGATAAAATTAGAAGAATATCCGAAATTATGTTAATTGATTATATCCGAAATGAGCATTGAGACTTAAACTTTTCATATTTGCTTGAACACGAAAGTGTTGTAGCTGACGGTGGAAGTTGACGGCATTTATAGGCTAAATTATGATTGCAGTGGACACCTGTTTTACTTCTTTGACGACTGTATGGTTAAGGGGGGAGGCATGTTTTGTGTTTATACTTAGAGTTGCTGCTAAGTCAAAGTAAAATTTTATTTCAATATCAAGCAGTTAACAAGTAGTTCTGTGAAACTCTATAAAGCTTCAAATCTTAGCTGAACTTATCTCAATTTAACGGATCTCAATATGACATATTCCTTTTGTAAAGTAATTTTTATTCAGTCCCTTCAGATTCGTTATATCAAGGTTTGACTGTAATTAAAAAATATTAGACACATTTTTCTGGGAGCTCGGAAGGTATATAACTTTAGCTAATTTTTTTAGATTTAGATTGGAAGATATTTTTTTCTTTTTTAGTATTTTGTTTCTTGATTCTGCAAGGTTCTTTGTTCTTTTGTTTAAGGTTCTCTGCACTATGTTCAGTATTTTTTTAATTTTGTTTAATCATAGGTTAAGGTTAACGGTAAAATATTTCTAATATTTGGAATGGTTAGCCAGTTTGTAATGATATAAAAATCATGAGTGTTCGTTATCTACGTTTAGCAAAACTAATCACATTCATTTGACTTTTCAGATCTTATGGGATTGAGGCAAAAATTTGAAGAAGACAAGAAGAAAATTGCCTTACTTAAACAAACAAGGAAGTTTAAGCCATTTTAGTATAAATATTATATATAAGTATATTTTAAATAAAAGGTTTTTATATTTTTACTCTGTTTTCATTCACACTTTCACTGCAATATCTGAAACATTTTGGTATTTAATACTTACTTACTCTTACTCCTGTGGCCATGTAATCCCAAGATGGTTTTTAGCTTGCCAACAATCTGCCTCTATTCTTCTCTATCTTAGGTTGAATCTTCTCTTGACAAGACAAGACAAGACAATTCTTTATTTAACATATTCTTTGAGAACAGTTATGAGTCAGAAATTAGGTATATGTGTGTATAATACAATATTACAATATTATTTGAAAGGTACTACAGTCTATGGGTTCAGGAACTCCCCCTCTGCGTAGAAAGGTCTATCCAGGAGCCACGCTGTCAGCTGTTTTTTGAAGCGTTTCGGATCTTCTTTCTTGAGGTAATCCGGTAGCTTGTTGAAAAAGAGAGCTCCTTTGTAAGTAGGTTTTTGTTCAAAAAGGCTCAGGTGGTGTTGCGGAAGAGAGAAGTTGGTCTTGCTCCTAGTTTTCTCATGTCCTTCAGGACTTTGTCTCTCCACCGCAATCTCAGTCTTCCCAAGGGTCTTTTTCCATCGGATTTACCCTTGTAAACCTTTATTTAAGCTGGAATCTCCCCCTCTTAAAACATGGCCCAGACCCCTCAGGTGTTTGCTCTGCATTATAGCAATTAAAGGCTGCTGTACACGAGAACAATAGTGGCGTCCAGTAATGGAGGCCTCTATCCATTGTCCTTGTGTATAGGCGTACCAGACACTTCAATCGACAATAGCTAGTGGCTACTAGTAAAAACAAACATTTTTGCTTTTACTGGACGCTACTATTGACCTCATGTACAGCAGCCTTAAGTCTGGTTCATGATATATTCCATACTCCAGCTTTATAAATAAATAGGTCCATGTATTTTCAATAGTACTTTGTTTTTAAATGTAATAAGCTTTCTTTCTGAATACTTTGTTAAAGCCCAAATTTCACAACCATAGAGATAAATGGTTGTAGTATAACCTTAAAGATCCTTATTTTACTTTTTTCACTATTGAGTAAGAAGAGTAGCTTGCTGGTTAGTAGCACGTTCAGTGAATAATATTCTTCTTATTCTTAATCGCTACTAAGCTATACCAAAGGCAACAGGGTGACACAAAATTTTTTATCAATTTGGCCTGCCTTCAATATTGAAGAATATGTAGATTATACCTATTTTCAAGCCTTTTTCCAGAATATGTAGATGAGTTGTAGAACGAATGCATTCCTCTGTGTTTTGAATAAAGTTTCGTTGTTCCATACTTGTTGATCATTCTGCGATGGATTTCTGCAGCACTACAATCTTCTGCTTCCAGAAAATGGATTACACGTAACTTACATTTGGTGGGAGCATCGATTGTAGCAACCATGTTTACACGAACAAAGATCGGCTAAGACTGACACACTGGAGCTGAAAACGGCTGAGGTTGTGGTGGAGGAGCTGCGTAATCGTATGATGTGCAGGTCCAGCGCCTCTCTTCCTCTCACATACTTAGATGAAGATCAGAGGTTGAAAAAAACAGCCCTCGTACTCCATTTTACTTAATGTACCTAGACAAAACTTGACATTCCAAAAAGTAACATTTTGAAAACGTCTGCGTAAACAGCTCCATCCAACTCAATACTCTTTCAAAAACGTGGACCGAAAACATAGTGAAACGCATGCGTAAATGAGGCCTTGGTTTTATTCTTACACAGGGAAAGTAAGTCATAATTGGTACTGTTTAAATTTTATTCCATCTAAATTTAACAGCTGTAATATTAACATCTTTTTTAAATACATTATTTTATTAATATTATTAAATATTTATTCCCCTACTATAAGTAAATATATATCTAAGAGTAACATGGTAACTAAAATTAATTTTCACATGGTCGTAAAAGATAGCAACATAAATTTTGGTCATTTCCGTTCGGAAAGTAAGTTGGCAGTAAGTATGAGCATTTTTGTGTCTTTGATATGATCATGTTCATCTAAGACTTTGAATCCATAAGGTGACTAACAAAGTTTTTATGAGTGAAATAAAGTAATCTAAAAGCCTAGAAAATTAAGTATAACTTTTAGCAGTGCAGCACTCTGAAATAGCATAAAAATTAAGTACACCATTCAGTCCCGGTAATCCATACTACCTAATGGGGAAAAAATTACTCAGTTTAAATTAAAAACGAGGCAATGTAATCTGAATTATGACAATTTAATTTACAGCACAGTATCTAAACACTATACAATTGCATCATAAATTATACAGTACTGTAATTGCACACAATTTTAATTGAACTCGGTAACTTACTTTTTGGAACACAAGAATTCAGTTATCGTCTTTTGACGTAACAAAGAAGCTTTTGCGTTAGCCAATGCAAAGTTGCGCCATCGTCTCATAAACATCAAGTATGCAGATGTAGCAGTACAATGATGCTCGAGATGGCGTAGGGCTATCTAGCTACATCACAGTAGACTGGATCCTCACGGTCTGACTCTTCATTCATTACTTTTTTGGGGAACCGCTTTACGAACATTTGAGTTCATCTTCAGAAATTATGGCATAAAAAGTAGGCCTACAGACAGCACTGTTTTATCATTGTTCGTGTTTATGTGTCAGTGTGTGAGTGGATAGAACATCCCTGCATGAACACTTGATGTCGTTCATGCAAAAAATGTAGTGAACAAAACTATAACTGTGATACGACAATTTAATTGGTTTATATAAACAGTTCGGGTCTAAAATAATGGATTTCATTAGCATTTAAGTTTAAGCATTTTAGTTGCATTTTAATGCAACTTTACAATGCATTTCCGGATAATCTGAACAAGTTGGTAATACCAACCCTTCAATCCCAATTTTTGAATTACCGGGACTCTGGTGTATATGTTTAATTCTACTCTAACTAGTTATCAAGTGTAGTTGTAAACTATTAAAATCCTTACTACAACGACCTTGCTAATTTGAAACTAGTTGATATCAGCATAGTAACTTATTTATTTTCATCTTCCAAATTTAACCCATTTGTGGTGTTCATAGATTTTAAAACATAAAAGGGAGCGCACAGAAGTTACCTCCGGATATGCAAAAACAATAAGTTTAGACTAGAAAAAATGTTTGAATAACTTGAAAAGATATTAAAAAGGCAAAAACTGATGACCCAGAGGTACAGTATCTTCCAAATAAGTTATGTAAATAACTGCTTATCTTGAGAGAAAACATGTAACATTACTTTGTCTTTATGTACAAAGATAAATTATACTAGGTGTAATTTTGGGACTTCAGTTACATTTCATTACAATGTTTTGTAGTTTTTTGTAGGTAACATCCCAAAAAGCTACATTTGAAGGGTCATTGTATCTCTCATAGATTATATTAAATTAATTTAGATTCATATTGGCATTACAAACCAAGAAAAAAGAGTCCTTTTTGGATTGTTCTAAAATAAATATACACGCAATTGAATGCATTAGAAAATATGCTGGTCACATCTTACAGAAAACCAAACATGCTTCTTTTGCCCTTTGCTTCCTCAAAGGTAGAAGTGTTTGATTTCCTTCACAAAGATGTTCAGATAAACCAACATTTTTGCACTAGCCTACTAAGACTTGAGGTTCGTCACCCATTTCATATGGACAAATTTAGAGAAAAAATCAATTTGTCCGTTTTTTATTGTTGACAAAAGCCACAAAGGATTTCTAATAATTGGTGAGTACTGCATATAAAAGTTTTAAGTAGATGATCATCTTGCCTAAAACATGTCATTCAGAAATTTATGAGCTCTTTGAGTTCAATAACTGGCAATTATGATCTATTGGGATTATTAAAACCCCATCCATGCAAAACTATCACTTCAACATCTCCTATTCTAGTATTACTGCTAAATAAAATAACATATTTTATAATATAGTTTGTAATAAATTACAGTTCAACAGACAATTTAACATGAACGACATTGGGTGTTCAATATTTGATGGTGGCAGATATGGGGAAGCTGCGTCTCATTCCAAGGCATTTCTCGCGGTCGATGAACAGCGAGTTGACCTTGATGTGTAGATCCTGCTCTAAGTTACTACGAGTCCGCAGCAGTTGTTGGTGTTGCGCCTCGGCCTCCTGTAACTTCCTGTGTAGGAACTCCACACTGTCCCCAAGCTCCTGCACCTCTTGTACCAATCTGTTGATAATCACAATAATGTCAACATAAAAAGCTAAAAAAATTCAATGGAAAGATTTTACTTGAGACACTTTCAGCTTTCAATTCCTCTTCTATGCACATTATCAAGTTTATAGAAAATTCTATTTTTTAAGTTTTTGGAAATTAGTTTCTTTAATAAGTTACGTTTTCCCTCTATGATAATAAACTGTGTCTGTAAAATCTCATTTTTCCTGTTATTGTTCCCATGTTTGGGCACTTCAACTAAGTTGAATTTACAAAGCATGATTGAATCTAATACGATATCTGTAGAATTCACATGTCGAGAATGTTTAACTTTACTGTAGTAAAAGAGCTAAACACTTACTTTTGTCATTGTCAGAATAGAAATATGAAGCACCAGCATAATAGTTAAACTTTTGTAAAGTTACCGGAAATAAGGGATTCACAAGGTAGTAAGTAAGGTAGGAGAGGAAAGTTTGAGTCACCCAGACAGGGAGAGGTAACTCCAAACTCGTCCTGCCCCCAGAATGCGGGTCCTGGCCTGAGTGCTGGATAACCGTAAAACCATGAAACAGACACCACTACATCCCGGAGTGAAACAACCGATAGTGAGATTTATACTGGGTGTTCACTGTCTAAGTTCTAAGGGTGGAAATACCCTCAACAGTTAGGGTGGAGTTAGTCTCTTCTTGTCTCTACAAGGAAGAGACAAAGCTTCAAGGGAAATTGTTCACTTTGGATATTATTACTATTACTATATTATCTTATGAAATGACAACCTATCTGGGTAAGTATTTTAAGCTGAGTATGATTGAAAAGTGATGGTGATGATTGTAGTCTAGTTACTGACTAAGGCTGACATGTTTTTTATACACGGGACTGTTAATTAATAGCACCTCAACCGACGGCACCTAAGGGATCTACAGTTTAATGTGGGATCAGTACCACTCAAACCTTGAATCACAAACAGGTATAATTATGAGGATGGTCTAATTATGTAGTATTCAATAATGTGGACATTAATCCACACAAGGGAATTTCACATCCACCAACCACTGCAAATAACTATCCACAATTCGTGACCTCCAAGCAGCTGGATTACAGGACACGCTACTGTCTTAGTCTTAAAATAGCAAAAGATTTACCAATATTTTGATAATTTCATTTTTTGTACCAAATTATAACCACTGAAATCCAATAAAACATTCAGAAAACCATTTAGCAACAATACTCCAATGATAGAAATGTTTTCTGACCTGGTGTGCGCTCCATCTCGACACAACTCCACATCCCGCCGGTGACTCCGCGCCTCCAGCCTCGTCTGAGCCACCTTCAGCGGGTTGCTCTTGTCCATGATGGCCTTGCGGATCAGCTCTATGCTCTTCTCCACATCAAAGATCTCTTGTTGTGTCTGCACACAATATTTAGAAGAGAGTGAGAAAAGAGTAGTTTTTATACAAAAACTGTTGTAAGATTGAAAATGTCGTCATATATTCAATAATGTGTAGTGATGATATGCGAGGGGGTACCCAAAAGTAACCAGAATAGCATTTCCTTGTACGAAGCTTTTGTAGCACAGGTTTCTATTCTTAGCCCCTGTCCAGTGCAACTCTTTGGCAGTTCAGAAACACGCGGGCTAGGCCGTTGACCTGACATGTTCTATTCGTTTTTAGTGACTGTTTTTGCTAGTGCTGTTTTCTTGCTGCCTCGTTTTTTATGATGGCAAGTTTAAGTGGACAACGTGCCACTGTAAAAATTTGTTCTACTTGTTAAAATGCTGCTGAAACTGTTTTAATGTTGAAAACGTTACATTGGTTTTGGTTGTCAACCAAAATTAGAGTTGTACACACACACACTCAGAAAATAATGAACCGCTTACCTCTTGATTATTTGAAAAACTTAGAAAACTTACCTGAAGAGTGAATTTTTATTTAATTTTTATGTTAAATACTTTAAATTTAGTGTGAACATTTCAAAATAGTTTTAAGTTTAAATTGAAATTTAAATTTTAGAAAACTTAACTAGTGTTAGTAAAGAGTGTGTCTTGTAAAGAAAGCTACTATGAAAGGAATCCACTTAGTTAAACGTTCTTGATAATAAGTTCAAAAAAAAGCTTTCAATATGACTCTATCAAACAAAATATGTACAAATAAGTTTAAGTATTGTAGTTCTCATAAATCACTTAAAAATTATCGAATTTGAGATAAAAGCATTGTGTAAACACCTTATGCAGATGCATCTGTAATTTATTCTTGGCCTCAAGTGTTTCGGTTGCTCGCCGCGAGAGTGAGCTGTTGGTGGTGTTCCAGCTGTTCCAAATGTTGTTTGCACACTCGTTGATCAGGTTGTCTGAATCTGTGCGCAACTGTGCGGACTTGGCTCTCTCTCCCTGTGATCGCTGGATGATGCGGTTTGAGTTTTCCGCCCATGTCTCTGGCACGGTAATACTGTACAATCAAGACTTTTCTCACATCTCAAACATACTCATAATAACCATAAAAATGTGTTTCAGATGTTACAGCAAGTTTAAAACTAATTCAGGATGATTCCACTTTAAAAAAGTAAAAATGTAAACAATTCTTTGTTTGATGTTCATTGTTGGTGCTATTTATAAAAATTTTATTGTGTACATATTCAATTGAGATTATTAAAATCAAAGTTTCATGACGTTTCAAGATCTGGAACCTAAAACATAATAAGATTAGTACATAATCCGGACTGAGTCGGTATAAAGCTGAAAACAAATATATCTTTAATGGAGTAAAAAAAACTGACGATAATACCAAGCCACAATAGTCATACACACGAGAATTGAAACACGTCACAAGGACCGAAGAAGAACTGAAAACTAGTATAAGGTTCTTCTTCAGCATTTGTGATGTGTTCCATTGATGCTTGGTATTTTTAAGTTTATTTGACTCCTTTAAACAGTTTTATTTTCAGCTTTATACCAGCTTGGTCCGGATGAAGTACTAAGCATAGATTATGTTTCAGATACCTGAGGATGGGATCAGTTTCCAGATCCTGAAACGTCGTGAAACTTTGTTTTTACTAATTTTGATAGAAATTGTGTCTGTGATAAAAATCTGAATAACAAAAATTAAAAAGTAAATAGCAGTTCAGATTTATTGAATGATATTTAGGAAAAGAACTCACGTCGGGTCGTATTTATCAATGCCCCCATAGTAATTGATGCCTCGCGAGTAGTTGTTGAGCTGGTGACACATTGCGTCTATGCCGATGGCGGATTCTTTGCTTTTCACATCAGTCTCCAACTCGTGTTGGCAGGCTCGGTTTTGCCGCAGCTTGAAAAAATGTTGATTATTTGATACTCACAAACATCAAACACCTATCTAAAATCAAAATCATACTTTTATAATTGTTGTTACAGTTAGTAGGAGTTGAAATGTGGGTTGAGATTTTGAGTAAAAGTAAAAAAGGTTATCTTCAATATGTTGAGTCATGTCTTCAAATAATCAATGTAATACTGTTAATTATATAGCAGTTGTAATTTGACATACTGTATTACATTGATACTTTTATCAATGGAGATAGTGAGAGGAATCAACTTGTCTGAGGAGATCCTTGTGAGATGCAAGTCAGAGGGCTCTTGTCTTCAATATTTTCATATGGAAGATTATAATAGGGATGTGTAAAAATACGCACAGTTTCTAGCATGCTATTTTGGTGTCAAGGTTCACTCCTTTAGGTGAGACTGATGCTGGATATAACTAGAAAAAATATGTAAAACTTTTTTGCTTCTGTATAATTATTTGTGTGGTAAAACATAAATTACTTACCTGTTCCACAACTTTTGAATGCAAAAGTGACAAGCGTTCTTCGCATTTACGCAAATTTTCGATTTCTTTCAGTAACGATTGTTCAGCCTGATCATGAACCAAATCAATACCTGAAATTTATTTTTTTTTTAATTTTTACTTATTTTTATTATAACCTATGACAATAATCACCTTCTTTTAATACCAATATAATTCTACTTCCTCTCAGAACTGTAGGACATGACAGGCTTATTGTATCACTAGTAATCAACAGATTAAAACAAATTAGGGTATTATTAAATATATTATAGAATAAAAATATTTATATATTTTCTTTAGTTTAAAATAAAAGAATCATTTTTAATATTTTTTTAATTTCTAATCATACAAGCTTAAAGATTAGCCTTTGTGACTTAATATTTATTCAAAATTGCTGGTAGTCATATTGGTTTAAACATTTTTAGGATAATTTTTGAGCTTATAGATGATAAAGTATTAAAAATAATTTTCAACAACTAATACATTGTCTGAATCTTACCCAGGTATAAAAAGCATTTTGATAAACTGCCATCTGATTTAAAATGGTTTTGATAGAAAAAAAATAAAAAATAGTATAATGTTACTGATTTTTGGTTGAAAAAAATATTAAAGTGCAGTAATCGAGAACCTGATAGGTCATAAACTGCAACTTAACTAAACAACTTAACAATAAACTGATGTCTTTCTCCATTATTCAATATTGGGTGTGTGAAAAAAAGAATTACATTTAAATTGTGAATAATTATCTTCCTTATCAATATTCTTATCATAACCAGCAAACCTAGGCCGGTAAATTAATTCAAAGTATCTTTACCATTTGAAATGACGACTTACTCAGGTAGGTAGAGTATTTTAAGCCAAGTATGAATGGGAAATGAGAGTAAGGTAATTGTGGCGTAAACTTTTAGTCTTGTTACTGATTAATGCTGACATGTTCCTTAGACAGGACTGTTAATTAATAACCCAACAGCCAGTGGCAACTAAGGGACCTAGAGATTAACGTGGGAACTGAACCACTTTTACCTACAAACTGGTCAATTCAATTTGTGCAGCTATTTAGTGAAACTTTGTACATAACTTTGATTTAATACAATGTATATGCCACACAACATACCGTGTCGGTTCTCCCGATGGTAGAGGCATTCCTGGGCGATGTGCAACGGGGGCTCACAGTCCTGCCGGGCCTTCTCCAAGGCGCGACGAGTGTCCTGCAGCAGGTTACTCTCAGCAATCATCCGCTCCAACTCCGTGGCCAGCTCGTTACGCCAGAATGTGATGTCAGTGATCCTCTCGCCCAGTCGCCGTCCTGCATCTCTCTGACCTGTCTGCGTCTTCTCGTCTGTCTCCCTATGGCGAGTTTGTGTTTTCATTACTTTAGGATGCTTGTATATTTTTAAAGGAATAACTAACATTCCTGCCGCGTGGTGCAGGGGATGAGTGGATTTTTGACTCTCTAATGTATTTGTGTCTTCTCAAATTTAGACTTCCACAGTCATACATTTTTTTACTTACAAAATTGCTCATCTGCATAGCCTTAAAGTTCAACCTTAAACTTAACCCTACAAAAGTTTAACTGACTTATCTTCTTGGACAAAGCCATCTGGCAGATCAACCGGTATATAAATCATTCAAATTGAACTAAACAAACTATTGAATCAGAGCTACTTACAAAGCTATAAATATCACTTTTTCTAAATCCTATTTACAAAAAAAGGTAAGATTTAGCAGAGTGCAAGTTTTTGAAACTTGTGCTCAAACTGGGCCATGAAATAAATTATTCACTATAATAGACTAGCTATTTTATCACTTTTAACAATGATAGGCTCTATCTGTGTTTCTCCAATTTGTTATGTATACAAACCTTACAGACACCTCACGAGGTGTATATGTACGTACCTCATGACACGGACGGCATCGGAGCGCAGTCTCTCGGAGAAGTTACGGTTGGTGTCTGACTCGTTGTAGTGGTTGAGCGAGTTCTGTGTCCACTCGTACGGTGTGTAGCGTGTGTAGAGGGCCGCACGAGCCGCATGCGCAGGGTTGCGCTCTGTCCCCGTCACCAGGTTGGGGAACCGCAGGGGCTCGGTGGCCATTCCACTAGGGCTACATGCTGAGTCCACCAGAGCGTTGGTTACAGGCTGCGATGGCCTGAAGTAAAATAAATAGTTTTCCTCGAGATTGTGAAAATCAGGAATATGTGTTTACAGTGTAGATATTTAACAGTTATTTATTATTGGATGGTTATTTATTAGTAGCAACCACCTGGCTGAATTCCACTTGCTTGGAATTAAAATAATACTCTCCTATTTCATTGGCTCGACAATGCTATTTTGAAGGTTTAGCTAAATACAACATATAGCATGAATTTAGGGCAATTAATAAGTTTTACATATCGGTTCCATTTAAATCCCTTATCACGACAAAACACTCACAATACACTCACTCAAAATACTCATTATAACTTCACTGAAACGGATTAGGATTATAGTACATTACATGAAAAATTTTAAAAATAATTAATATTTGTATACTACTACAGCATGATGCGAGAAGAAGAAAAACCCAAAGTTTGAATATTTTCACTAGCAGTATAGCTATTTGCAATATTGTTCATATCATAATATGATAGTGAATGAGTTTTTCAACATAAAATGAAAACTTACAAAGGGACGACTTCGACATTTTCGTAACCCATAGTCGGACGCCACGGGTGTGGACGAGAGGTCTTGTAGTAGTTGCTGACACGGAGAGGGACCAACGGACCAGACACCTGCTCCATACAGGGAGGCGCCCCCGCAGCACTCCATGGGTGAAGTTGCTAACAAACAGAACAGAAGTCAACAGTCATAGTCTGGACGCAGTGTCCAGAGTATTCAACACATTATTTGAATGGCCAATCAATAATCGTTTAATCCTCTGACAGTAAAATATTGCTACCTAAGAAATTATCCTTAGGCGGATGAGACATCTGGGAAGTAGTCGTCAACAGGGATCATCGATACATTTAATGACATTTATTTCAGCCATCCCACATATTTAATGACAGTGAAGATGAAACAATCTTTGTTTCAGCAAACTTTATTTGTTTAAAATTAATTCAAAGGTATCTAATCTATTTTCTGAGATGGATGTTCAATATAATACAAATCATAATGTGGGCAATATTTCCTAGGGAAGACATTTTCCCTGTCGCAATATACTAGAAGAGCTTGATACTAGTACATCAGTATCTAACAAGATAGCAATGGTGAAGTGTTCAAGTTGTGGTGTTAGCTTCAAACAAAATGGAATAAACATTCATGTTTCAAAAACACACCCTAAAATATTAAGCCAAAATATTACCGACCCTAACAACTGGGATACTTTAGTAGAAGAATTTGTGAGCTGGCTAGCATTCAATCCGCCTTTTACCTGGCCAAAAATATTCAGCTAAATCATTTTACAAAGCTAGCAGAAGGGGCGACAATAGACCTAGAAATTCAACTTATCAACAATCATCCAACCCCCAATGAAAATCACAAAGTGATAAAAATCGAATTCTAAGTATGATTAATTGACATAATTCTTATTCTACAAGCAACAATACAAAGCTTTGAAGAAAATTTTACACTTGGTAAATTAAAGACAATGCAAAGTAGAAATTGAAAATAAATACAATTATTTTAATAAATGGCTTGGAGTAAAAATAATTGTATGAAGGATAAATATTATGACAAAATAAATCCTGTTGACACATCTTAAATTGACAAAAATATAAACAGATCTTAAAATAAACGGAACAGTGGACTGACACATACTTTCTCCCTTAAGGTTAGTGAGTAGCAGTTAAAAACTAAATACAATTAATCAATATATTTCTCCTTCAATAATGTATCCTCTACAAAACACAAAATTAAATTAAATACCAAAATCATTTTACAAGATGGAGATAAATGAATTAAAAGAGTTGTAAAAAAAATTATACAATTGCCCAGTGATACGCCAGGCAGTTTCTTATATACAGCTAAAAATGTTAAAGAACTAAATATTATTTAAATAGGTAGGGAAGCTTACATACAACAATAGTTTAACCCTACATCGGGAGCGATGCGGAGCTTTACTCTGTTTTTTTTTCTAAACAAATCTATCTTATATTGATATCGGCAGCGTACGGGCATCATACCTCATGCACCTCCTTCCGAGAACTAGACGTAATACTCAGTTATTCATGTTTCTGTGTGATTGTAGATTGTGACAAGACTTTTTTTGTAAAGTTGTGAAGGAAAAATACGAAGAAACGAGAATTTTAACTCGTTTCAGTATATTTTTTCTTTTTTTTACTCATAACATCTTTTTTATGAAAAATAATCATAAAATTGTTTAACATATTTTAGAAATCAACTAAGAAGTTTTTTATACATGGATTGTCCTAACTTTGTGTATTATAACATTTGTATAACTCATTTTGGTATAACTTTTCTTGTTTACTTATAACAAGATTTTTTATAACAGCTTTTTATCATCAAGAGTGTTAAAAATTGTTTTGTAATAGTAAAATTGTTTGTTTGTAGCATGAGATACTATTTTATAATTCAAACTAACAAATAAATATCAGTTTGCACAATAAATGTCATTTATTCTTAACCCGGAGGAAAACTCCTTGATAGTGTTATAAATTTTAAGCTCCTGATGGAGGTTTAATAAATACTCAATTCTTCAAAATTCAAATTGTAAATACATAGAAAAAATGCTTACTCATGTAGTTAGATTTGTTATGACGTACTGTGGTGAGTGAGTTAATTTTCGCAAGGCTTGACCAGTGGACAAAGGAAAAAAGCCATTTATGAACCTACTATAATATATTTTGAATCAAAATGACGAGTGACATGGGAGTGATGTTTGGTTCAAAAAGAACATTGATCAAAGAATACATCTTGTTTGGAAAAAAATCGAAATTCCTACGTGCATAGCCTAAATATTGGTTTTAAAGATTTAAAAAAATTTTGTATACATGCTTAGAAATCACCTACACTCAAACTATCAAATAAATAAATGAAACTTAAACCATGTGTACATGGCAAAATATGCTAATAAAATAAAAAACTAATAAAATATGTTATACACTGTGTCCTGAAGGGCAAACGATTTATGCATGGTCAGTAAAACAGTTTCTGTTTTTCTATTAAAAATTAAAAAAAGGGTTTTGTTTAGGTTTCATAAAATAATCAAACTCAGTGAAAACAATTCAGGAATAAAAAGGACATGGGAAAAAGGTTATAAGGAGATAAACTTAAGTGATCTACATTACTTACAGAATACATCACTGTTTTAGCCATTATACTTGCTTTCCGATTAGCTTGAATATTAATTTATTTACTAAAGATCATTAATTAATCTTGAGCCTAATATTTAATTTAAATATTAAATTTAATTATAATTGTTTGTAAACATTAACCAAAATCGTAAATAAAAATAATAATACAATCTATCAGCAGATGAGAAATTTAATTTTTTTATCAGTTGGGTTTCTCTATACACTGACTATTTCTATTACAGTTAGTTATAGGTATTTCCGGATTGGCCAGTCGTATATGATTGAGGCAAAATTGTTGCATATACTCTAATGCTTTATCATTGCTTTTTGAACTTGAATATCCATTCATATCATTCTGTTGAACAATTTTTGGAGAAAGGTAATGGAATTATGTTTCAGCTCTAACAATTAATTGTAATTTTATATTTGTGGTTTATGGTTGAAAACCTTCAATCAATAGGACATAATACCTAATTAATGTGGTATGATAATGCATTTAGATTAAAATTTCAATATTAATTATAAACAACAGTAATGTTATTTAAAAGACTTGAGTAATGTATTAATTAGGTCAGTTAGGACCACCAGAAAACCACTATTTTAAAAGCCTTCAATGGGAGAACATGTGCTGACATTAATTTACAAAGATCAAAACAAAGTACATAAAATACATAAAGTACATAAAATTAAAAGGGATAGAAATACCTTACAATTATTTGTTTTCTATATTTAATGTATATTAGAATAAAAGGTTACGAATAGAATACATACATACGAGATTAGCTTATTAAGTGGTCATAGGACTAATCTCAAGTTGTGAACGAAGTAGGGTTTTAAAATTCATTTTAATATATCTGTGCTAAATTGATAATTAGTAAAGTAGGGAATCGATTTTAGGGAACCTTCCCATGAGTTGGCTACTTGATTATTATTTTAGCTACAGTACTTGCATAATTCATTCAGCTTAGGTGAGTGTAAACAATCATTAATAAATGTAATTTTCAAGAAAATAATTAAGAACGTACTGCTGAAAGAAGCCCTCTACAAAATAGAATACTTCCGATAAATAAAATTTATCATTTTAAGTGAAGAAGAATTGTAAAACCAATAAATTATTATTATATTTTTATATTGATATTGATAACAATGCAATAAACCTCTCAAGGCTAACGTGATGTGAAACAGTGATAGAATCTGCGGTTATTACTTTTTAATTTTTAAAAACATTCATTATAATATCTTAAAATCATAGTACAATATTAAAAAAACTTATTTTACACTTTGTTTATTCTTGAGTTTTTCATTATGATCTCATACGATGCGTCTTTAAGGAAGCATACTTCCGTAAAACAAACTCGCTCATAAAACATAGTATGTTACATAATGATAAAATAATTAAGTATTATTTTTATAATTTCAATCTCACTCACTTTAAAATTAACTAGATGATGGATAAATTTATTTAATCTGTACAATAACAATTTCATAAGAAAATACAGTTAACCGCAGGTTTGCCATAGATTAAAAAGGTAACTTATGTGCTTTTCATTTGTCTTGGGTGTAACCATTGATTATAAATAGAAGTTCTTCTTGATAGAAGTTCTTTTATCATCTGTGGTGTCACTGATCGATCACGTGACCTAGCATTTCAGCATTCAGCATTTTGCTTGCTTCTGTGTCTCTCTCTGACGTTGTTATCAAAGCACAATATAAAATAACAACAACTAACTGGAAGTGGAAGGAAGGATTGGAATGGAATTGGAGTGGAGTGGACTCGGGTGTCGGGTGGAGTGTAATGAGAACTTAACCTCACATTACCTAGACTAGACTAGTATATTTTGTGGCTTGTGGTGGTGTTTGAGGTTAGACTTTTACATATTCCGTAATGACGTCTATTGGGAATATACCTACAGATGCTCCAGAACGTAAGTATAACATGTAATTTCAGAGAAATGCATCAGTGTATTATTATATTTCTTGTTTGGTATAAAACCAGCAAAGTCGTAGGCCTACTTTTACAGTGATATGCCTAGTTGTGTTTGTAATAATGTAATTAATAGATTGTAATAATCTAAAATCAACTCATAATTTCAAGTGATTTTTGGAACATTAGCAGTTTTATTTAGAATTACATGTAAAGCATAAAACACCACAAATTTATCTAGGCCCATATTGTTTTGAAGTAGATAAAATAGGCTATTCAAGAATGTAGCTTGTGTCAGTCTTAAGTTGCCTACTTATTATGTATCATTCATAAGTTCTATCGTATACAATACATCAAAATTCCAAAACACATTTTGTAAAAAATGTTATTGTGCTAAAATAACATCCCTAATATCGCTATAAGTTATATCGGATGTATAAAAGTACAACGTAAACAAAGTTTCACAGCGACATTTGCAACATTAACACACCTTTGTGGGTAAATTAATACTCACTGACCTACAAAATAAGTGTGAAACGGAAATCATTTATTTTAAACATGAAGCCTAAAAGTTCCTAAACAATATGGTATGCATTATGACTCCGTTTAATTGATTGTAAAGCTTTAATTAAGCGGTAAATAAGAGCCTGCGAAGTCGTCTGAATTCAGGTAATTGACACTTGGCAGTCCTATAGAGTCACCTGAAGTCAGGTGATTGACACTTAAAAAGTTAAGAAAACAAACGAAACGGAATCATTCACACTACAGACCAATAACTACGCCATATCAAGAATATTTAAAATCAACTGCCACAATGTGACATGTTTTATTTATGATAAAACGGCTCCAGGGAAATCTAAAATAAGGTACAAAGAACATATGCTTTTAATAAAAAATCCAAAACTATGAAATCAAATGCAGCTGAATAAACACTGGAAAAACAACATAATCTTAAAAGCTTGGATGAAGACCTTACTATAAGTGATTATGGAACAAAAATTAGACTTTAAAAAATTATAATTTATGAAAACATATAAAATAATGTTAGGGGCCTACTTTATATCAAAACATCTTACAACAAAATTCTAAAGCCTGAAAAAGAATCAGCAGGTGATAAAGATATGAAGCACTTGTTTAACTTACATTTTCGAAATAATTTATACAATAAGATAAGTGTCTCTCATATGTACAAGGCTGTAACATGTCAGAATTAAATAAAACATAATTAAAAGCATTTAAATAAATATAAAATATATTTATAATATTTTGTAATAAATCCAATCTAGGGACTTTTACTAGTTATTATGATTGAACTAAATTTCTCTTTGTATTTTTATTGACTAAACTATAGTACTCCATATCAATAAAAACATTGTTTCAGACTGTCCTGGAACTCAGAGTGAGTCGGCTGGTAAAGCTTCTGCCTGCCAAGGATGTCCCAATCAATCTATTTGCTCATCTGGAGCTGTTAGAGGTCCTGATCTAGGTATGTTTAATCCTTTTAGTGCAAAAAAGAAGTAAAAAAGTCTCAGAAATGCAAGGTAATTTTTTCTGAATATAATTCAGCAGTGCCAGCCATTTTCCTTGTGTTCAGCCGAGAAATAAGAAGCAATTTTTAATAATTTTTTAAGGGTTCACCAAAATAACCATAAAGTCTGTATTTTATAGAGTTATGTTCCTTTTATTTTAGGCCTATATCAAAAAATTACTGTATCTATGAAATGGTGCCCGATAAAAATGTCAACAATTATTATCTAAAATAATAATTAAAAAATCATGTCTTTGCCAATTTTGTTACTTTTTTCCAATGTCAGCAGAAAAAACCACACTTAAAAATTCTATTAGTATTAATTATATTTCTGGAAAGAAGAAGTGAAACTGCACAAAAAACGGACATTACACTAGTATCTTTAAAATTGAAAAAATAACAAGCCTAGCCTACTCGGTTACTCCCAGTCTACTCAGCTGATCCGCCAAAGCCATACTATATTAATATCTGCTGGTTTGAGTATAATGGTGATTAATACAATAACAAAGTATATCTTAACATTATATGTTTCTTTATGAACATTTTGGAATGAAACACATATGATTTTGGCTTATAATATTAACACTACAGCCATTTTTCTTGATGTCCGTTTCTCTGTGATGTTTTGGATGTTGTCATTTCTAATCGGTGTATTAAACGTTTTATACGAATGTTAACACTAAAAAGGTCGATTTAATTTTTAAAGCATAGTAAAAAAATGGTTCATTTCAATTTAAATTGCCCCTGATGATGATTCTTCTATACTCTTCATTGCACTCATTTATTTACTTCATTTACTCACTGTGTATATGTTGGTGTTTGAAGGTGCAGAACTAGTGAAAGCCCGCCTTGCTTCTGTCAAGTACAAGCTTTTGGTTCTTTCGGGCAAAGGAGGAGTTGGCAAAAGCACCTTTTCCTCCCTGCTGTCACGTTGCCTTGCTGCACACAATCCTGACAGAAATGTGAGTTTCTCTTCCTATATAGGCCTAAACATGCATTTAATGAAAACTTTTTGCAAAAGAAAGTATGAAATGGCTATTAACTCAATAGTATTTTAAGATAAGTGTGTGATAAATGAGTTTGTAAATTTGATTACGGTACCTTAACCTTTGATTAACCCTTTTAATGTTGACTTTTTACATATTTTTTGTAACTCACATCCACTTTCTGAGACTTGAACAAAAAATAGAATGTCAAGTGCCCTAAAAATTAGTTTTAATTGGATAAAGACTAAATATTAAACTTTCATTATTTCATTTTTCTTATACCCAAATTTATGTTTAGATTTGACATTCTAAAATGTTTGTAACTTATCTTTATAAATTGATTAGCTACCATTAAACTAAAAAAGATACTGTATCATAAATTAAAAATTGGTATTATTTAATATCCCTTAAACATAAACAAAACAATTAGAAAATCTTAAAAAGTTAAAAATAATAATCTAACTAAATACTATAAATATAATAAATGGTTATTGGGATGTATTGGTTCAGAAAACTTAGTTCCTGTAAACTCTTTAATAGTTTCAATAGTTCAAACAAATCCAGTGGAAAAACTATAGCTAACAATTTTAATTATGTGTTCTAAGATGTGATCACAAACAATTTAGAACAAGATTTACAATTAAACTAAAAGCAAAAATTATGTTGTTGAATATGATGCAGTGTCTGTGAAGTTGTCACAAACAATGTTATTTTTATCTGTCAACTCAAGGAAATTACTTCGAGTAAATGATTCATGAACATTAAATATTATCAAGCTGAATGACAGATAAAATAATCATAAGTGTAAAGTCTTCATAATCAGCACACAGTCTAGAAACCAAAGGTTTCAGGAAAGTATACGCAAAAATATTTCTGAGGTAAATTGCACAAATCAATCAAAGTTTGTGTATCTTAGTGTATAAAAAATAATAACCCTTCCTAAGTCAAATTAAATGGTATAGTGAAATTAATAATTAATAAAACTAAACGTGTATAATTTTTTAAGCAAAAGTTCAGGATATAAAGTTGTTATGTTATTTACTTTGTTAAAATATTCAAAACCATAGATCACAAAAATGGTCTTTAGTCCTGAAATAATTTTTATTACTCATGTTTTAAGAAAAGTAAACTTTAATGCAATGGATATACATCAGTCTTTGACCTTAAGAAAACCTCTTTAGTGTAACCTACATAATATGTGTTAAAACAATATAATTTTTGCTAGCTCAATTTAAATTGGTAAAAAAACAAAGAAGTTGCATTTTAGTTTTTTCTCTATGTCAAACTATTGCTGAAATAGTAATTCTTATAGAAGGGGGGGAAAATTTATATTAATCCCTTAATCACTAAGATTTTTTAATTAAATTTTGATATGCGGCTTATCCAGTTACTCTCCATGAGATACGCTTAAAATCCACATTTTATAACGCTGTTACAGAAAACATGTATACTCATACATATTATTAGATCACTTATGCTAAAGCTTGATTTATAGCATCATAAATAATAATTTTTTTAAAAATATACAATTGTAGCCTGAGGATACAAAAGGCCGTCCCAAAAAACCATCCCAAGATAGGAAATTCAGTAAAATAATTGTAAAAGTAATATTGATCCAGATTAGAATTTTAATACGACCTTCAGTTGAACATTTTTTAAAACAAAAGCATATCTGTCAGTGTTAATGGCAACTAGTGATTATGATTATTAATTAATTGTGAATCCACTTTCAGCAAACTCACTAAAGTCTAATCATTTCACTAGAGGAAATATTTTATTTAAAAAATGATATGATGGTACCAACCGAAGTAATGGTTGTTTGAAGTAAGACGAGGCAGCTAGCAGCCCAGTGCTGGAGACAGTAAAGATATCAGTGCCTCCCTGTGCCACCATGCCTTATTGATCAGCAGATGGTCCTGCAGGCTTACCTTGTATTCTCAGGCCCCCTCTCATGATGCGGAATATTTTTTTGTTATGTAAATGTAATGCTAATTTACGGAAAACCGCCAGTATAAGTTTCAAGGAGTGTAAAAGTACAGTTTCATAATCGTTAGAAAAATTTTACTTGGTTGAAGCTCTTTAATTTACAATGCAAGTTAAAAAAATATTTTTTAAACATATAAAATGTGTTATATACTCTAAAACTGATTGTATTAAAGTCTTTAATACACTCTTCATTATTGTAAATATTTAATAAGCCGTGAAAGCTATTAATTAACAGATTTTACTGAGTATTATCTTGAAGTTTAATGTAATACTGTGAAAATATATAATGGTTCTGTATGTACAGAAATATTTTTTTCCAAAAGAAAAATTTCTCTTAAAAAAATCTTCTATATATTTATAAATGGAATGTAAAAACAATATTAACTGATGGAATTGTTAGCAGAAATTTTCCTTGTAATTTGTTTGTGGATAATTTCAAATTTAAAAAGTTACTTTTTTATCAATATATTTTATATATTATCAGCTTTTGTTTGGTCATACTGGTGTTAGTTTAAAATAAAAAATCTTTTATCAAGAAAGTTATGAGGGAACATTTACTGTTTATCAACGCAAACAATTTGACAATCTATACACGCAACAGTCCCCTCCATCAATCTTTAATGGTTTTGACATAGTGGTAGAAATCAAGTCTGGAATAAACACTGTGTACAATATAACCGTATAAACTTTCATTAAATAACTGACACATTTATTAGAAATTAATAAAGAGTGATTCAGTTTTGATTTAATTGTTTAATAAACAGTATCCGTCGACTGATACATACTTTCTCCCTTAAGTAAATTTAAAAATGATAATCTTCAATAAAACCATCATATTCTTTAAAGTTGATCTAAATGTCATTTAATAATTTAGTACCTGGTAACCGAGCTTTGCTCAGATAGAATAAGACACACACACAACGAATTATCCTCTTCTTAACGGTCATTTCCGCTAAACAGACGTTTCAATCAGCTTTTTCTCATTTCACATTCTAATAAATTTTGAAAATATTATGCTTTATAACTTTAACACTATTACCACATAACAAACAAATAATTTGTTTACGATATTTATTTTTTAATCAGCTGATTGATTCATTATTTAAAAAAACAGTACCTGGTGACCGAGCTTTGCTCGGATAGAATAAGACATGTATTTCACAAGTTAATTAGCAAAATTAAAACAAATTTACTGCTCAATGAAAACATTTATGTGGTTTAAATAAAACCGTTTTAATACCCCTTAATTAATAAGGCATAAATACTGAACAAATATATAGCCCTCTATCGATCACGCATTGCATACGGGAGATCTAAGCGCTTAAGCCACGGCGTCAGCCGATTTCGCGTCGTAGTTTAAGAGTTTTTGGCCAACCTCAATTGTTTTAGCTAATCTTATACTGAATTTAAATGTCCATACTGTTTGTTATTATTATCTGTGATCAACTGATTTTGTTAGAAACGGAATGAGGATTGAAAAGCAAATATAAATTTAATTTACACCAATTATTTGGTTTGTTACAGTAGCTTCAAGCAATACAACGAATACGTTTTCTATCAAAACACGGAAGATTTTGGAAATACTTTTCCTGCTTTTATTTTGCACAGCTATGTTATCCTTAAGTTTTTACAAATTGTTTAGTAACCTGATAATTTTACATTTATTACATACATAAAATAAATATTTATGAAAAACCTCTATTCACATATTGTTCTTTGCCGTCTTCAATCAAGAACTGTCAAACGGTTATAAACAGCTGTTTTGGTTTGCATTGTTTACATTTGATTCTCCATAAGCGTAATGTTAAATTTTTAGATTTTAAACTTAATATTACAAGAAAACACGAATTTTCCTGGACATTAGACCTATCTAGAACTTATTTTCTACTCGGAAATTAGTTATTTCCAAAATTTAAAGAAATTCCTTCGTGCCGTTTTCGAGATCCGTGTGCAAATATATATATATATATATACAAACCTTGCTCGTATTATAGTATTGGATTGTTTCAAAAATAATCATTCGTTTTCTGAAAATAACAAGAGAAACAAAGTTAAATTGATTTTCAGAATTTTTTTGGGGGGAACCCTCCAAACTTTTTTGAGTGGGTTTTGTTGGGTGATGTAACCTTACATTGGATACCAAGTTTCATGGAAACTGGCTGAGAAATAAGGAATAAACTCTTTTTAATGTTCATGCATTAGGAACAAATAACATTGGGTGCTCAGACAGCATATTGTGTTTACCATGGACAGTAAATTTAACTTTTCTCTGGAACCGTTAGTCGTAGACAAATAATTCATCATACCAATCTGTCTAGCCTTTAATGCTAGTTTTAATAGTGGTAGTCAAATTACACTTTAGGCCGTACCTTTACTATTTTTGCGGAAAACTTCAAAAATTGATTTTTTTTAATTGAGAGCCCGTAACTTTTGAACCATCATTTTTACAGACATGCAGGTGGTGTAGGAGTTTACTACTGACTTGTGATAAATTTAACACAAACATTGATCATATACGTGAAATAGTGTTATAAAGGATAATTAGTGTTGGAGACTTTAATTTAGATGCAAAATGGAGAAATAACCATTTGATCATAGAAATTATTTACAGTCTAATGGAAATTATTCAAACCTTTTGTAAAAAGGTGATACAAATTTAAGAAACATTTTAAAGCTTTGGTTTATTTTCTTAGTTTTTACATTAACATGTTTGAATATGGAATGGGTTTTCACAAAATACTCTGTCTATTACAGGTTGCATTGTTGGATTTAGATGTATGTGGTCCATCAGTACCTCGTATCATGGGGGCCATCGGTGAAGAGGTGAGTGAATGCTAAAAGTATTTTCGAAAAAATTCTCAATTTTTAAGTATTTTAGTCCTTAATGTTTACTTTCTCCCTTTATAATAATACTAGCTGACCCAACAGACTTCGTAATGCCTAACAGGAAATACATGTTAACTTAAAGATTGGCCATGTTCTGAAGTCGAGTAGCATTATGGCTTCATTGTGAAAGATTAAATATTCTGGGTCGCAGCATAGTCAATAAAAATACCGATTATAACTAAACTTAAATAAGTAGACTAAACTTATATTTTTATCATGAGTGTTGTAAACGTAGTGAGTGCCTGTCTGGCTGTTGCAGGTTCATCAGAGTGGGTCGGGCTGGTCTCCCGTGGTAAGCTGATTTTTTTTAGTATCAATACTTTTTCAAGACTTGAATATTTTGGTCGATATTCTTAGCCTTAGAACTGGCAAGTGTTTTCCCTGTAACTGTAACATCAAAGTTATTATGTATCTCTTCTTAAAATATTAAGTATAAACAAACAACACAAAACATTCCACCCCTTAACCATACAATCGTAAAAGGAGTAAATCAACACCTGATTTACTCCTGCGATCCCAATTAAGCCTACAAATGCCGTCAAGTTCCACCTTAGCCGGCCACTGTTTAGTTAAGGTGAGCCCCCCTCTTCAATATACAACACATTTGCAAGCCAAATTGGGATTGTTCATGGTCGGGATACAAACCCTAGCGCTTCCGAATGGCTTTGAATTCGTCAGTGTAATGCCCTAACCTTGGTATAACAATTGATGCCAACTTAACATGGAAACCCCACATAGACCAACTATGCAAAAAACTTGCCTCTGCCAACTATGTTATCAGGAGAATTAAACAAATAAGTGGAACCGATACAGCTAAGGTCGCCTATTTTGCCCTCTTTGAATCCCATTTGAGATATGGGATTGAAGTATGGGGAGGAACCACAGCAACCAACCTAGAACGTGTCCCTTCATACAACAAAAAAAGGGCTATCAGGTTTTTTAGCCTAGCTGGCATCAGCCAACGAGAAGCAAAGCTGTCGCGGACCTTTCACTGAACTAAAAATACTGACCGTGGTATCACTCTACATTCGCCAACCATCCTTCACGCAATAGCCTCACAACAGACCTGACACAGGGATCTACACCGACACAACACCAGACATGCCACAGACTTCACTCTTCCAGTCCACCACCGAGCACTCACAGAAAGAAAACCCTCCTATAAAGGAGCAGTCTTCTTTAACCTCCTCCCAGAAAACCTGAAGAAAGAAACCAACCCCAACTGTTTCAAGAACCAACTCACAGACTGGCTGATTGAAAGACCTTTCTACACAGAAAAAGAATTCACCAGAACCTGAAGAAAACCAAATAAAATAAATCAAAGACTGTAATTATTGTTATATGTAAACCACTTTTTGACGCAATACTGTTCTCCAAAATTAATTATGTATCTCTTCTTAAAATATTAAGTATAAACAAACAACACAAAACATTCCACCCCTTAACCATACACTCAGGGATTGCAGGAGTAAATCAACACCTGATTTACTCCTGCAATCCCAATTAAGCCTACAAATGCCGTCAAGTTCCACCTTAGCCGGCCACTGTTTATTTAAGGTGGCCCCCCTTCAATATACAACACATTTGCAAGCCAAATTGGGATTGCTCATGGTCGGGATTCAAACCCTAGCACTTTCGAATGGCTTTGAACTCGTCAGTGTAATGCTCTAACGCCAACGTGCAAGTTGGAGAAAGCGCTTACTTGGCTATAAGACATACCCTAGTAGCAGTATAGTGAACTGCAGAGCAAATTAAGTATCCGTTTCCAGAGGGCAACATGGTTACGAAAGCGATGGTGTCTAACAAGTTCACTAAATCGATGACAGATGCCTCTACCTGCCACATCTTATTGAATTTGTAAATGTGTCGTGAATTACAACTTTGCCAAGTTCTAGGGTTAAGGTAAAAATAATAATAATAAATTTCTTTATGATAAACCTCTTTAATCTGTTGAAAATTATTTAAGTGAACAATTTCCAAGAGTAGTACTCAGAAAGAAATATGCTGATGTAATTCAATGAATTATTTACTGCCTTATTAAAATTATTGTTCCTAATTTTATGGAGGGCCAGAGGAAAATGATGTAACTTTTCTATGAGTAGAAATGGAGATTAATTTTTAGATTCACCAACAAACTGTTGAAGCTATGGAAATTTTCAAAGTATGAAGGTCTGTTGCAACAGAAATATTTTATATACATAACATTAGCAGGATTATTGCAACAAATTATTTGTTAATTTAGTTTTCAACTTTAAATTATTAGTTTTGTTAGCCAAAAATTAGTTGTATGCTTATTAATTTCAGTTTATCGAGGATAATCTTTGTGTGATGTCCATTGGGTTCCTGTTGTCTTCAGCTGACGATGCTGTTATTTGGAGAGGTCCAAAGAAAAATGGTAAGGATCTGAAAACCATATGGATTATTTTTACATACCTTTAGAGCTAAATTAGTATTGGAAATTAATCGCCAACTACAAAGTCTTGTGCTGTGATTTTTAATTTGTTTATTTTCATTTTTTTATAATTTTTTTGAACAAAATTATTTTTTATAAATTTTTAATAAGTGTACCCAATGGTGAAACTAATATCTCAAGTGGATGAAATCATTTACACCATCGGGTACATACTTGTTGAATGCATAGACAGACCTAAACAATATTAAATACAACCATGTTGTTCATAAACAGCATTAGGAAAAAAACAGTGTGTTTACATGATCGAGCGGACGACACACTTGACACCCCGATGACAGGTAAATTACAGGGGGAAATGAATGTTGGGGGTATAGTGTGTGTACCATCAGGTGCAAAGCTGCAATTCAAAGAAACTGATATACCGATTGGCGCATGATGTTGCAAACGTGTAAAGAATCTTCTAATCTTCTATTTGCAACCAAGACATTTCTATCATTAAGCTTACTCGAGTAATGTCTCCTAGACATAACTCTTGAAGTTGTCACAAAAAATAAGGTATTGTGATCTTTATAATTAATTGTAGTGTTTGTTTCGGTGCTCACTAGGTATGATCAGACAGTTCCTGAGTGAGGTGGACTGGGGCGACAGCGTGGACTACCTGGTGTTGGACACTCCGCCCGGCACCTCGGATGAACACCTCTCCGCAGCCACTTACCTCAAGACTTGCCCCGGGCTGGCTGCCATTGTGGTAACCACCCCTCAAGAGGTAAGTGCGGGGGGGGGAAATGTATAATGTTTTACACCCAATTTTTCCAATAAATTGAATACAATTTGACTTAATGAAGACGTAAAAAATGTTTTGTAAAACACAAAACGTTCCCCCGCTTAACCATAGGATAGTATAAGAAGCAAAACATGTGTCTACTACAATCACAATTAAGCCTACAAATGCCATCAACCTCCACCGCAGCTACTCACAATTTATTTTAGGTGAGCCCTACCACCACTGTACCACACATTTGCAAGCAAATTGGGATTGTTCATAATCGGGATTCAAACCCAATTGGCTTCAATCATTTCACTGTTCAGTGAAACGCTTGGACTTTGACACCAAAGCAACACCGTCAGAGGAAACGATGAATTGGCTTTAAATAATACTCTAGTGGCGATTTAGAACACTCCTGAGATAGTACTTGCCACTCACAAGTCGCAGCACATTTGACACAAAGAAGTTCAACGACTAGGAAGTTCACTAAATTGGTGACAGATTCCACTACTTGCCTGTAACGTAAGGATGTTTGACCGTCGTAAAAGCTTTGGTCACCAATTGTTGAGTTAAGTCTGCTCTGTTTGACGAATAATGCAGCCCATTGGGTAGTGGTATCAGTCAACGATTTAGTGAACTACATCCTCTTGAAGTTGAAGTAGTTCACCTATTACCTCTAGAGTAGGCTTTGTGTAAAATAAAATGCTCATAAAATAAAATGCTCAGTCAGTGGGTTAACTTTGTATACTAGTGGTCACAGGGCTCACTGTCGAGTGAAGCGACACCCATCATGCTCATTTCCGCTTTATGGATTTCCAGGTCTCGCTATTGGATGTGAGGAAGGAAATAGACTTCTGCCGCAAAGTGAACATTCCAGTTCTGGGAGTTGTGGAGAATATGAGTGCTTTCATCTGCCCCAAGTGTAAGGTAAAAAAACATCTAGTCAGTGAACTGTAAACTATTAAAACGTGTAGCCAGTTTTTGTGTTACGGGACAAAAACTTCCTCCTTCACTCTCTAATGAAATTTTCTGTGTGTTTACGACTAAGGCGAGATATTCCTGGAAAGGATACAGTTAACCCTTTTAGTGCCGTGTGACACGCTTCGTATCGATGGAAATATAAGTGATAATGCCGTCGATATGGAGCATGTCCTTCCGTTTTAATATAGTGCTGTGACATGATAGTTAAAAACTGGATGGTATAAAGGCTTCAAGGAATCACACTATTTGTTTCACTCGGTGTTTATCATTGTCAGAACTTCTGACAATGGTAGCTCATGAAGCTAGATTATATTCCGTTAAGAAGTTAAGCTTATAATTAGAAGTTAAGCTTATATTCCGTCACATGAAGGAGTCACATGAATGCCAAGAGGGTAACATCGTAAGAAAAACAAAGTTTCATGACGTTTCGGGATCTGGAATCTAATCCTGTCATAAGTAAACATGACACGATTAGTACATGATCTGGACTAAGCCGGTATAAAACTGAAAACAAAAAAGTATAAAGCAGTCAAAAATCTTAAAATCAATACCATTCATCAACAATTAATTACGCACTCAAGAAACAAAACAATCTATGGTGGAATCAATGCACTATCACGTTCCAGTATCGTTCACTGGTAGGGTAGCTCAAGGGTAATATACTGGGCCAGTAAGTCAAAGGCTGCTGGATTGAACCCAGCACTGGCAGTTCCTGTTAGATCATGAGCCGTCACATCTGGCTAGCCTAAGTGACTCCTTGCCTCTATGGTATCTAACACTGTCTTCAATTCACTGTATAGGCCTTAAATTTAGTTTCGACATATGGTGAGAGGTTTACTTTGCCTAGGTGTCATCCAGCATATTCCCGGCTGACAGCGGTGGCGCCACACAGATGTGTCTCGAGCTTGGCGTTCCGCTGTTGGGTCGTCTGCCGCTGGACCCGGTGCTGGCGAGGAGCTGTGACGAGGGTCGTGATATCCTCACTGAGATGCCAGAGTCACCGGCTGTAACTGCGCTTCAGCAGATCGTTCAAAGTGAGTGTGATAGCGACTTTTACACTCACCCACATAGAATCTTAATCTATGTAAGTGACTGTTCAAAAAAAGATAAGGGTGAGCTGATACAGTACAAGATGGACTATACTGATAAGAAAGTATTGGCGTCACCATTTATGAGGCAGGGACATTGCTATACCTTTGTATATTCGATATGACCTTTCCAAGCCACTGACTAAAATGTTCTTTGTTAGAGTTCTCAAATAAGAAACTTTCCTTTTACATGATTCTTTAGATGAATTTTGTGAACATTCAAGAAACATTAATATATGTGGATAGGAACAATCAGCTTAAATAATGCATGAATCTGAAATTATTTAAAACTTAACTGTCATATTTTTTATAAAACTTCAAAATGCACTGTCTTAAGAGTTTATTCCGTTTTAAAATGTTACCAGAAGTATTGTAAATAATATATTGTTTAAATTCACTTCTTTTGCAGAAGTTGTGCTGTGTTGCGAAGAGACAACATTAATATCAACGTGAAAATTCATCTACCTCTGTAGCTCAAGAACTATTTTAGGATGTAATTATTTGTAATATATATATACACATATTTTAGCACAATTTATTGAGATTTTTTCATACCTTCAATGTGAGCCAAGCATTTATTAAAATTTTTATTATATTTGATCCAATTACTGGATCAAACTGCTGACGAAGAAAGAAACAATTTAAAAGTATTACCGCAGTGTGAGTAGTCGTAAAGTTTTGACTTGTAATATTATTTGTACTGGGTGTCTATTGTTTCTAGTAAAATATCACACAGATAAAAATCATTTCATCTAAGGAGAAAATATTATTTATGTCAAAAATTTTTAATTTGAGTTGAAAGTGGATATATCCATTTTGAGGCTTCCTGAATAAAAAAAGTGGTTTTCATACTGATGTCTGTCTGTGCACTAATCCCAAGACAACACTGACTATCCAATTTTTATGAAATTTGGTACACAGATGACTGATTATACCTCCAGACCACTTCTTTCAATTTTTAAGGGTTGTTAAGGGTACAGGGTTTCTAAAAACCCTAAAAAATACTATTTTCCAAAAATTGCTCTAACGATTTCTATTAAAATTTCATGATTCATAGCTATTAAGGTCCCAAATTATGACACCACCTATATGTCTGTAAACTGAATGGTTCAAAAGTTATGAGCTATAAATAATTTTATAAAATAATATGAGTATTACCATTATTTTAAACCGGCTTAAAAAACTAAGCAAATTAGTATTTGAATCATTAGTCGACAACTAACTACAACACAGATAAAAGAAAAAACACACAAAGTGACTTTACAGAGTGTTGAATGTTGGTCATGGTCCTAACCTGTAAACATAAACCGTATAACAGAGGATCGATTTATAAAAACAAAACAAAAGGTAATAGGTATCTTTTCAAATGGAATGTAAGTAGTTGTGATCAAACTTAACTAAAGCTTCAAAGTCTATGAAATGGTTAAACCAAGCCTAGAAAATATTGAAAGTGTGGCCTTAGATCAGTGTTTTTTTTTAAATAGTCATACCATTTGAGAATTTTATAGGTTAAGGTTTTGACAGGAAATGAATTAAGTTAATAAGGTGTATGTAAAAGAAAGACAAAATTGGAAGAGCCAAATACCATCTAGGTATAAATTGCTAATGACCACAGGAGTTTGTTAAACTACATGTGTTTATATTAATTCAGAATGTAATTTGAGTTCTTGTTCTTAGTAAAAAATTTAATCTTTACAATTTTATTATTTATTCTTGTTCTTGTTAACACTCTCTTTGTTCAGTTGCTGTTCTTGTTCAAGTTCTAATGCGCGAGTTTTCCGTCTTCCCAATGGAGTTTTGCTAAACCACGCCATGAACTGTTCTTCTTCCTCTTTATAGATTGGTTCGTACCGAGCCATTACGTTGATGATTTCAGCCAAGGTCAAAGGTTGAATGCGCAGCTGTAGAATACGTTTGCAGGTCATAACCTGTACAAATGACAGCTAAGCATGTAATGTAGTCACGAGTATAATTAAATGTTATAGAAAAATAGTAACAGTAGCATAAAAAAGTTCTGTTAAGTTACTGAAATGACTGAATAACTTAGATAGGCTAATAAATGAATAGGTTTATAACAATTTCTTGCATATTAAAGGGACATTGGCTTGTCCTGTTATCCAGCTACTTGGAGGTCACGAATTGTGGATAGTTATGAGTGTTGGTCGGTGAATGTGATATTCCGTGATGTGGATTAAAGAATACTACGTTCATTCACAAAGACCATTATAATTAGACCAGTTCGTAATCAAGAGGCAAATGTGATTCACCACCATGTTTACTTGAGCCAAACATATGTGCAAGGGTTTCAAACTCATTGGGTTTCACACAATCCAACGTTTTGTGTTGGGTCTACATCTGGGTATAGTCCTTACAATAGCAACATTGCATGTCATTTTAAGGCATATGGCCATTCTGAATCAGATAGGCCCTCTTTCTTGTATAGCTAGAAATTAGCTGTTTTTTTACTTCTTTGTATAGGTGAACACCTTTGGCAACATAACATCTAGATGGGTTGGCAACAGAGGCAATTTAAGAACATTGATACGCAAAAATTAAAAACAAATACAAGTACTCTGAGAGTAAATACACTCCTGTTATTTAATAGAAGATAAAAATATCCTGTTCTATTCTATTCTAAAAGAGAAAAATTAACTGAACCTAGTATCCCAGTTTTTTATAGTCATAAATTCACTAAACGAGTACGAAGGGTTCAGTAACAGTCAATCATAAAGTCCAATTCAAGTCAATACTGAGACCACAAAATGCTCTTGAACCTCCTTTATCCTGAACACAAAAACTCTTAAATACTTTGGGGGTTGATTTACTGAGTCTTACCAGACTATAAGAGAAGATACCTCCTCCAGAAGGAGGATTCAGTAATGACCTCCACTCACTGAACTGTATCTCGCCCTCTAGATTCACCGTTAAACGTTTAAAATATAGTATTTCACTTTAGACTTCTACAACAAAATACATACCGGTAGTACTTTTTAGTAAATCCCTTCCCTACATGAAACCAGTTAGAGAGTGGTACCTCTTTGACAACGTTGACCAGCGTGCCAACAGTGTAGCCATCAGAGAGCCGTGTCAGAGCCCCGGTGTCGAACTGACGACTCACACCGTTGTACTGGAACAGCAGATGCGCCCAGATCAGCTGTAGGCTAGCGTAGTCAGGACGCAACACCAGCACCATCTTGTGGTATGTCTGAGCCAGAAGCTTCTGATCACATTCCCAAGGACAGTGTGACACTCCAAGCAGCAATACCTGTGTCAGGATATGTCCACATTAGTCCTCTACAGCTTTTCAAAGCGTCCACTCACTATAAAAATTAATAAAATAACAAACTAATAATTTTTAAAATTTTCACCCAGGTAGGTTTAATTAACTTAACTTACCCAGGTAAATGGGCATTTTAAGCCAAATATGAAAGAGAAAATGAATGTAAGATAATTGTGGTGTGATCTTGTAGTCTTGTTTCTGACTAAGGCTGGTATGTTCCTTAGACAGGACTGTCATTTAATAGCCCAACAGCCAATGACATCTAAGGGGTCTACAGTTTAACGTGTGACCCGAAACACAATTTTGCCTTTAAATTTCAAACTGGTCTAGTTATGAGGATAATCTTTGCGGATGAACGTAGTATTCAATAGTGTGGATGTTAATCCACACAAGAGAATATCACTTCCACCGAGCATCGTTTATAACTACACAATTCTTGACCTCCAATAAGCTGGAATACGGGACTCACAACCAAGGACAATTTAACATAAAAACAGATAAATGATCAAAAATTTACATTGCTTTTACAATTAATTAAATAATTTAATTTATAAAATTATAGTTTTCATGAAGAGACTAAAAATGTTTCACTGTTGTATCTTAATCTTATCTTAAAAATAATCTTAATCTTAAAAATTGTTGTGCACTGTATCTTATCACAAAGCGAATCGATCTCCTCCTTTACGGTGTTATTAAGAATGTTTTATCAGAACAAATTTTAATAATGATGGAAAATATCTTATTGATGCATGGAATGAAAATAAAAATTTTAATAGGGTATTAAAAATTAAATAAAAGAATAATAAATTGTATCTTAATTGTTACTTGAATATCACTTTTGATAAAATTTTTACCACGTCTAGTTCACATTTTCTTCATACCTGATCGTCAGGACTAATACTTTTTACTAATTTCGGCAAGTCTTTCTTTAGTCGTTTAGGATCAGTCTTGTCTGTCTTTGGCACTTTCTTCAAAAAAGGCTTTTCCGCACCATCCATGTAAATAACAGCTGGCTGTAATAACCTATCAACAGAAAAATTATTGAAGAACCTTTTTATTTGTCCTTTAAATAATACTTTATATATTTTACATTCTAAAAAAGGGCTTTCTAAATGTTAAAAGATGTGTACTAGCCAACGAGCCGACACATTTATCCAGACGTACGAGCAAGCCAACCTCTAGCACTGTCAGTCTGTCACTTGATCACATTTGTCTTTTGTACTGTTACAATGCTGGAAATTAATGCTGATGGATAATATAAGAAATGGTCTAGTCTGTTTTGTGATTGGAAAGTTTTTTTCCAAAAAAAACCCTCTGACACCTCTGGTTCTGATAAAACCTCTTAAAATTTTGACCAATCCTCTGAACTTGTGAAAAATAGTTAAGAGCTGTATACTGCTAAAAATAATTAATTACTTATTCTTATAGACATATTATTGGTAATTTTAAAAGACATCAGAATAACAAACAAATCATAAAAATGTATATTAATTGTGTCACAATTCATAATGAAATATAAAAACAAAAGCTGTGTTTAGATCTTATAACCTGCTCACCTTGAAACCAAAAGTCGCCGGTTCAGTTCCAGATCCCAGTGGTCTTAAACAATCTATCTTTGTAATTGGGATTTATAATCTATCAAGCAACTGGTTGATGTTTGGTAGTGAAAAGACCAGAGTTTGGACTGTTCCCTATAAGAATAATCCAGTGGCATACACAAAACTAAAGTAAAGTAAAATTGAAAACACCAAATGATTACCTGGATACCTTGCTGACCAGGTGTATCAACATTATGAGACCACTTTTCCCTGGATATTTCCCTACGATGTTGGCCGCAGTTAGGTCGAAGAGTACTGCACCGGCCTCCGTACACACAGCATGAACCAACATGTCCTTGCCAGTTCCTCGGGGACCTGCCACCAGTACCGAACGCACCAGAGGTGACATCTGGTGGATCGTTTTGGAACCTAGAGGCAGAATACAGTACTCCAGCATCACCTGAGGAGTACGTAACTGCATTTTTATTTGGTAATGTTCCGAGAAAACCTTAAAAGTAGGAATAATCCCAGTGTTAGTTCCAAAGAGTTTTTGGTGATTTAAACACAATTAACTTTAGTTTCAAACATTACGGCTTGGATTAAGTGTTAAGTTAGAGTATCTTGTCTAATCAGTGAAGATACCCACCACTGCAAACCAATAAGATTTTTATATTTTCGTACACAGACTAATGACAATAATTGGATTAGATTATTGAATTGGCGACCATACCACAAGGTAGGTATTTTAATCCAAATATGAATGAGGATTGAGTGTAAGATGATTGTGGCGCCATTTTGTCGTCTTGTTACTGACTAAGGCTGACATGTTCCTTAGACAAGACTGTTAATTAGTAGCCCAAGAGCCGTTGGCAACTAAGGGACCTACAGTTTAACTTAAAATGCGAACCAAGGCCTTTGAATTACGAATTGGTCTAATTATGAGGATGGTCTTTGCGGATTAACGTAGTATTCAATAGTGCGGACATTAATCCACACAAGAGAACACTACACCTACCGACCATTGCTCACAACTATCCACAGTTCATGACCTCCAAGTACCTGGATTAATGACTGTAAATTAATCGTTTTTTTTTATATTTGCTCTGTAAAAACCAATTTGTTATATAACCAAAGATAATTCAACATGGTAATGTTTACAGTGAGCCATTGCCTATTAGGATCTAACCTGGCGAATGTCTCCCAGAGAGGGGAGAGGGTCCTTGCCTTGGAAGCGAAGCTCACACCCTGCGTAAGATCTCTCTCCTATAAATGACGATAGAGGAGTATCTGGATATTTCTTAATTATTCCGTTAGTAATAAGTTCTTCAAAGAGGGATTCCAAAGTCCGATCTGGTGTCAAATCTTTTTCCTTCTTCTTTTTCCCTTTCTTTCCCGTTCGTCTTCCCTTCTTTTTCTTACTGCCTTTTTTCCCCTTTTTGCCTTTCTTCGCTCGATCCCTGTCCAACGCAGCTTGCAGCAGCTCCAGTTCTGCTCTGAGCTCTTCATCAATTACCTGTAGTCAGCTCATTACAGATTGACAAGTTCAGATTATTTCCACTTTTATAAATTAAAAAAATGTTATTAGAGTACACGGCACGAAAATGGGCCGATGAGAGTCAGTTTGGTACTACCAAATTGCCCTATTCTATTATAGCATATGGTTACATCAGCTGATAGGTTTAATGAAGAATGGCAACACTGCTGGGCAAGAGGGGGTAACCAAGACGGGGCTGTCCAAGACCTCATCGGACCATTTTCAAGTAGTTTACTCTAGTAAATATGGATTTTTCAATAGTTAGAACCCTACTTATTGCTTTTCTAGGTTCCTTCTAGGTTGGTTATTTCTGAGAGGCATGAATATGAAAAAAAATATATTAATATACCAGTAGTCAACGTAAAAATGACTTTCCGTTGGGAAATAGCTTTGATCATGGATATGTCTATTGGTAGCTGCTGCTATAGTCCCTCTCCTCTCGTCCACATTTACGAATCTGTTTCACACGTTTATTGGACTGTATCTCATTAGTTGATTGAAGAACATTATTATTGTAGTTTCTCTAAAACATTACTTGGGGAATCTAAAGTAACATTTTAGTATTTCAGGGATTTTCTTAAAATATTCGATTAGATTAAACTAATCTTAATTAAACATACGACTACCATAAACAAAACATATCTAGTCACATGATCAATGATATCACTTCAGTTAGACTATTTGCGTCTCCCAAATTGCTATAAGCGGCCTCAGATCGTAGACATATTAATGTCAAAAATTATATCTTAATGGTATTGTAGCTCTTTACCTTCCTTATCTCTGCCTCCAACTGTGCCGTGTTCTGCTCGTGGATGATATCCGGGTAGTAGGACTGACGGGGGTTCCCACTCTCGTCCTTCCCCCTCCACACCTGTACGAAAATATTTTAAACCTTTTACTTCATGATCTTGTTGAATCTCTTGAATTTCTGATTTACTTTATGCATTTGATGCTATAAACATACTTGTGTGCCTAATCACTTACATGCACAATGATGTTGAAACAAACTTCTCAAAGGATTTTCTTCAAATTAGGCCTATGTAAATGTCAAATTTTTGTTTAAAAATAATTATAGAGCATTTACATCTAATAAATCTTTGGTCTTCAATAAAACTCATTTGACAATATCATAAACAAATTTAACATAAAAGATATGTCCAGACAGTTTATGAATCAAATAAAATATATATTAATTGGTTTAAAAAAACTTTTAATATATTTTGGGGAAGTTTTAAGTAAAATTTAGAGTTAACCTCGTCGTACTCCGCTCCTGCTACCATCAGATCAGAGAGGAAGCTGGAAGTCCCCATCTTGAATCCTGGATCTTCATCTTCATCAGATTTTTTCTTTTTTGCATCATCTTTGTCTTTAGTACCTTTCTTGCCTTTTTCTTTCTTACCTGTAAGTGAAGAAAACAGTTTGGGTGTTATAGCTTACGGTTTGAAGGATTTCAATACAAAATAAATGGAATACAAAATTAATATTTAAGAAATATAACTAATCTAATAATCCTAATGTGTATACCTCAGAGCAAATTATATGAATTTAAAAAAGTGTCAAGATAAGGTTGAAAGTTTAGCAGATTTGTATAACCTTTTCCTTCCTTGGAGGAGGGAGCTGTTGACTTGCTGCCGAGCTCACTGTCCGCTCCCTGCCGGCTAAATATAAGGGCTGAGCCCCCTGCCTCCTCACTCGGGAGCTCTGGGAACTTCCCTGTCTGACCCTTGTAGGCCATCACCCATGACCTCATCTCATCCTTCATGTCTTCTGCCATCACTGCCCCTCGGTTCTTTTTCAGCTGAAACACAACTCCAGCATACTCAGTGAGCACAATTTTGTATGGGAAAAGTAAAATGTGGATACTCTGGCAGTTTAGAGCAAAAATACACCAGAGTCCCGGTAATCCAAACGTTCGGGTAATCCGAACAACCTGATGGGAAAAAAGTTACTGAGTTTAAATTAAAAAATGAATAAATGTAATTTAAATGATCACATTTTAATCTTCAGCACGGTTACACTAATTTTATATAACAGCCAATTACCAATATTAATAATATACAATAACATACTTTTTGGAACATAAGAATTCAATTATCGTCTTTTGACGTAACAAAGATACCCAGTTAGCCATTACAAAGTTGCGCCATCATCAAATAACATAAACATCAAGCATTTGGATGTAGCAGTGCACTATTGCTCGAGATAACTTAGGGCAATGTCTAGCTACACTCACAGTGCATCACAATAGATTCAATTCTCATGGTACGACTCTTTATCATCGCCTTTCAGCAAACTACTTTTCGAACATTTGAGTTCATCTCCAGCAATGACCGCGTAAAAAGTAGGCCTACAGACGGCACAGTTTTATCATTGTTCGTTTCTATGTGTCAGTCTCTGTCGTGTTTTATATTTCTAATGACAAGTACATAATGGATAGAATGTCTCTGCAGGAACACTTGAAAACATGTAGTGGACAAACCTATATGTGAACTGTGATTTTACATAAGTTAATTGCTCTAAATACACCGTAAGGGTCTAAAATAATGGACTTTATTAGTACTTTTAATGAACTTAACTTTGCACCTCTGGATAATCCGTACAACTTGGTAATCCGAACAGGGTTCGGTCCCTATTAGTTCGGATTATTGGGACTCTAGTGTATATTTTTGACTATGTGATTGAAAAAATCTTTACCCTAACAATGTTAATACACAATCAAAGACTCACGTCTGCCTTATCATCCAAGATGGCCGCCTGGAAGTCCTGCTGGTATTGTTCCTGAAGTTCTCTACGCAGCTCCTTGACATGTGCTGCTCTCTGGCGTTCTACCACTGTGTTCTGGGCTGGTGGAAGCATCCCTGGGCCGACAGTTCTCTTGTAAATACACTATTCTTGGTAATACAAGATTAATAATTCTCATTAAACTACTTTAAAAAAATCCATTATGTACAGTTTCAAACAAATTGTGCCTTATGAATGTGAATAAATGAAATAATTTTCCTCACTTTCAGAAGTTATTTTTCCAATAATAAATTTTGTAGTATTTCATGTCAACCATTCATTATTTAATATTAAGTTTGTTAATGATATATATTTATTTCATATTATATTTGTGTTCAAAATAACCATTTCATCACCCCTCCCAAGAAAGTCATTATTACCATGACTCATTACTGAAAATTATCAATTTATATAAAAATACTGTTTCAAAAACATTTCCACATTAGGCCTAGCCATCCATCATTGCTCTAACAGAGGCATTGTCACCATTTTTATTTATCAGCCAAGTGTCATTTTTGTACTAATAAATATTATATTGTGAATTAAATCAATAGTGTTATTATTGCTATTAAGTAAGTAGAATGAAATAAAAATAATTAAAGAAAATAAAAGTACAGTAAATAATAAAAGAAAAAGAAATAATAATTTGAATTTGAAATAAGAAAGAATTCAATATTGTGTGTATTGCTAGTTTGCTTTTCTAGAGCTTACAGATCATCTACAAAAATAATTCTACTTGTCCTGGCTCACCTATAAGCAGCATCTCGTCGATGACCCTCTTTCGTACACGGCGCCTGGTGACGTAGCCTCGCCACAGCTTCTGTATCTGCAATGCAGCATGTCGATTAATCAGCTCCTCTTGGTCTTCAGGGGCCGGCTCCACCTTCACCTTCTCCTTCAGAAGGCGGATCTCTTTCATGAACTGTGACCTAGAGACGGAACCAATCAATTAAAAAGCCTGTTTATCCTGGAAAAGCATATTCTTTCACTTTTCAAATTATTTCTTCTTATTTTTAATCATTCATAATAATTGTTTAGTTTTGCTATACATATATTATGTCTAAGTTCTATTGACAGATTTATTTAAGACTAGCAGTGTGCCCGTCCTTTGTACGGGTTATAGGATTCAGTTTAATGAAGAAAGATAATCATACCAAAATGTAAACCTGAAATCCTAACAAATCAATACAAAGAAAATAAATTGATACCTAGCTTTATTATTTAGCATTACTTTACAATTAAATAGATTAGAACATTTATACCATTATTATAATTAGTTATACGTTAAAAAAGTTTTAGTATGGTATGATTTCGAAATGGGTTTAAAATCAATGACCAATATAAATTAACGAATATTGATTTGACAGCTGATTGTTTTTACAGAATATTAAATCTTCAAACTACAAAGACAGCTGATTATTATCAGTAGGTTATTCATTGAAAACTGAATCAAAATGCGAGTAATATCACATAAAAGTGGGTTTTTAAATGCTCGTTATTTACTTTTCAAGGGGTGGCGGGCGATTTCAAGCATTTACAAACCTTCTCTGGAATGTAGAGAATACATGAAATAAGTTTCATTGTAATCAGTTCACCCGTTTCTTTTGAAGAAGACGGCATAAAATGCCTCCTGGAGCGTCACAGACAAACAGACAAAAATTGAGATAAGACCAGTTTCGGCTTCTCTAACGCACGAAAAGTAAGAATAACAAAAAAATGAATAATTCTGAGCAATGGACAGACAAATTTTATTTATATAGATTCATAGATAAGGTTTAAGTTATTTATTTCAATAGGTTGTACTTGATCATTTTAAAGCCAAATAAATAGCTGACCTGAGCAAAATCTAGAAAATATTTTTCAATTCCTCTATCCTAGATCCACCAACATCTTAGATCTTTATTATTATTCTTATTCTCTTTTATTAGAGATGTGCATCAGCTGGTGATTGTCAGTAGCAAATCAGCTGTAGCCTACATAAGTAAACACTTATTCTTTATTTAACAATTCACTCATTTTAACTAACACATATTTTGACTACATCAAATGACAACTCTTAAGTACCAGTACATTACTTTTTCTCTCTAGATCATTGTATTTAGTTACTAAATCATATACTATCTTAGTATTTGAAAGTGAAATAAATATATTCGAAGTAAAACAATAAAAAAAGTTGTCTAGTATCCATATGTGCTCAGTGTTGCATGCATGAATGTGATGGGACTTGCAGTTTTTAGAAGAGCAAAAAAATTTAGAATACCTTGGCTAATTGGTAATAGAGATACATCACATTAACCAAACTGACAACCACCCTTAAGTACATATCACAATAATTAATTTATAAAAAAACTAAATGTCTAACACTCAAACCTCATTCATACTTGGCTTAAAATACCTATCTTGTGGTATTGTTGCCATTGCAATAATCTAATCTATCGAATCTTTTAAATTTCAATAATGTTTTGGCAGTAATGTTTTTAACAATTCCTTCTCAATTGTAAGGGACAACAATGTGAAATGAACGTTAGTTTCTGACAAATATTTGTCATTTCAAGATATATTTATAAGTAAATTACAAAATAATATATACGATTTGAATTATTTTATAATATTTATTTTAGAGTTTATAGTTTTTGCTTTTATAAAAATGTATTTTTATATGTTTAACAGTGTGTTTGTTTCATATAAAATCTTCGCTCACCTCAACCGTCCCTGCCTGGCCCGTTCATGTATTTGTATCAGTCTAATTGCTTCATCTTCACTCATCTCAATTCCAGTGTATTCTTCTTCATAAAAGCCCAACTTTTTTAATATGTCATCCATTGTTTTTTTCCGATCACCTATTTCTTGGGCTCTTTCTCTTCTATAGTAGTTGGGAATGTTTACCTGCAGAGAGAATGAGTTGATGAACATGTTTATTAGATGTATTCATTATATTTACTGACCTACCGTAGGTATTTTAAGGTGAATGATTGAGTTATGAGCGTAATGAGTGTAATGGATTTGATCGCATATTTAGCTTTGTCCTTGAAAAAGGACCAGCTGATTAATTTTTCACGAAATCAGACTAGTTACAAAATTGTGTTAATCCTTCGCAAGAGTTTGACGTATATATCCGCAAATGTTATTTTCACCAAGAGCTGCGAAAGGATATATCCGTCTATCCAATTGAGCTACAAAAGCGGTATACGCATATACCCACCATTTTCATTAATTGTCATTCATCTCTTGGTCTGTTCCCATTTCGACGTAGCTCCGCCCACAAATCATAGGGATGCTTGCACCACTTCCTCCATGCACTGCCCCAGGCGGGAGGAGGGTCCAGTGAAAATAAAAATCATTTGAACTAAATGGTGAGGATATATAGTGCAACTACACTATTTCTGAACATAAACCATGTAAAACGAAAAACAAGTTTTTTCTCGTATGCTAAAATAATTACGCTTATGAGAATATTAAGGCCAGCTCGCAAAGGGTTAATACTCTGATACAAAATAAATACTTTGGACCCTAAAGGATTTAGTAGATTATAATGTTGTCAGGTCAGGTCACTGGCCTTGTCAAGTTTTAGGATGTGTTAAATATTAGGATTTCTCCTGTTTAACTATAAAATGTAAAAATAAATACATGCCTGAGCTTCGGAAGGAAGAACTCTCTGCTCAGTGAGCAGGTCGTCGAAGTAGCTGAACTCCGAGAGGTCGAGGTTGACGAGCTCATGTTTGAGCTCAAGGTACCGCCCCAAGCTGAGGTCGAGGAGCCGCCTCAACAACTGTCGTTTCTGTGGTTGTGCAACCTGATCGTAACATTGGTCTAGACGGTTGATGGCGCGCGTATATTTGATATATAGGTCACCCACTATCCTGCAACCACACCATATTGTACATATTTATGAAAGTTGGAAATCCCTGTGAGTTCATATAAAAAAGTAGAATAAAAGTAATATGATTCGATTAAAAAAAAATTAACACGTTCACTGCATACCACTCAACAGTGTATGGTCTAGTTCTATGCCGCCACGCTGAGCATGCTCATTTCCAATCAATTGGTTCTTAGCAGCACACAGCGACAGACTGGAGATTTATTGTTTCGTATATGTTTCAAACTGTTTTTTGTCAAAACCCATTTGGTTTTTAGACTATGCATAATTGTTCGTTAGTTTTAAGTGTATATACAGCATGCCCTCTGTTATCCGGCATACTCAGCCACAGAGCCAGTGGGGAAGGGCCTGGATGCTGACCACACACCAATGAGAGCTACTTTCAAAATGGTGGCTGATGACAAATAAACTATTGGATCCACTTTCATGGAATCAAGAAAACTTTGGAAAAAATGGAGGCAAAAAATTCAGGGTGGTGGGAAGGTTATAGTTGATTATAGCCACAGCAAACATGTTAAGCGACTTTTATTTATACTTTTACATTAGTAATATTTGTGGTGATTTGTCTATTAATTAATTTTTACTTTAATATTAGTTACTATTAAGGACATGCTTTGGTCATGACCTTGCACCTTATCAAAAATTTAAATTTTCTAAAAAAATTCTAACATTGAGTATTCAAACTTACTTTCATACTATCTGATATTTCTACAAGTTACTTTTATTGGAGTTTAAATACTCCTAAGGCATTGTTAACATCATAATGAGCAATAACCGAAACATTAATGATTTAACAATGTGTTAATTTATTTTGCGAATTGATGATTCTTTAAAAAATTGGTTTGTTTTGATTGATGATAGCATTGTGATTTGAAAGCCACGGGTTTTATAAGTTTATTTTCAAACCATGACATGAACCCTGACTGTTACAATGGTGTGAATGTCTGATATATCAATAGAAGTACATCTATATAAATAAAATTAGAGTTTTGTCTGTACATTGCTCAGAATGATTCATTTTTTAGTTATTTTTATTTTTTGTGCGTTAGAGAAGCCGAAACTGGTCTTATCTCAATTTTTGTCTGTGACGCTCCAGAAGGCATTTTATGCCGCATTCTTCGAAAAAACAGGAGAACTGATTACAATGAAACTTATTTCATGTATTCTCTACATTCCAGAGAAGGTTTGTAAATGCTTGAAATCGCCCGCCACCCCTTGAAAAGTAAATAACGAGCATTTAAAAACCCACTTTTACGTGATATTACTCGCATTTTTAATTAAGTTTTCAATGAATAACCTACTGGTAATAATCAGTTAATAATCATCCTTCCTTAAGGATTGTTTGTAGTTTAAATATTTAATAGAAAGAAAAACAAACAGCTGTTGAATCAATATTAGTTAGTTTATATTGGTCATTGATTTAAATCCATTTCAAAATCATACTATATTAAAAAGTTAATAAATAATAAAATAATAATAGTAGTAAATAATAGTATAAATGTTCTAATCTATTAAATTGTAAAGTAATACTAAATAATAAGCTGGGTATTGATTTATTTTCTTTGTATTGATTTGTTTAGGATTTCAGGTTTACATTTTGGTATGATGATCTTTCTTCTTTAAACTGAATCCTACAACCCGTTCAAAGGAAGGGGCTTACTGCTAGTAAATACTATTTTGTAAATGGTATGGTTAAAAGCAAGGTTCATAATCATGACAAATCACCTAAATAATTTTCAGGACCAAGATTTCAGGTAACCAACTAGTATCAAATATTGTAAACCTGTAATACCGTAAGTGGAGTTTATGGAATTTGGGAACCTCAAAAACTAGTCCTAGTTATCCATGAATAGTTTATTTTTACATGAAAATAATTTTAGCCATAGCAAAATACAGAACCGATTTTTAATAATACCGTAACTTAAAGAATAAGATTATGATGTTTGTATGACCTGTGAGCGAGCCTTTTGTCCTTCAGTGGCTTGGCCGACTGTTGATCTACATCTATTCTCGTGGCATCCTCCAATATTTCCTGAGCCTGAGCCCACAGTTTGTTGTATGTTTCGTGAGACATTTCTGAAAATTGTAAATGGACAGGTTACTCTACCAAACTCAACACAGGCTCAAACTTATAGCCATGTATTTTGACTTTCAACCGTCTCATCTTAGAAACAATTAAGTCAGTAAAAGGTCACGATCATTAACACATTGAGTGCGGTGTTATCCATATGGATACCCGGAGTCCTTCACTCAGGGGCGGCGGTACCCATATGGATACTTGGAACCGTCTAAACTTTGATATTGTCCTGTGACTCAGCCATTCCATATTTCAAACTAATACTTTGTAGCCACATGAGTTCATACTGTTGAATGAAAAAAATGAGTACACCTTGATTTCTATTTTTGCCTCAAAATCAGTAGCAGGGGCGGGGAGGGGCGAGTACACCACTTGCATTGGTTGACTTCCCGTGGAAAAATCTTCCGACAATATATTTTGTCCCTCTTATCATTTTGTTCCTTTACTATTGTTGTAAACACTATGAGTATATTTAGTTGACGATTTGTCATCGTTGTCAGTGGTCGATAGTTATTCGAGCATGTTCACTAACCTGGTGGAGATGGGTACCATATGAATACTTCAGCTGGCATACCAACCTGATGGCAATGGGTACCGGAAGGATACCTCACTAACCTGGTGGCGATGGGTACCATATGAATACTTCAGCTGGCATACCAACCTGATGGCAATGGGTACCGGATGGATACCTAATTTTGAAGCAATTTTATAAAGGTAAATGATGTTGTAATCTTATATCTATTATTGTGTATTTCTACCATCAAAATGTAAGTTTTTATTAAATAAGAAAATCATGTTTTATGTGAGTATTTGAATTATACCGCCGCACTCAATGTGTTGAAGTAATAATTAAATGTTATCAACGTTATTAAAAAAGTAGAAAAAAATATTGATACTCAATGATACAATCAAAGTATAACAACACTGGCAAGACTGGGATGGTGTTATGTCGTGTAATCCAGCTACTTGGAAGTCACGAATTGTGGATAGTTATGAGCGATGGATGGTGGATAGGATATTTTCTGGTGTGGATTAACTTTCGCACTATTGAATACTAAGTCTATCCTCCTAATTACACCAGTAGGTAATTCAGAGACAGTTGTTCGGACTCCACGTTTAATTGTAGATCACTTAGATATGCCATTGACTGTTGGGCTAATAAAACATTCACACGTAGTGCGCCCGATTGGGTACACGGGCGCCTCTTTAAATGGCGGCAAATTTACCCAATGGGGTACACTCAGTACATTACTAAAGCGTGCGGTGCACCCAACCGGGTGCACTTGCTGTGTTTTCTAATGCCGTTGATGACCAACACGGTCACACTAAATATAACTAAAATGTATTTCTGCCCCTAGCAGAAGACCTTAAGTAAGTGTGTACCCAATCAGGTAAACATTCAAATACATTTGAGGCAAAAAAAATATTGGGTACACTTAATAAAAAGTATGAAAATGTAATAAAAAATAATTTTGGACAAAAACAATGATAAAAAATTCCTTTTTTTCATCAAAACAAAGCAAAATTTGAAAAAACCCTTAGTATTTTGGTCAATTTTTATATGTATTGGCTTCGCCAAGTAATAAAGTCGGCATTTTCACTCCCGTCAGGAACGTGTTAATAGTCACACATTAACAGTCATGTCAGCCTTAGTCAGTTAACAAGACTACAAGATTGTGCCACAATTATCTTACACTCATTTTTTATTCATACTTGGCTTAAACTACCTGAACTGGTTGCTATTTCAGTAACTAACTAACAGCATGTGTGTTCATTGATGAGGAATACTTGTTCCTTTCTCGAAAAAAAAATTAGGTCTGGCAACTGTATTGTTTTAGTCAAAATTTAACCAGTCACACTTAACTTATTCATACCCATTTCCTTCTCATGAGCATCCCAAAGTATTTTAAATTATTCTAAATAATAGCAACACTTAAATTCCTTTAACTACAGTATATGTATTTTTATATTTCGCTAATGAGCACTAAACTAAATAAAAACTATAAAATCTCAATGCACAGTCAACTAATGTGTTGCTAAGAAACTTAAATTTACAGTAAAGTATGATTTTTTATTCCCATAACCTTTAATTCAAAATCAGAGATTAAAATTATTTAATAACAAAAATTAATTGTATGAAGTAAACCCAAATCGTAATTTTCCAATACTGCAAAGAACTTAATTCATCTTCCAACAAGTGTTGCAATCCAAGCAGAGGTCATGGAAGTTTTTGCTGAACTAGAAAAACTGTATGCTTGGGTAGATGCGATTCCCCTCTCCAAATGCAGTCGCAACGTTACGAGAGATTTTTCCGATGGAATGTTGATGGCCGAGCTTTGCAAATATTTCTTTCCGAAAATTGTTGACCTTCACAACTATTCTCCAGCTAATAGCCATGTTGCCAAAGTGGCCAATTGGGAGACATTGAACCTGAAGGTGTTCAATAAATTGCAAATGAAAGTCACTTTGGATCTGATCCATCAGATAGCATACGGTGTCCCTGGAGCCCTCGAGTCTGTACTGCTTGCCATCAAGAAAAAAGTCGAAGACAAACAGATAACTGAGAAATTACAAGGGCATTCAGGTGATGCAGTTTCCTTGGAAGCCAACACTATAATTTTAAAAGAGATAAAAAGCTTGAAAAAAGATGTTCAAATAATAAACAATACAATCACATCACTGAATAAAAAAATGGAAAAAATAGAGAGTATAATGGAAATGAATGATCAGTGTCTTTCAGAACTAGCTTCAGATGTGGAACAGTTGAAGATGAAGAAAAATGAATCCCTCGATAGCTTTAACTCAATATTAGATTAGTTGTTGAGTTGAATGAAAAATTATTTTCTGGATAGCTTGGGACTTTGTTTATCTACCAAAAACACACTGTTGCACAAAATTATAGAAGTAATAGAATAGCAATGTTTGATCAGATTTAGTTTTGGTAACCTTGGAACCCATTTCCCCTAATTGTCTTAATGCATTATTTTAATTGCATGTCCCTACTTTTACAATCACCACATGAACCAATCTGGAATAAGTTCTTTAATGAATTATTAATCCGTAATTAATTATTAGAATTCATAGTTATTGTATCAATAATTTTGGGAACATAGCTGACTTGTGTGGTTTAGTTTTGTGATCAAAAGTCTCAAACTTTAGTTTTGAAGTAGATGTTAGTTTGGGTTCTTTAAGAGGAGGTTTACTTTCACGTAGCAAACAATGATCTCTGGTCAGTGGCCATTATCTGTTAAAGCTATCTGAAATCTTGGACTTGGTCCAATTGCCTTTAACCCTAAAAGTGGCTTAGCACTTCCGAAAGGCTAGAACGTTACACTCAACAGTACAGCGCTCTAATTGGTTCAGCCACTGTGCCTAGTCTAAGAAAGCGTTTACTTCACTATAAGACATACCCTAGTGGCAGTTTAGTGAACTGCAGGAGCAGGTTCAGTTGCTTGCCCCCAGAGGGCAACACGGTCATGAAGGCGTTGGTGTCTGTCAAGTTCACTAAATTGATGACAGATGCCTCCACCTGCCACTTCTTATTGAATTTGTAAATGCGTTGTGAATTACGACTGCCAGTTTTAGGGTTAATTAATAAAAAAATGAATAAATTTATCCTGAAAATTCCTGAAATACAAGTCTCTGTCAGTAACAAAGCTAAATAATGTCATCATAATCAAAGTAAATAAAATAGAAAAGTAAATAATGAGCATTTAAAAACCCACTTTTTACACGATACTGGTGTATTTTCAATTCAGACTTGACTTGTATCCTTAGCAACCAGGTATTTTTTTATATAAATACTAAACCCCCAACCCTTTTAAGTTGGAGGGGAAGTGAAACTATTTTTAGGCATTTCAATAATTAATTAATTATGTATACATTTAAGTAAAACAATAATTATATGTTGAATAATAAACATTTTTTTGCTGAGCCTTCCTTAAGGATTGTTTGTAGTTTAAATATTTAATAGAAAGAAAAACAAACAGCTGTTGAATCAATATTAGTTTATATTGGTCATTGGTTTAAATCCATTTCAAAATCATACTATATTAAAAAGTTATTTTAACATATAACCAATAATAATAATCGTATAAATGTTCTAATATATTTAATTGTAAAGTAATGCTAAATAATAAAGCTGGGTATTGATTTATTTTCTTTGTATTGATTTGTTTAGGATTTCAGGTTTACATTTTGGTAAGATCATCTTACCAAAATGTAAACCTGTATGCTTGGGTAGGTGCAATTCCCTCTCCAAATGCACTCGCAACGTTATGAGAGATTTTTCTGATGGAATGTTGATGGCAGTAAGCCGGTGCTTACTGCTAGTTTTTAGTAAAAAAGTAGTTTACAATGAATTTTAATTATATAGATGATTACATAAAACTTGAACAGAAAGAAATGTGAGTTATAATTTTATCTAGGTATTTTGAAATGTTGAAGATTTTAATTTCAGCATATAGAAAAACATCTTAAATAAAAAAATTGTAATACTTACTTTTACACTTACTTACTTACTACAGAAAAAAAGTTTGCTGTAAATATTCGCTGCCACACCAAACATTTTAGTTTCAAGAGAAAACACTGATTTGTCTGTCTGTGAAGCCGTGTCTCCACCAACCGAAAATTTGTGAAGTCCTCCAAACATTGTACGATGTTGATTTGGTGGGACACCCTCTCAAACATTTTGATTGTTGTAATGTGAGTATTGGCAGAAAAAAAGTTTGCTGCAAATGTTCGCTGCCACACCAAACATTTTAGTTTCAAGAGAAAACATTGCTTTGTCTGTCTGTGAGTTGTTAAAAATGTACGTCGGACGTGTTTAATGCATATTGTTTGTCCGTTTTTATGTTCGGCGAATATGTTTGATTAGTAGAGATGCAGCTTTAATGGGTTCAAAAAAATATGATTGACAATATAATCTGGTAAAGTAACAAATAAATGAATGAAAAAAATGGCTCCAATAAGAACCACAGGAAAAAATATTTGCATATATAGAATAATTCTACTCCTAACATTATAGATTACCAAAACCATTTAAGTGAAAAGGAGTCAAAGTGAGTGAAAAGAAGTTTTAGAAAAAGTGAAAGGTTGTAAAGAAATTAAGACCAGAAGTAATAAGTTTAAATAGGTTATAAAAACAATTTTTTATTTGTATTGAAGAAATAAAAATAATCCTTTACTTTACATTCTATGGAAATATTTTTATACTCACTTATATGAATAAAAGACTCACCAAAGAAATAAGAAGTTTAAGAAGTTTGTTCAATGCTGTCAAAGGGTGTTGATATCTCTCTGGTGGTAAGTCAGTGAACTAGACAAGCCACCCCCCACCCTCGAGAGGGGGAGAATTCAACTCCCAACTCAGCAGCCAGTATTCACCCGTCTGTTTGTAAGTGCACACCAAATATGTGATTGGTCTTTTAGTTCATATGGTAAGCAAAAGTTTGAAATACAGTTACAAAAAATGGTTCGTATTAAAAAATTGAAAAACTATTTTAAAAAGTTTTTTGATAAATAATATGAATACAAAATGATAACAAAAATGTAATAAACGGTATAAGGGAACTAACACACACTTTCTCCTTTTAAAGGAAACTAAATTATATACATGCCTTAAATAAACTATAACATTATTATATGCTGATTAAAATACCGTTAAACAAATCCAACATTTCAAAAATTATCATAACATTTCTTTGAGATAGGTACTCTCTTACAAGTTTAAAAAGTTTAGATACCAGAGTTATTGAAAACCTGCAAACATTTTAGGTAGGGTTTATTGGGTCAAAATAACAGGAACAGGGGCTTTTGAATTTTCTATTACCATGGTATACTGCATACAAAGTTTCATGAAAAACAATTAAGAACTAAGGAAGATGTTGATTTATTAGTACTCTACATAAGAATAACATTGAGTGCTCCCAGACAACATACTGTGTTTACCAGGGTCGGTAATTTAACTTTTCTCAGTAAATTTAGTTGTGAACTAAATAATAATAGCTCTAATACTAATAATAAACTAACTAATAAACTAATAATAATAGTGATAATAGTTCAAAATAATAATTTGTTAGTTTGTTGAGCTAGTGGTCGTTAAATTATTTTATAATTTTTTTTGATATAAAAAATGTTACGACATTTAAAGGCGCATAAATTTTGAACCACCATTGTTGCAGACTTGCCAGAGGTGTCATATTGTGAAAACTATTTATTATATTTTATATTTATTACTATAGATAGAACATATGTAATAAAAACAATGAAACTTTAATCAAAATTGTATCTTTTTTTAATTTATATTTTTCACATTTTTAAGGTTTTTGAGGGGTGGCTACCCTTTAAAATAAAAAATTCAAAAATAGTAAAAAATAGGAGGGGGTATTGCCAAAGTGCATCCTTGTAACAAATTTCATAACAATTGGACGATCGATGTTGTCTTAAAGTTGTTACGCAGACAAACCGACACACATCAGTCCAAAAACCATTTATTTTATTCAGGTACAGTATCTTAAAAATGCATTTTACACTCTTTACTCAAATAGGGGGAGAAAGTAAAAAATGTTGTAAGAATGATTTCTTCTATAAAAATTCTCAATTTAAAAAAATACTCGGTCAATCTGTACTTTTTGTACAATAATAATCAACAATATATCAAAAATAATCATGATCATAATATTTTAATCAATAGTTCTGCATTTTATAATTAAGACATCTCTTGTTCCTTCTAGAGATGTGATTTTAATTGCTTGATTGTGATGAAATCATATGTTTTGGAGGTTATTAACAGTAACTATTTGTTTACCATAGTTTTAACTATTACTAACTATCAATTTAGCTAAATTAGTTATACATTATTAAAAATGAAGAGTTATATCTGAAAAATAATTTAAATTCCGTAAGAGAAAAATTGTGTTAAAACTCAATTCACACAAAATGAAACAAATTAATCATGTCGAGTGCACGTTTTTGATCATTTCAATTTTCGTAGTCACAACAATTTTCATTGGTATCCTAGTTGAGGAGACTATATACTATTATGAGAAGGATTTTGATTATGGCCCTTACATCGATGAGCCATCTTCTCCGAAACCTAAAACTAAAACACCTATTATAAGCAGAGTGAAATTTCCAAATCATAATCAGGAGGATCCAGAACTTGTGAAGGATCTAGCTTCAAAATTACTGCCTCCCTGCCCTCATTCTAAAGAATACTCAATAAATAAACCTGTAAGAGGTGGAATCGGAAAATTGAAACATATTAGAAAACTGAACAACAATAAAGGCGATAAGTTCTTCCTAGAATGTGGAGCTGGAGATGGTGTGACTTATTCAAACACATTGTTTCTTGAGAAAAGTCTTTTCTGGGACGGCCTGTTAGTGGAACCTGACCCTGTCCATTTTAAAAACCTCATCAAGATCTACCGCAAGGCTTGGATTGCCCCTGTATGCATGAGTCTAAACACCTCAGCTTATGTTGCTCACTTCAAGTCATCCCCTTCTTTTGATGGTAAACTGACAAATGAAAGTCTAAGTGAAGACATCGTGGAGGTTGTTTGTTATCCATTTTACACGTTTACACTCGCTCTTAACATATCAAGAATCGATTACATGAGCCTCAGCGTTGCAGGCGATGAAATGGAGATCTTGGAGACTATTCCGTTTTTCAAAGTATACATTGCATTTATTTCTGTAAATGTTGCCAATGCCAGGGGAGGATGTAGCGGTGTTAAACGTTTCATGCTTCGTCACGGTTATGAATTTGTCAAAGAATATTCTCAGCATGAGCTGGTATTTGTAAATATAGATGAAGACTATTGGTAATGTTTAGTGCAGGAGAACTAATAATTTGTAATAATGTGGTTTAAAAATCATCGGCGTAGTCATGCATGATTATAAAATATTAAGTGTCCATGATGTTATATGTAAGATGTTTAGTTGTCAGTGTTTTAAATGTAGACTCTAATGTGAATTTTCATATGTTTATTTTTCAGTATTTTCTGTAATGTATAGACAATTAATCACATCGTGAAAGTGAGAAAAAAACCATTCTAAGAAAAGATTAAATAGGAATGTTGTTGGAAATAATTTCATTTGTTTGTATTTAACGTTGATCTAAAGTAGGCCTATAATATACCAAAGAGATTTTCTAAAATAAACATTTAAAAATTTCACTCTGAAAAGTTAAAATGTTTTACTTATTTTGTTTATTTTATTTCTATATCAACTGCCAATAAGTAAGTACCGGTGTTTATTTTTTCCATTTTACAAAGACATGCATTTATAATTCTATAATGACTCTCTGAATTTGTAACAAACATGTAAAGCATCACTTAAAGGATTACGTTTCAAAACCAGAATGATAAAATATTTACAAGAAAATGGTGATTCAACATGTCTTCATGAAATTTATAAAAACAGTTTAATTTTTGTGTGGTAAGAAACAACATAAGAACCTTGAGAGCTTAGGTTTTTAATAACTTAAAACTGGTAGAATTATTGTTAGAATGAACATTAATTTTGTGAACATAAAAAAAAGATGTAACACTAACAGTAAATTATCAGTTGATTTTACAAATGACAATTTATCACATAGTTTAGTATTTTAAATCAATGTTTAAAGGTTAATAATAAATAGAATATGGTAAAAATATAGTTAAATTAATAGTGTTATATTATACCCTACATTTTTGTTTTAGTCTTCTTGTTGTCATAGATATATTTATTGATAATTAAACATAGTTGTAACAATCTTGTCAAAATATTCTTACAATAAAGAAATGTGACTGTAAATACGGTGCAACAATAAATATAAAAATGAATACGTGTCAAACAATACTATGTTTGACATGCTTCATGTGCTAGACAATAAATTATTAGGTAAATAAATCAATATATACATGCATTAAAACCCCAGAGTGGTTTTATCACAGTCCAAAAATTCATTTATGTCATAAAAAGGTCTTAAAACGTTGTTTAATTATGGATTCAAAATGTTAATTTTCTGGATATATATATAAGTCATAACCAATATCTTACTTATTATAATAATAAAAAATATTCATTAAATTGTATGATGAAATTTTACATGAAGCTTATGCAAATTACAATTCTTTGTATTGTTAGAAATCCTGATGCGTTTTCATTAAGGCAGAAAACCTATTTACTCATTCCTCAGAAATTCGATAATTGGGTTTCTGTAATCCTGAAGGATAAGAAAATTTCTACGAATTTTTAACTGGAACATTATATTTTTCAAATTAATATATTGTTTTCACAATAACTTGTCTATAAAATCAATTTTATCATAAATTGAAATAAAAAGAACAAACATTTTAGAGTCTCTTTCTTTTGAATTGTGAAAACTGTTTTGGTTTTAAATGGATATTTTTCAAGGATTTATTAGTTGTATTTTGAAATCAATTATTGGATGGTCAAAATAAATCAATTTAATTGTTACATCAAGAGTGATTTGTATAAACCGGGAATATAGTGTGGAACACACAACACAAGTTGTAACGCTAATGCTGGAGAAGCGACCAATGAGCCATAAGCATTTAGGGTCGGCCGGGTTGTGTAAGTTTGGATTTCGTCAGCAGTTTGTATTACAATTTATTGTTCTTGTAAGCACAGCAATAAACTACGCTCCAGCTGAACTTTTAATTGAAGTTCAATGAACTCAGAGTGATGTTACCTTTTAAAACATTTTTGAAATTTATAGCAATTAAAAATATGTTTTCAATTGAAATCAAGAAACTGGTTAAATATTTTATAAATAATAATGCAATCAATGTTTTAAGCAGAATTCGTTGAAAATGGATCTGTGTTACAATAGCTTTTTGACTGGTTTATGTAAAATCTAAGTCATCAAACAGGTAATTGTTAATGTTTTAATTGTCAATGAAATTATAGGATATATTAATGAACTAAAATTTTATATTTTTCCAGAGAAAATTCTCCACTGAGGAATGATACACTGGTTTCAGTTACTCTTGTTCTACTTTCTTCGTCAAGGTATGAACTTTATTGTATTCTGATAGCTTAAAAAAGAAATATTAAAGTGTTTTACTAAAGATAGTAATATTTCAAATAATTTATTTATTTTTAATGTCAGTCAGGTTCAGAATCAAATAAAAGAAACATTTTGTTTATTTTTTCAAACTTGAATCTTTATTAATACTTAATCTTTCTAATCCTCTTTTAATTTTTGTTTTAAATAGTTTTTAAAGATTCAAGTTGAGATGTCAAAAATGTAGTCAAATTTACCATTTTTGTTTGATGTGTGGGTAACTGTGAGTTAATAAAAAACGTATACATAGTTAGATTTTATATATGAAATTTAATTCTCCAGCCTTAAATTCTCCAGCCTCAGGTAAGTTAAAAAGATAAAAAGTATTCATTTTGCCATTTTTTATTTTTTTATAAAAATCCCTGAAATTTCAACATCAGATAAATTTTTTATATAACATATGCTATATTAACTAAGGGCTACAATAAAATAATATTTCAATTTAACAGTATAATTAAATAATTATAATTTAGGACTAAAAAGGAAAATACTATCCTGTTTTGTAAATAATAAACTAAATTTATGATAGCTCATTTATTTAATTACTTTAATAAAATAATTGGTTTTATTCGGAAAAGTTTGATAAAGGTTTACAAAAATAATACGACACCTCCTCTTGATTTGATAATTTTATCAGTCATTAGAATTTTAACACCAATATGTTTTATATACATTTTTAGTGTGATTAAAAAATTATTCCACCCAGCCAGTCTAGAATATCATGTAACATTTTGAAATCAGTCAAGTCATGGCTTTATCGTCCAGTATGTCAGGCTCCTGAAGTTTTGTATATTATAATATATTTTACTGTCAATATGATTTATGCATATAATGTATAACATGTATAAATATGTAGACTTTCCAAGGATTTCATGCTACAAATGCAGACAAAAATAATATAAATAATGAAATATATATTATAAATATAAATAAATTGAGAGTTCTCCTTTCTTTTGAAATGAAAAATTAAAATAAATAATTAAATATGTAGTGTTGTATTTCTTTTTTTACGTGTTATTAAAATCATATGTTTTACAAGTGCAGTTAACCTATATTATTGTTGTGTGGTGGACAAAATAAAATGTGGTTATAAATTATTTTTTTAATTGTGAAATAACTGCCTGCTTCCTGCTTCTTATGATGGCACAGTATAGAAGTTTGGGTGTATCAGAAAATGATAATTCCTTTCAACCATCAGAACGGTCTTCCTTATTGAGTAAAATGGATTCAAGTACCAGTTTAAGAAAACAAATTGGTTTAATAAAGCAAGAGACTAAAGAAGAAGACTTTATTAGTATTGACCAACAAGTTTCTGTTTATGAAGCCGATTCTCGGTTGGCAAACTGGAAGAAATGGCTAGACATACATAGAGAGCAGCAAGACAATTTAAGTAATATTTTAAATAGGCCCCCACATTGTTTACTTATGAACATGAACTTTCATAATCTACATGTGAACCAGCAAAAAAGACTTTTAACCGAGGCCGAAGAGTATCAGTTCTGTGACCGGGAACGGGGTCATCCAAGCTTCTGGGCACCTGTAGGGGGAGCCCATAGCACCACTAAGAAGGTGGGCACCTACCAATCGATTCAGAAGAGATACGATCGATCTCGTCTATCTGAGATGAACTGGTACCCTAGACCAACAGAACTAGAGCATGTCGGGGTTCCTGATGTGATCATGGGGGAGAAGGGTTTGGGTTTGGTAGATGAACCGTGTCTGCCACTTCCAAAAGATAATTGGGAAAAGTCTCATTACGTGGCAATGAAAAAAGAACATTTAAAACAGAAACTTGAGCTTTTCCAAGAACACACTCCCCAAACAGAAACAATTGCAGTTGTAGGCTCAAAAGTCACACGACCAACAGAAGAATCCACAGTAGTAAATTCTGAGCTTGAGAAAGCATTGGAAAGTAGCTGTGATAATGATGTAAATGAAAGCCCTCTCGGTTCAGAAAACCTTAAACCGTCAATAAGAGAGACTATTTCAGTGTTAGTGGATGATGAAATTATAGATAGTATCACAAAACATTTTATAGTTTATTTTGATGAATGTTTAACATATGAGCTTTATGAAAAAAGTTTGACAATTCAAAACTCAAACAATTGTTGCTTACGGTTCTTTTGGGAACCAGTCTTACCTGCTTATGTGAAGAGCCCTCTTCCTTTGAAGCAAATCAGAAATAGCAGAACATTTTATTTTGACAAGAATGATGGTGTTGTTATGCCTAGTTCTAAAGTAAAATTTAATTTTTATTTTGAGTCATTTAAAAGTGGAGTTTTTTGTGAGAAATGGATTTTATATCTGAGTAATGCGCCTGATAAAGAGGAATGTGTCACGGTGGAACTAGAAGCTGTAGTGGAGGAGAGACGAGAAACTGAAGACAACTTAAAAGCTATAGACACCTATATTGAATCCTGTACACGATATGCAATTGCATCCAAAACTGTGAAGGAAATGTTGGAGAGAGCAAAACCAGAGAGACCAAAAACACTTCCTTACGATTGGATGTTCTTTGAAGAGCAGATATTTTTGTTCAATAATCCTGATTTGTTTTATGAAAGCAAGAGCGTTACTTGTCTCAAAGAGATATACAAACGAATTTGTGAGGGTCCTTGGGATTTTTCAGTGCTAAATTTAAGAAAAAAACTACTGGAAAAAACTTTAGAAGAAGATATAACTGAAACAGTGAATGAGTTTACAGCCACGGTTTGTCATCTTGCGAAACCAAATTTAAATAATTCCATTAAGATTGAAAAACATAAGTCAGTTTATGAACTTTTGTGTTGCTTTATTGATAGAATGGAAACTGAGAGCGACGATTTGAAGTGCATCTTAAAAATTCCACTAAATGTTGTATCTTCTCTGGATATTGGGGAGGAAAAATTGTCAAGAAAAAAATCACGTACTTCAAGCTGGAAATTAAGTTCCAGAGAAAGTGTTATTAGCAAAAAATCTAGTAGAAAAAAATCGAAAAGGAAAATAACATTTCTAGATGAAAAATCTCCACCTGTTTCAGAAAACATGTCTTTGTTAAGACATACACTGAGTTGTGGCGAATCTTATGGAACGATAAAAGACAATATGGAGGAGAAAATCAAAAGACAAGAATACTTAGAGGCACTTTATTTAAAGACATACCATCACTTATGTACAACTGTCGACAACATTTCTGCAGTGATTGATTCATTTGATGGCCAGAAGGAAAAAGGTGTTCTATTATCACTTAAAACCAAAATGCTATAAAACCTTTTCCACTAAGAATCATTGAAACAGATTTGTATTGTTTCAATAAAACTTTCAACCTTTGATTTAATCGCTATCTTGGGTAAAATCAAGGTCTTAGATGATTTGTTTTTTTTTTATTTAAAGGAAGAGGAAATGATTACTCCTACTTCCCCTGCTTGTTTATCTTCTTGTTTGTTTAGTAAGCAATTGCCAACTAAGACCATATAATTGCCAGATATTTCCAAAAACGTAAACCACAGTAGTTAAGTGTAGATGTCGATGAAGATGGTCAGATACCTGTGTTGTAAGATTAGAATAGTGATTGGTTTTCTGAATTGAGTAATGTTAAACTAGAGTACTTAATGTGTACTAATAATTTCACAATGTTGTAACTATTCTTATAAAACGTATAGTCTTATTATCCATTCACCTAGCTTGATGTTTTCAAACATGGAGGTTAAATTTGAACCATGTTTCCAAGTTTGTTGTAAAAACAATTCATTATATAAAATCGAGTTTGATTTTCTTATTAATTTTATTTCTTGTACACCTTATAGAAAATATATTTTGGGGGAATGTTTTAACAGCAATATTATACAATTTCATAAACTGTAATTTTGTTTTTACACATATTTATGGTGCTCTCGATGGTTTATTTATGTATTTGGTAAACTAGAAAAATTTTAAGATTGTTAAAAAGTAGTTGTTTACAGCTGAATACCCAAAACTCTGCGAGTCATTTGTATGTGGGTGGAACCAATCGTTTCAAATGGAATGGTTCCAAATCGGAAAGCTGACATTTAGCGATCTTTATTTATTAGAGTAACAAAATGCATAGCTTAGTAATTAAAACATTAAGTCATATCTGGTTTTATAAATAATTATAAATGATAAAATTTTACAATTTCAAGTTATCACTTGAATAATTTATAAAATTACATTTAAATAAATAACATACAACGCAAACACCATCCTCATAATTAGACCAGTTCGTAGTTCTGAGGCAGTGGTTCAGACTCCACTTTAAAGTGTAGGTCTCTTAGATGCCATTGACTGTTGATCTATTAATTCACAGTTCTGTCTAAGGAATATACGTCTTAGTCTTTACGTGGCCTAGCTGAGACTAGCTAGTAGTCTCAGCTACTGAGGATAATTGAGCTGAGTTTTTTCTTTTTATTTATTTGTTTACAAGTATTGCAGCTTCATATTTGAGTCAGGTTTTTGCTTGCATTGAGCCATGCAAAGGATGGGCTAATGATCAATAAGTGAAATAAAATTGCAGAGATAGCAAGAAAAAATAAAAATAAATAATAAAACCAAATATGATGGTAATATTTATAAAAAAGTGATTATTACACTTTGGAGGACAATGTATTAAGTGTACAAACTGTCACAAAAATATAATTCTGTCTTTAAACTTCTACTGAATCTAATTTCCAAGTGTATATATTTACATGTATATAAAATCGGGTGCTTTCAAAATGTTTTTGTAGTTATCAAACAACTTTGTTTTCCGTGGTCAGTTCATTATTCATGTAATCACTTACGCAAAACCTTGTAGCCAAGAAATCAATGGTTGTAGTTTATCAACAGTAATCAGAGACTGGCAAGTTGCGTTCGCGGCAACTCATGCAATCTGAGCAATTAAACTAGCCCTGATTTCTTTCTGTACAGCGAACATGAGCTATTAAATAAAAAGCTAAAACCGCATGGTTAGGTTTTAGCTGTTAGTGCTTATAAATTAAAGGAATAAGGTAGGAGGGAAATTGCGGTATTATTAATCAAATCAAAATCGTTTGACTATATTATTTCAAAATCACAAATTTAACCATACTAGATTATATTGTATTACCGGTACCCAACCAAAAATGATTGTTGATCAAGCAAAAATAATTGTTCTGTATTTTACTTCCCTGTGAAAAATAGGTTAGTCATGTATATATCTAAAGGGAATGTTTTCAGTTCATCTAAACAGCTGTTCTTATAACCATTAAACATTTCTGCTGAACTTTTTGCGTTCTACAAATCTCCTAACACCCCTCTGAGCTTAGACATATCCATGTCGAAATGTACGGTAAAAATAGAGATTCTTACAAAGAAGAATCTCCTAAGTTCAAACTCATTATTCTTTTTTGTTCTTACTTAGAGGCTTTTACTTCTTAATGGTTCCCTATTAACACATTGGCTGCGGGTGGGTCAGAACTGACTGATGGAAATCTTAGCGCTTAAGCTGTGGGGCAGTACTGACCTACAGAAATCTTAGCGCTCATGCTGTGGGGTCAATACTGACCTACAGAAATCTTAGCGCTCATGCTGTGGGGTCAATACTGACCTACAGAAATCTTAGCGCTCATGCTGTATATACCTACAGAATATCTTATTAATTTGTAAATAAGAATGTCAACACGTACAATTTTGCGTATACTGACCTACAGATCTTAGGCGGGTCGTGTCAACTGACCTACAGATCTTAGCGTCTCACTTCCAATAACTTGTCATTTTTTGCGCTTACTGACTAGAAATCTTAATATTTCACCATTGTCAGTACTACACTTTAGCCTTATGCTCTATCTCCAATACAGACTTATAAAATCTTAGTACGTTCATTGTGGGGTCAGAATCTTATGATGGGTTAATTACCCATATTAATCAATATTTTTGGTCAGTATTTACTTGATATTTAGCTCATGGTTGGGTCTATTCATGACTAAAAATCATAGTTTATGTGTTTATCATAGCAAAATGCATACTCTTTTCCATGTTAATCATATGAATAGGCAAAGTATTTATTTTTACAGTTATGTTATAAGTTTTTTAAATATTAGTAAAAATTTTAAGGTAGAAAGTTCTTTCAGTGTTTAAGCAGTAACCTACATTTTCCTATGTTAATCTTATGGAGAATAGGTAATTCTCAGTTTATGGACATATTTTTATCGTCATTTTTTAAATTATAAATCGTTACGCATGTCACTGTTTTTGAATTGTTACATAATAACATGGGTTTTAATGCAATAAAACTTTTTAGCATATACAATAGATATATGCTGTACTTTATAGAGAGTCAGGACTTCAGTGGAATTCAAGAAAATAATAAGAATAAAACATCTGAAAGTCTTATTTTTAATAGAATTTCATGTCTAGCATATGCACCGCCCAAGGGTTGTGGTGTCCTGCAAATTGAATGTAAATTATCTCTGTTATCTTTGTTCTGTATTCGAAATTGCCAATCCAGTAACCTGCTTGCACTATCCTGGTAATAAAAACAATGTAATGTTTAAAAGTAGGATGATGTAACAAATGAACTGTTTTAAAATAAATTGAAATATATTCTTTGAGATTGTATCTTAGTAAGAAAATATTACATACAAAAAATCAAAATTGGATACCATTCCAATATTACAATTTAATTATGGGTATTAATTAACTTTAATACTAGCTTGTGTAATGTTCAATTAATCTTTTTATGTAAAATTATTTTTTGTGTACGCGATGATGTAAAAATGTATGATCCAACAAGATATTGTTGTCCAACACAACGAATAAACATATTTATTTACTTACAGTAAGCATGTATTTATTTCAGGTGTAAAGTTTTGTTGAAGTATTTTTTAAACTCACTTAAAGAAAAATTGTAAATTTTTGTCAGAATCTTGAACGAGAACATGTTTTGTTGTAACTCTGTATATCTTTGGCACTCTTTACAACATGTTTTTAGATTGAAAGCAATATATATTTATATTCCCATACATACAGATTTGATATTACTCGCCGCATCGCATTTGAAAATCAGAAGTTTCTTGCCTTGCTCCAAACGGTATTTAAACCCATTTTCTCATACTTTGAAAAGTGGCCAAAATCATTGTCACAAAAAATAGACTGTTTAGTTTCAAGAAGTCTTAATTATTAATTGATAAATACTACAGAAGTAAACATAGAGTTAAGTTTCATAATAATGTTTTTGTTTGAATTGATTTATTTTATTAATTTCTTAGTGGTAAGAACTTAAACACATGAGGGGTCACGTCGGTGTCTTTTCCACCAGGTCGTCTTTTTTTGTTTAATATCTTTTGAATGGTAAGGTCGCGAGCATCTTCACTTTGTATACTTTCAAATTGACTTGCACACTGGCCACTTGACTATACTTCATCTCTTACCTATTTCTCTGGAGTCTGTTAACGGCATAAACCTGTGGATTCCATCGTGCGCAACTGACGTTAGTATGATTTTTAAGTTTTATCCAGTAATATTCAAATAATTTTGTGACTTTTACATGCTGATATAGATCTCAGAGAGGATGAAATTCTTCTCAATTTATGATATAGTGTTGACAAAGAAATAAACCGTGAGGAAAAAAACCTGTGAGATCTAGGAGTGATTAGACAAAAACGTTTTTTGGACGAAACTCTTGCGTCGCCTATTGACAGAAATTTTGACTCAGACTTTTTAATTGTTAAAGAATTGAAATAGTAAGAAAATGTTCAACATCTGTGACATGCAGAGAGCAAATAACTTTCATTGGTGTGAACTGAGCAGAAGACCAACCTCTCATTACGACGACTAATAGTCTTTGATGACTTGAGATTTTGCTGCTATTTTACACAATTTTTGAGTTTACTTATTAAAATTACTGTACTTATTATTGTTATTTATGTATTTGTGTTTATCTAACATTGTGTATAATAATGTTGACTATTCCAATGAAAATTGTTTTAAAATAATATGTTTAAAAAATGTTTTTCGATTTAGAAAAATAGCAGGTTAATTTTATGGATACATTTTTTCAAAAACCATATTTCATATATTTATAACTAGACATACCATACTGCAATGCTATATTATTTGAATATGTTTAATCTGTAACATTTATAAAAATATGTTTATAATACCTTTGTAAGCTTTTATCTAGCTCACAAAAGCACGGTGCGCGACCCCTGATGTAACTTTTTTAAGAGGGGTCGGGTTAAACAACTTTTAATAGTTCAATTCCTTCCTGAAGATGCTACAATCGTGGTGAAATGCATCAGAGAATAAACCTTCAACTGTTCAAGGACAATGCTATGATAGGTAATAAACTAAACTTAAATTTATTTATTGCCTCAACAAATTATTCAAATACTTGCTCATAATGGTTTACTTAGCACTACTAAGTAGCAAAAGTGTTAAGTAGCTTATGTGGTAAGTAGCGGCAAGCAAACCAGTGGATTAGGCTACTATTAATAGCCGTATTATGAACTGTTTCTTATGCTATTCAGTAATCCAGATGTTAATGTGTATAACACTGCAATTATTTCTATAGCATAATCATCGATTTGTTATTACAGAATAAATAAATAAATTGAGTTTACTTCTTTTTAGGGGTAAATTAAAAATTTAATCGACAAATATTATAACATGTTTTCATACTGCAATATAATAAATTATTATTTCACATTTTATATCATATAACAATAAAAAACTTAGTAAAAAATTTAACTTCCTCCAACCACAGAATCTGAATTTGACCAATATTTTATTGGTTCAATGTTTTTTATAATAGTCATCCCATTTGGCACATTATAACTTTTTTAAATTTTTAACAATTAACATTCGGAGTGAAAATAGGATTATCATAATTACATTTCATAGTTTAGTTCTGAATAAACGTATTCAGTTTATGTGGTTTTAAATAATACTGTACTATGCTTTATATAAGATTTAAACATACAAAAAAACTATCATATTGGCAAATCCTTTAGTCTTAGCTTGGATAAAAAATAAAAATAAAACAGAAACAAATACATGGAATCAATTTTTTACTACAAAAAAGTATAACCTGTCTTGATTTTATGGTTTTGTACAGGTTTTATTTTTTTGATAAAGAGCATGTTGGAACTTTTAATCAGATACATTGTGGAAGAAACATGAGGTGCAATATGGTATCATTTGGATGTAAAACAACAGCCATAAACAAAACAAAATGGTTTCAACACATGAACGGTTAATCTTCCAACACCTACCTTTTACATAGACACAGTAAACGTGACAAGAAACTGTTGACTCTTACTTTCTCTTCTACTCTGAAGGAATTTATCCTCGTTCTTTATATACAACTTTAAATTACATACTGAATATCAAATAAGTAATTTAATATGTCTTAAAAAGTTACCTTCTAAAAGTAACAGAAAATGAACACATTTCTTGAACCACTGTACTACATACCAAATCCAAATAAAATTACCTTGAAAACATTTTAAATTTCCGTAGAACTTATCTTTATAGTTTATCCTCATAAAAATTTATGTTTTTTAGTTATTAATTAATATAAATTGCTGTTAATAATATATAGATAAGTACACCAGATAACAGTCATTACATAAATTATTTTTACTTTATCGTACATTAAAGGGAATAAAGCTACTGCGAAGACTTTCACCTCATTCAACTCCGTCAAATCAAAGGTCATGGAATATATTTCAATTAATTAAAACCTCAATTATTTCCTCATAGTATATATGTATCAAATTGTGTTTAATATTAAAACACATCTGTTATTAATAAAATATCAAGTATATACATCTCAAATGTCAAAAAGGTTCAAATATTATATTTGGTTTACTTTTTTGCTAAATTTACCAGCATTAAAACGTGATATTAAATGATTATTTAATACTAGCAGTAAGCCCTTTGTACGGTTTGTAGAATTTATTTTAAAGAAATATTATTATACCAAAATGTAATCCTGAAATCCTAAACAAATCAGTACAAAGAAAGTATATCAATACCCAGCTTTATTATTTTGCATTACTTTACAATTAAATAGATTAGAACATTTATACCATTATTATAATTAGTTACACGTTAAAATAACTTTTAAATATAGTATGTTTTTGAAATGGGTTTAAAATCAATGACCAATATAAATTAACTAATAACTAATATTGATTTGACAGCTGTTTGTTTTTCCTTATATTAAATCTTTAAACTACAAAGACAGCTGATTATTACCAGCAGGTGATTTTTTGATAATTGAAAGCAAAATAAAATGATGGCGTAAAATGCTTCCTGGAGCGTCACTGACAAACAGACACAAATTGAGATAAGACTTAGTTTGGGTTCTCTAACGCATGAAACATAAAAATAACTAAAAAATGAACAAATCTGAGCAATGTACAGACAAAACCCTAATTATATTTATATAGATGATAATATAATGATGGAAACAACAACAAATGATGTAATAAACATAAGTTTCACATGCTTCCACAATCCATATAACTTAGTAGATCAATTAATCTCTACATAACATTTACTGAGGTTTTGAATAAATATATCTTTAATGGAAGAATTCAAGTTTGACTTAATATAAACAATTTTAAATTAAAAGTTTTACAAAACTTTAAACAGTTGTTAACATACTTTAACATTTCATAATTACGTATATATTTATACATTTTAAACATAGTAAATTTGTTTTTTAAATACTATACAGGCATAGTGGATTTAAATACCCCCGTTGCAGCAGACTTATGTATTCAGCAATTTCCAAATCAATAATATGACAATAGTAATATATGACATTTGATCAATATCTGTCATTAAATGAGAGTTTACCTATCCTCTATTTAACACGGGAAAGAGTGTGCTGATTTTCTGCTGTGAGGAACACTGTAAGTAGGCATTTTTACCATATACCATATACCAAGTTTCATCAACATCTGTCCATAAATAAAGGCGTTTGCTTATTCTCTATATGATTAACATGGGAGTTAGCTGCCATGATGAACACATAAACTATGATTTTTAGCATAAATGTATAGAACCCAACCACATGAAGCTAAATATAAAGTGTAATAAAAATATAGGTTAATAAGTGAAGTATATTAATTTTTCTTATCCTCCACGAGATTAAAATTGGACCCCTAAAATACAACTTAATTAACTGTGTTTAGTTTTTTAATGTCTTTGTAACCTTTGGATATAGAGCAAAAATTTAAAGTACTAAATTGTCTAGTTTTTTGAGCTAATTCTAATTGTAAAAAAAGTAAAATATTTAAAAATTACACATAAAAATTGCAAAAACAAACAATTTTGGGTTACATAACCCTACCAAACTACCCGTTCCAATTGACCGATAATATCTGGATTACGATTGTACAAATTCTACAAGAGTTATCAAGTTAACAGATATATACGAGTATATAAAATTTTAACAACTATTTTTTTTGTCTCCAGCCACCTTAAAACGAAAAATTAACATGGTCCCGGGCTTAGGTCTTACCATATGAGACCTACAGTAATAGCTTCTTCCCTATGGAAAATTCACTAAATATTTTAATTACTAATTTTTATTTTACATATTTTTAAAAAGAACATACTATATTTTAATAAGCACTTAATTCTGGATTCATTTTTTACTATTTTACTACCAATTAATTAATTATTACAATGCACCAGTCTACATCACTTCCTTCAAAAATGATGGTCACTCCAACACAAGCTCTGCCTTTAAGGGACCTAATTTCTGTTCAAGCTACTGTTTTTAATTCATAATAATTTTTTATTCTTTTAAGTATCCACTATACTTTTTCCTAGGTTAACTTTAGTATATATAAAAAGTTTTTCATGTAAATTGTACAGTATTTAAAAACAAATATTTATCATATTTTTTATAAATATATTTTGTTATTTTGATCAAGGTGTAGGTAAGGATAGTTTGTGTTAGCACACATTTATTTATTTTTTTAAATTATATGTATACTTATCATTATAATTTTAGTACTTGATTTTGTTGTTTGTGATTTGTTTTTGTTAATTTGTTAAAGTTATTATATGGCGATTAACAATGTAATTATTGCTTGAATGGAATTAAATTGTTTCTTACTTTATTTTTTTTTTGTGGTGGACAGGGTTGAACTCACATGGAAACGAATACTGAAATGAGAATGTTTCGACTAAGATTCTTCTCTGCTGGTGTACGTTCGGCTCGGCTCAGCTCTCGTTAGCTTTCATTAGTCAAAGTCGTAATTCCACATGAAAACAAACCAGATTTGACAAACCTGGGCCCCACGGCTCTTACTAACACTGTTTTGCTTATTGTAATAAGGGTTGAAAAACATCATCAAATTTTTCATGGCTAACTCAAATGAAACACACATTTTTATTTTTATTTAAGCTGGCAAACAATAAGATCCACTTTAATGTAAATATTTGTGAAAAAGTGTTTTCAGCTTCCTTTATCATTAAGGTTTTTTTACATACATTAGCCTGGATAAATTTTTTATACATAATTACACGAAGAATGTTTAACATATAATGTAATAAAAACAGGTAATTCCGCATTAGCAGGTTTGCCCAATAAAGACATTTTTGTATACAGTATTAGTTAGTTCATCTGTTTTAATTTCTAGTTTTATTTTTCATTAGGTTTATATTTATATTTATAATTTTATATTTATAATAACGAATAGATACACCAAATTACCTATTTAAAATTTATTAAAGAGTTGTTTTAAATTATTAGTTTTTATTTTTTAAATAAATTTCTTCATACTGAAATGAGAATGTTTCGACTACGATTCTTCTCTACATAAAGAATAATTTAAATGACAATTCTGAATATATAAGTATGTGTAAAAAAACTAGTTGATTTTAATTTCACAGCTGGTTATTTTCTTTCTGTTAAATCGCTTTAATACATCACATGTTCATTAAAACTTAGAAAAAATGTTGATCAAAACTGGGTTTTTGAGAGTTCATTAATTTATTCGATGGGTATAAAACATAAAAATAACAAAGAGTATCATAAAGATTTCTAGTAATGACCAGACAGTCTAATTTCATTTATATTGATTAAACAATGGTAAGAATCAAATCAAAAATAATATTTATTGGAAGCAATGTAGTTTAAACAAACTATACCTGTTTTTATATCAATATAATAATCAATTTAGTCTACAAAAATCTGCATATGCATATTATAATTTCTAGTTTTATATTGTTATACCTATAAACGTAGTTATTCAGTTATGACCAGAAAAGCCAAGTCAAAGAAATATAAAATTATGAAGACAGCTCTATAACCCCATTTGAAGTTGCCTTTTTGTGGGGTCGTTTCAACAGGATGACTCTCTACAAAGCCACTCTACTCTACTCTCTGAGCTAGGAGGTTCAGAGCGGCCTCAATGGATTTCGTGATTTAATTAGCTGTCCAATCCTTATCAACTCAACCTTATTAAAATTTTAAATTTTAGCAAATGGTTTTAGAAATGAAAATCGTTTATTCATTCATGCAAAGTTTTTCTACGACTCTTAATTAATTGTCTGGTACATGTATATAAATAAAATTAGAGTTTTGTCTGTACATTTTTTGGAACTACGATATTTTTATTATTTTTAAATTTTATATCCCAGAAAACCAGATCAATTTCAGTCTGTCTTTCTGTAACGCTAAATACGGCCTTTTTGTAATACTTCTCTTTGAAAACGGGAGCATCCACTGCGGTGAAACTTATTTTCATTAACAAATTTTGCTGATGTAGCTCAAAACTAGGTTTTGAGAGCTAATTACTTTATTTTAATAGATTTTAGGTAAATTTAAACTAAACAAAAACTCAACAACTTGTACATGATGCTCACAACATAGCGAAATGTACATTGGGAGAATAAAGACTTTTTAGACCTTTTTAGAGGCAAACAAAGTTAAAAAAATTACTATATTATTGTCCTTATTATATAGAATAAACTTTCTTGAATTTTCGCAATTGATTTTGATTTGGTATTGTGTAAGATTGTTAAATATTCTGGAAATTATTTTGATGGGTGTCATTGTCTTTAAGGTGTTTCGCTACTATTGAGGTGGGATTTTTGTGGTAGCTAAGAAATATACAAACACATCCAGAATTTTAGTAATATCAATTTATTAAACAAGAAAGAAGACTATTTAAATTCAAAATTGAAAATACAACTAGACCACATTCATAAAAATACTAAACATATGTAATTTGAACAAGAATTAATATAAATATTATTTATTGACACTCAAGATTTTACCCTGTGATGATGCTACACAACGTAGTGAAATGTACATCGGGAGAATAAAGACTTTTTAGATCTACAGGCAAATAAAGGTAAAAAATTGACTATGTTTATAAAGATCTAAAAACTGGAAATCACAAAATATTAATAGGGAAAATGAGTTTCATCAGAGTGGGTGCTATTGTTTTCACAAGAAGTGTTATAAAGCGACATCGTTTAGCGTTACAGGAAAACAAGACAGACAGAAATTAAGATAAAACACATTAAAAAAATGTTTCTAATGCAGCTCAAAACTAGGTTTTTGAGAGCTCATTGAATTACATTGTTTCAATAGGGTATAAAATGTAAAAATTACCAAAAATATCAAAATTCCTGCTATATACAGACAATTCTTTAATTTTATATTGAGTAAAAATGATAAAACTCAAACTAAAAATTTTATTTGAGCAAATGGATTTAAAATAAACTATTTATGTATGTAAATCTAACTGTTAATTTAGTCTACAAAAACTTGCATATGCATGATATAATTTTATTATAGATTAATATTATTAAAATAGAGTTGAGCAGAATATTTAATTTTTCCTTTTCTCTGTTATGGAAGCACCCTTTACTACTATAAAACCCCCTATATCTCTCTTAGTTCATGAGTTAATTTTAAAACCTTCAAACTGGTTTCAAATCCTGGAAATAGCTTATGAAAATATCTTTATACTTTTGGAAATTAGTAGATAAAACATAATTAATATTGTTCGTAGTGAACAATTTATCTTTTATTTAGGTAGAAATAAATATATGCATTTAAGTTCATACCTGATACTCACTACTGTATGTGGTATACTAACTGTACCAATAAATAAAACATGTTATTAAATAAAAATGTTTTTTTTGCTAATGAACAAAATGCTAATGAAAAAAATAAAAAGTTAGCTACAGTATGTAGTTTTTTTTTCAAATGTAAAAATAAGAAATAAACCTAAATGTGTATTTTCTACCTGAAACAATTTAAAATAACTACCCTCTTTAGTGAGAAATATCCAACATAACGTTTTAAAATGTTTTGTCTCTATGAAATATTTTAATAATAAGGTTTTATGAAAGGGATATCATGTCATCAGATCTTGAGATCAGATGACTTTACAATACTCAATACTTTTTAATACTTTTAACTGTGGCGCGATCTTGTAGTCTTGTCATTACTATCTAGGCTAACTAAGGCTGACATGATCCTTAAACAGAACTGTAAATTAATAGCCCAACAGTCAATGGCATATCTAAGGGACATACAGTTTAACGTGGAGTCCAAACCACTGCCTATGATTTACGAACTGGTCTAATTATGAGGATGGTCTTTGCGGATTAATGTAGTATTCAATAGTGCAGTCGTTAATCCACACAAGAGAACACTACACCCACTGATAATCGCTCACAACTATCCACAATTCACAACCTCCAAGTAGCTGGATTACAGGACATGCCACGGTCCCAGTCAAATCATTTTTAATCCTATTTTAATTAAAATCTCTGGATTAGCAAAATATGTACAAGTTTCCAGATTCAACTATGAAGTATTCAACTATTGAGTAGTCAAGAGTCATGCTGCTATACCTCGTGGAAGTGCTTATATTTATTAAAGCCTTAATTTTCAAATTTATACAGACAAAATAAGGCTATCAGTTAGCGTAGAGCTGAAAAGTCAATATTAAATTCAAAATACCTCAGTCAAAGCTTTGTATTCTTCCCAGAATGGAGTATTAATCAGTTTATTGGTATAACTAGGAAAAGTGGTTAATTAGAGTGAACTAAATTTTTTTAATACACAATTATGTGCACTCATAACCCAATAACCACTTCAAAGCAGGTAACAAATCTGTGAAGCAGAAAATTATACATCTGCAAGCTCTCATCTGAGCCTCAGACTCTTTTGATTTGGAGTGATCCAGCGTAATTTGGAAAGCAAATTGCTTATTTAACTTTCAACTGAATATCATTTTTGTTTTAGTCTACTTTCGTTAAGCTTTTTTTGCAACATTATTTGTATAATTTTTTTAACGGTTTCACATTTTGTGCAAACTTTTATAAATTTTATCTTAGTATTTAGTAAAACGTTATTTACTAGCAGTAACCCTGTCCTTTGCACAGGTTGTAGAATTTGTGAACAAAAGAAAGATTATTATGACAAAATGTAAACAAAAATAAAGAAAAAATGAAATCACAACTTAATTATTCATCATTAGTTTACAGTTAGATTAAATTAGATGATCTGTATCATTATTAAAATTTGTTATATGTTAAGGTAACATTTTACCATTGGTTAATGTCCAATGTAAACAAACTACTTTAAATATTACTTTTATTTTGATAGCTGTTTATTGTTTTTTTTATGAAATCACTAATGTAGATCATATGTTTTGTAAAACAGAAATAATATGTCTTATTATATTGCTTAAAATTGAGTTTTAGAGAGCTTATTATTTTATTTTCATAGTGTGTGGATTAATTCGAAGTCAACAAAAACCTTCTCCAAAAAGCATGGAATAAGGAAAATTAGTTTCATAACTTGTGCTCTTGTTTTCATAGAAAAAAAACAAACACAAGTGCCTTTTTAGTACTCTACAGAAAGACAGACTGACAGATAGTAATAGATATAAGAGCCATTTCGGTTTTTCTGGGTTTTGAAGCGTAAAACTAACTAAAATCATGATTCCAAGCAAGGTACAGACAAAGGTTTAGTTTTTTGTATAGATATGCTATAAAATAAATAATAAATGAAATAAAAATATAAACTTGTTTAATTTTTCTTTGTTTACCGTACAATAAACTGTTTAAACAGAATGTCAGTTTAACACAGAGCAGAAGAAATAGTACCATTGGTAGTATTGCTGTTTGATTACCGTATCTCTTAATAAGCAAATGGATAGGCAGGCTTAAAATATGACAGTATCGACCAAACCTATATAAGAACTTCCCATATATTATTAGTGCTTTTTTACGTTATTAAAGTACATCAATTTGAAATTTATGACAATTCTTTCTTGACAATTTATTCAGGTAAAAGCATAGAATTTATTAAATTTACAAAACATGAGAAGAGTTTTTTTAGTTAGTTACTGAAATAGCAACCTATACAGGTATTTTAAGCCAAGTACGAATGAGAAATGATTGTAAGATGATTGTGGTGCGATCTTGTAGTTTCTTACTAACTATGGCATATCTAAGGGACCTACAATTTAACGTGGAGTCTAAACCACTGCCTGGGAATTACAAACTAGTCTAATTATGAGGTTGGTCTTTCTGGATAATGCAATGATAAAATACAAAATTACTATTAGTAGTACCCGCCACTTCTTTCAAACTATACAAACTTTCATATTTACAATTATGTTTGTAAACCAAATAAACTTTAGTTTTTAAAGCACCATTGTGAAACACACCAGGTAGAAGGGTAATTATACATATTTATTAGTAGGATAGTATATGAGAAGGTACATTTTCATACTGGAACTTGAAAATAATCAATGTTTTCATATTTGCTATTTAGAATTGCAAATTCTATTTTTGAAAGAGATAAAAAATTGAATTAATAATATGGGAGGATGTTGAGAGGGTTGCAGGGACTGCAGGGCAGAGAGTTGTTAACACATGAATGGCTGAGGGATGAGAGACCCTTGCAAATTGAATGTAAATTGCTCGTGTTTTTATTCTTTTATTTGTCTTTGCCCATTTCTGGGTCTCTTCAACATGTGTTCTTTATCCAACTTGTTAGTTGGTAACAATGAACTGTATGAGGATGTAAAAATGTTTGAGTAAAAAATCCATTTCATAAGAGTAGTCATTGGTAAATAACCCCATTGCAGCAGACCTGCATTCTCAATGAATTTCTAAATCAATTATATAATTATAATAATGTATGATATAGCCTATGACAAGTTTTATCCATATCTATCAATAAATATGAGAGTTATTTGCCTATTCTCCATAATATTAATTTAAGAATGAGTGTGCAGGTTTGCTGCCGTGAGGAACACTAAAAGTAGGCGTTTTTAACATAAAAAATAATCTTTATTTTGACCATATAACAAGTTTCATTAACATATGACCATAAATAAAGGAGTTTGCATATTCTCTACATGACTAAGATGGGAAAAGAGTATGCAGGTTAGCTGCTATGATAAAAATATAAACTATGATTTTTTAGCTTAAATGGATTGATCTCAACCACATAAAGCTAAATACCAAGTTTCATCCAAAATTATAGATTTAAGCGTTGACAAGATATTGATAAGATAAAGTCGCTTTATTATCATGAATTTATTATCATCAATGAACCATTTGGTCCCAAAACATTTAAACAAAAAAAGATTGAAAACTCATGTTTAAAAGACATGTAAAGTCAATTAAGTTAAATATTTATAGAAAGGTTTATCAAATAAAATAAACCGAGGACTGTAAGAATAAATTTAGCGGAAAATAGTTAAGAATACGTAGAATAGCTAGGACCCTTTCAGTTTTATTACATTTTTGTTGTTGTTATTATTGTTTTTATGATTTATAAATTTCAACCATAATGAGTTAATTCATGATTGATTGACTAATAAATAACATTTTGCTAACCTCAATAATATTAATTTATTTATAATTCAAAAAAGAAAAATAGCTATTATTTTTTTGAGGTAATTATTAAAAACCCCTTAAGATTTGTTGTTCTTAATACAGTATTTTATGCTATGTAATTCAAAACATTATATTGATCATTTGATCAATATAATGTCCAAGTTGTAAAGTTAAAAAAATCCTAAAGATAGCTAGGATAAGATTAAGTATTCGCAGCACATTCAGAATGTCTATATAAAGACAGAAGGTGTTGAGGCGGTACAAACGGTTGACTCGGACTCGTTGACTTGTTCGTGTAGAGCGGCCATCTAGTTATATTTATAGCAATTGTTTAACATATAAATGACATCATACTGCGCTGCATGCTGCTTTTATAGTGTACATTATTATCATTGTTGTATCGAGTATCTATACTTTCCTCTTTATAACGTCACCATTGAAAAATATCTATATTTATTGTTTGTCGAGTATGGTCATTTTAATATAAGTTCAAAGAGCTACAATATTTTTAAAATGTTAGGATTATTTTTAAGGAAATAATCATATACTTTTCTGGTTTAGTTGAATTATTCCAAGAAATGTGAACAATGTTTTAAAATAAGAAAGTTAATAAATATTTCATGTTACATTTTTGGAAAGTTCAGCAACAAAAGGTCCGAAAAATTACTCCTATAACAAATTAGTAACGTAATGTTGCTAACATGCTTAATGTTGCATTTTAGCGGGACAATGGATATGGAATGTTGGGCAGTGGAAAATGTTGTATTTTTGATGTATTGAGATCAATTTAAACAAACACCACACATAAGAACAGGAAAACATAATATTGCCACATATGTCTTAAAGAAACGAATAAAACCGTTCACTTTATCAAATAGGACCTTTCCTTGTTTCCACATAGAGAAGCTGGATGGTGACTGGAAATAATGTGACAATGTGTCTTGAATTTTTACCAAAGGCTTTTCAGGGGAAAAATGACTCCAGCCTAATAGTCCAGTCAATGATAATTTTCCCATGTAATTATCCCGTAAAGCACAGATTTTCATAACAATTTGGATTTAGGTTCTGCTTACCCTCTATATCAAAATCTACCCTGTGCTGGGGGTTTTATTTTTCCTAAGGGGTGGGTGAAACTCCCCGCTTCCTCGTGGGGATGAAAAATTTGTTAGTTGAAATTGAGCCGAGAAATCGATTAGTTGACTAAGCAACTTTTGTTCAGGGAAGTTTTTTCTGAAACTCAATACTTTTCGATTTATTCGTGAGTGAATTTGTTGGTTTTAGACAAAAACACATTTTTAGATAGTTTTCGCAAATAACTTTAAAAACTTATACTTATATGAAAAACTTGTAAAGACGAAATTATAGTTTATAAAAAGCAAAAGCAAAATTTCAAAACTCACCCATAGCTGAATTGTTGCTTGTTGAAAATTAATTGGTATTTTCACAAAAAAAATAAAAAATTATACGTACATCAACCGAAAATCAACCCATTTTTCAGGGCAAACTCACAGAACTTTTTTAAAGTCTTTGAAAAGATCTTTAATTTTATAATTTTCTCAAGTTCCTAGCATTAAAACTTGCCAGTTATGAAAGGAATAACGATGATTCCTATTTTTTCGTTGCAAAAAACTAGTGATAATCTCACCCTCTCTTATACACAATTTGTAAAAAAATCATTGCCACTTTACAGTCCTCGTTATTTAAATTCTTATTATATGTTCTGATTGTTTAACTCATATAAGTATACATACATAGGAAGTATACATATTTAAAGAAAACTGAGCTTGAAATAAAATAATTATTTTTGTAATCTTACAAAAATTGTATTACCTTCAAAATAAGCCAAAAACTAATAATGATACGGTATGCAAAATACTTGAATCCTAGCTGTATTTTTGACCGGGGATTCCTGAATAGATAGCGTCATTGCATAAAAACATTCGACAACAAACATATACTTAAAACTAGAGACCTAACACCTGGCTGTGGCGGGCGTCCTACATTATATCGGCACAAGAGGAGACTCTACCAACTCTTGGAGGCTGTAAAGGGGCCTCAGCAGAAGGGAGCTGCGAATTTCCTCTTTGAAGGCTGCTGGCTCAAGATTTCTTATTCTATCTGGAAATCGGTGGTGTATTGGATAAAGTACCTGGTGACCAAGCTTTGCTGGATAGAATAAGACATGTATTATATAAGATAATTAGCAAAATAAAAATATGTTTATTACTCAATGTAAACACAGTTTGCATGGATTAAATACCGATTTAACACACCTTAATTAATATAGCATAAACACCTTTTTTACTAGCTTGCACAAACTCTGAACAAAATTGTAGCATACCCTGGACGGTGATCGATCTCATTACCTTCCGCACGTGAATCCTCCGCGCTAGCTCTGAGCCACGGCATCTGTCAAACATCACTGTCGTTTAAGGTGTTTTAGCCAACCTCAATTGTTTGAGCTGATCATATACTGTTTATTTATCCATACAGTTATTATTAGCCCTAGATCAACTGATTGTGTTATAGATGGAATGAGGTTTGAAAGCAAAAAAGAAATCTAATTTACACCAATAATTTGTTTGTTACATTGGCTTCAAGCAATATAATAAATATGTTTTCTACCAAAATAAGAATGATTTTGGAAAAACTTTTCTCTGCTTTTATATCACACTGTTATTTCACCCTTTAGTTTTTACAAATTGTTTACTAATTTGATAATTTTTCATTTATAAAACATAAAATAAATATTCATGTAAAACCTCTATTCACATATACAGTTTAGACTTTTTTACCTTTTTTACCTTTTTTTAGACTTTTTTTCCTTGGATCTCAATGTTCATAAGACAATTTCTTAATGAAAAATGGGAAATAAATTATTTCTCTAAAATCCCTGTACCCCCCATTATAACAATACCGAATATTTCAGAAAATCTTCGAGGAAGCTGTCATTTTGTAAGTGAATCCTCATGAAAGGGAATATTTACGGTAATTTACAAAGGCCAAGAATGCTCTGTAAACCTATCCTCTTTCTTTGAGCCACCTTATGCTTCCCAATCTTTTACCACAAGGACATGTTGCTTATGTACCTACGTTTATTTTAACAAAGATTTTAAATTTTAGTACTTAGCAATATGACATGCCAATTTGAATGAAATATTTACTGGCTGAATAAAATTGTTATTCTGTATAAGTTATTTATAAACATGTGGATAATACAGGTATACATAGTACAGCAAGACTAGGATTTTGAATTACAACAATTAGTTATAAAATACTACCACTACAAAAATAAATTAATAAATTATTAATGAAATTAGAGAATTTTAAAATCTAAATATATAAAATTTTCAATTATATTTATTAATAATTTTAACTACAAAATTTAATTTAGAACCATTTGCTCTTTACTTAGTAAATGGGCCTATCTAAATAGTATTTAGAGTCATTTAAATTTGTATGACATTGATATATATAAATGAATGAAGGCGGTTATTTGTATGACATAACGATTATTACAAGGCATAACTTTGAACAATTTATAGCAGATGGCAGGAATAGTCAGAATCAGGTAGAGAGCTGGTTGATTTCAAATAATTTAGTGTTAAATAAAGATATGACAAGTAATGTATTATTTAATCCTCGTATAGCGCATAATGTTCATGATGAATACCAGAATCCAAAGTTCTTAGGGTTGACCTTCTATCACACATTAAATTGACATGAGTATATTTTATTGGTTAAAAAAACTTATATCAAGCATATTTGCATTAAAAAAGCTAAGTGGAGAATTAAAGTATGATTCTCTCATACAGGCAAATTATGGACTCTACCAATGAATGGGGGTTTTCTGTGCATGCCAAAGAGGTATTTACTACACAAAAAAGGCCAAAATGGTAATTGCTGGTGCAGATAGATTTCATAGATACAGGGAACTCTTCAAAACTTTCAGAATTCCTTCACTATTTTCTTTATTTATATTTCAATCTCTTCTTTACATTAGAGCTAATTTGCAACATATCAATTATAGAAGTGATGTACATAGTTATGAAACTCGATTTAGTAAGAATATTACTCTACCCCAATTTAGATTAGAAAAGACCAGAAAAAGACCAATAACTAATAGTAGTAAATTATACAATAAGTTACCATTAGATATAAGACTATTTATTGATAATGAGTTTAAATGTATGGTATAGAGATTTCTCTGTAACCAATATTTTTATTCGGTGGATCAATTTTTATATACAATGAGGGCTAACAAAGATTTTAAATTTTAGTACTTAGCAATATGACATGCCAATGTATTTGAATGAAATATTTACTGGCTGAATAAAATTGTTATTCTGTATAAGTTATTTATAAACATGTGGATAATACAGGTATACATAGTACAGCAAGACTAGGATTTTGAATTACAACAATTAGTTATTAAATTATAATCAAAGATACATACAAGAAAGATAAATATTATACTTTGTCATGAGTTTTACAGAGTCATATATTTTAACTGGTATCCCCTAAATACATATGTAACACCATTCAAAAAGTGTCAACGAAAACCAACAGACAAAATTATCTTCCGTTTTTGAGCCTTAATATATTAAGGCTGTTTACTAATTAAATATCCTTAAACATAATCCTTTTTATGTTTTGATTTTTTCTCAATTTTAAAACTAGAAATTAAATTAATTAATTTAGTTTTTTAATTAAATTAAATTGTTTTCTGCTTTTGATATTATAGTACTGTACATGTCATTAAGGTTATTATTATATTTTATATCATTAAGGATTTCTTTAAATTATGTATCATAATGTGTTATATGTGATATTGAAACAAACTGTATAAGTAGCAGCTGGATTTAAGCTTGAAAAAAAATTTAAATCCACTGGATTCAACTTGGAACCACATTGGAATTTACTTGAGACTTCAAGCTTAAATCCAGCTGTATGTAAGATTTATTCAAGCTTGCATAAAGCTTGATTCAACCTTTACTTACAGTTGGATTATCTTGAGACTTCAAGCTAAATCCAGTGTATTTGTAATCAAGCTTAATATTTGATTAAGCTTCAAACCTACTAGCTGATTCAAGCTTGAAACATCAAGCTTAATCCCTAATTTACAAGCTAAAATCCAGCGAGTCAACTTCGTTGTCAAAATCCAGCCAAATTCCAGCCAACAGACTGGAATTTTCAAGCTTAAATCCAGCTTATTGAATTGAAAAATCCAGTTTAAATCCAGCTTGAAAAAAGCTTGATGTGCTATCTGGGTATAAGCACATTACCATGTAAAAAAACCCCTTTTTGCAACAAACCTGTATACTCAGTACTATTTGATTACTATGGTAATATAAAAAATAATATAAGAATAGTAATAAGTATAAGTGTAAGTATAAGGGAAGAATTTAAGTACTGTGAAATTTGCTTTACTCACACCAGCGTGCTGCGTGCGATATTATAATTGTATATTAACTATAATCAAAGACAATCGGATATTGTAACATTGGTCGGATTGTCTTTGCTATAATATAATGATAACTATTAGGACACTTAATTACTAGAGAATTTCTTTGTGCGAGTACTTTTGTTATTTGAATATTCAGAGATAACAATTCAGTGAAATAGGTTCTTGTTTTTAATTTAAAAAGCGTTAATTTACTTTAAGGACAAAGCAAGCATAGTTTGGATTGGATGCTTAATTTAATCACAAGATCCATTCAAGCCCCTAACCCATCGAATACACTGGAAAGTAGAGAGTAGCATTGTATTGAAGTCTATCCAGCTGATTCGGTAACTCTAAATTTTTTTCATAAAACCTTTCATCATAATGTTGGAACACACCATCAAACAGTTGATTCAATCAAATAACATGTCAAGTATAGTCACTGAGTTCAATTACCTACTCAGACTTTACACTTTTTTAATGATTTGATTTCTAAGCTCAAAAAGTTATACCTACAATTTAATTTCTTAGTCTTTACACATTAAATTGTTATAATTTATCATTACTAAACTAATTTAATCTTGTAAAATTTAATATATGCTATTTAATGTATCTTGTTGGTTAAAACATTAATACTAATATTATAACCTAACAATGATTTCAAAACAAGAGGTTTTCGTTCTAAATTTAGTCCAAACTTTAATTTACTAAATTAGCTCACAGTTTAATAGTTTATTTTGATATACAATAATTTGTAAGGATTACATGAGAAATCAAACCAATTAATTCTTTGTTTGAATAATATGGTAAAAATTACTTTATTACATATTATTACTGCATATAATACAGAATTTAATTTGTTTTCTACCACTGTTGAATGTATATTATGAGGTATTTCAAATTTATAATAAATTAACAATTTTATACTACAGATAAAGAAATTTTTATTCAGCAAGCTGTAGTATCGATTGCTCACAACAGACAATGTGCAAAAAGTAGGTACATTAATAGGTCAATATGAATTAAAATAAAATATTTAGGTGTTCTATATTTTAAATATTTCCTTATTCATATGTTTAACTTAAGATTTAAAATTTTAAGAGTATAAAATCATACCGTACAGATGTTTAAAAAATGGTATCATATAAGAGGTCTCTATATATATCCAGGTAAAATAGACGTGACTCTCTCTAGAGGAGTTCTGATCTTTTTTGTAATCATACTGCCACCTGCGTGATATGAGAGAGATTGTACACAATTAATTTGAAAAATAAACCTTGGCTACCCAAGGCTAAATTAAATAATTAAAATTAATTTATTGTTTAAATTAAGTAATAAATGCTTCGTATATCACATCTATTTTATGTCGTATGAATAAATTGATAGTTTTATCTATACATTGCTTTGAATAATGATATTTTATGTTTCATAATACAGAAAACCCGAAATGGGTCTTATCTCAATTTCTGTCTTTCTGTAACGCTAAAATAGGTCTTTGTACCGCATTCCCATGAAAACGAAAGCACCCACAAAAAACCCAGTTTTGAGCTGTATCAGACATATATTAAACTGCATAAAAGATCACAATAATTGATAGATTCTTAGTTTTACAGAAAATGTGACAAAAATTGATTTAGTAGAAAGAAATAACCAACAGCTGTCATAATAAAATCAATATTGTGTTTTTAATTTATTATTGACTTTAAACCTGTTTCAAAATTTTTCTAAATTAATATGTTACCTTCACTTATAAAAAACGTTATAAGTATAAAATTAACCAATGTAGTTAAAGAAGGATAATTATTTGAGTATCAAAGAATTGCAGTGAAAAAGGGATGACTAGATAAAACCAGATGGTCTGTGATAAAAAATGTTCTCATCTTCACAGTTAATTTGTTGTTTTGAAAACAAATCATAGTTATCATTGCATGAATCTTATATATTTAATATACTAGGCCTATTTTTGTGATAATTGTTTTGGAGCGGTGGTGCTACCAATCACCATGTCCAAGGTGTCGTTATAAAGGTCTTAGCATGTAGTTTTGCCATCAATTAAAAACATTTTGAAAATTCACCGTGGTCATGGAAAATAATGAGGTCAAAGTCGTGATTTTCTCCATAAACTTAATATGGAGGTAAACACCGACAATCGAGAAATCAGCTGTTTATTTAAGGAAGTGGTTAAATAAACAAATCAAATCTGACAGTTAAACATGGTTCTTTCTTTTTTCGTTTAATGAAGACATCATCGTACAGCTGGCAATAAAACACCAATTTTTATTTGCATAAAACCAAAACATAAACAAAATGAAAATCTGTTGGGAAAATCTAAACTTAGTTTCTAAACATAGTTATTGGTGGACATATTGTCTCCTTGGCAGCGCACGATTTCGTGCGCCAGGTACACTATAGTATTTTATAATTTCAAATTAGTATTTTTATTGACTAAAACATGTTACTGATACAGTAAAAACAATAATGATGCAGTTGAAAAACTTAATTCTTCATTAAACACAGATAATAAAATGGTACTTTATTTGAAATTCATTATTGGTGATAGTGGATTTATGTTATTTAGATATTTATCACGGACATTTTCTAACACGATTTTATGTTTTTAGTGAAACTTAGAAATTGTTAATCCTTTGTTTTACAAAAATCGTGATGGAAAATGTTCGTAGTAAAAATATAAATAACACAGATGTAGCACTTATATTTTATAGTGTCTATCTAGACATTTTATGTATCTTATAAAAGACATTCCTTTTGTAATGTTCACTGGGAGATTTGCACGTGGGTTTTACATGATTTATAGCCCCATTGATTATTGCTGTTACTAATGTCTCTACTTTTTATTCAAACATGTACTACACATTTTGTACTGTAATGTTGATGTGTATTAATACTGATTATAAATTATAGGTATGCTTTTTGTAAAATAATATGGCTTTAGTAAAATGGGGTTACTTGTTAGTTATATTTTAGTTTTATAAAATGCACTAAAAAAAACTACTGGCTTTGTAGATGTGACAATATGTGGCAAATATGAATCCTTAGCTATAATATGGATTTGTAAAAATTAATATACTATGGAAAATTTTTTTTAAGATAAAAACTAAAAGAGGGTGACTTAAGTTTTCCTTCATACGGAGTAACTAACATTAGTGATAAAAAATTGATGTCTCACATAGAGTTGGATGTCTATGGGTAAAATAAAGACATGAATGAAATAATGTCATATATTTGTAAACTTATAAAATTTGAGGCTTAATACTAGTTTAGAGTGGGACGGTGGCATTCGCTGTAATTCAGCTACTTAGAGGTCACCAATTGTGGATAGCGATGGTCAGTGGATTTAATATTCACTGGTATGGATTAACGTTTGCATTATTGAATACTACACTCATCTGCCTTTGCAGATGAGTGTAGATGAGGATGCACTTTACTATCCTCATAATCCGTCTCAGACATTTTTTATGGATGATTAATTAGTAATTGCTACTGATTATTGTATTGTGTCCATTTAGAGTCTTATCCCCTTGTCTAATTTGTAGTTTTTAATGCTTAAAGTCCCAAAGAGATAGTTCTGTGCTGTCTTTGTGTTGTATAAACTTATTTATTTGCACTTATAATTTATTTGTATAAGAATATTGTTTTTGTAAATAGGTTCAATATATTTAAATGTGATTTCTAAAACTTAGCCTATATTTTGTAAATTAATTACGTTACGAGCTATTTTTCTATAATGTTTATGTATGTAAGATGCTGCAATGTAATTGGAATGTAAATTCTGTTTTATATCATTAAATAAATAAATAAATAATCAGACCAGTTCGTTATTCAGAGGTAAAATTGTGGTCCCAAGATAAACTGTAATTTCCTAGATTCCATTGAGTACTGGCAATTAATGAACAGTCCTGTATAAAGCGCATGTGCCTTAATCAAGACCAAAAGACACAAAGACTATAATATCACACTGCAATCATCTTACACGCATTTCTCATTCATACTTGGCTAAAAAAACCTACCTGGGTAGATTGATCCAAGGTTATCGATCCAAATTACCTGTAACAACCAATCGTATTTTAAAATTTGTCAATGGGAGTCCCCAAATCCCCAGGCATAGGAACACACTCCAAGAATCTTCTTCCCTCTTCAAGATTTAAACCACATCGACAACCAATTTTGTCTCAAAAGTAAAAGCATATCTTGAGATATCAAATCTTTCTACAGTTTGTTACAACACAACATTTATTCTTAAATCTTCCATTGCTGCTTTTTAGTTGTTCTCCAGTGTAGTTTATATACTTTCTAATCCATATCCTTTAACCCTTTCCGGACTACACCATAATTGGGTGTAGACCTCATATAAAAAACAACAATTTTTTTGGTTTCTGTGTTTATAACACTTAGCTATTTCTAAATAGTTGAAATAAACTGTATTTAAGCCATAAATAAATATTTAAGAGAAAAAAATACCTAAAAAATAACAATCTATATTAATAATGTAATGTTAATCATTAGTTTGAGTTCCTATCGTTCAAAAATGGTCCATTCATATAATAAACGTACATACATATTTTTACGATCCGGAGATATATCTGCCGACTGTCCGCTAGGCAAAAAAATTTAGGAGATAGATATATTCGCCTACAGTCTGAGAAGTTCTGAGGTAAATTGATTCTTAGCATATTGACTTTTGACATATCCCTTAAAAAAGGTTGAATAATCTATCAAATAATTTATAAAGAAGTATGTAAAATGTTTATAGTTCAAATATTTCCAGTAATGGTTAACAAAAATCATTATTAAATGACCAGCTTTTGTTTTATTTACGAAACTAAATTAGAGTAAAACAATCGTATATAAAACTCCATGGAGTATGTACATAAAAAATGAAATATTGAGATTATGTGAAATATTATTTGCGTACTTAGAACAACAGTGAAAAACATAATTTTAGTAACTAATGTTATGAATTAGTTTGTATATACTGTACCGTAATAAAAATGATTTTAAAAATATATCCCTTTGAGGTTCATCAGGGTAATGGATTCTAACTTCTTGGTTGTGTGCAGGCTGGGGTTTGAGGATGGTGCGGGTGTCAGTGCCCCAGTACCCCGAGTTGGGACAGGATGTGGAGTTGCTCTGTCTGTATGAGCTTCAGGGAGACAGGCTCTATTCTGTTTCTTGGTACAAGGACTACATGGAGTTCTACCGTTATGTACCTCGAGGCTCTCCCTCTCAGCATGTCCACAAGATGGAGGGCATTCACGTTGCTGTGAGTTTTTTGCAAAAGTTACTTTTTGTTGTAAATTTATATTTTTAAAATACATTTATTTAATTTACATCTTTTCATCAATGTGAGTTGCTAAAATACAAAGAATATTGTAACACAAAATTTAGATTATTTCACTTAGGTAATTGTAGAAATGGTTCTTCAAAATACTGGTTGAAAATTTACTGCAGATTGTGCAAATTATGAAAGAATTTTATTGTCTAACTTGAACTCTTTCCAAAAATTTTGTAATAAATTTGGTACTGTTACTCTAGCATCAATTAAATTGCCAATAATTAAGGTAGTACTTCAATTTCAATGTTTTTTCATATTTTTAAAAAATTTTCTTTTTTAACTTGTTCCGCTTGGTTTTTTCACTATATTCAAATCTAATTGTTGGGTGTATAATGTCAGCTTTGTTATTGTTTCTATCAATGACAATGATGTCACTCATTTTTTTAGAGCAGTAAATTTTTCGAAGACCTCATATTTTCCTTTGCTTTTTTTGTTGATCAGCTATTATTGTTTGAATTTCGTTCTGTTTAGAATTTCTTGAAAAACTGCTTTGCGGGCATTGTCCAAGAATATGAGCAAGTGATTCATAAACATACTTCTCAGTGCTGGAACAGTGTTGGCACTGGTTGCCATCCTGGCAATAAATAAATAAAAAAATAAATAATAAATAAAATATTTGGTTATTGTAACAAAAAATTAAAATTATATGCCATAAAACCTATATTTCGAGGTGTCATATATATTTTTGCTTTAGCCATTCCAAATCACCGTCTCAAAACTTTGTCTGTTTAGTTGTTTCATCGATTACACATTAAAATAATGTTCGAGAAACAAGTAATACAGATACAGATTGGACTCACCTTTTAAAAATACAGTACTACAAAACTCAAAAACGTCTGCCTCACATTTGCAGGCATCACATTATTGGCAGGCAAGCATTTGATCATAGAAACATTCTCCAAGTATAACATTTTTATTTCCTACCTTACCTACGTGGCCACTCAAACTTTGAAAGGTTTTTGGCCTCACCAACAGTCGCTCGCCATCCTTCTCTGTCTTGCATGAGGTATCATGTTTGTCATTATACTCGACTACAGTGACTCTAGGTACTTGAAATCCTGGCACCTTTGGATGGTTTAGCCATTTACATTTAATGTGTCTCTAAGATATTTGGATTTCTACTTGAAACTAGGTATTTGTCATTTTATGAATTAACTTTAAAACCAGCTCTTCATGACATTCTTTAACTTCATCAATTAAAAAATAACAGGGAGTGGGACTTCTTTTTCTTACTAGTGACAGATAGTAAATGGTTGAGTTTTAAATTATAGAAAACTGTACAATGAATCCAAACTGGAAATTTTTTTTCCGATGGTCCGACTTGGTATTGGAATAGTTTTATTTGACTTTGAGAAGTTTACTAGGGAAATGTGTGTTGTAATCTGCTTTATATATATTTGCTTTATATATATATAGTTGCTGTAATATATTTAAAACTAGAGACTAACATTACCTTTTAATCAACTATAACGGTTTTCCTTGCAACCAATTTTGAATCACTTTTATTACCACTGATAAAAAAATGAATATGTTATGAGTCTCTTTAATACTCGAAACACTAATCCTGGACGGAAATAATTAAATCAAAGGATTCAGAAATATTTTTTAAGTTGAAAGACTCAACACGTACTGTATAGTATAAATTCTAGTTAAATTGTATTATTGGTTTTAACAATCATAATCTTTTAATTTATGACCTATACAAATTATAGTAAATTAGGAATAAGATCACAGGCTGAAATTAGACATTTATTAAGTGCACTATCTATTTATAATAGGAAATGTGAATTAAGAAAGTCAGTAAAAATACTATTGGATTAGGTATAAGTATTTTTTTTAATTTTCCTTAGTTCTTCACTTTAGTTTACAGTTTACAAAATAAACTGGGTCCTCATGTTTTTAATGTTTACTAACATCAAATGTTAGTTTTTTAACCAAGCAATTACATAGAGAAAGACATTTCAACGGGTGGTGTGTAAATGCAAAGTGAGGTCAGTCAAAGTAAACTCTTAACAAGATTTTTGCATAACTCTCTTAGGTTTTAGTTTTCAGAATATTTTACTAACTTACCCTTTTTTATAGATCCTTTAACTTTGTAAAGAAAATTTACAAAACACACTTTGCCTTCTATATTTTGGGTTAATTGAACTACTAACACCGTACATAAGTTTTATTTTTGTCATTTAATTTTAAAATTCTCTGAAATCAGCTATTTTTTAGTAAATAATTAATTTTCTTTAACCATCATTCCATCATTTTTAAACTTAAATCAAAGAGGGTTTGTGTGTTTTTATCTCGCCCAAACAATTCATAATCATATTTTAATAAGTTTCCATTTATAATGATTATGTTTTGAGCTTTCTCATAGAGTATTTATATACAATTTACCTACACATAAATCTAGATTTAAGATGATTTTAGATCTAGATGAAGAAGACTTTACTTATATTTCCTAAAATTATTGAATTTTGGGTTATGGGATTCTAAATTAGAAATATGATGATACGTTAAAAATATTGATGAACGAATACTTTCTCCTGAGTGTTAGTGATTGAAGGTTCACAAAGAATATTGCGAAGTTAAGAACTTCAGTTGACAGCTGATGATGCATTTGCTGCTTTAATTTAATGAATCAGCAGTCTACCGGGGTTAGACAGCCTGATGAACGGAAATATTAATTGGAAACATCAATAAATCAGACTTCTGACTTGATTAGTCTGACTGGATTATCAGGTCAACATTTTTAGGTATTCCATTATTCTGGTTTAACTGAAGCAACAAGAAACCCTTTCCCAAAATAATAAAAAATTGTTGGAATAATTTTATATTAAAATTTAAAAAATCATCAAGGTTTTGAAGAAAATAGTTTTTTACTCTTCAGTCTCATGTTTTTTACAGACCATTACGTTTTACTATATAAATATTATAAAATTATTCTGTGAAAGATATGAATTACTTTTATACAATAAACTTAAAATTGGCATAGAAGATGCATTTGGAAAAATGTTCCCTATATATAATAATGATGTTAAATTAAATATTTTTTTGTACTTTTTATTTTTTATATTGATGATTCGCCTTCACTCTACTTTTTTCATCTTGTGTATTATCTTCTTATCACTAGATTATTTATAATAATCACTATTATTATACTATACTATTACTAGATACTATATATTACTATTATACTCGATTATTTATTATCACTTCTTAAACTCTTTTTTATTTATCTCTAGTTAAACCTCTGAAAACTGGTATAATAACAACCCCAAAAATGGCTCTGATAATTTTGATAGAAATTTTATGGGTAATACTTTTTAAAATTCTAAATAATACAACAAATGTTTGAAAAACTGGCTGCCAAAAAATTTACAGGAGAGTCAAAAAGATCAATGTTAGGATTTTCCTTCATTATAAACAATAAAATATTTTGACAATTACCATTAAAAAATGCCCAAAAACAAAACAAACTAGAATGTTGTGTTGTACAGGTTAAACAATCGCATTAGTGAACTGATAAGTTAGTGAAATAATAAGTGAACTGATAAGTTCACTTATTCCATTGCCATTGTTTAACCTGTACTCAGGCTTGTAAAACTGGCTGTTATATAAACTGGATAAGACAAAAACACTTGACTTAATTGGTGGTAGAAATCCCACCTTGTTAGGCTCACCACATGAGGATAAATTAATCAGTCTACAAAACCAATATTATCCAATAATTGTGTAATTTGGGCCAATAACTGAAGTGGAAAACTCTCTGACAGATAATAGGTTTGTCTAGGTAACAAAAAGACAAAGCTTTCAAAAATTTACTTAAAAAATTATTTTGAAGAGTGAAATGAAAAAAAAACTATTATTTTCAACACCATAATTTTAACTTTGAAACTGTAATATAGTAAAAAATTGCATAACAGGGAAATCCAAATAAATTTTCCCCTAAATTTTTCCTTTCAATAATTCCAACAGAGACAACTCTAATAACTGTGAAATTACACAAGAAAACATAATTATTATGCACTATTATTATTCTGTTTTCACTCTTTACATTTTATATGTTTGTTTATTTTCATTGCACTTTTTGGTTTATACATTACTAACTTAAGTTTAATTTTTTGTTAGAATTCAAAATTTATCGTCAGTTTATTTGAGAGATACCTTCAGTAAATTCAACTCTCAGTAAATTCAAACACTAAAAAATACATTGACAAGACAGGTGGTAAAATTTTTGTTTAGACACAGAATAAACTAAACAAACTTTCTCTTTTAAGAAATAGATATTTTAGGTTCTTTTCTAATAGTATATCTCTAAAAAATTTAATTTATTTTTTAATTGAGGTTCCAAGTTATGACATTTTTGTATTTAATAGTACATACACATTTTGTTAATGTTATAAATATTAAAATGCTTACTTAAAATCAGTCAAATCTCATATTTTTACTTTCTCCCCTATAAGATAGTATTAGGAGAAAGTATTGTTTTTGTCAGCATTTTCGAATTTGAGTTTCTGGTGGATATATTCATTATAGTACGCTCTCAATAAAAAAAAGTAGTTTTAGAGTGATGTTTGTCCGTGTGTCTGTGTATGTGTGTGTGGGGGGATGTGCAGAAGCCTAGATATTAGTGCCCCCTGAATCGAAAAAAGGGGGTTTCAGTGATGTCTGTGTGTATGTGTGTGTATTAAAACCAGCTTAAAAACTAAACAAATAATATTTTGAATCATTAGTCTACAACTAATGGATCCAGAGAAAATTCAAATTTAATGTCCGTGATAAACTCAGTACATTGTCTGAGAGTGCCCAATGTTATTCTTATGGAGAATATTAAAAAATCAATTTCTTCCTTATTTCCCAACCGTTTTTCATGAAACTTGGTATGCAGCGTAAGGTCACATCACCCAAAAAAAATCACTCAAAAAAGCTTGGTATTACAAGGGGGGATGAGGGAAGTTCCCCATGAAATTCTAACAATCAATTTAACTTTTTATCTGGTGTTGTTATTTTTAGAAATTGGACAATTATGTTTGAAACAAAAAAATTATTAAGTTCAAATTATTAAAAAATATTTAGAGACATTTTAAAGAATATGTTGGTTTTATTAAAGATAATCGTCTAAACTGACTTAAGGGAGAAAGTATGTGTCAGTCCACTGATACCGTTTATTGATTGGGTTATTGTAATTATCAATCTAAATCAAAGGAAAAGTTATTTGGCTATGTGTTTGTGATTGTCATATATATTAGATTAAAAATAACTACTGGAATCAATAGAGCTGTGTTATCCATTCAGAAATAGTTTTATTTCAGCTGGAGCGATCGGACAATACTCGGGTCACGCTGTTATCCGTTCCACTGCGAGCCAGTGGACTATATATGTGTGAGGTCTCCGCAGAAGCTCCGTACTTCACTTCTGTTCATGGACAGACTTGGATGAGCGTTGTTGGTCAGGAAATTTCCTTCATTATGAAAATAGATTTTTTTTTAATAGAAATTATGTTTGATCATATTTTGCATTTATGAGGCATCAATAGAAATATGTACAGTAATAAGCATCATCACAGGTTAAATTTGGTGGAACTTGTAGTATCTTATTTCATATGATTCAATACTAAAAACAATAAATAACAAACAAAAAGGAACAATAACATAAACACAATAAAAAAATTTGAAATCAATAACATGAACTACATAAAACAATAACAACAAAAAACATAATGTAACAACATAGTAACATAAAATAACAATAACATAAACTACACAAAACAAAATGAAACAACAAAACATAACACAATATCATAAACTACACAAAACAAAAACAAAAATCATAACACAATAATAATTAACAATTAACAATAACAACTTTGAACTTTCATCGCTTTGAAATAAAAAAAATTATGATTTGATCAATTTGAAACGAACAACATGATTAATTCCTAATTATTATTACTATGTCTAAAATTATTGATATAAATTTGAGTACTTTCAACAATAGATTGATATATTCTAAAAACAAATTAACTTAAACTATTCACCAATTCAAAGCTGCAATATGATGTTTTATTTATATGAAAACTTCTAAAGCGCCATCTCTGTGATAAAACGAATAACACAAACTTGGTAAGGGATCTGTGAAACATTAAACTTTAAAGTGTTAAACTGCCACCATTATGGGAGCAAACCCCAGGGTGCTATATGTGGTAATCTGTGAATTTGGTATGCATCTCTCTCTCCACCGAAAATACTTTCACTCTCGCAAAGTCATTCGACAAATTAAATTCAAAGCTAAAATAATTTATTTTGTAGTTTTCTTTCACTTAAACAATATTTTTTATTAAATATAATTGACATGCATTTTAATAGAGTTGTTTTTTAATCTGTGATAATAGTAAGTCTATATTTAAATTTCTGGACCATAATAAGTAACATAGTAATGAAGGCAAATTTTTAAGATTAAATTATGGTTGATTTATTTTATGAGGGATGTTATTCTTTTACTAAACATTAATGAAAAATTGTAATACAATATATTTATTTGTCAAAGATTACCTCAACCAAAAGTATACCCAATATAAATATATGTTTAAAAGACAAAACATGTTTAATAAATAATCTATTTTAGCTGTAAGGAATAAGCTATTAAAAGATATTTTTGAACAGAAATACAGACTTTTAATATTATCTTACAAAATGATTATCTCAATTACATATATTGATTAAACATTAAACACTCATGAATCTTGAATAATTAATTAGTGATATATAACTAACTGTATTGAATAATAATATATACGACTAATTTACAGTATAATGTTTTGTTTGTAATTCTTTAATTTAACAGTGAATTAAAATATTTCAATACATTATTATTTGCTTGAACAACATAAACATTCTTGTTACAAAATTGAACTAATACCAACAGTAAATGTAAAAGAATATATTTCAATTAATTTTTCAATAGAATAATTTAACCATCAACTATTAACTTGTATTGTATTACACTCCTAGACTATAGTTTGAAACAAGTCATTTTATAAAAATTAAAGTTAATCAGCGTTTAAATCAAAATATATAATAATAATAATATATGACTGTTTTCAAAATCTGTCGATAAACATGAGAATTATTTGCCTATTCTCCATAAGATTAAAATGGGAAAGAGTGAGTAGGTTTGCTGCTGTGAGGAACACTGAAAGTAGCCATTTATACCATCAAAAATTTTTTTTTTTTACACCAACTTTCATCAACATCTGTCCATAAATATAGGAGTTTATAATCTCCATATGATTAACATGGGAAAAGAGTATGCAGGTTGATTGCCATGATAAACACATAAACTAATTTTTTAGCACAAATGTATGGATCTCAACCACATGAAGCTAAATATCAAGTTTCATCCAAAAATATTAGATAATAAGTGAAAAATTATTTTTTTTTATCCTCCATAAGATTAACATTGGAGCCTCAAAATACAACGTACTGTGTTTAGATTTTTTTATATCTCGGTAACCGTTGAAGATAGAGAAAAACTTCAAGGAACTTAATTGTGTAGTTTTTTAAATGTTTCCAATGGTGAATATAAATTAGAAATTTTTAAAAATTACATGTGAAAAACGCAAAAAAACCCCATTTTGTACAAAACCCCCCCAAACTACCCGTTCCCATTGACCGATATGTTCTGGTTTACGAACTCGTCCGAGCATTTGTTAATACAGTCTCTAAAATTTGGTCTCTGATCGGATTTTTACGAGAGTTATCGTGTTCACAACATATATATATTTATATAATAATATATATATATATTATAGTAAATATATAAAAAATTTTAACGACTATTGTTTTTGTCTCTATAGAAGAAAAAATTAACATGGTCTCGGTTAACTCTTATGTGACCTACGGTAATAGCTTTATAAAATTCGCTAAAAGTACTTGGTCAGTCTCAGTTCAAAGGTTAATTTTTGTCTTAATATTTTGGCCATTTCAAACAATTCAATTGTTTGGATAAAACTAATAGGTTTTATTTTTTAGTTATATTTTAGTATTTATTATATTTTTAGTAATTTTGGAGAACTATTAATTTTAAATTGCCATGTATTTTTTCTTATTTAGGTGCCCAGAGACCAAAAACAATAGTCGTATAATTTTCATATTTATTATATATATTTGTATATATATATATAAATATTATATATGTGTCTGTGAACACGATAAAAACTCTCGTAAAAATGTGATCGAGACCAAATTTGGTAGAGACGTGTATTTACAAAATGCTCGGACGAGTTCGTAAAAGACATATCGGTCAATGAACGGGTAGTTTTTTTGTACCCCAAAATGGGGTTTTTTGCGTTTTTTAACATGTAATTTTTAAAATTTCTAATTTTATCTTTTCACCATTAGAATCAGCTTAAAAAACTGCACAATTAAGTTTTAAAGTTTTTCTCTATCTCAATTACAGATATAAAAAAATCTAAACACAGTACGTTGTATTTTGGGGCTCCAATGTTAATCTTATGGAGATAAGGAAAATTAATATTTCACTTATTAACCAATACTTTGGATAAACTTTATATTTAGCTTAATGTTTATTCATCCATTTTATGCTTAAAAATCATAGTTTATGTGTTTATTTCAGCAAACCTTACTCTTTTTATGTTAATCATATGAATAGAAAAATTTTTTTATGAACAGATGTTGATGAAATTGTGTAATATGTTAAATAAAAATTTTTGTATGTATAAATCCTACTCTCCAGTGTTCCTACAGAAAACTAATTTTTTTAATCTTAAAATGAAAACTAATATTTCTCAGTTTATGGACAGATTTTTATAAAATTCATTAATTTTATTATTATACATTATATGGTGATTTAAATTATAGTATGGGTATTTTTAATTTAATTATAGTTTGGGGCTAATAAGATTTATTTTAATCATAATTATACAAAGTTTTCGTATATTATTATATTTATGAGGGGATTGGGAACAAATATTAAAATGAAATAAATATTAATATTTCATATTTGCAAAATCATTAAGAATTATAATAATAAAATTTATTCATATTTTAATGGATTACTGGTTGAATTAAGAAAATATTAAAAACTATAGTCAGACTCAGAATAGTTCGCCTGAATAAAGTTAAATTCACCAATACTGTGCAGTGTGCATGTTGAATGTATTTGTGGCAAGGCGATGTTGTATAGAGTAGATGAACCAGAAAGGCGAGAGCAGCCGTGTCGCCACTCCAATGAATCACCTGCACCGGCCCAGCGTGTGTATTAATCAATTACACAGATTAAACATAGTTACTGAAACGTGTTAGCCAACTTTTCCCATTAGTCATAGGGACAGTTTTGGCAGCTAAGCCGCTTACCCGCGGTCATCTCGGTGGCCTTTATTGCTCTACAACTGCAAGTTTCACAGATATAATAGACTATCATTTCAGTTCTTTTGTCCCAACAACGTGAATTTTATCGGTTTTGGTCTGTATGCTTTTGAGAAATGAACTTGGTTGAGATATTCAGTTTATACATTAATTCATTCACGTTGGGTCATGTTATGTTCTTTCAGTTCAATATGAACCACTAATTTTCCATAATAATTTCAAAAATTGCTTTCTATATTTTTGAGTAAACTAGATAAATCCAACTAAATATGTTTACTCACTGTGCACCATGCAAAAAGATTTTTGTATTACTTCTCTGTGGAAAATCGGTTAGATCATGGATATGTATAAAGGGAATGTTTTCACTTCAACTAAACAACTGTTATGTTTAAAATTTTCATTTTATAAATTACTAATTAGAGCTAGACATTTCCATGTCATAAAATAATAGTTTAATCTTAATATGTTATAAATCCTCTAATGTCCTGTTTGAATATTTTAAACTTAAACTCCACTAAAGCAGGACAAATTATGAAAAATTTCACATGTACGATTTATGATAAAATACGATGAAATGATACGATGGGCAAACAGTGTATGTATTTTATAAATTAGTGTTTATAAAATTTATTTTGTATTTTTTTAAAATTTGTGAAAAATATTTCATTCTGTGTTTGTGTGCGCGAGAGTGTGTATTTAACGGGCTGTAAAATGATCAAAGGTACCCTGGTGTAAGATGATATTGTCTGTCTTAAGAGTAACAAATCTGTATGAGAAAAATTTGAAAATTATATTTTTTACAATTAAGTTATAGAAAACTAAAATATATAATGCATTACAATTTCACAGTCCTACCACAGGAAGGACCCAAGATTAGTGGGGGACGGTCACACTATGCGGTGGGGCAGGATCTCAGTCTCAACTGTACGGCGGGGCCCTCCCACCCAGCCCCCCGCCTACAATGGTTCCTCAATGGACACCAGGTACAATCTGAGTAACAACATAACCTAATATTATATTAGACATTTTCTTGCTTCCCTGTTTTATCTTCTGTGATTAGATTTTTTTCTCTAACAGAGTAAACATTACAGGTGAGGTCAGAATCACAAGCAGTCACTCACCGACATAAACAGCTGTTGTCTTCATCAGCTGAGTTAAAGTTGACTCTGAGACCTGAACACTTTCATCAAGGTCGTATGAAAGTGCAGTGTTTAGCCTCGTTGCCCACCCCGCACCATACCCAGCACGAGGCTAACATGATCGGTAAGTATCTGTCTGAAGCTCATTTGATGGAAAAACTATTGTCACTTAATGTATAGGAGTTTAATATCAAAATGGTTATACAGAGGGAATCAATAAAAGAAATAAATTATTAAATTAATCCAATTTTCGGGAATACATGCCGTACAGGCCTTCGGCCTATGGTGATGGGCAGTTGAGGTTAAAAAAAATATATATATATATTATAAAATATCAGTGAGAATTTCCCTCTGATACGAATACAATGGGTAGTTCTTATATGAACCTATTATAAGATCCATTCACCATTTTCGATTGGGTCTACTTATCTAAGTAAGAAGGTAAGTAAGGTCGTAAGAAGGCATGGGTTAGTAAGCCATTCACAGAAATAAAATGACTTATAAATTTTGTACTTGAATTGAAGATACATAAAGTGTTTTTTCAACTTTTCTACAAATAGGATATTGTAAACTGAACATCTGACAGTAAACTTTAAATGGAGCACATTCCCTTGTTTTTTGTACATTTGAAAGTATTTTTTTGTAAATAACCACCATTTTAGTATATGGCAGTCACATTATTATTTGTTATAGAACACCTTTATGGCAGTTTTGGATAGTAGGCCCTAAACATAATTTTGAGAAATTTTTATGCCTGATTAACTTTTGATATGGGTTCAAGAGGGTATACAATCTACAGAGATACTAAGTTAATAAAATATTATGATTTTTTATTGACTGTCACCATTGTTACATATCTTTTAAACTAAACATTTTACAATAAACCTTTTTTAAATTAGAGCAATATTTTTTGAGATGTTTAATCATAAGTATAGTTCAGATTTGTATAAATAATCGCCATTTTTCACAATGGTCAACTTACTTTTCACAATTTTGTTGAAAGTTTTCTTTTTAAAATGATGATTGTGTTTATTTTCTAATCTTTTTTTGTGTTGGCAGCCCTGAGAGCAGGAGAGGGTCGGCAATATCAAGTCAATCCATGGTTACTAATCTTTGCGATCGCAGCTGTGTCTTCATGATATCAAATTTACACTTTTGAAAATTGTAATATTTTATTTAAAATATTAAATTATTATATTTTTTTTATTTCGACTACGTTAAATTTTATTGACTTGTTTTTGTACTGGTTACAATGATAAATATCTACACTAAAACCCCATTACATAAACAAAATTATATACTGTGGGCTACTTTAATTCTGCACTATACAATTTTCGTAATAACTTACCTTTCTACAATCAGTTGTTTTTCAATAGTTGTGGTAAGACTAATTAATTGATAGTTTCACTTAGTGTCTAATTTGTTTCTTTAAACTTACATGTTTATCTCTTTAACAATGATTAGAACAATGTAGTTTGATTATTAAGAAAATTCAGAATATCATACTCTGATTTTTTTATTGTATTTACATCTAGTAGAACAGTAAAACTAGTTTAAAATTAAATTTATTTGATCCTAAAAATAGATACAATCAGAAACTTTTTGGTTGATATTTTATAATTAATATATATATTTATTTGTAACATTCACTTAATCACTATCTTGTTACAATATATTTCAAGACTTTTGTGTTTTTTTCAATAAATATTTTTGAATAAGAAATTTATTTCTTAAATCTTTCTACCAAACTCAGCATAGCATAGCCAAAAGCAAGGAAGTACTTTAAATAATGAATGACTGGTTTCTTTTGTAATATACATGTACTTTTGATAATTTGCATTTAGTTTTATTAGATTAACACATGAAGATCTAGGAATACGTGGAACTTCCTGAAGTTGAGTTTTTCTAATGGTTATCCTTACTGAGTAATCATTAGTAATAATTTATTCATGGCTACAGCTTAGTAAATGCATAAGAGCCACAAACTCTAAGACTGAGCAATGTCAAGAAGTTTTCAATGTTTAGAGGCAGAAAGCAGGAAGTGGTTCATAACTCAGAAGTAGCAACAGAGAACAATAGAGAAGCAAGTTAAAAACAACTTTACAGCAACTGTTCATTCTAGACTAGAACAACTCAATCATTCTTTCCTAACTCTTTTTGTCTTAAAATTTGAAGTGTTAAACTTAATGTGGTACATTTCATAACTGAGAGAGTATAATTAATAAACCGACTGGATGGTTTCTAATATTTGCTCAATATTGAGGTTGTTTTATACACTATGTAAAAATCTGAATTAGAGAGAGTGGTGGACTTCCAAAAATTCACTCCACTCCAATTACTCAATTCCCCGATAGATGGAAACAGTATTGATTTATAATTTAAAAATTCAGGAAGTCAATGGGTGCAGTTTACATATTTCAATACCTGAAATAAGTTAATCTATTCCGGTTCATTAATACCCGTAATAAATAATGTTTACAAAACTCCATTAGTTTGTCTAGGGATTTATAACCTCACCAAATAAACCAGTGAAGTTAATACAACATTGTTCCCAATTTTAATTTGAAAAATAAAAATACCCTAAAAATTGAAACTATAATACAATAGCTGAATAGCAATACAATACAACTGCAATAATAGCAACTGAATGTGCAAATAGTATGTAGCACAGTACGGTTAGATACAAATTCCCCTACAGCAACAATATTATCTTATTTAATAATTCTTCTTAGTCAGGTTGATTCCAAAACAAAAATGTATTACCAATCTTTATTATTTAAAATACTTTTAATAGTTAAACAAATATTTTAAAATTTACTATTTTATAGTTAATGGTAATTACTCGTTATGCTGTTTTATTGACAAGCAAAGTGAAGCTATTATTGTAGGTTTCATAGCAAGACCTAAGCCCAGGACCATATTACTTTTTCGTTTTGAGCTGCCTAGAGACAAAAAGTAGTTTTTATGTGTAATTATTAAATATTTTCTTTTCTTACCATTAAAATCATCACATAAAATACACAATTTAAAACTTTAAAGCTTTGCTTTATCTCCAAAGGTTACCGAGATATTAAAAAAACTAACACAGTATGTTGTATTTGGGGGCTCCAATATTAATCTTATGGAGAACGAGAGAAAATTAATATTTCACTTATTAACCTAGGCTATATTTTTGGATGGAACTTGGTATTTAGCTTCATATGTTTGTGATCCATACATTTATGCATAACAACCATAATTTATGTGTTTTAATGGCAGAGAACCTGCCTACTCTTCTCCCATGTTAATCATTTATAGAATAGGCGAACTCCTTAATTTATGGCCAAATGTTGATGAAACTTGGTATATGGTCAAAATAAAAATAGCTAATGGTAAAAATGCATACTTTCAGTGTTCCTCACAGCAGTAAACCTGCATACCTTTCCCATGTTAATCTTATGGAGAATATCATCTCTTATTTATTACGGATATTGATCAAACATGTTATCTATTACTTGTATTATTGATTTGTAAATTCACTGAGTATGCAGATCTGCTGTGAAGGGGGTATTTATAGAATACAGTAACTTGATTGGAAAATTTTAGAATAATTAAGCAAAGAGCTTAAAAATAATTTTTTTAAATATTTTTACATCAAATAAAGCACCATGAAATTGTATGTTTTTTTAGATATTATTAAAAATATAAATTTAAAATAATTATTCCAACATTTTAGATTCTAAAAAAGGGGTAATACCTTCAGCAGTATTGTTCAGTTTGGCCATCTCACAACCTGCTAACAGTGAGTAATTTCTTAATAAAATTTACAACATACATGTATAATAAAATTATCTATATTCTGGAAAGTAATTTGGGCTATATAACATGATTTAACACATTCGATGCTGTGATTATGAAAATGAAAATAAAATTGTAGTGATAGTTATTTTCATCACACGGGCAAAAGTGTTTGTCTACGGTTCACAAACGTGTTTTACGCGCGAAACGAAGTTGAGTTTGAAAATGTGATTAAATACTGAAGAAACACTTTTACTTTGAACAAATGTTTTTATCAAACAGCAAAAAATACTGTAACATACAAAATAAAATTTTAAATTTGATTATTTACTAAAATCTAGTCTAAGTTTCTATCTTTATTATTTTTTTGTTAAAAATAAACATACAGCTGCTGAAAAACTATTGTATGAAATCTCTTATTTAAAATGCACAAAATTTATTTTTTATGAACATAACTTTTGAAAAATTAAAAAATTTTCAAACGGTTTTGTTTAAATTTAAATTGTGAGAACATAAAAATTTTTAGTTTGAAATAAACAGATATTTTTTCAATCCCTATATTTTACAAAGCTAAAGCATTAACTTTAATTAAATTGCTTTTATTTTTTTATTAGTTTTGACTGTGGGATAAATTTGGAAAATATTACATCTAAGACTTTGATAAGTAAAGGAGTCACCAAAATCGAAGAGTGACTAAATCCAATCTGGTTACCAGAGAGCGCCGAGGGCAGGACATGAGAGAAAGCTGTGGGTCTCTCAGGTAGAGGATTATCAATTTGGGGATGAGGAAACAAGGGAAAAGTATACACTTTGGGAAATCATTTGTTGTTGTTGTATAAATCCTTGAATATGGTAAAATGTATGTAAGGAGAGTTAAATTTTGACTAACGTAGATTTTGGAAGTGGGAAGGGATGCAATGTACCTTAAAGGGTACCTTGAGTTTGTCTGATGTACAGATCAAACTATAATTTTGGACCAATAGGATGCATCCTACTTCGGCTGACTTAGTTCAGGTATGTATGTACATGTGGGGAGAGTGTGGTTTAAAAATATATTGTCCGACTCATATACGAGAGTTGTCCACAAAGTAACCTTCATTTTGAAATACAAAATAAAACCAGTAGAGATACAAGAAATTATATACATCTTAAAACTATAGATTTTCTCTACTTTTCTACATATCCACCAAACAAATTTCAGCTCTTATCATATCTCTAAACAGTTTTTGAAATTTTGTCTATAAAAAAAATCTGCCGACTGAGTAAGTAGCCAACCTATCACAGCATTTTGAAGCTCTTCATCACCAGCAAACCTGTTGAGATGCAAACCACTACTTCATGTGCGGGAAAAGATGAAAATCACTGGAAATCACTAAATAATTCAAATTACTAATTTGTTTAGTTTTTAAAGCTGGTTTTAATAGTGGTAGTCAATTTATAATTTACCTTAATTGTTTTAAGATATACATCATGTAGAAACCCACTTTTTTGGAGTCGGAGGACCTCAAAACGGATACATCTACTCTCAGATCATGATTTAACACATTCGGTGCTGTGATTATGAAAATGAAAATAAAAATTGTAGTAATAGTTATTTTCATCACGGGCAAAAGTGTTTGTCTACGGTTCACAACGTGTTTACGCGCGAAACGAAGTTGAGTTTGAAAATGTGATTAAATACTGAAGAAACACTTTTACTTTGAACAAATGTTTTTATCAAACAGCAAAAAATACTGTAACATACAAAATAAAATTTTAAATTTGTTTATTTACTAAAATCTAGTCTAAGTTTCTATCTTTATTATTTTTTTGTTAAAAATAAACATACAGCTGCTGAAAAACTATTATATGAAATTGTGAATATTTAAAATGCGCAAAATTTATTTTTTATGAACATAACTTTAAAAAAATTAAAAAATTTTCAAACGGTTTTGTTTAAATTTAAATTGTGAGAATATAAAAATTTTTAGTTTGAAATAAACAGATATTTTTTCAATCCCTATATTTTACAAAGCTAAAGCATTAACTTTAATTAAATTGCTTTTATTTTTTTATTAGTTTTGACTGTGGGATAAATTTGGAAAATATTACATCTAAGACTTTGATAAGTAAAGGAGTCACCAAAATCGAAGAGTGACTAAATCCAATCTGGTTACCAGAGAGCGCCGAGGGCAGGACATGAGAGAAAGCTGTGGGTCTCTCAGGTAGAGGATTATCAATTTGGGGATGAGGAAACAAGGGAAAAGTATACACTTTGGGAAATCATTTGTTGTTGTTGTATAAATCCTTGAATATGGTAAAATGTATGTAAGGAGAGTTAAATTTTGACTAACGTAGATTTTGGAAGTGGGAAGGGATGCAATGTACCTTAAAGGGTACCTTGAGTTTGTCTGATGTACAGATCAAACTATAATTTTGGACCGATAGGATGCATCCTACTTCGGCTGACTTAGTTCAGGTATACGAGAGTCGTCCACAAAGTAACCTTCATTTTGAAATACAAAATAAAACCAGTAGAGATACAAGAAATTATATACATCTTAAAACTATAGATTTTCTCTACTTTTCTACATATCCACCAAACAAATTTCAGCTCTTATCATATCTCTAAACAGTTTTTGAAATTTTGTCCAAAAAAAAATCTGCCGACTGAGTAAGTAGCCAACCTATCACAGCATTTTGAAGCTCTTCATCACCAGCAAACCTCTTGAGATGCAAACCACTACTTCATGTGCGGGAAAAGATGAAAATCACTGGAAATCACTAAATAATTCAAATTACTAATTTGTTTAGTTTTTAAAGCTGGTTTTATTAGTGGTAGTCAATTTATAATTTACCTTAATTGTTTTAAGATAGACATCTTGTAGAAAACCACTTTTTTGGAGTCGGAGGACCTCAAAACGGATACTTCCACTCTCAGATAAAAGTAAACAATTTTGACGAAAGCAATACTTTCTCCCTATACTATCGTAATAAGTGGGAGAAAGTAAAAAGAGAAAATTTATATTGTAATCAGATACTTGGCTGGAAATTATAATTGCCTTTAAAATAACACAAATTAAAAGCCTTCCTCGTATAAAACAACATTTAGAGACTATTGTTTGAATTAAACATTGTTGTTGTGAGAAGAGAGTGAAAAGAACACAGGTACTGGAGCGACACACACACAAAAATAAGTCAAATATGAAGTGATAATAGGTGTAACTAAAATGTACATTAAAACAACTTACTTACTGTAATTAATTAATTTATTATTATTAATTAATTTAATGTAATTATTAATTTAATATTTTATAAATACAAAACCTATATTGCTACTACTTTTTACCTCTAATTTAACTAATACCTTTATGAGAAACTAAAACAAAACTACAACTTAACAGCACAATACTTTTCTGAGAAACAATACCGTGACGGTAAAGTTTTCTTACCTCCCAAGTTCTATTTATGTTTTTGAGCTTAGAGCGAAAGTTTCCCTGATGTAAAGGAATGAATTCGTGGAAGGAAAAGTTAGGGATCAGTAATGCAAAACACACGACTGTGAACTCGTTAGTAAAATACACATTACATTGTCTGGCTGTTAAGTGGGTGAATCAATCTTAATTAAATCTTAATCAAATTCAAAGCCATCTAAATTAACTTCAATACATTTCAGATGCAGGTAAGTTTTTGTATATTCATAAACATACAGAGTATTATTTTTATACATGAGTACACACTCAAAAAATTCCATTTATGATGTGTAACCTTACATCATCATAGTCTGTCATCATAGTTTTATGTAAATAGGTTTTATCTGAACATTTTAAATTCACAAAGGGTTAGTTCTATCAATTTTCAAAGAGAGATGATATTTTAAAAATTCTAAACAAATCTTAAGAGGAATTTCATATGAATGGCTTTACTCTTACCTTAAAAACAGAAAGCAACAAGTTTATATAAATGGTGTACGGTAACTTCAAATGTTACAAGTTTTAACTCAGGGGTGCCTCAAGGATCTATACTTGGGCCCATTTTATTTTGAATTTATGTAAATAATTCTCAACCAATAAAACAATATGATGTTATACAATATATGGATGATACAAAATTATTTATCTAAAAAAATCAACAGAGGATTTAGAAATTGAAATGTTTTATGACGTGAACTCATATGTTCAATTTTTTTCTGGTGTAAACTTAAATGTGAATTTTCCTAAATCAAAATAATAACTTTCAATACTAAATCAACAAACAAATTTGGCTTAAAAATAATTATTATTTATAATTTTGAAATAGAAGAATTTCAAATAGATATGAAATTTCTTGGAATATTCTTAGACAAAGAATTGACCTGGAATAATCATATAAATCATATTAGTTCAAAAATATCTTCAATTATTCATGTACTAAGGCACTTAGTAAAAAAATACTTCCCAATACCTATTCTTTTAATGGCATATTATGGATTGATTTACTCTCATTTATTCCATGGTATAACAATTTTGGGCAGATGCACTGAAAAAGAGTGATATGATTATTTGAATTTAAAAAATAATAAGAATTATATGTAAATTAAATGTTAGGGAATCATGTAAATAAGCTTTCAAAATGTTGCATTTACTCACACTCCCATGCATTTACATTTTGAGAACGATAATGTATTATCTTTCCAAAAATGAATTAATGAGTTCGTTAATGGCTGTTTATTAATAAAACAAAAAAGTGACATTAAGAGTAAAACAACGCAGACTTAATATTCTTAAACCTTACATCCCAGGCAGGGATAAAACTAATTAATAAGATACCAAAAGAATTGATAAAACATAAAAACTCAACAACATTTAAAAGAAAATTGAAAAAAAATTTAATCACCAACAGGTTTTACAGAGTTGATGAATTCATGGATCATACTCTACATTTTAATAACTAATTGTTTTAACCACTAAATACATTTTTTAAATATATTTTTATACATTTTATTTGGTATGAAACTAGGTTTAAAAATCTGTAATCCTCTTGTTTGTTCTATTTCAATAGTCAATTTTAAACAAAACTGTTTGTTGTTTTAACCAGTAATTGCTAATTATAAATACTTGTTTTGGTGGCAATAAAAATTGTATTATAATTATCTTTAATTATTACTTGTACATCTGCAATTAAAATCAAAATTTAGAAATTAATATTACTATCGAATTAGATATTTTTTTATTTGACTACCATATCAATAACTATAAGAACAATGTCTACACATTTCTGGAAAGTTGTACGATCTTTGATAACAAATATACAAATATAATAGGTGTCTTTAATATTCCACAAAACAGAAAACCCCTATGGAAATACTTTTCTCTTACTGTTTTCTATCTTTGATGAAGTGTACGTATTGATGACAGAAAGTTAGACACTTTACTTCACTACAAACAGGCAAGTCAAAATTTCAAAGAATTGATAGCCTTTATGCCTTTATGACTTCATGCATATCTGCAAATGAGCGATGCATTACTGGGCTGGCAGGCATTAAACTAGTCTGAACAGCAAAGTGTTTGCAAGACTTTGAGCCTCTCTGTCGTATTGCCTTTATTGCCTTGCTGTAAGTAGTTAAAATGAAACACAGCTGGAAGTGCCTAATGCTATGCTGGCAAATATTTTACTGTTCATGTCATTTTCTGCCTGCCCTAAACTGTGTGTTCTAAGCTATAACTCCATAAAATTTCAAATTTAAATTTATAACTAATTATTTTTGTTTATATCTTATATTTTATCATTAATATTATTATTATTTTATTTGTTTTTTCTTACATCAGTTATATCTTTTACTTGGCCATGGTGTGGCTGTGTTTTTATTTCACCATTTCATTGTATTATTATCATTTTATTAGTTTAACCCGTGGCGGTCCTGTGGTGAGAAAAATCTTAACCAAGTTGGTTTGTAATTTTAAAGTCAGATTGTCTTAAAAATTGAGATGCCAGCTAATTCTCAAGGAGTAGATCTGAATATGACTGTGTACAGTCCCGCATTGATAGAAGTGGGGGACAGATCATGATTGTGTTGCTACTGTACTTAACTGTACTTGAAAGAAGCAATTCGTAACAAAACTCGTGAAACATATATTAAAAATATACAAAAACGCAATCAGAAATCCATCCTATTTCCAAAATTTTTTGTTTTTGAATAGAAAACTCAAACTATTCATTGTATAGCATGAATAAGCCAATGTAAGAAACGAATTTGTGTAAATTAATTTCCTTTTTTCTTTTCAAACCTCATTCCATATCTAACACGATCAGTTGACGACAGGCTAATAATAATTGTATGGAATTAGTTATACGTTAAAATAACTTTTTAATACAGTATAATTTCAAAATGGGTTTAAATCAATGACCAATATAAACTAACTAATATTGATTTGACAGCTCTTTGTTTTTCTTTCTATTAAATCTTTGAAGTACAAAGACAGCTGATTATTACCAGTAGGTGGTTTATTGATATTGATAGCAAAATGTGACTAATATCGCGTAAAAAGTGGGTTTTTAAATGCTCGTGATCTACTTTTTAAGAGTCAGCGGACAATTTTAAGCATATAAAAACCTTTTCTGAATTGTAGAGAATGTATGAAATAAGTTTCATTGTTATCAGTTCTCCCGTTTTTTTGGAGAAGACATGTAAAATGCCTCCTGGAGCGTCACAGACAAACAAACACAATTTGAGATAAGACTTGTTTCGGCTTCTCTAACGCATGAAACGTAAAAATAACTAAAAAAATTAATAAATCTGAGCAATGTACAGACAAAACTCTAATTTTATTTATATAGATTTAAAAAATAATAATGTTTCAAATTACAAATAAAACTGTAATGGCCTGAAAGTGGTTTTACCATGAACAAATCCTACTCACATGTGCAAAAAGGTGTGGAATGAAGTTTTAAACAATACATCTAATGCTTCACTAATGCTATCATACAACAAAATGATTGATGGAAATTGAAATGTAAAAAATGTATTTATTAAGGCATATTAAAAAATTTTATTTAAACCATTTAAACTGTGTTATGTTATGTGTTATAATTTAGCTGATTAACTTATCTAATACGTGTTTTATTCTATCCAAGCAAAGCTTAGTTTCCCAGTACTTGTTTGTTATCTGCAATGTTGAAACTTTAAGCATTCAACTAGTCCCAATATTGACTAAGCTAAAGGATCTCTTCAAACTGTCAAGAGGCAGGAAATAAAGTAAAAGAAGTCCCAAAACATCTGCAACGGCCATAAAAACAAAACCTGAGACATCTTTGGAGACAGATGTTTAAAGCTACTTCACAACAGTTTATTTTAAGTTGCAAGCAGTTACTTCTTCACTTTCCTCATCTTTTACGTGAGCGCTGAACTTTACAAAATAACTACTTTAAATGGTTTTCAAATTAAGAAACTTGTTTTTATATGCATTAAAAAATAAATAGGCAATGATAATAATTCGGAAGTATTTTAGTCACTACATAAAAACTGAAACTATTACTTTATTCTTTAAATGATATAAATATAAACTTGAATTTACTCACTTAAAACTGATAGAAGTATAGTTGAAGACAGTAAGGAGGTCTTGATACAACAAAAAGTTATCAATTTTTTATTTCCTTATTTGTGAACTTTATCCTTGTGAAATGACAGTTTTCCACAAAGCTCACAAATAAGGCAATAAATTTAATTGATACTTAGCTTCTTGCTAATAGGAAAATTATATAAGAAATATTTAAAAACTAAGTTAGTCATAAGGGCAGCCAGAGGTAAAGACATGGTCAAAAAAGAGTGGCCCACAAAGATTTACATTGACAAATTTATTTACTGAGACAAAGGGAATAAAGCAAACAATTTTACTAAAGAAAAAATTAGTTTTAGGATAAATGTTTGTAATAATTTTTATTCGTAACACCATCTCAAATATCAAAAGATTTTGGTGTTTTCCCAAAATTTCGATAACACTTTTTATCGTAAATTCCCCGAACCATATTTAATACTCATAGTACTAATTTAAAAAAATATTGATCAATATTCTACTCATATCATTATTATTCAATTACTTTAAAAATTGTAAATTATTTTTACAAGAATATATAAATAGGTACCGGTATCTAGTTTAATTGAAAATTGGAGAGCAAATGTTATATTTGGGTAGAAATTTATGTTATATCATTGTGGTAATGTATAAGAATGAAATTGTTCCAGAGGGTACACTTAAAACTGTTGTGGCTGGATGAATACAGATATTTTCTTCAATCGTAGCTGAATTATGGGTAAGTTGTAAATTGAAATGTATTTTATTCAATTTTTAATATTAGCTGGCAAAAATATGTAAATAATAAATTTTTCTTGTCTTTTTTTATAGTTCAATTTGATTTGCATAGTAGTTATTCAGTATTAATTATAATTCATTCTCAGATAGACCGCATCTTCTGTATATATAAAATTCAAAGCCCTCACTCACTCATCACTTATTCTACCACTTCCCGATTACCTACGAGGCTGAAATTTGGTATACTGGTTCTTTAGGCCTAAAATAGGAAAGTCTGATAGTTTTTGTGACAGTTTTCCCATAAATCTCTACCCTATACTCCTTCAAAGTTCCCATGTTAATCTTATGGGGAAATAATTTTGTTTTGGATTCCAACATATGTATCTTACCTTTTAAGATATAAACAGCAGCTGTTTTTATTTGTACCATTGAGCGAGCCAAAGAAGCAAGCATAAAGTAGTACTTAATGATATCTAATTACTATATAAATAGAATTTTTTCAATACAAATTTTGGGGATTATGTTTCATAATTAAAAATCAAATGTAGGCTATAATTGTTGGACAAGTTAAAAATAATTACAATGTTTATACGTACTATGTTTATTATAATTATCAGCTGTTGTATATTTTTTATATTTTGCTTTTGATATCTGACATGTATCAAAAGTTAAACCTAATAAATCTGTTTTGTACATCGCTGCAAGGCACGACGGGTAACACTAGTAGGTCTATATAACGCAGTAAAGTAATAAATGTTCACTATAATATAAAACAAGACCTATCAAAATCTAAAAGTTTTTAATACAAATATATCAAACAAAGTCGTGTTAGTTACAAAATTTTGAAAAGTTGATTAGTTTGTTCCAGTGTAATTATTAAAACTTAGTTGTTTTTTTGTGCGAGTGGAATTACTGAATGTCAGATTACACGAGTATTATTATAAACAATGCCGCAATTAAAAAATGTTAGTCTTTCCTATATTTCGTATTGCAGTTAGGTTTGGGTTTGGTTTAGGTCGGGTTGGAACATTGTGAATCAATCCACTTTGAATCAATTTATTTCTTTTGAGTGAATGTTGTTAATATATTTTATCAGTATTGTGTTGATGTATTAACTGTTTATAATATAAACTGTTCCGTGGTCCAGAATATCTAATCTTTCACAACAAAGTCTTAATGCTATTCAACTTTGGAACATGGCTAATCTTAAAGTTAACACGTATTAACTTATAAGCATTACGAAGTCCGCCGGGTCAGCTAGTTTAATTTTATTATATAACAGACAAAAAAAATTGATATATTTGGCAAACAGACAAAAGCAATAATGATAGTAATGAGTGATGACAATAATTCGGAAGAATTTTAGACACTCTATAATTTCTTTTCTAGTCATTTTGCTTGTCTTTTTTATAGTTCAATTTCATTTGCTTCAGAAATTTGTAAAATATAAATGTATTTTTTTAAATGTTAAAATGTTAAGGTTAAGGTGTTAAGGTTTAGGCCAATGGAGTCAAAATAAATTTTTCATAGTCACAAAATTTTTTCCGACAAATATTTCTAAACCCTATTTTATAAAAGGAAAACCTTTAAAATTCATGATAAATTATGTTCAGAAACATTACTAAATTGGAAAATTACTATAGCAACCTAAACTAAAGATTTCTTAAAAACAAATTGTTTGATATTGCTCCTATTTTACTTTTTTAATTCAAAGAATACAAACAAACGGATGAAAGATATGTAACACTGATTTTGATATTACAAAGTTTCTAAAAAAAATAAACGGTATCAGTAGTCTGACACATAATTTCTCCTTTAAGTAAATTTCAAAACAACAATCTTTAATAAAACTATAATATACTCTAAAGTTTGTCTAAATATTATGTAATAATTTATTGTTTCAAAAATAACCATCCAATTTCTAAAAATAACAAGAGAAACAAAGTTAAATTAATTGTTTGAATTTTATGGGGGAACTCCCCCCTCTACACAGTAATACCAACACTACATACCAAGTTTTGTGAAAAATAGTTGGGTAATAAGGAAGAAATTACTGTGGACAGTAAACAATTTAACTTTTCTCTGGAACTGCTAGTCGTAGACAAAAATTCAAAATACTTTTTTGTTTAGTTTTGAAGCTAGTTTTAATAGTGGTAGTTAAATTATACTTTACCTTTTATTCTTTTCATGAAAAAAATTAAAAAAAACTGATTTTTTAGACATTTTGAAGCCCATAACTTTTAAACCATAATTTTTAAAGACATGTGGGTGGTGCTACATTATTTCGTACTTTATGTGCAAAAAACTACTATATTTAAATCAAAGTCTTTGGAGCCATTTTTGAGAAATTTGGATTTTTTACATTTTTAAAGGGTTTTTAGGGCAACTACCCTTAAAAAATAAAAATTCAAAAATTAAAAATATGCCCAGAGAAACGGTGAATATATACATACAAAATTTCATCTAAATTGGACTAACAGGGTAGGCTATGGGGCTCTGTACACCGAGGAATCATATAAGCACGTTGTGTGCTTATATAACCGAGCAAAAGAGGTGTTTCAAACTCTGACAAGGTTTGAGTGTGAACGTCTCCAAACTCATTAAACTCCTCGCGGAACCTTTGATACCATAGATACTTGCATTGCAAGCTATTGAATAATCAAATACTGGGAATTCAGCTCAGAAATATAATTTGTAAATTATATAGCTTTTGTTCTATCAAATTTCATACCCATAGACTATAATTTTATTTTCGTAAATTAAAAAATTCTAAATGTAGAACATAATTATTGACCCCAAATGATTAATGTCATTCAACAATCAAGAATCTGGTCAAATTTATATTGAAAAAGAAGTACTTACTTTCCTTTGGAAAATATCTTTAGATCATGGATATGTCCAAAGAGAATGTTTTCAGTTCATCTAAACAGCTGTTCTTAGAACCAAAAATTCAATACAGCTCTGGTAATTTCTGTAGAAACGGGAACTAAACACTTTCGCTGCACTTTTTGTGTTACACAAATATGCTGACACACCCCTAGGGCTTAGACATATCCATATTAAAATAGCAGGAATGTTGGTTTCCAATGAAAACACTGATTTTTTAATAATTTGACTTACCAGATGATGTTTGAGGTATAAGACGAGTACAGTTTTGACATTGAACTATTTGATGTAATATTTTGCTAAAATTGTTTCTCGAAACCAGTACAAAAATATATTTTTCCTATTCAATAATGTAAACAATTATCAAAGTTAAAACTATAAAAAGTTACTGAAGAACTTTTTTAATAAATGTTTTAAACTATGAAATGTCTACGGAAGACCTTTATCAACTGTGCTCTATTTCATTGTCTTTAACAATAGGTGGAAATTGTATTTTCCAATTAAAATATTGAGGTTAGAATTAATCACTGAAGGGATATTTGAAATATGAATTTGCTCAATCCACTGTTAAATTTTGAAAATTTAATTACATTTCAATTGTTTTAAGGGATGTCGGTTGTCCGTATCTCCGCCATGTTGATTTAATGTAACTTTAAAATACATTTTCTAAGTAACTAGATAATATAATTGAATGAAAATTGTTTTATTCCTTATAAACACATCTTTCATGCCAGGATTGAGCCAACTAATTTTCTTTCTTTTTTAGTTAAAAAAATTCTAAAAAATATAATATAAAAAATTGTTTACAACTTAATGAAAATTGTATAAATAACCCCATGGTTGGGCATCTGCTAGCCTAACGGTTAGCGTCTTGGACTTCGGTGCAAGAGGTGACGGGTTCGATCCCCGGGATGGCCACAAAATTTAGATGGGAATTTCATATAAAAAACTAGTTAACTTCGAGGCTGCATAGCTGACGCTGAGGCTGCCATTGGCAAAATATAGAAAAAAATAACCCTATGGTAATTTCCTATGTTCATACTAAAGATAAATTTATTAGAAACAAAACTAAAAAAACAGAAGTAAAATATCTTAAGCTGTTTAGGAGATAATGTACCTTTTGTGGGAAAAACATAATTTTCGGAGAATTAGCATTGTTTCAGTGACAGCCGGGCAATTGTTGCCAAAAAGAGCGTTACAAAAATGCTCTTAACTATAGTTACAGTTATCAGAAATTAATAATTTTTTCACTAAAATGATAGTTTAAAAAATGCACTGTAAAACTATTAGATTAAAAATATTAAAAATTTTACCGAAATTGACCATTGACTCCACTTAAACACCAATAAATGAAAGTTTAATGTCAGCGAAGCCACAATATACAATTATTTGTCATTGCTAATATATTGACCAATAATTATTTTCATCTAGTATAGAAATTTTTAACCTTATTTCAAAATAAATCTCTATTGTATGAATTGAACATTCAATTCCAACACAGCTTTGTGGTTCAAAGTTGGAATTGTATTTGAAACTGAATCCTGGATCTTCTCCAAACAAGCCTTACAGTTTGAATCAAACAAAACAACTAGATTTCAATCATAAGACTTAAATTGGATGAGAAGCATAAAGCATTGATCAGTAAGTGATTTGTTATACTGTATCTAAGTATCACGAGGAGGTCTAAAAGCCATAAAACTTGTGTAAGTGAAAACACTTGAAGTCATTTTAGGTACTCTAAAGATAATTTTGTAGCTTGAAAATCTATATAAATAAAATTAGAGTTTTGTCTGTACATTTCTCAGAGTTATTAATTTTTTAGTTATTTTTATGTTTCGTGTGTTAGAGAAGCCGAAACAAGTCTTATTTCAATTTGTGTCGCTTTCTTCTCAGAAAAAATGGGAGAACTGATAACAATGAAACTTATTTCATGTACTCTCTACATTCCAGAGAAGATTTTTTAATACTTGAAATTGTCAGTCCCCCCTGGAAAAGTAAATACCGAGCATTTAAAAGCCCATTTTTTACACGACATTAGTCACATTTTGCTTCAGTTTTCAATGAATCACCTACTGGTAGTAATCAGCTGTCTTTGTAATTTAATCATTTAAAAGGAGGAAAAACAAACAGCCGTCAAATTAAAATCAATATTAGTTTATACTGGTCTGTGATTTTAAACCCATTTCGAAATCGTTCTATATTAAAAAGTTATTTTAACGTATAACTAATTTTAATAATGGTATGGATGTTCTAATCCATAATGCTATAAAATAAAGCTGGGTATTTATTTTCATTGTACTGATTTGTTTAGGATTTCAGGTTTACATTTTGGTATGATAATCTTTCTTTTTTTACTGAATCTTACAACCTGTACCAATGATGGGCTTACACAATGATCTGCTGTTTAGCTAATAAAAGAAAGACATTCTTCAAAAAAACTCTCCAAGCCTAAATAACAGTGTAATGTTATAAACCATTATAATTATGTTTTAAATAAAATGTTTCTCATTTTCTATTGATCACCAAAATAAAGCTTCCTTGGAACTTAAAAAAGATTGTTTAAAAAAAGTTGCTATTGAATTGAAGATTTTTATAAAATTTTGAGTCATAAATCCTGACACTGTATTCAGTAGTTATTGGATCCCTTTAAAATTGTTTGTTATATAAAAAAGGAAAGCTTTTTCGTACTTCTGAATTATATACCTGCTTACAGCTTAGTTTAACAGAGTATTTTATCCTCTGCATTTGTAAATATAGTGACCGTGACACTATTCATGTTATCTACAGAAAAATAAAGATTTTTTATTGATTTATTACCTATTCAGGTGTAATCTATTTTTAAAACTGTTGTTATCATAAAAAAGGCACATGCCTATTACACAAAACATTGGTTTCTAAATTACCTTTATTATATTCTTATTACTGTTCTAAAACTAATGTGTTAGCACCATGGAAATAAACTTCTTGTCCTCTTTCTTGAACTGTTTAGGGTTTTTGACATGGATATGTCTTAGCTCTGGGGGGGGATCGGTGATTTGTAGGATGGAAAATACTTAACAGGTTTCCATAGAAACTACCAGAGCTAATTGTATTGAATTTTTAATATAAAAGAAAAGATTGTTTTGTCAAAATTTTCGAATTGTTGATGATATATCCTATTGTCCCCTGAATCAAAAAAAAAAACTTTTGTTTTGTTGTGTGTGTCTATGTAGTGAACATCTTTAATTTAGATAATAAATGTATATATATAGTCATATCTACCATTTTTTTGATTTTTAAGGGTATCAAAAAACTTAAAAAACGTGAAAAATCCAATTTTTAAGTCTAACGATTTGATTAAAATTTAGTAAAAATGTACAAAGTACTAAATAATTGACACACTTCCTTATTTAACAAAGTTTTCTGAAACTTGTAAGACTAAAAAATCAGAACAAAAATAAAAAATTTTTATTTTACACAATTTGAAAATAATTTAACTTTGTCTCTCGTGTATTTTAAAATTGGATGAATTTTTAAAAAAACAATAAATTATTAAAAGATATTTAGAAAATTTAGAACATGATAGTTTTATTACAGATTCAATTTACTTAAAAAATGTCAGTCCCTACCGTTTATTTAATATAAAAGAATAAGAACAACTGTTTGTAAAGTGAAAACATTTCCTTTAGACATATCCATGATCTAACTTATTGTCCACAGGGAAGGAAATACAAAAAAACTTTTGTAGTGTTGTAAGATTGCCCATCTTAAAAAATAAATAGGTGAACGCCATTCTTTCAAACTTTTGAATTGAAGAATGTCGTATTAACAATTACTCTATAGAGAAGAACGAATGCTAGATCAGCAATGCAAAGTACTGTGACTCATTAGTAAAGTACACAGTGCAGTAGACTGTAAGGGTGAATCAATCTTCATTATCATTAGTAGTGAACAAAGATCTGAGATTGGACCTGGTATTTACCCAGTTCTGTCATTGTTCTCCAGAGTAAAAAATGTAACGCTTAAGTTTAACCACTGATTCATCAACTTCAATCCTATTACAACTATTTCTACAAGGATCTCGAAAACTGATCTACAGAATTTCTTTAAACTTTGGAAATAACTAATTTTGGAGTAAAAAATTCTAGACAAGTATTTTAAAATTTAGTTTAACTATGAAAATTTAATATCAGGCCTTTAGGAGATTCAAATGTACTCGTAAACAAACAAAATTCAAATAGCAGATTATAACAATGTTGAGTCCTGCTGACAGTTATTGATTGAAGATGACATACAATATGTTCCCATGTAAAAAGCGAATACAATTTTCGGATTTTATATTCTGGTGTATGATGTAATAAATTTAAAAAAGATTAAAATTGGTAAACAAATGTTGTACTTTAAGGGTGTTAAAATTACTGAGTAAAATATATATTTTTTCGTAGAAAGTAAGTTTTAACTGTTTTGGCTGAAAATGCTGACATCAGATAAAATAGTTTAAACAAGCTCGCATGGAAAGGAGACTGTTGCTCAAACGGTTGTGCATAATACTGTGTCAAAGATTCTGCATTTTAATCTTGGGCAGGATAGATTGTTTTACTGTATATCCAAATGGAAAATTATAACAGTGAAAAAAAAGAAATTATAAATTTCTGTATGGTACTCTCTTTAATTCTTAGTTTAACTGGTTAATGTACGGTACTCTCTTTAATTCTTAGTTTAACAAAGAAAACTTATAAAAAAATAAAAAATTGTAATCATCGATACAGCTTATCTGTTAAATGTATAGACATTCAACAGAGCATTGCTAGGTCACAAATTTTAAGGTAAGTTTGTTGTTATTTGTGGGGGCGGAGGAGTTGATGGATATACCCTAAGATTTCAACTTAGAAAGAGGGTATGTGAAAGAAATTTGATGTTAACGTGTTAATGTTGTTTAACGATATAGTTTTAAAAGTATTTTTAGTTTACTTTTAAAGGGTGAAAGTATGTGTCAGTTCACTGATACCATTTTGTTAAGTTATGTTAGATTACAAAATAAAACTTTTTACTTACGAAATAATGGTAAAATAGTAGCAAAAAACTTGCTAATTTTAAAAAAATTAAAAATTCTTTAGGTATTTAAAAGAAGGTTTTTAGGTTATAAGTTAAAAAACTAATATTAATTTATGTCCATACCAGTATAGTAAAGGATGAGTGCAAATAATTTTGATATGTGTCAGTTCACTGATACCATTTTGTAACCATTTTACTTACGAAATAATGGTAAAATAGTAGCAAAAAACTAATATTAATTTATGTCCATACCAGTATAGTAAAGGATGAGTGCAAATAATTTTGAAATAACTTGATGTTTAATGATGAGAATTGAGGTGTTAATAATTGGTTTTTTATTACAGGAATGTTCGCTAATAATAACTTAATTGAGTTTGTCAACTTTGATTAGCTTTACTCCATCTTGTCTACATTACACTGTGTGTATCACTTAAATTGAACAAACAAAAATTTGTAGTCAGTGAAATCAAAAATATTTGTATATAAGATTAAAATTAGAAACAAACATGCAGAAAAATGTAGGAATTTGAAATAAACAAGTCAGTCTTGTTATTTTTACTTGAAACCTTCTTTTAAAAAAATAGTAACTTAAGTTAAAAAATTGCTTGGATCAAATTAGTTTTGAGTTCTAAAATTTAAAAATTATCATATTGTTCTCCTATCTATGGTTACGAAAATTAAAACACAGAAAATCAGACTAGAAAATGCATCTGTTAATTTATTTTAAACATTTTGCCCTCCGGATTGATTGCAGCCTTCATTCTACAGTTCTTTTGTTCTTTTTACACAACTAGTTTATGAAACGAATAGATCTTGAAGTAACCTGAAGACAAACTTGAAGAACATTTGAAAATGGGAACATTGTTCCCGAAACTAGTTGTGTAAAAAGAAAAAAAAGAACTGTGGATTGAAGACTGCAGGTATTATAACCTAATCTAATTTATTTTAATCAAAAATTGTAACATATGAATCCTCTAAAATCATTCAGACACGTATTAATCATTCTTAATAATTTATACTTGAAAAATAAGAGCAAGTTGATAAAAATTAGTCGTGTTTATGGATTCTGGTAAATAGTTTCTATTTGATGGGTCAACATTTGCCGAGGTTGAGAAACCCAACTCCAGGCTTGCCCAAGGAGACCTGCAGTCAATTCGCTTAGGTGTTTTTGTTAAGGTTTCTATCAAAACTTTCTTTAAGTTGTTACATCGTAACTTTTACTAGGTTGTTTCTGTAAACTTAAATGAAATAGAAAGACTCAAGTGAGAAACGGTCAGATCCATCGATAAATATGATAAAAAAATTTAAATATTATTAATTTTTTCCAAAATTTTAAGGATATAGTAAAATGTGATTGACCATGCAAATAAATGTTTTGAGTTTTAATCTATTGATGTTGGGGGAATTTCAGAATAATTATTATTAGTTACAAAATTACAAGAATTTTCAAAAATAGAAAATAATTATCTTTTTAGTATTTTCAATTAAAAAAGGTTTACTATTAGTAAGCCCGCCCTTGTAAATCATTGTTAAAAAACAACATACTTATTCTTATTATGATAACAAAGTATAAATCTGAAACCTTAAAAAATAAAAATAAACAGTTCTCAGCTCAATTATATTAATATACTTATTGATGCGTTATATATTGGTTACTACACATGTAAAAAAAGGAATCTAAAAACTATTAAAAATTATAAAAACGCATAAAAAGGAAAATTCTTCACTTATTTATCATTGATATCTATATAAATTAAACTAGAGTTTTGTCTGTACCTTGCTTTGAATAATGTTATTTATGGATATTTCTACATTTGATAGCCCCGAACAGCCGAAATGGGTCTAATATTAATTTCTGTATGTCTGTCTGTTTTTCTGTAACATTTAACAAGGTTTTTTTGTCACACTTTCCAGTAAAAGTGAAATATTCTATAGCTATAAAACTTATTTTCATGGTTGTATACGTTTTGTAGAAGATTTTATATTTTTTTTAACTGACCAACACATCATAAAAATAAAATAGTAAACTTTTAAAACCCAGTTTTGAAGTAAAAATATGTAGCGATAAGATGTTTTTTCTAAGTTTAACAGAACATGTGATCTATTAATGTAATTTAATAGGCCAAATTTTAAATGACCAACAGCTGTCAAATTAGAACCAGTATTTAATTACATTAATCATAGGTTATAAACCTATCTCAAAATTTTACAACCATATATTAAATATTATCTTGATGCATAAAGAATTTTGATAATAATACACATTTCCTAATTTAATTTAGTTGTAAACTAATGATGATAAATAATTGAGCTGGGTCGCTTCCCACAAATTTAATTTAACTTAGCTGGTTTGAAATAGAACACAGCAAATATTTAAAAACATAGGATATAGCTGACTGTGAAATAAAAGCACGTTAGAACTCACTAATTTTAAATTTGTTGCAGATTGTAACAATAAAATAATGTTTATTTTTAATGTGATAACCGGTAAAAGATTTCACATTAATGAGTTTAAACGTGTTTTCATTTTATATTATGCATTATTCTATGCTGGTAAATATTTATCTATGCTCTAGTTTAAACTAGCAACTAAGATAAACTAGATTTAGATAAACCTTTGTAGACATAGATTTATTAATTAAAAATGTTTGTATTTACTTCCCTGTGTGAAATTGGTTAGATTGTGGATATGTCTAAAGGGTATGATTTCAGTTCATCTAAACAGCTGTTCAACCAAACTAAGACATCACCAAATTCCGTCACTGTTTCAAATTTTCATCTCACAAATTGACAACACCCTCCACACAGAGCTAAGACATATCCATGTCAAAAATTATTTTTCATACCTATTGTGCTTAGGCTACATGTTTATTTAAAATGCATTTTTGATACGTTAATTCATTAAATTCATGTATAGACACACATGTGTAAAAAACTGTATTCATATCTTTAAGGAGGAAAAAATAATATGTATTAACAAAAACATTATTACTTAAAACTATATTTCCAATGTAAAATATTGTTTAAACAAGTATAAATTTAATAGCTTTTTCCAATTTTATTTGTCTGGAATTATTACTGACATAATAGCATAAATAAGAATGTATTTACAAGTTAATTAGCAAATTAAAACAAATTTACTGCTCAATGCATTTATGTGGTTTAAATAAAAATAAATTCTTAATTGTTATAAATACCTGAACAAAAAATTTCGTAAATAACGTGAGATCTATTAAGCTACGGTCAGCTTTATTCTATTTTTGTTTAGAGTTTTTCAACCTCTTTTTAGCTAATCCTATACTAATTTAAATGCTTTTGTTTTTATTATCCTGTGATCGACTGATTTTGTTAGAAACGGAATTGAGGATTGAAAAGCAAAGATAAATTTAATTTACACCAATTATTTGGTTTGTTACATTGCTTCAAGCAACAACGAATACGTTTTCTATCAAAACCTGGAAGATTTTGGAAATTTTTCCTGTTTATTCTTCGCACAATTTAATGAATCACAAGGTTACAAATTGTTTAGTAACTGGTAATTTTTAATTTATTACATACATAAAATAAATATTTATGAAAAAAAACTATTGTTCTTTGCCGTCTTCAATCAAGAACTGTCAAACGTTATTGTAACAGTGTTTTGGTTTGCATTTACATTTGATTTATAAGCGTAATGTTAATTGAGATTTTAAACTTATATTCAAAAACAAGAATTTTCCTGGACATTAGATATCTAGAATATTTTACTGGGAAATGTTATTTCAAAATTTAAAGAAAATCCTCAGTGCGTTTTCGAGATCGTGTGCAAAATTTATATATATATATAAAATTGCTCGTATTATTGTCTGGATTTAGCATATTCAATATATTTACATTTGTCGACAAAGAATTGTGCGAAAACTGGATTTCATGTTTAATTCAAGGCGCGTACAAAATAAACATTCTTTTGTTGTTATAACCTGCAAAAAATTTTAAATAACGTAGTTTTAACGTGTTTTTATTTGACGGTCAGCTTTATTCTATGCTTTTAAATATTTCTCTTTTCTCTAGTTTAAACCAGCTAAGTTAAACTTTTTTTAATACTTTATTTACTAGATTAAAACAATTTTTAGTATTATGCACGGATCTTGTAACTAACTTAGATCAGAATAATGACGAAAACACCATCGGGATTGCTCCATTTTTATTCACCCTGGAACTCTAGATGTCGGAAATTTAATGTTGATTTCTTCACAATTTAATGAATCACAAGAGTTGCACTAATAGATGGTCCTGGATAATTTTTTTCTTAAGACACCTGTTGGAAGTTGGTTCGCTGACATTAAAAAACTGTGCCTCTTTGTTATAAATTCAAAGATTGTATCCATGCCAAATTCTGTATGGATTTGTTTCTTTCGGAGGAGGTCACGAATTGTGAATAGTTATGAGATTAATGAGATTTTAAACTATATTCATTCAAATTAAGAATTTTTAATTGTTGAAGTGATAGGTCATTATACAGAGGCATGTGATAAAAATGAAAATTGCAAAGAAAGTCCAAGAAAGAAAAGAAAAGCAAAGAAGCCAGATACTTTTCAACATGAAAAAATATAAACATGAGAATTGTATGTGTTTTGTCTGAGACTAAGTATATTTGATATTTGATGTTTATAAAAGAATTGTTTAAAAATTTTAATTTTAATTCACAAGGGGTAAAATTATAATTCAAATAATATCTACATGTTATAAAGCTTGAAAACAAAAATTAACGGAGTTAAATCTGTGAATATACTAAATTCGTCAAATAAAGGCACAAATTCAGGAGAAAACCTGTTTGCTCGATGTCAATGATGTTTAGGATTTCTGAGTCAAAAATTAGCTTTAATATATTTTTTCGTAAATTTTCATAAATAAAAATATCTAGCCTACTATAATAATTTGCAAAAAAATTTAATAGTTATTTTTCTGTGACTTGAAATATGCTATTTTCAGTGATTAAAGTGTGAGTACACTATAAAATACTATTTGTTTCAAGTTGTCATTTTCATTTTCCGTTTGGCCAGTGAAAATCTTACGACTTCTAGGGTTAAATTTTAACAATTAATCTGTGTTTCTCTAGTTGTTGTTTTCAGAAATTGAATGATTATTTTGGAAAAATTAATTATTCAATATTTACAAATTGTTATTCCTCCTTGCTGAATTCTGTCTTAATTATGAAAAAATACTGTAAATTGTTTACTCGTAAATTTCCGTTATTAAATTTACTTGATACGTCTCCAAAAGTTTAATGTACTCCATGAACAGGTATTTCAAACATTTCCATGGAACTTTCCTGACCTTTCTGGTTTTGTGTTTCACTTTTTAACCACGAATTGCGTATTTATCTCTATATATAAAATTGAATGTATGTATGTCTGTATGTATGTCCTTTATGCGTTGCCAAACTACTCATCCGATCGCCATGAAATTTTAGGAAGTTGCTCTATATGTGTCCGGGAAGGTTTTAGTGAAAAAATATTTTCGAAAACCCCATAAGTTTCCATTTTATGGCGTTTTAAATTTCTAATGTTAACCTTATGGAGAGTAAGTTTGTTTACAAATTGTCTACAATGAAAACATTTGATTTCTTAGCTACAGCTGATTGGTTTACTTTCCATTATCAATACCGTATGGCCATCTGAATCATTCATTAATGTTAAACTATGAAGTAAATGTGTACTGTAAAAAATGAACAGCTTTATTCACCACGTTAATAGTTTCCGGTTTTGGGGGATTATGTATTTATATTTTTATTTTCTGTCTGATTAAAGTCACGTGTTTATATGATAATTACAATGTTTATATTATTACATTTATTATAATAATCAGCTGTTGTATATCTTTCCTATAAAAGCCGTATTACAGTTAGGTTTCGTTTGGGTTTGGATTGGATTTGAAAATTGTGAATTAATCCACTCAGATTTATTTGTTTTATAGGAATGATATTAATATGTTTTATCGTTTCAGTATTGTTATTCACTATGCAGCGACCCAGAATATATAACCTTTCACAATGAAGCCGTATTGCTATTCGACTTCAGAACATGGCCAATCTTAAAGTTAACATGTGTTTACTGTGAGGCGTTACGAAGTTCGCCGGGTCAGCTAGTGTTTAATAATTATAAATGAAAATAGAAAAGTTGTTCAACATTTTTTTGTATCTGAAGGTAAGCAAGTTGTGTTGACAAACACGCTCATATTGAGTTATTACAAGTTTACGCTGATGTTGCTCTTCTCATCTAAGCTCATTAAAACTCTTGAGAGTATCCTTTGAAGCCAGTTCTGTCAGCTTGTAGATTAGATCCCTGTAAACTCTATGTTAAACTCGTGTTTATCCCACTACACTGATTGTGTGGGGAAAACTGAATTACGACTATTAAACATTTGAAATTTGATTTGAAAGATTCTTTAAACTGTCATTTGTTAATGTAAACTACACGATGTAGACAAATTTATTGTAGTGTAATGTACTAAAGTTGATTTAGGCTACAACAATAATTGATTTGAACATATTAATGTATTAGAGTACACTTATTCACTTAATTACAGTGTACTTAGTTTGTACTTATATACCCCTATAGTAAAAAACATTGTTTATCCTTCGGCTTTAAAATAAATATTAGATTAGATTAGACTATTGAAATGGCAACTTATCCAGGTAGGTATTTTAAGCAAAGTATGAATGAGGAATGATTGTAAGATGATTGTGGCGCGATCTTGTAGTCATGTTACTGACTAAGGCTGACATGTTCCTTAGACAGAAATGTTAATTAATAGTCAATCTGAGGGACATATAGTTTAGTGTGGAGTCCGAACCACTGCTTCTGAATTACAAATCGGTCTAATTATGAGGCTGGTCATTGCGGATTAACATAGTATTCAATGGTGTGGACGTTAATCCACACAAGAGAACTATACTCCCACCGACCATCGCTCACAACAATCCACAATTCATGACCACCAAGTAGCTGGATTAAAGAATGGATTAAAGTGGAATGCAGAATCCAGCTTACAGCATCGCACAGACCGATTGTATACGCATATAAGCGGGCAGGAAGGACTCAACGCTTCCAGAATCTTCGAGAAGCTTCCAGCCTTTTGTTGTAGCGTAATGTATATATTCACCGTATCTCTAAGCGGTTTTTTCATTTTTTATTTTTAAGGGTAGTTAAAAACCCTTAAAAACGTGAAATATCTAAATTTCTCAAAAAGGCTCTAACGATTTTGAATAAAATTTAAGAGGTTATAGTACACAGAGTACTAATTAATTTGACACCACCCCTATGTCTTTAAAAATAACGGTTCAAAAGTTATTGGCTTTTAAAAGTCAAAAAAATCAAATTTTTAAATTTTCAGCTAAATCAATAAAAGTAAAGTAAAACTTGACTGGCACCATTGAAACCAGCTTAAAAAACTAAACAAATTAGTATTTTGAATTATTTGTCTACGACTAACGGTTCCAGAGAAAAGTTAAACTTACTGTCCATGATAAACGCAGTACGTTGTCTGAAAGCGCCCAATGTTATTCTTATGGAGAATATTAAAAAATCAATTTCTTCCTTATTTTCCAACCGTTTTCTATGAAACTTGGTATGAAGCGTAAGGTCAAATCACCCAACAAAACCAACTCAAAAAAGCTTGGTATTACCTGGGGGGGGTGGTCCCCCCCATACAATTCGAACAATTGTTTTTATTTTCAGAAATGGGATGATTATTTTTGAAACAATGAATTATTAAATGATATTTAGATAAACTTTGAAGAACGTGATAGTTTAATTACAGATTGTCTTTTTTAATTTACTTAAGGGAGAAAGTATGTGTCAGTCCACTGATACCGTTTATTTCCTCTTGTTGTTATTTTCAGATTATTTTTGATACAATAAATTGTTAGATTATATGTAGATAAACTTTAAGGAATATGATTGTTCTATTACAGATTGTCGTTTTTAAATTTCTTAATGGGGGGAATATGTGTCAGTCCACTGATACCGTTTATTTTCATTATTTTAATTTTCATTAAGAACCCCTCAGTCTGAAGAAGAGATTAAGTGATACATTTAAAACTCAATAAACAAGTTTACAAATTGGCTGCACCTAACAGAAAGTTCGAGCAGAGAAATAAAAGTAAGAGGTCCCACTGCGTTTGCGGCAGCCATAAAAACAAACCCAGGACAAGTTTGGAGACAGATGTTTAAAGCCACTTCCTAACAGTTTATTTCAAGTTGGTACCACTTATTTACCTTGCTTTCTTATTTCCTTCCTTTTTATACTGAAACAAAGGAATTCACGATCTAATCATTGATGTAAATCATTTCATGGCATAGGACACCTAGGCTTACATGTTTTTATTTTCCTTCTGTTCAGTGTGTGCTGTAATACAGTCAACAAATTTTGTTACAAACACTTCAACCGGCAAGCGTCTCGATCGTTATCCGTTTATGCCTCAACCGGCAACGTCACATTTTGTCAAGCATTATTTATGGCGCGTACAACTATATAAAGATATATTTTTATATGTTATTATACACCGATATGTTCAGCATGAGTCAGTCATTAGTATTATTATATGCATAATATTATTTTCTTACTGTAGGCATTTATTTTTAATGTGTCCGCTAGCAGAAGAGCTACGCATTGTTGAGCGTTGTTTTTTTTGGCGTCTTATTTATGTGTTTTGGCGTATAATTTTGAAAATATAAATTTTTCTAGGTAATAAGTGTATATATTCTGAATCTAAATAGAGTCTGAATTTTTTTAAATGTTTTGGAATTCAAACTGTGTTAAAAGACAGAAATATACTAGAGTGTGAAATTTAAATTTTTTTTAAATTCGATTTTTTCTTTTATTGTTGCCTGAAGAATCTACCTGCAATATAAAAGTTTGGTAAGCTTCATTTGAATGTATTATTATTTCTTATATTTTGCAGAAAAAGATGATACATAATACTTAGTATTATATTTTTAAAACATATTTTTACAAATTTCTGAAACGATCTTTGCAAATCTACCAATTTGGGCTTGCCGGTTGAGATAAAAATGCCTCCCAATTGTAGGGCATTTCACAAGGGCAAAAAACATCATGCTCTTTTTAGTTCCATATTATTTTAAGTTGTGTGGTTTTTATTTGTATTTGTGCAGTCAAGAAATATTTTATGCATTGTTTTTTCATTTTGATTAAATTAGTTTATCAAGATCATAACTAGATACAAAGCTGCATACAGTGTCTGAATTTATAACAATATTTCAAAAACAAGGGAGATATCAATTTGTAATTTTTCTTCATAACATTAACAAGGGTTCCACACGAAAACGTAAACTTTATTAATCAATTTCCATATCACCAGTGACTAATTGTTACAAAAGGAAGATTCAAAATACAATTAATTGTATTCAAGCTTATTCCAAAATTTCTTTAGAAAATTTGATCAATAAAAATTATTGTATACCAAAAATACTATTTTGGGTATAAAACCCTAAATAGTAGTAGTATTTACCTTTAGTAAATATATAATGATACATTTATATTTATAACAAATAATGGCAGGAGGCTACAATTTATATTTTATACCATCCTTCCGAAATCAACCAGTCAAATAAAAATTTACTTTCAACTGGCCATACAATTCTATGATTCCATCCATTTCAGAATATCAATTCAGGACATCAATCAGTTCTTTGTTTGAAAGTCAACTTTAGTTGTGGTGAGTTTATGTTATGTGTTAAATTATCGTTGCAGACATTTCTCATCACAATTAATAAAACAAAGTTTCGTGATGTTTTGGGATCTAGAATCAAATCCCGACCTCAGGTGAGATGAAGTCTAGAACATGATAACTGATCTTGAGAAGCAGTAAAAAACTTCCAAAAATACCAAGAAAGAAAGTTCTTCCTACAATCTCCTAAAACGTCTTCCTAAAATACTAACAGTGTTTTAATACCTGCTTGTAAAGTAATCCAAATTGTTGCTGATGGCAACTAGTTCTGATTACTATAGGATCATTATCTGGCCTGTCAAAGACGTGTTATTCTTTTAAATTTAAAATCGTCATTGTTGAAAAATATATTTAACACATTTTCAAATAGACACAAAGATATAACGAAAAATAAATATAAATAAAATTTTTTGTTTAGAAAAATAATAATATAATATCAGCAATCGTACTCAGATCCAAATCAAAAATATGACAGTTTAAAAAAAATCTGTATAAACATGATTATTTCCTATTTCTCCATAATTACAGGCAAAATCAGTTTCTTTAAAATAAATTAGCATTTCTTCATTAATTTTTATCTTAACATTTATCAATTCATCACAATATAAATAAAAGTTTCGTATTATGATTATTAGAAAAATATTTTGGTTTGCTGAATACAATAACTATGATTTTGATAATGATAGATCTCAACCACATGAAAAATATCAATTTTCCAAAAATATTCATTAATATGGGAAATATTAATTTTTTCCTAATCTCCAAAAATTACATTCCCCACAATATAACAGTGAGATTTTTTTAATATCTTGGAACAATTGGGGATAGAGAAAACTTTAAGGAAATAATTGTGTAGGTTTTTACTGATTCTAATGTGAAATATAAAATTAGAAATTTTAAAAATTATGTTAAAAACGCAAAAAACTTTTGTTACAAAATAAATAGTTCATTGACCAATGTCTGGTTTACAATAAAATTAGGAATCAAGTTAAAATTGGTCTTGATTGGATTTTTACAAGTTATCGTGTAATAACATATAAAAAAAATATTTAAAATTCACAATTAGGGTCTTTTATAAAATAGTAAAAAACAATTGTCAATTATAAAAAAAAAAAAGAATAAGAAATAAAAAAAAAATAAAAAAAAGTTTAATGTTTATATTTTTTTAAATACAAATATTTATATATACTGATATATATATATATATATTTAAATGACATTGTTTTTGACTCTGTATTAAAGAAAAAAAAAAAACATCCTAATAACCATAGATAGTAATATTCTTCAATATGGGAAATTCGCTAAAAAGAATTTTAATTCGTATGTTTTTGTCTTTCTTTGAATGTGTTAAATGTATGTTTATTAAGAATAGCTTTAAATGAATGGGTCTCCTGAAAATATTACAAAATCAAAAACCTAAAAACCTAGACAAAAATAGTTTCATAACGACAAAATCCTAGTTTCAAGTTATTAAGCATAGAAAATTGAATTGACCATGGAGTCTTTCGGAGCGCGCCAATTCTGACAGACGAAATCATGGCTGCAAACTCAAATATCTTTAAAACCAATCTTTCCAGTGTAGTTAGTGGCATCTAGAACCTTTTCCACTAAATATCTTCTTTTTTGAAATTTTGTCGTTTGGAATGTTTTCCGGCAGACCCATTCAAATGACGAGAACTTTATGTCCTTAACTGGCCATTGATGATTTCATAGGAAATTCTGAAAAAGTTGCTCAGGGGTAACGCTCTTGCACAATAAGTCGAAGGTTGCTGGATAAAAATCAGTGGTCAGCAACTCCTGTTCAATTATGAGCGGTCACCTCTGGCTAGCCTATATGTGAATGATGCCACTATGGTACCTTGCTGTCTCTAATTCACAGGCCCATGGTGATTGTCGGTTGAGGTTAAAAAAAATTAAATTAGTCATTATCAACAATTTGGTTTACAACAAAAGTAGATACTAAAACCACTTGTAATATTTCCCAGTTACAGAGACTATAAACCACAAAAGAATTCTGTAAATTGTTTGACTGCTTTAAAAGTTTTTGCTTTCAGCTTTATACCAGCTTAGTCCTCATTATGCACTTATGTTCCAGGTTCCGGCTCATGTGAGGACAGGATAAGAATAAGAATAAGAACTTTATTCAGCCAGATCATATTTCATGCAAATACATTGGCACGTCCATGTATTATACACAACTAGCCAAAGTACCCGTTAAACACGGGTTAAAAAGGCTGAAAGGTGTAGGCTCTACTGATATATTTAAGTTATTGTTAATTAATTCTTCATTGTTTACAAAATGACAAAACACGAATGTCTACAACATTTTTTAAAGTAACATCTGTCAAATATTGGGAAAGGATAATGATTAATGTAAAAGAGACAGTCGTCGGAAAAAACTTAAAATCTTCCATTCCACTATTTCAAATAATTCACCAATTTCGATCCAGCAGTTTATCTGAAAAATCAACTTTATTTCTTCTTCTTCCCGAACTGTCAAAATATAGCGCAAACGGATGTTGTCATTAGAAAATGTAAACATTGAAACCTAGGACGGTCATGGCAGCACTTTCTTCTTCTTCCCGAACTGTCAAATTTTAGTGTTCACAGCTGTTGACATTCAAGTAATTTTATGTTTTCATTCTCTAAAAATGTAAACATTGAAACTTAGGACGTTCACAGGGCGTAGCCCGAGAGGATTTTAAGGAAATGAGTATGCCTATGTGTTGCATGAGTTTAAGATTTACCTTTGTGTAAAATTTCAAACCGGTCGGTTCAGTATTTTTCACATTTACTTGCCACAACAAACAAACACACAAACAAACCCACAAACAAACATACAGAAACCACATCTTCTTTATAATATTATAGATAAAACAACTATTCTATTAAAGCATACATTAAAAATCTTATGCATAATCCAGTCATATACTGATCTACAGAATAGAATGATTGTTTTTTTTAGAAATTCGTTAAGTTTAGTTTTAAAATTCTTATCATCTAATTGCCTTACATCTAATGGTAACTTATTGTATAGTTTAATAACCATAATCATGGGGCTTTTGTCAGTCTTAGCCAATCTAACAATCTAATCCCAATCTAATCCAATCCAATAGCTAATCTTACCTGAGGCAGATTAATATTTGCTCTAAATCTAGTATTATGACTATGTGTGTCACTTCTATAATTTAATTCATTAATATTATCCCTAAGGTAGAACAGACATTGTTCAATAAATAGAGAAAATAAGGTTAGTATTCTAAAACATTTAAAAAGTTCCCAACAACTATGATACCTATCAACTCCTGCAATTATTCTTAAAACTTTTTTTGCAATATAAATACTTCTTTTGCGTGAGGAGATGATCCCCAAGCAAACACATCCCCAAGCATCAAGCGCGGTAGATCCCAGATCTACAACTCCAATCCCAAAACAACTCCAGATCCCAACTCCAGGGGAACTCCAGATCCCAAAACATTATGAAATTTTATTTTACTAATTGTGATGGAAAGGTCTGCAATAATAATTTAAATAACAATTCATGGTAATAATACTGCAAGGATGCCAAAATTGAATCACAATATAAAAACTTTTTGTGCACGAAAACATTCTTCTAAAGCCTTTGACACATGAATATTTTATGATTGTTGCAAAAGTTTAGTTTCCCCAAACAGTAAGACTGGAGCAACTTGCTAATAAACTACTTGTTTAGTCCCAGGGGCCTCTGAATTCACTCAAATGTTTTGTTGAGGTTCTATCAAAACTTACCCATACTACAATTATTGTTGGGCCTGTTTGTGCTGCGATGCAATTTGTTAGTGAAGATTGTATTCCCTTCCTTTAGAGTAAATGTTATTTTATACATTAAATTATGCGTAAACCATATTTAGTAATATACAACGCTGAATACTCTTAATGAGAAATAATTATAAGGTTTTGGGCACTAATATTTTATTAAAATGTTAAATTTATTAGAAGAACATAAAAAATTCCCATAATTTTTAAAATCATAGACGTACCAAAAAGTACATTATCAAAGTAATGGTACAAATAAATCATGATCATAATGATGTTAATGATAAAATATTAAACAACAGAGTACACTGTCATTTCTTTGTAAGATTGTTAACAAAATATATTAATTATTAATCAGCATGATCATATTTTTACAGTAAAAATTATACAGAGTTATTTATGAATTGGTAAAAATGTCCTTTTAACATATGTTGACAATCCTTGATTTAGACACTAGATGCCCCAAAAAGTTTATTGGATGGTTTTTAGTATTTAAGCATATGATTTTATGCTACGCCAGCATCCAGTGCTGTACCCTCTACAACAACCCCTGGTGTTCTTCACCCCTTGTGTGTGCACACATCCCCCAGCGTCCGTCCATGATCACAGCCCACGTCCGGCGCAGCTGCTAGCCCATAGACGCGCCCTGAGGTCTCCGTTGTTGGCAGCCCATACCCGTCGCTGGGGTCCTCTACCTCAACCAAAAAACCCCATGGAACAATGATGAGTCGCTAAATCATTCCAATTTGTATGTCTACATCAGTGCATGTACATGTATTCCTCTCTCTCTCTTAAAGTGATGCGGTCCCTGGCGTGCCATTTCAAAATTTAATTGTTTTCCACTGAGAATTAAACTCTCACCCACTGACATCAGTAATCAGATGGATATACATGTTCATCAAAGAAGGTGATAATAACACGTTTCCATTACAATAAGTCACATGTCACGGCACATATTGCGTATAATTTTTCACACTGTTTCCATTCGTAGCACAAGTACCGCGGACCAATGAATGGCGCACAAGGTCAGTTGCAGCTGCTCTCTTATGATGTTGTGAGGTTGTATTTACTAGTAGCTGATTTCTACTACTGCCATTGATGACATAGCAGCCTGTTTTTTAGCGAATTTCCCATAGGGAAGAAGCTATTACCATAGGTCTCATGGCAAGAGTTAAGCCCGGGACCATGTTATTTTTCTTCTTTAGGTGCACAGAGACCAAAAACAATAGTCATTAAAATTTATATATATATATATATGTGTGTGTGTGTGTGTGTGTGTCTGTGAACACGATAACTCTTGTAAAAATGGTCCAATCGAGACCAAATTTGGTAGAGACGTGTATTCCTACATTTGCTCAAACGAGTTCGTAAACCAGACATATCCGTCCATCGGAATGGGTAGTTTGGGGGGGTTATGTACCCCAAAATTGGGTTTTTCATATGTAATTTAAAATTTTGTTTAAATTTTATCTTCAACTATTAAAATCAGCTTAAAAAACTACACAATTTAGTTCCTTAAAGTTTTTCTCTATCTACAACGGTTACCGAGATATTAAAAAATCTAACCACAGTACGTTGTATTTTGGGGCTCCAATGTTAATCTTATGGAGGATAAGGAAAAATTAATATTTCGCTTATCAATCAATATTTTTGGATAATACTTGATATTTAGCTTCATGTGGTTGAGATCTATCCATTTATGCTTAAAAATCATAGTTTATGTATTTATCATGGCAGCTAACCTGCATACTCTTTTCCCATGTTAATCATATAAAAATTAGAAAAACTCCTTTATTTATGGACAGATGTTGAAGAAAATGAATTGTCAAAATAAAAATTGTTTATGTTATAAATGCCTACTTTCAGTGTTCCTCACAGCGGCAAACCTACATACTCTTTCCTATGTTAATCTTATGAAGAATAGGTAAATATCTAACCTATATATTTGTCGCCAGATATTGATCAAACTTGACATATAATATTATTATTACATTGTTTATTTGGAAATTCGCTGAGTACGCAGGTCTGCTGTAACGGGGGGATTTTATTTTGGTTGATGCATATAATGAACTATAGAGAAAGAGACAAAAATGAGGTAGTTGGTAGGTAAGAAGTTTTTTGGCGAGAAGATCATCGGATGGAGCCTTTAACTCGTTGATAAGAAATCTATACACACAAAGTGGCTTATGAAAATTTCCACCATATGGCTTAGCATGATTTTGAATTTTTATTGAACCTGTTTTGACTAGACTGACCGCTGAAGTGTACCATTTAAATTGTTAAATTTGTCTTGCCGACCACATTTCACATTAAGCTGAAATACAAAATAATCGGACTAACACATACTTTCTCCCTTAAGTAAATTTAAAAAAGACAATCTGTAATAAAACTATCATATTCTTCAAAGTTGATCTAAGTATCATTTAATAATTTATTGTTTCAAAAATAATCATCCCATTTCTGAAAATAAAAACAAGAGAGACGAAGTTAAATTAATTGTTCGAATTGTATGGGGACCCCCCCCCACGGTAATACAAAATGCTTTTTGAGTTGGTTTTGTTGAGTGATATGACCTTATGCATCATACCAAGTTTCATGAAAAACGGTTGGAAAATAAGGAAAAAATTGATAAAGAATAACATTGGGCGCATTCAGACAACGTACTGCGTTTATCATGACAGTAAATTTAACTTTCCTCTAGAACCGTTAGTCGTAGACAAATAATTCAAAATACTAATTAGTTTAGTTTTTTATGCTGGTTTCAATGGTGCCAGTCAAGTTATACTTTACTTTTATTGTTTTCGCTGAAAATTTAAAAATTTGTTTTCTGACATTTAAAAGCCCATAACTTTTGAACCGTCATTTTTACAGACATGCAAGAGGTGTCAAATTATTTAGTACTCTGTGCACTATAAACTATCAAATTTTAATCAAAACCGTTGGAGCCGTTTTTGAGAAATTTGGATTTTCACTTTTTTAAGGGTTTTTAGGGGTGAACTACCCTTAAAAATAAAAACATCTAAAATATGAAAAAACGCTGGGAGATACGGAAAATATACACATACATGCCAAATTTCATCTCAATCAGACCAACGGGGTAGGCTGTGGCTCTGTACACATCCAGACACACACACACACACACACACACACAGACAGACAGACATCAAGTCGAAACCCTGTTTTTTTTATTCAGGGGACCCCAAAATGGATATATCCACTCTCAACTCAAATTTGAAAATTTTGACAAAAACAATACTTTTTCCACATACTATGTATAAGGGGAGAAAGTAAAACCCAACACGTGCCTTCACCTCACATGTTTCATTTCCTGTGTGAATCAGTAAATAATATCAGAGCAAACACTGATAGCATTGAACCTTTCCTCTTGTGTAATTGTGAGAAAATACAGTACCCTGTAACCGAGGTTACAGCAGCAAAGCCAACAACTGATAGACTGAAATAACTATACACATCAGCTTTATAAGATCACATTGTGATTTGTTTTATTCTCTGTTCTACATATAATCAGAGCAGATTTAAAACAAAAATATATTTTATTAATTGGTATCAAAATACTGATACTTTTTCACTTTAAAAGTGTTATATCCATCCAAATGAACTGTACTATAAATTCAAATATAAACAGCTGATCTTTTGTTGTATTTCCCTAATGTTTATGTTTACATGTTTTTATATCTTCTAGGTTCCTTGTAGCAATTCAATAATTCTATTTAATAATTCAAATACATAATATTTTATCAAATGCGTGCAGCTATTCATTATATATGTATATCAAGTTTAAAATATTTGGCGACGAGTTAATGGTGATAAATTAACAAGTTTAGTTCAATATATTTTCAAAACAATGAATCAAGATCAGTTAAAGGAAATAGTTAAGGTTATTTCAGAGAGCCAACACAAACTAATTGAAGATGTTGTTTCAAAGATTATGGAAAAGCTTAAAATTCCTCATCAAACATCTAATGCAAGTAACATTCAATTGTTTGAAAACTTCAATCAGGAAAAAGAAAAATTCAAAAATTACTTAGAAAGATTTGAAAACTACCTATCTGTAAAAAATATTCAAGAGGAAGAGAAAAAAGCACATTTACTTAATGCTTCTATTGGATCTTTACACTACAATAACCTATCTGCATTGCTAGGACCAGAGAATCATATTAAGAACCTAGATTATCAAACATTATGCGTACATTTTTCAAACATGTTATCACCTCATAGGAATGTAGTGGTATCTCAACATTACTTTTAGTAGATACCAAAAACAAAATGAAACAATTACAGACTATGTAGCGAGCCTCCAAAAGACCTGACTGACTGTCAGTTTAATGTAAAATGTGAATGTTCTAAATCAGTTTCAGTTTCAGACATTTTCCTTCACGCACAGTTCATCAGAGGTATAAAGGAAGATTGGATACGGGAATAACTACTTCAAACAGAAGAATCCTCATTCAAAGAAGTGGTTATAAAAGTTACAGCTCTTGAAGCATCACGTCTTGAGGTACAAGCTCTGACTAAGCACCAGGTAACCAACAATCCTTGTAAAGTTGACATCAATAAAGTAACACGACAATCAGTAGACATAACAATCAAGACATGAGTTACCGAGTTCATAGTTCTAATTATTCAGGATATAAATCTAAGTTTAAGTTTAATCAGACAAAGTTAGGAGTTAACAGCCTATGTCTTAGATGCGGTCGAAACAATCATCTTGCGTCTGAATGTAAATGTACGATATCATCTTTACACTGCAATTCATGTTCAAAAAAAGGCCATGTTTCAAAAGTTTGTATTTTTTCACTGATGAAGAACAAATTTCCCTACAGTCAATCATCTAAAAATAATAAAATTTCATCCACAAAACAAATTACGACTAGTTATACTGATGAGTTTGGATTCAATTATGTAAATCACGACTCTCAAGTAATCAATATACCAACACTGGATCTATCAAAAATTTATATTTACAAAAATACATTTTCACAGTGTTGATTTCTGGTAAACCTATGGATTTTGAGGTAGATTCTGGAGCAGGTCATTCACTTATATCAGAGACTGATTTCAAAAACTTGAATATCAATGCTCCTATATCGCTTACAAACATTTTCTTTAGGGCTTACACTAAAAACATCTTTCACCCTAAGGGGAAGGTGAACGTTCCAGTGACGTACAAAGGAGTGCAATCAAACGAGGAATAGTATCTGATGGTCATCCTGCTGTTCTTGGCAGAACATGGATTAGACATTTGGGCATAAATCTCCAGGAGTTAGATACACACATAAAAAATTATATTTCCAGCGACTCTATTCACTCCATAGATGAAGTCCTACATGAGTTCCCGGATGTTTTCGAGCAGAAAATTGGCTGTCTTCCAAACCATACGGTGTCTTTAAAACTACGGGACAATGCCAAACCAGTATACACAAAGGAACACAACATTCCATTTGCACTTTGATCAAAAATTGAAGAGGAACTAAACAACTTAGAATCTGCAGGTATTATATCAAAAACAGAGGTAAGTGATTGGGGTTTTCCACTTGTAGTAATTCCTAAAAGTGATGGTTCAGTTCGCTTATGTGTAGATTACAAAGTTGGGGTTAATGATCGATTAGTCTCAGCAAGCTTCCCTATCAAACACGTTCCTGATATCCTACATAGCTTACGAAATTCTAGAGTGTTTTGTAAATTAGATATCTACAAAGCCTACTTACACATACCGGTAGATAAAGAAAGTAGTCAAATTCAAACCATAACAACTCATTGAGGAACTTACAGAATGCATAGACTAAGTTTTGAAATCAAAACAGCCCCAGCCGAGTTCAACCGAATCATGGATCAAATCTTACAGGGTCTTTCAAAGGTAGAGGTGTATTTTGATGACATAATTATTCATGGTTCAACTAAGGAAGAATGTTTAGAAAACCTCAAGAACTGTCTCCAACGACTTCAAGAAAATAACATCCATCTAAACAAGAATAAATGTGTGATCTTCACTCATACAATTGAGTATCTTGGACATCTTGTCCAAAACAATGAGGTATCAAAATCTCCAGAGAAGATTCGTGCCGTCAGCGAAATGTCACGACCAAAAAACGTTGATGAAGTTCGAAGATTCCTAGGCATAGTGACGTACTATGCAAGATTCATTTTAGACTTATCAACTAAATCTACAGCTCTTCGAGAACTCCTACAAAAGAATAGGAAGTTTCATTGGTCATCAAAGTGTGAAGTAGCTTTCCAGTGTCTAAAGAAAGAAATCATTTCAGACAGAGTTTTGGTGCCATAGGATCCGCACCCACCCATCATTGTAACCCGTGATGCTAGCCCAACTGGTGTCGCAGCTGTTATGAGTCATGTGATTGAAGGTGAGGAACAAACTCAACAAGATCAACCATCAAGATTAAGTGGGAATTTACATCAACTACGGCGATCCAAACGCCAAGTTAAACTCCAACTTATTTGGACAGTTTTATTACAAAGTAAAATTCAAGTAGGGAAGAATGTTATATCCATACAAATGAACTGTACTATAAATTCAAATATAAACAGCTGATCTTTTGTTGTATTTTCCTAATGTTTATGTTTACATGTTTTTATATCTTCTAGGTTCCTTGTAGCAATTCAATAATTCTATTAAATAATTCAAATACATAATATTTTATCAAATGCGTGCAGCTATTCATTATATATGTATATCAAGTTTAAAATAAAAAGTAAACAAAATAAATCAAACCTTTGAGTACCTATCACACTATTCGATGTTTATTAAATAACGTTTCAAAAATCTTTAAAAAAAAGTTTTATCAGACACCCATTAGCCATTAGCCATAGAATAATAATCCAAAGTACTAATGTGTTATCTTTTTTGAGTTGGTTTTATTGGTGATAGTCAAATTTTGTAATAATGTGTTTTTTGCTTTAAAATATATAAAAGTAGGCCTAATGTAATTTTTACAGATGTATGGGAGGTGTCATATTATGTGGGGCATTAAGCACTATAGGCTTAAACCATTGAATTTAAATAAAAACTAATTCAGCAGTTTTTGAGAAATTTGGATTGTTAACACTTTGAAAGGATTTAAAGGATGAACTGCCCTTAAAAACGATGGACATGCATACAAATTAGATCTAAACCGGACCAATGGTAGGCCTATAGGCTGTGGCTCTGCATCCACACACAAACACAGATAGACATAACTTTGGAAAACACTGTCTGGGTTCAGAGGACCCCAAAACAAATACAAATTCAAAAAATTTTATAAAAATAATAGTCTCTTTTACATTTTACTCTCGTATTGGTAGGTGAAAGTAAAAAATAAAAAAAATGAAGAAAAATAATATTTCAACCCGAAACTTATCTGAAAAAGGACTTTAAATTTCAAGACTCCGATCATCCTCATGGCAGCAATAGGATGTTATAATCATTATCATTACTTTAGACTGGGACCTGATCTTTAATGGTATTTTTACCAGAAAATAAGTTAAGGATTGCTCATTCATAATATAGTATTGGGATGCAGAGAATATTTTATATAGGTTATTAATCAATCAGACAGCTAGCTTATCAGTGTGGAGTCTTCTTGATGGGAGTTATCTGATACTAAGACAGGATAAGCCAGACAGCTAACGTAGGAACAATTTTGTACTGTTGACATCAACAATGTTAACAGATCAAGTAAGCAATAAGGGTTGATTTTATCAAATTATGCTCTGTGTTGTGTTAATCATACAAATGAAAATAGATTTCATGTGAATAGCATTGTGTAATAAAGGTATTATTAATTAATTTCATTAGAAACTAAAATTGTTAGATCTGAGTTTAGTTCCATGAAAAAGAAAAGTCATTGGAATTCAATTAGATAGTTTTTAATTCTGTATTTACATTTTATAATTACATTTAATACAATTTTATTAAATATCCAAAAATAACAACTCATAGAAGTATATGTATGTATTTACATGTTGTTTCTACACTATTAAGTCTATTTAAAAAAAACTCATTCACACTTTGCTATCACAATTGAATCCATTTAACAAGAAGTAATGAACATAAATAATTAACTGTATTTTGATCTAAAACATAATGATAACATTTCACCAAACACTCTCATGGCAACGACTTTTAGAGTTAATTTTATTTTTATTCATTAATATTTTTTTTGTAAAAGAAAACAAACAGAAGAAAAAAATTAAGGGATGGTGATGAATAAAACTAAACTAATAAATAATTTATGTCATATTCGGTAATAAAACTAAATTATGTAAGCTCTCCCTTAGTTTCGCCAATATTGTGCGAATTTGTGCAGTTGTTCCACCAAGGCAGCCATGACAGCAGTGACGGAAATGTCCAATAAATGTTTGAAATACTGTACAGCCTCTTCATCTCCTAGATCCAGCCTTAACTTATCCTGAACCTTTTTAATCGCTTTGTCTGGCTCCAAAGCAATGTCAGGAACATTGGCATTCACCATCAGAGAGAACAGGTTCAGAATGACATTAGCGTTTCGTCGCAAGTGCAAGTAAGCGGTGTAACAGAGCTTGCGGAACTCATGATAGTGCTCGGAATCGGTTCCACCCATCGCCTCTACCATCTCCTTGCTCAGCTTCATAGGCGGAGGCAGAGGTTTCGGATCACGCCCGAGGATGTATCCAAAGTCAATATGGAACAGTTTCCCTGTGGTGGTCAAGAGTAGGTTGTCTAAATGTCGGTCTCCGACGCCAAGAATGTAAGTGATGACACAATATCCTGCACAGCTGCGGATATATGTATCCATTACGTCAGGTGCGATTCCATATGGTCCTGTTTCACTTGGATGTCTTTTCCTGAGAAAACTCTGAATGCTTCCTTCACTCCCTAATACTTCTGCCACAGTTAGAGAGTTAATGAACTGAACGAATCCGTGCTTTGTTCCAGTGGCTAAAACTCTGTATGGAGTCAGCCTCAAGTCTAAGTTCTCCGAACGTAGAAGCTTGTCCATCAACGTGATTATTTGAAGTACAAACTGGTCTTGCCGCAAATCATCACCATGTTTAAAAATAGCAACGTACTCAGATCCTTCTGTTGTTTTAAAAGTTAGTCTTAATGGCATTAAAGCAGATTTGAACAATATTGCGTTGTTTGGGACAATACCACGGATGCATATTCGAGGATCCAGTGGAAAGGGCATTGCATCAAATTCGGCTAAATTGATTTTGAATGCCTCACTGTCTGCCAACAACATTTGTAACTGTTCGATTTTCTTTTTACGATTAGTGTTTTCACGTTGCACACTCTTCACTAGTTTTACCAATTCATCAATAAGTAACATTTGTTTTTGTAACACTTGCTGTTGTTTCTGCCATTCAGGGGGTCCACTCTGCAATGTTTCCTGGAACATCCTCATAACTGTCAGGTACATCTCTCTCACCTTTGTCTCTTGTTCCACAGTCACTTCCTGATCCTCACACTCAGTTATTAGGTACCAATAAAAGTAGTTGGCCAGAGTAGAATTATGACAAGCTCTTTGAATCAAAAATGTTGCAAGATTCTTATCTTCATTATCGAGTTCTGAATTACTTTTGCTATTGATTGAATCATGTGATTTGCTCATGCATGAAACAGACATTTCTTTATGTTCACTATCACATACACATGAATCTTTAATCTGCATTCTCTTATAAGCTTCGTTTATTTCATAGAAATCTTCATATTTCAAGGCTTGAACCAGTTGAAGCAGGTATAACAGTAAGTCATCATCTGAAGCTTGTTGTAGCCTAGAGATGGCATACCTCCTTACTGCTGGATGGGTAAAGGCAGGACTAAGCAGTTGAAGGGAGTCTTCGACTGCCATCGGGGCCCACTGCTGTAGCATGTCCACTGCTTGACGAGCTTCTCCAGGTAGCTCCCAGTTGACACAGATGAGGAATTTGGCCAAAGCTTGTTTCTGGCTACTCAAATAAAATCTGTATTTCCATATAACATCTTGTTCTTCAGTTGTAAGCTGTTTTGTCGGAGGATAAGCGACGATGGCATGCAATTTGTCTCTGATTATCGCATTAGGCTTTGCATCCTTGTCAGATATTCCTCTATGTAAGCTACGAGTTAGATTGTGATGCTTACTTTCAACTAAATTTTCCTGCATAACCTCAGAATCCGGCACAAGAACAATGTCAGGGTGATCCCGGAACTGGTACAATTCATCACCGTCCTGTTCGTAAAATACCACAGAATACTTGGTACCATGGTAGGTGAATTCTGGAAACTCAACCATCAAATATAAATAATCTGAACTCCTTTTCTCCGACTCTTTGATTTGTTCTATTTTACAGAATGCCAATCTGTCAAGCCAATCAACTTCGGGTAGATGACCATCACGATGTTTCTTTGCCAGTTTAGCCATCTTAATGATCTGTTTCTTCCCGTCATGACAAGCTTTACCAGGAGTGGTACTTTGTGAGTTGCCATCAGCCACACAGTCTGGCCATACTCTCAAATCAATCATTCCTTGACGAAACACTCCATGCTTGCTGAAAAATGAAATTGACGTCCCACCAACAGCTTTTAAAACTGAAGCTCCAACACAGTCGTAGAGTGTAATAGCCAACAAAGCGTCACGTGGGAGATCACTGTACTTGAGAGGAAGGGTAATCCAGTCGCAGCGAGTTGAGAAAGGTGGCGATGGAGCTTTGTGAGCAGAATACACAGGCAGTGAGATAGGTCGTCCGCCAGAATATACTTGACACTCTACCATAAGATCTGCACTTGACTTTTCATGAAGTCCAGAAAACTTAATCATCGGATCTGCCAGTATCTGGTCATATTCAGGAACTGGGTGGACACCTTTCAATGAACCAATTTTAATTTGAATTTTTAGATCCAAAGAAGAACTGTAGACACAATAGAAGTACTCATCGAGCGTCTTCATTGTGGGGCTACCACTTTTCCTATGAAAATACTCTGTTTGTAAATGGAATTCACTCACCTCTACAAATTTAACATATTAGTTTTGCAACTTGAATGAAAGTTTTCCTCATGAACCTGGAACAAAACAATTCATCTAAAATTGTGTAATATTAGTACGTCATCATTATATTTTAATATATGTAACAATTAGTAATGCTATTATTTAAGTACAGTAGAGATTAGTAGTGGTAAGTTCATTAAAGTAATATGAGGAAGTTAAAAGTATAATGACAGTTTTCAAATGTGATATGTTTACTATTGAAATATGATGGTCTTTAAAGGTTTTCTTGGTAAACTGTGATCTGTTTGAATTGCAGGAAAGAGAAATTTTCACGGTTTAAATGGGAAATACTAATATGCAATTAGTATTTCGACTAATAATTATTAATATCTATGTTCAAAGCTTATTTTTCAATTGACCATAAAGGCATTGTGAATTAGAATCTTCAAAATTTGTCCAATGCAGGCTTGTCACTGGTACCCTATAGAAACCACAAATGATAAAATTATGGTAGATAGATTGTGCAACATCATACATTTCAAACATAAAGCGCTCTGCAGAGGTTATGTTTAAAAGAAGTTGGATGTTGATATTTTAAATTAGGCTATTAAAATGTCTATACTAGACCTATGTCTTATCAATTACCAATCTAAATAATTAACTCCACAGAGAACTGTGTCAGAATATACATCACCGACACACAGCAAAATGTTGATAGCTACACAGTTTTTAACCATATTTTTCTACTATCAATATATTTGTTATATGTAGGTCCACATAGGAGTGACAAGACTAGGGTTTGAACTGTTGTCAGAAAACATTTAAAATGTGACTTGAGTTGTTACCAACCAACCAACCTCGCACTATTATAATGTTGTAAAATCCATCGCTACCATAATTTTATCATGTGTAGGGTAATTTTATCTTAAGTAGGGTAATACAGACCAGCAATTGTGGAACTACATCAGAATTATAGTAAATAAAGATGGATTACCTTCCAGTGGTGAATTGTACGCATAATTGTAAAATTTTAAACAAAAAAGTTAGGGATTAAATTATTAAATCACTGAAAATATCACTTTGCAACACCTTTACTGCTCATTTTGTCGGACAAATCATTTTTGTTACACGACGTAGCAAGGTGATACTGTTATTCAACATTAATTTAGGTTTTGCTGGAATAGCAGATTTTTGTTTTAGTTTCGCAAACACACTTTTCATACAGGAAAAATGGTAGGCTACTTTCGTATTATACTGACCACGTATAATTATTTTTTTGTATATTTCGACATACAGCGCTCTGCAGAGTTAAGTTAGGTGGGTTATTGATATTTTTAACCTATTAATATTATTTTACTAAAGAAAACCAACATACGTTGGCAAAACCTGTACGTCGACGATGTATTCTCGGCATTAGTCACATTGGCTAACCAGAGGTGACCGCTCATAATCTAACAGGAGTCGCCTGCTGGTGTTTTCGATCCAGTAAACTTTGACTTACTAGGCCAAAAAGTTATACCTGAGCTACCGTGCCGGTATCTTTGCGCAGTTAAGTTGGTATATTCTTGTATTATACAATGAATATATGTATATTATCAATAACCAAACTGACGTAATTCCGCAGAGCGTCTGATGAAGAGAAGTAAAATGGCTGAGGTCGGTATAATACTAAAGAACCAGGAAAAAATATTAATTAGGCCAAATTGTATGATTAGGTACTAAAACGCCTTGCCGACAAATTATAAAAAAATAGATTGCTAAAAATTTTCTCAGAAAACAATACAATATTAAAATATTATATCCGGTAACCATAGTTGGATATTACCAGAATTGACAATTCTGTATTCTGAAAAAGTCAAAGTGAAACACCAATGAATATTCAAATTACTGCCCATGAATCATAACAGTAATAATTAATCTAAGGTTGTGAAAAGAGGGGATTAAAAATTAGATTAGATTATTGAAATAGCGACCCTACCACAACGTAGGTATTTTAAGCCAAGTATGAATGAGAAAAAAGTGTAGGATGATTGTGGCGCGATCTTGTAGCCTTGTTACTGACTAAGGCTGACATGTTCCTCGGACAAAACTGTTTATTATTAGCCCAACAGTCAACGCCATATCTAAGGGACCTACAGTTTAACATGGAATCCGAACCACTGCCTCTTATTTACGAACTGGTCTAATTATGAGGATGATCTTTAAGGATTAACTAGTATTCAATAGTGGGTACGTTAATCTTCACAAGAGAACACTATACCCAATGACCACCCCTCACAACTATCCACAATTCGTGACCTCCAAGTAGCTGGATTACAGGACGCCACCATCCAAGTCAAATTATTGCCACCATCCAAGTCAAATTATTCACGAATAATTTAAAAAATCCATGTTGCAGATAATTAAAAATCCAAACAAGTAAATTCCAGTAATTCAGAGAGCAAATAGTCTCTAGATGAGATAGACAGTTCTTGAACATTGAAAACAGTGTGCAAAGGAGTGCAGGACACAGTTTAATAAATAAATAAAATAATAATTTTAGCATAATAAATACAAACTTACACGTTCCATGGAAAACTGATATAATTATTCCAAGTTATTTTTATGAACATTAAACATACGAAAATACTACGACCTATATCATTCCACTCACAACCTTTCAAAATAAGATTTTTAGATAAGATGGAGAATTTGACAGATGGAAACAAGAAGAAAATGGCAGATATAAAACAGGATGTTCATCCGAAGAAACAAAATTTATTCTAAGAATCTATAAACAGCATATATTTTTCCACCCATGCGAGCTTGTAATAAGGTTTTAAGTTTTGAAAAGGCTTGTTATTATAGCAAGCTGTAAACTATATAGTTTTCAACCAGGACCCTGTAATCAAAGTGATAAGGCAAGCCGTTTTTGTAAATATTGTATTACTTACGAATGTACAAGATTATGTATATATATTTTTTTGCCTTGATGAGACACCAACCAAAGCAGATAGATTAAGATGATTTTTTAGAGATTAAGGTGAATTTGTGTGATCCTCCTGTGATGTGTGATGATAAGGGTAATGGATTTCATGGCATGTATTCCTGTTGCTGACAAAGACTAGCTGATTGATTTGCCAGGGTCATTAATGAATCAATAGCCCAATGAACTAAAGCAACTCGGTCCAGTATCGAACAAAAAAAATCGTGTTGAGATATTGCCATAGATGAACGAATAGTAAAGTTCCGTTCCCTATAATTCGTTCCTAACTGATATCGCTCAGTATTGAACGGGTGACCTTTAGATTATAAAGCGGGTACTATACCCTCTATATAATTCAAGAAGAATGTAGTATTATTAATCTATAATTTTCCCTTCTTCATTTATATTCATAATATATTAAAAAAGAATTGTTTTCGTCAACATTTTTGAGTTTGAGTTGGTATTTGAAAAATCCATTTTGAGACTTACCGATTCTAAGAAAATATTTTTGACTGGTAACTGTCTGTCTGTGTAACGACCTCGAGAACAAAACTATGCTCTGATTTAAAAAAAATAATTTTCATAGTCTTATGTATATTCTGTTATATTCTAGGATTAGTTAGTATAATGTTCTCTTTCATGAAAGAGTAAGGTTCACGTACGTGTTTCCACTTAATAAAAAATCTGCTGTAGCAGATTTTTTTTACCTACGTCATCAGAAAATTTCAATAATTGTCCATGTATTTTATATTTCTCACCTCATATTGGAGCATACCTCCATTATAAATACAGACACAAGGTTGTTTTAGTATCTAATATATAGTAATATGTAGTAATGCACGAAAATATATATGTCCTTAAATCTGGTTGGTACTACTGTATTTCATAGCAGTCAATGTTTGTTTACATTAACTTACTTTGGTCCAGTCAAAACCCTGTCATATCAAATCTTAAATTATATCAACAGTTAACATAGAATGTTTACTACGCTGTGTGAATTCTGATTAGGAAAAAGCTTCTCTTTCTTATCGTTATAATTTTTATTATTGATATTTTGACCAGTGTTTAGTTAGGTTTGAAAACACTCTTTCATCATAAAACTGAATAATTTTGATTCCTAGGTAAAAATTAGTGTGGTAATTTTTAAAATAATAATTGCTTGAGGTGATGATGGTTAAGGTTTAGTTGCTGAGACAGAACACATAGGAAGTGTCTATTGAAAGAATATTACAATTTCTCTTATCTACGAAATTATTAAAAATGAATTCTACAAATAAGGCTTTTAGTGTTGATTTCAGTGTGTTTACTAGTTGCCTTTTGTTTTGGTGTTATGTATATATTATTTTAACACTCTTTCTTGAAGTTATTTCACTCAGTGTTTTTGCTGCAATTTTACTGACTATTATCATTATTGTAACCTATGGAGGTTTGTGGTATTTTGCTGTACCACAACCCGATGTTGCTGTTTTCAATGAAATATTAGGAAATGACCCAAAATTGATGAAATTCAGAAACTCTATATCTAACTGTCCTGAAACACAAGAACAAGTTCTTAGTGAAAAAGACTTCCACTATGAAAGCGGACACGGCAAAAGTTACTTCACTGTAATTGGACATAGGGGAGCTGGCCTTGATGCTCCAGAAAATAGTTTATCAGCTTTGAAGCAGGTAAATTAATTTGAATAAGTTACATTCTCAATTTAATTCTTATAAATGGATTTTACATCAAACTGTAATAATAACTGTTAAGTAATACTGATGACAAGCTCTGTTATAGCAAAATTAATAATTTTATTGGTAAAGAGTGTTCATTTTGATAGCTAGTTGGCTGTAAATTGATGTACAGTGGAACCTCTTTTAACTGCCTTTGGAACCGAGACTGATGGTTAAGGCGGTGGGAGTGGCGTTAGGGACAACTGGAATCCGCTAGGTCTGCGCTAGTGTCGCTCATTTGTTACACATATGTCGTTGATTTTTGCAAGCTTCCTGAGTGACTTGTTTAAGATAACAATTCTGTTTTTTGAATATTTTTAAACATATTTAGACCTCCAAAATGAGATATTCTATAAGATTATCGGACCAAAAATGTGGCCTTAAAATCATTTCCTGTAGGAAACGAAATTTTTGTTCTCATTTCAAAATTTCACAAAGGTTACATGAAAAAGGTCTGTTATTAATCCTTATTCCCAAAATTTCAGCTCAAAAACACAAGCCGTTTTCCCACACTCCTTGTACAAAAAATGCCAAATTTCCGAATTAATTACCCTGTAACTAGAAACTTTTTCATTAAAAACATGAACAAATTATGCCAAAGCATATTTTTGATACAATCAACAAATAAAAGTTAAAATTATGATTTTTTGATAGTCGATATTTTTGCTCGCACCACCTTAAGCAAATAGAGGGATAGGCTAACAGAAATGTTAAATAAAACTGTAGTGTATGAAGATTTTTAAAGGGTTTGCTAGAAATTAAAACCTGTAAATTTATATTTAAATTACAGGTCACCATTGGCGTAAAATACAACGGTAACCCAGATGTTAAAGTCCAGACAAATGTCTGAGCATGTTAAAACACTGAAACAATCTCAAATTTGAAAATAGTCATCTTCTACCTCTTTGGTGTTCAAGGAACTTTTTTGGTAGTACCGGTAACAGTTTTATTTCGCCATACTAACCGGTTCACCGATCAGTTACAAAAGGTTAAATGGGAATTTTTCTTATCTCCAACAGATAACTTCCGTCTCAGTAGGTAACTGGACTCACCGTAAAATCTTTCGGTAAGCCCAGTAACTATCAAAACCAGAAGTTTATTGCTAGACAATAAGTAGATTCCCATTAACCTTATGTTACTGATCTGGTCACCAGTAAAAGTTGCTGAATAACTCCATGGTTACATACTTTTCTGAGGTTTCTAGCATCATGATGATGCACACTAGCTCAACATTTTTTCATCATGAATTTTTTGAACATGTGAATAGTTGCAATCACCAATGTTGCATGTATTTTTTCTATGCCACGCTCAGTAACATCGTAGTAAAAATAGCAGGAACGGATAAAAGAGAGTGATGGTTAAAAATTTGACGGGTAATTGAGTTTCTACTAGTATTTCCGAATTTATCACAGCTGGTTTAAAAAATTGTTAACCTATAATCTATTTTGACAATTTACATGTTAAATTCAACCTAAAATTTTTACAACCGAAAGCTGGTTACCCAACCCTGTTCATTGTTGATATGATTAATTATCCATTTGAATTTCTAGTGTTAGTATAATTTGATAATTTTTGTAAATAGTAATAGCTTGCTATAATTGATAGTAATGTTTTAGCCCAAATACTACAATATTTTGACTATATTTTTATGTAATTTCAACAGATTCAAAAGAATCAATATACAGGCTTTATATAAATGATGTTCATATATTAGTAAATAGGTATGTAGTCTAATAATCCAAATACCGATTTGTTTAGATTTGTGAGCTGATTTCAATTGTGATAAATATTCAAAATATATTAGGCCATATAAATTTACTTTTTGCTGAAAAATCATAAATAGGCTAAGAGATTATGATTTCTTTTTTACGTTTATTTTGCTCCTATTTAACTCTTGCTCTTATTTTGCTCTCTATTTAACTCTTGAGCTGACATTTTCACATACATGTGGACATTATTTGGGATTTACTATGAACCGTCAAATTTTATTCTAAATCTGTAGGAGCAGTTTGTGTGATATTTTGATTTCTCATGGTAAGCGTTTTTGGGTTTGTACCATCCCTAAAAAACAAAAATAAATACCAGGAGACTTGGTAGATTATGGCAGACCTATTAATTTTTAATATAAATTAGACATTAAAATCTAGTGCACAGACACCAGATATGTGTTTGTGTGTGTACACAAATCTATACACAAACCTATAGAAATTACTTTGTATACCACTTCAGTGGATTGATTCATTTATCCATTGACTAAAGTTTTTATGTAAACAAAGCTTTCTCTTTACTATCATAATGTGTTTGTTGGAGAAAATAAAAATTAAAACCACTGAATTCTATGAGTAAAAACATTTCATAACCTACTTTTATTATTAAACTAGCCAAAGTACCCGTTCTTCGCACGGGTAAAAAAGGCTGAGAGGTGTAGGCTCTACAGATACATTTAAGTTATTGATAATTAATTCTTTATTGTTTATAAAATGACAAAACACGTGTCTAAGTATATATCTAAACATGACAAAGTAACATATGTCAAATATTGGGAGAGGATAAGCATTAACGTAATAGAGGCAGGCATCGGGAGAAAATTAAAAATCTACCATTCCACTATTTCGAACTAATAATTCACTAATTTCGATCGAGCAGTTTATGTGTAAAAATTAACTTTATTTCTTTTTCTTCCCGAACTGTCAAAATGTAAAGTAAACGGATGTTGACATTAAAAACTGTAAACATTGAATCCCAGGGTATTTATAGCAACCATGTCTTCTGCTTCTCGAACTGTCAAATTTTAGTGTTCACAGCTGTTGACATTCAAGTAATTTTATGTTTTTATTTTCTAAAACTGTAAACATTGAAACTTAGGACGTTCACAGGGCGTAGCCCGAGAGGATTTCAAGGAAATGAGTATGCCTATGTGTTGCATGAGTTTAAGATCTGTCTTTATGTAAAATTTTAAACTGTTTGGTTCAGTATTTTTTGCATTCACTTGCCACAACAAACCCACAAATACACAAACCCACAAACACACAAACCCACAAACACACAAACCCACAAACAAACATACAGAAACCACCTCTTCTTTATAATATTATAGATAGATTATAGAAAACACAACAAAGCAAAAGATAATTATATATTTGTATTCCATATAACTATCACATAGGCGTATATTTCAATTGTATAAGTTTAATTCCAATAAGAATTATTGCACAAAGATTACACATATACAAAGAATTAAAGTACGTATACACAACACTGAAATCGACTGCTTTGCTGTGGTATCTAACCAGTGGCTGGCTCTGTGTTGGCCCATTTTTGGATCCAGATGATAGTTCCAGTTATTGGCCAGACCAATAGAGGTATATGGGTTTTACTGAACTACTGATGAGTACGCTTATTAAAAATAATTTTTTACCGTTCATTTTTCAGTGCCATGAAAAAGGATGCAAAGCAGTTGAGTTTGATTTGGTATTAACAGCTGATGGTGTGCCAGTGCTGTTTCATGATGACACTGTTGATAGACTCACCAACTCTTGTGGGTTTGTTCAGCAAATGACATGGGATCAGTTAAGAACCCTTGACATATCGGAGAAACACCCGTTGCAGTAAGTTTGATTTTTCACCAAAACCTAATTTAAAAACCTTATTTTTTAAGGTGTTGAAAAATCCCTAGGATTTAGCTTTGTTCTTTGACATGGATATGTCTTAGTTTGGGGGCGGGGCTATCCGTCAGATCAAAATTTTAAACAGTGATGTCTTCTACTTAGTGATGTCATATGGCTATAAAGACAGCAGCTTAGAGGAATTTAAAAAAGTCCCCTTTAGACATAATCTAACATATTTCCCTCAGTGAAGTAAATACGATTATGTTTTTCACAAGACCTTCTTTATTACTCATATATGATCATCTTAAATTATCCCATTATATTTTATATGCTCTCAACTAATGATAAACTGAAATAGGGATAGGTATTAGTTAATTATGGATTTAATATTATCTCATCAAAAAGGTTTCAACAAACATAAAGGCGGCCTATGGTATTTAACTCTTTTGGTCTCTCTAATTGGAGAACTAATTTTTATATCTATATTAGAGCTTGTAACAAAAATAGATGTTACCAATTAACTATTGGCTATGTAATTGATCAACTCTACTGTTTTACTTTTGTTTTAGAGAACGATTTGTGGGTGAACGTATTCCACTGTTCAGTGATGTAATTCAATTGTGTCTGGAATTGGATATGCGAATGATCATTGATGTGAAAGATGAGAGCATCAGGGTGAGTCGTGTTGTGTGCTGGTAGGTTACACACATGCAAGCATACTCACACAAATACACACCACGAGTAAAATATTCTTAAGATGCAATATTGTAACCCTGAACCTATTTTTGGATACAGAAGAACTTTAATTTTTCGGGGGCTGATTAACTGGGCGACAGGTTAACCAAAGTCCAAAACTGGCCAAAAATTATTATTTTAAAAGAAGTTTTTCACTGTAAACTTTCTCATGAAAACTATTTTTCATCTCAAAAAACATGATAAAAAATACACTATGATAAGGTAAAATTAGTTTTAAAACTAACTGAACATTATTATAATATTTTACAGAAAATATTCCGGGTATCAACTAAAGAGTAGATAACCACGAACATGATCGTAAAATAAAATATCGATCTTCATTCTGGTGACATACGCAGACACCAGACAACAAGAGCTGACTTGATATTTTAGTTGTCAGTTTTGAGTATTCTGTTCTGAGTGTTTTGTTTTATTTGTGTTAAAAAAGGAGACTAGTGCTGACTAGACAATAGAGAAAAATAAATAAATAGAAATTTTAACTAAAGGTGTGATATACTCTGAAAAAATAAATATTGTTAATATGTTATGTTATTTAAATTATACATTACAAAATGCCCGCAGGCAGACATGCATCTACCCTGATGATAATTGAATTTCTTTGGAACCATCCCCATGCCCAAAATTGTTGAATTATTACCGTGATAATTGCACATTTGCCTCTTTAGTTTTATCATATCTTTCTATCCTTATGGCTTAAAAATAATGTGTTGTATTGGCTAAACTCGTACTTTATTGAGTTCTATAAAAAAATTCATATTGAAGTTAACATTTATGATGATATTTTTCAGACTGTACAAGTCATTCTGGATGCGTTCAAGGAACACCCAAAACTATACAAACGAGCAATTGTGTCTGGTTTTAATCCATTTCTTATTTACATGGTAAGATATAAATATATTTTTTATTGATTATTTTCTATTTTTGTATTTATAGACTTAATACACTGTTATGAGACAGACAGAGAAGATTGTAATTTTAATAATTAAATATTCCAATCTAAGATTGTTGAATGTGGAGAATTCAACAAATTTTGAAATTGAAAGACCACTTTCCAAATCCACATATTGTTATTCAAGCCACTAAAGCTCACAGGATCGCTGTATCTTAAGGAGAAAGTAAGAGTTTATTGAACACTCAGAGACAAGATCTTGGGCTTGTGCTTATTCATAATTGTTTTGCTGGTTAATATCAGGCTATGCTGACCACATATCGTTCATTGTTCTAGGATTTGCAACAAAAGCTGAGGTTAGCAGGCAAAACTCTAAAGGAATTTGTATGCCATAGAATTATTTTTTATTTATATTATTAACCCTGTATATTGTAACACGACGCATTTACAAATTCCATAAGAACTGGCAGGTGGAGGCATCTGTCACCAATTTAGTGAAATTGTTATATACGATCCCCTTGTGTTGCCCTCTGGGGGCAAGCAACCAAACCTGCTAATGCAGTTCACTAAACGGTCTCTAAGGCATGTCAAATAGCACTTCCTATGACTAGGCACAGTGGCTGAACTGGTTAGAGTGCTACGCTGACGAGTCTAACGTTCTAGCCATTCGGAAGTGCTAGGGTTTTAGTCACGACCATGAGCAAGCCCAATTTGGCTTGCAAATGTGTGGTATAGTGGAGAGGAGAGCCCACCTTAAATAAATGGTGGTTGTATTGGGTGGAAGTTCACCGTTGTCAACTCTAGCAACTGCAATCCAGATTAAGCCTACAAATGCCTTTGTAGGCTTAATTTGGATTTCAGTGGACACCTGTTTTGCTTTTGTGGTTAGTGGTTATAAGGGGTGGCATGTTTTGGGGTTTTTGTTTGTTTATACCTAATATTTTAAGAAGATATAAATAATTATTTTTATGATACAGTTAAAGGTAAAAAACTTGCCCACTTCTAGGGTCAATCATGGAATGCAATAATTATTAATATTTTTAACTGGAAAAAAATTGTTTCATTTGTATTACGAGTATCCATTAGATGATTGTATGGAATTAATGAAATATGAAACTTTACTTCTATCACTACTAAATTTGGGAATACTGAAGACAATGGGAACATTGCAGTACACCTCAAGCAATTTGTTTAATATTAGTTGGAAAATTATAGAATTTAATTTTAATTATTTTTCTCTAAGAACATATCTTTGGAGACTATGACGATTTTGTTTGTGCAGGTCCGATCGCGAGACCCAGGAATCGTTTGCTCTCTTGCATGGCGGCCGTACTACTACTCGCTCGAGAGCTATGGTCGGGACATCATTCCTCTCCGTCGCTACTCCAGCATCTTTGCTCACGCTGCAGCCTGTGTCGCTGATGTCGCAGGCACCTGGTTACTCAATCATGTGGCCTACTATGTGCTCGGACTCTCTGCCGTGTTGATTCAGAAGGATGTCATAACTTCGTAAGAATATATTTTTATAAATTTGAATTCCTGATATCTCAAGGTCTATTGTGCTATGACAAATGTATTCTGTTATCTCATGGAATTTTTTAACCCTTTGAGTGCCGCAGCCATTTCCATGATTCTCTTGCATGATGTGCCGCAGCTTTTTTCATGAGAATGTAATGTTTTATGTGTTAACTAGGTTACATACCTTGATTTCCATCAACAGTTCAGTTTTACAGTTCATTTATGTCAATACGTATTTCGAAACTTCTGTTTCATCATCAGGACATTCAACAATTTATCCTCAGATCTTTTTTCGTCATTAACACTTAACCCATTGGCACACCAATAATTTCCACCTGCCTGTGCCCTCAGATTCATGAGAAATTGAGCAAAAATACATAATTTTATGTAAACTTTTACCATTGTAACAATTTATTTTATAAATGCATAAAAAATGGTATTTTACTTTAGAGAAAAAAATTACCGATTAAATAATATAAAATGTTGTTTATTGGTTATATATTTTACATGTATATGAATATAATATATACGAAACAAAAACAATTTTTTCAAAGTAATCTCAATAAAAAAATATAAAAAATTATTTTATTACAAAACTATTATTGTTTGGTAGAATATTTATTTTAACATGAAAAATAATAATGATATGTATCCATGTATGGTTGGTACATTTTTGGCACGTATAATAAATTACTTTTTGGCGCAACCAGCTGATTTCTCCCATATTGACTCATACACTAGAAACTGATATTCTTACAAGTTAGTTTACTAAGCTAAAACTAATATTATTCAATCAATTTAAACACTTATTATTTTTGTTGATTGCGATTATAAAATACTAACAAGATATTAAAAAATACCTTTATAAAAACACGAGATAACTCAGGGTTGCACGTTTGGGCCACTATCGGCGACCACGAGTATACTCGGGGTTGTGAGCCAATGGGTTAAAAACAACATTTAACCCTCGAGAGGATGCTTGCGGAGTTTGCCTCTGCACGTGCAGTTTTTGTTAAAATAAACACGCATATCGGGTATCGGCAGCCGTGTCAGGCTCCGTACCTTACGCGCCTCATTCCAGGTATCTCCCGAAACTATTTACAACCCCCATACTCCTTTTATTTTCTTGTTAGTTGCAATGCAGTGAAGCGATGTCAGTTTGCGCAGGCTTTCTCTAAACGTAATACACATATGAATGTGTGTGTGTGAACGAAAATATAATTTTGTTTTTATTAAATTTATAATACTGTTATTTAATATATTTGGTTTGCATCGATGTTCAATTTTATTATTGCGGAACAATACTCCGCATATGCTCTCTCCCATAACACCATTCTTATACTAGAACATTACTAACTATGTTTATTACTCAAATTTAGTAATTAATTAATTTAATTAACGATGGAACTTTGCATTTCATCAATTTATTTGATATTTAAATGCAATACTATGTTAAAAAACTACTATGTATATAGTTAGTATATATACTATGTAAAAAAAGTAAGATGGGATTAATTCGTGCGGTTTAGCATTGCGGAGTTAAACTCCACATGCACCCACTCATGGGTTAAAACACTACACAATACAACACATAGGCATAACATATAAATCTTTCAATATGGACCATGGACTCATTAAAATCATGAGTTTGACTCGAGTTGACTCATGATTCAACTCAGGAGTTCAGACTTGGTCATCTGCATCGTCGGGTGTGTCAACTTTTTTTTATGTGGCCAGCCAATTATTTTCAATGTTTAATTTGTGTTTAAATGTTTTATGTGAAAATATGTTATTCATTTATTTCCACAAGAATGACTAAGAAATGTTGTAAAGCGACTTTACGACAGATGTATACTTGATGAGAGAATTATTAGTTCCCGAAACTAGTCGCATTATGTGTTAACTAAACAGTCTCAAATTCTTTAAAGATTATTATTGATTAAATCTAATGAAATATTTTTTTATAAAAATTTTTATTGTAATTATAGATCATTTAAACACTTTTTCAGCTTGGTTTAAGCTAAACCAGAATGAATAAGATGTAATTAACATTTGTTATTGTACAGATCGTATGGCGATCTTTGCTGAATGTGGGCTCAATGGGCGTAACAATTTACACATACATACACACATTATTTTTATATTATTGTTATTATTTCTTCTTATATTTTTTGTTCAATTTTTATTCATTGCTAAATATAAGGATTCAGTATTTTTATCGGTGCAGTTTCACTACAAAAAAATCCTAATATCTAGGGATATATTTTTCTGTGATTTGAATTGTGTTTTGAATTCTTAAGGTGATTACCACTGCCATAAGAAAGTGACCTTTGATTATAATCAGCGTGATTTGTAGCCACACGTAATAAATAATTATTTATTTATTACGAATCATTCATTGAGCAACTGTTTCTAACATGTAGTAAGGAAAACCCATGACTTGTGCAGGGATATGGTAGCATCTTGGCAGAAGAAGAATATCCGTGTGATCGCTTGGACAGTAAATCGTCCTCAGGAGAAACAATTCTTCAGACACGTTCTACAAGTTGCTTACATCACTGATACTCTCGTCAGCGAATAATAGCTTCTACGAACATCACTGATTTAACGGAATACTTGGGGATATAAATTAATATACCTACCAGTTTTGATGTATATTTATTCCAACATGAGTGCAGGTCCTTGAAGAAGTCTTCTAGCTAGAGTAGATTCAATGATGATTGTTTATCTGATCATGTTTATGCCACTAAAAATATTTAAAATTGCTTATGCTGACTTTTTGTTCTGATTGATCAATTCATTCATTGAAAATAGTTAAGTATAACTTATGAGTAAATAGTAATTTTCTAATTTATCATCTTTAAGTTTAAATATTCTACTTTTAATTTTTTTAATTTTAAGCAATGCTATTTTTTACCCATATTTTGAAAGTACATTTCAATTTTGAGTTCTCTATTAATTTCAGTATTTTAAAAAACCACTAAGTATTTCTTAGGCCGACCTTTTAAGTTTTCTAAACTAGCTGCAAGCCATCGCCAAAGGATTTTTAAAATTTTATTTAATACAAAATTAATTTAATGAATGAGTGGTCAATGAACTCTAACAATCTTTAATGGGCTTAGACATGAATTTGAAACTTGAATTACCTGCATTCGATGGGATATACTAATTGATTTGGTTACTTCAAAATTACACAGAAGCTACAGAACTCTTGCTTCATACAAAATTATATGTCAGCTAACCTTTTTTCTCACAAAAATCGGTATCGAGCATCAGTATTATGTTTCTATGATGCATTTTGACAATTTATCTAAAGGTCACCATTTCTATTCTGGACCCAGTTATCATTATAATTGGGCTCTTAGCTATCCAACAGGTGATAACAAGATTCGGTTTTAGACCGTTCCCAATAAAAAACATTAAAATTTCCACTGATATAAACATACACAGAGTATAGAACGTGTTTTGTAGTTGATGAGAATAGGAAAAGGATGGGATTTAGCTATTTATTCCAATTTTGTATCACAAGTTATTTACTCTTGTTGTAATTTTGTTCTTTTTCCCCAAAATCCAACATGTGTGTCTTATTAGCTCATTTTCAATGAATGAATTTTAGGTTTATTCTATTAGAAAGTAAGTTTTACTGAAGGTTTAGTTGAGGCAGCTGAATGCAGGCTGTTGTGACTTATTTGTTTTTAAGTTTTTGATTTGGATAAACTTACCTATTTTATGAAATATATTTATACAATAATTAGATTTGATTAAAACTGTAGTTGTACTGTTTTCTATTGTATCCTAAATGTATACAGCGGAACCCCTCAAGTCCAAACCACGGAAATCCGAAATTCCGGCGAATTCGATCACGTTTTCGGAAAAATATTTAATGAAAAAGCATTTAATCACAAAGGGGGTAAGGGGAGAGTGATTTTTGTCGCCTAGCAACAATGATGTGTCACGGGACTTATCCACCCGCCAAGGTCACTGACCTTTCGAACACTAACTCAAACAGCCTATATAACCTTAGTAGCTACATCTCCCTCGCTTACCACGAATACAGTGACGAAATAGTGTAATATTATTTCCCAATAAATCCGAACACCCCTAAATCCGAACAGGCTTCAGCCCCAATTAATTCGGATTTGTGGGGTTCCACTGTATTGAGTAGAATTATGCACAGTGAGAGTTATAGTATGTCTTAGTTGATTTTATTGTTTGTAGAAGATAGATAGTTTTTTGTCTATAATTTTCAAACTCATATTTTATAAGTAAAACATTTTATTTGATTTTTCTAAGCATTAAGTAATTATTTTGCTAAGCACAAAACAAAAAGACTGTATACATTTCAATATTCCTTTCATTTAACAATATTCTACGATAGAGCATTTAATTTTTTTAGAAAAAGTTTATTTTGATATTCCTATTACCGATTTGTATTACCTTTAGGAAATGAGACTAACAGATACATTACCAAAGACTTAAGTTATTTTTAAAATTAGGTAGCTAATTGATATAACAAATTTGTAGGTACAGTGTATTTCAAAGTTAGATTTAGTAATCTAATCTATTTGGAAAAAACAATTGAAAATCCTCTGATCTAAAATTATTATCTCTAATTTGTTATATTTAAGCTATAAATCTCATTGAAGTGTTTGATATGTTATCATATTATTTTCAGTTATTGAACATATTGATTAGGGATTTCAATTGAGATAGAGTTATTTCATTTCTTGTAAGTGTCAGCTAAAATATGATACAAGTTGCTTTCATAAAATAATTAATACAGAATTTTTTTATGTATAAAAATTAAAATTGTAGCTTTTTGAAAACCCTAGATATATATTTAATTCATCAATGCATTTTTGCATTTGGGGCACCCACTTTTAACAATCACACGCACAAAAAGTGAGTGTGTTTGAACATTTTGGGTTTTGATAACTGAGTGATGTTTTTTTTTAATTGGGTGTAGTGTAGTGCACCCAAGTTTTATCACCCGTAGCGATACGAGTCCAAAAAATTCTTGTAGTCGGTTAAGTCTGAAGGAAATCGCGGGACGTGGTAACCCATTGATGCTTGTAATCTTCAGTCAGTATTTTTGGGCCCTACATTGTGTACACCTTGGAATACCAGTATCCTTGGCATTGCTGTTTTGCTGACATTAGAAATCAATTCGGACATCTCTTTAAGAGCATTTGTGGATCGTTCAGCATTATTACCTCAACTATGGTAATCATTCCATTTGAAACGGTTTGTTATCTGAGATGCTTCTCATTGTGGATGTCAGTTTGTTAATTTTTAAAGTCCCTAATTCATTTTTGCACCTCTCCTAATCTTAAAACAGTCTTCACCTTCACCATAGACTGCACAAAGATCAGAGTGAAAAAGCTTGTCAGTCTAAAATTGAATTATGTCTAAAATTTGTTTGCGGGTGGTGGGAGATAGAAGGAGTGGGGATAGGATAGGAGGTGGGGGGATAGGAGGTGGAAGATCTCCCGACCACTAATGACTACTGAGCCAATATTGAGGATTGCATCAAAACAGGACAAGTCGGAAATTGGGTGACCGGAAGCATCCTACACACTCCCCTGGTTCTTGCATAACAGGGCTCTGAGGCTATGGAGTTCATAAAACTTATTTTATGAACATGCCTTATGGTGTTTTTAAATCCAGTGTTGTTGTATTTGACTTGCAAACATTATGTGCAGAATGTTTTCATATATTTTTAAACACCCTCAGTTATTCTAATTGAAAGTTAAAGATTTGTTATCAAATAAGATATTAGAAGAAGGATGATGCAAATATTTATGTGCACCTTGTATCAATTAAGTTATATTTGGACTATGGACTAAGTATCCCACCTTATAAATGACCACCACTCATTATTTGTGCCATTTTTAAAATAAAGTCATATGAAAAGTATTATTTCTTTAACTTTACCCACTTCCTAATTAATCGTTATTGTGCAAACCTCTTAGAGCCAAGGTAGTTATATGAAACCAAGGGTTGCACAAAAACCACCTACATAGAAAATTTGTGGTTTGGACACCACGTTAAACTGTAGGTCACTTAGAAGCCATTGACTGTTGGGCTATTAATTAATAGTCCTAAGAAACATGCCAGCCTTAGTCTGTAACAAGAGTACTATATCACACCACAATCATCTAAAACTCATTTCTCATTCATACTTGGCCATAAAATGCCTACCTGGGTAGGTTGGCATTTCAGGAAGGTAAAAGTAACCACTAAAATGAAGCCCCTCAAATCCAAACCCTGGAAATCCGAAACCCCGGCAAATCGTTATCAAGAAAACAAAACAAAAGAAATAGGTGTAAATATAAAAAAGTTTGGGTTTTCAAGGTTTAACACAACAAAAAAATACAATATTGCACAAGTTTTTCACTTAAAGTCTATTATCTTTAACTGTTGAAGTGAATAAAATACTGACACATTTCCAAGCCAGCTTTGTATGAACATCATAAGGGAAAGATGGTAGCCAGCTCAGGGTTATCGGTGTTCATTTCTATATGTTCCTCAGCGATGGAGTCTCCATGTTTCTCCCACAGAAGAGCGGTGGGAGCCCCCATGTTACAGAGGATCACAAACAATGTACAAAATGTCGGACCAGTAATGAATTGGGCGTCGTTCGGCTGTTAGCAGTACATGCTATTGGGGGTAGGTGGAGTGATTTATACAATTTGATATATATGATTTATAGCACACGCTCGCCTAGTAACAATGACATGTCCGGGATATATATCCACCTGCCAGGGTCACTGCCCTTTCGAATACTGAATCAACCAGCCTGTATAACCCCAATGGCCGTGTCTCCTGTCACTAACGGCGAATACAGTGAAGAAATAAGTGTGTAATATATTTTCCGAGAAATCCTTCAGCCCCAATTAGTTCAGATTTGAGGGGTTCCACTGTATCATCATCTTACTTGGTCATTAACTTAATATATTTTTAGAGGTTTTCATTGGATATGTAACCTAAGCTACATTATAAAATTCCTTTCAAAGCGGTAAAAAAACTAATTAATAATAATAATAAAATTAAATTGTATTTTTTGTTTTCATATTCCCTAGAAGAAGGATAATGTACAGTGATCACCTCTCACTGAACATTTCAATTTTCTTTACAATAGTTTATTTTAGATTAGTAGTTAAAATTTACTAATCTAAAATAGGCCATGGTTTGGATTCCACGTTAAACTGTAGGTCCATTACTTGCTATCGGCTGTTGGGCTATTAATTAACAGTTCTGTCTAAGGAACATGTCAGCCTTAGTCAGTAATAAGACTACAAGATTGCGGATATTTATCTTACACTCAATCCTCATTCATACTTGGCTTAAAATACCTAAAATTGTAGTATGGTTGCCACTTCAATGATCTAATCAATCTAATCTAATTCTATTCTACGTTATTTTATTTTGTTCAGTCCTAATGGTTTATAACTAAATATTATTGAAATTAATATTTTTACCATTTGATTGGAAAAAACTGATTATATTTACATTTAAAAAAAGACCCCCTCACAGGGATTTGGTGAGGGGGTCTATTTGTTAACCCTTTGCGCTCAGATGAGTTTTTATAACTTGTCCTGTGAACTCGGATGTTCAGCTTTACTGGCCGTCACTATTTTCTCGCCGAAATAGAATTAATTTTTATATGAGCTGTCCTAACCGCTCGGATGGCTAGTGGTACTGGACGAAATTAAATCCGAGTTGCGGTCAGAAGGCTAGCAGTACTGGCCACTAAATATAATCATTTGTTCCTTTTTTGAATATTATGTGCTAGGTTAGGGATGTGCAATCTTTCGGGAAACTAATGAACTAGCGAATCAGATGAATTCCTGCTTCTAAAACCAGATATGTGTTGGAAATTAAGGTTATGCTTAGTACGTTGTTCTGCTGTTCTACTTTTGCGTTTACTGAAAAGTGGTGATATTTAATGATAATAACAGCTGTTTTTTGTAAATAACTGTACATTTTATTATTAATTCATTTTTCAAATTTATTTTAGTAGAAACCACAGTAGATAATAAACGTAAACATAACAATTAATGATAATTTAAATTCGGATGACTTGAGGCAATTATTGGAGGAGTATGACGAAAATGTTTCGTCATATTATTTTATTGTGAAATAGGTAATGTTGTATTGACATTATTCTATATATTGTTTGCTTTTTATTGTCCTTAAAAACATTGTTGTAGAAAAACCTGGTTTGACACAAAAATAATTCCGAGCTGGTGGGCTGCCAAGCTGACAAAGGAATGTAGCGCAGCCAGTACTGCTGGCCACCCGAGCGGCTAGGACATCACGGGGAAATAATTCCGAGCTTTCAAGGCATTGGCATGGCCAGTGCTACTGGCCAACTGAGCGCAAAGGGTTAAAACTTTAGTTTATGAATCATTAAAAAATCATTTTAATTGTTGCCGATTTTGACGAATTTGTGATTTTTCTGTGTTTTTACTACCCTTGAAAATAAATTAATCCAAAACATTAAAACAATGGTGGTGAGTTCTTTGTCCACTCTTGTAACAAATTGTCCAACCATAAAAAAATTGTGTCATCTTGAATTGCAACTTGAAGGGAATGGCCAATTTCACTGAGTACATGTTTGTTAATGTCAATGATACATAACATAAACCAAGATCCTTATTTCCCCCGAAACATGCAGTACAACACCTAAAGTGTCCAATTTAGAACGTTATAGCTCCTAAACAGAAATCAATTTGATTAAGTCTCATTAGGTAAAAAAACTTCATAGCTCATTATTTACATATATTAAGAAAAAAATATATACATTGTTTATTAGGAATAAATAACAGCAAAATGAGTCTTGTTTAATAAGGATCAAAGTAATTATTCTGTCTAAAAATAATAAAACTTAAAAAATTGAGAATGAATTTAAATTTATAAGATAGCGTATTGGACAATTAATTTTATAAATAACACTGAGATGATAAAATGGTTAAAGTTAAAATATACAATGACAATAAAAAATCTTTCCTCTTAATATAATTTGTTTCCTTAACGACATTTGTACAATAAGATACATAAAAAACCTTCACTTTCAAGATGGTGACGACTGAGGTTGCAACTGATGTATAAGACCAAACATTGAAGTTCCACACTTCATAGGTTGGCCAACCATAATCCTTCCGCTGGGAGAGTTCAACTTGTCTTGACGAGTTCCGAGAACTGCATTCTTCAGGAACTTGAGTGTTGACTCAAACGACATCTGCTGTAGAGGAGAGTTGCTGCCTTCAATGCCCATACGGTTGAGGGGTTGGAAACTTCCGTCGTACGTCATGTAGTCTGCGATCAGTGACAGGTGTCTCGGATCCACTGTGATGCCATATACCTAAACAAACAGAAACAAGAATTCATCAAGTAACAATACGTCAACTGTAAATGATTGTATTCTAGTGTTAGTGTTCAATTTAAATTGTTTTTTTTTATCTTAACACAAAACAAATTCCTAAATTAAAGACTAAACTATTATGACTAAATATGATGAAATTATGACTAAACTCAGTGAGAGATAAAAAGAGATCGAGACATAATTGGGAATTTAGAGAACTATTTAAGGATCCAGATATTGTCGTTGAGGTACGGAGCAAAAGGCTGAGACAGGCAGGGCACGTTCTAATGAAAGAAGACCTCTTGAAATACCAAAACTGAGATGGTTGGACCAAGTGCAGAAAGATCTGAGGAAGCTAGGGAGAAGTAAGGAAAATGCAAGAAGTAGAGACTTATGGAGGCAGAGTGTTGGGAGGCCCAAGTACCATGTAGAGTACCAATGGCCACAGCAGTAAGTAATTAAACTCAGCACAGCCTTGTATCACCTCACAAGAATCTGAATGACAAGATTAGACTGGATTGCTATTTGTTTTTCCTTTTTCCTATAACAAATTAAGCAACTGGAAGCATATGTGGTAAGGAAAAATGACTAGATGTCCAATATCTGCTGGGACACAAAAAGAGACTAACAGGTGAAATAATATGAGTGTGGCAACAAAAGCCCTTACTATATAAAAGAATTAATATTTAGCAATGTTACAAATTCGCCAAAAAAGTGTAGTTTAAGGATGAAATTATTTTCCCTTTTATTATTATGTCTATGGCTGGAATGCTCAGCATGTGCCCACAAGACTTCAGCTCCTAGGGTTGTAAGGGGCAGTTGCGTTGAAGGAGCTAAACATTGTTCAGCTTTTAAGATTCCTCAAGCTTCATGATTAAAAAAGGGTTTTTAAGTCTTGTCATTGAAGTGGCTTAAGGAACGAATTAAAGAAATAAAGATGAGCTTGTTTGAAGGTGATTTTTCTGTTGAAATTAGTTCATTATTACACAAAGAGTGCTGAAGGAAAAGCGAGTTTCATTGTGTGAAACAAGTTTTCACACACCTATCAGGTGTGTGAAATCACCCATTCACAACATTTCCCACTAACATCGTGCACCAAAGTGGATGTTCAGTCTCCTGACATGCATCTCCCATAAAACCAAATGGTTGTATTCAGCCACACTCATCGGTGGCACTGCTTCAACGATAACATAACATAAGGACGAATAGGAATCTGCAAAATCTCTAGTACTAAACTTCTGCTAAAGTTACCTACCGGACTCACGATAAAAAAGTTTGGTGAGTCTAATAACCTGAATACAACCATTACGTAGTAAAGCTGAACCCACACTCTGTGATATATCTAATTCTAAAAGTTACTAAGACTCTCTATCATATTACAAATTACAACTCTCCTACCTTAAATACATCTTGAATCTCGCGTACTACCACCTTGGCGGCAGCCTCGATGCCGTAGGTCTGTGCGATTGCATGGATGTCGTTGGTGTACAGCTGATTGATGTTGAGTATGTTGTGGTGTTTTAACACTTCTGGGATGTTTATTCCATCAGTTTTAAACATCAGTCGGTCATTAGCAGTGTAGACAAATGCTCGTCGTATTCCAGGCACCTATTAAGAAAGAACAAGTAACTTGTTTTGTCGTGAGCAAATAAAATCTGCAAGACGTTTTGTATTAAGGATGTTTTGTCAGAAAAGCAGATAACTGAATATCCGAATTGCTGATATTACTACAAATAGACTTGTAATCCATAGGTCGCTATTTTAATCTCAGGCGTGGTTGCCCTTTTTTAACCTTAGTTTTTATTGAACCTACCTGACATCAAGTTTTCATGAAGTAACATATCCAGCTTAAGACAGTTCACCTTTATCTAAAAACATTCTAATTCTTATTCCAAAAAGTTATATTTATCTGTCAACATTTTCTTTAAAAGCTGTCCCAACTTTGGTCAAACTTCCTGAAGGAACGCCGTTGGGGGTGACCGTAAGGGTGACCTTGGTGGTCCATACCCGTTTTGAAGTATGTATTGATTAAAAAGAAAATTATATTCTCAATAAAACTTTTTATTTTTTCTTTATTTCACACTATTAAAATGTTGTGGAAATTGTAATATAAATTATTTGTAGTGAATATACAAAAATATCTTTTTAACTTATAAAAACTTAGCGAAACACGATTAGGAGATGTTCCTATCAAAAGTCTATATTCAAAGTAGGGCCCATAAAGTAACACAGTTAACCTGTTGAGGAGCAATGACAAATCAACCCATTTGAGTACGAAAAGATCTTTAAAATGGGTCCAGCTGTTCTCGAGTTATAAATGGTGGAACTAACACGACTTTGTTTTATATATTTAGATTACTCACTTTTCACAATTGCTTCACATTTACTTTACACATCTTGATTTTTCATCAAACGGAAGAATATGAAATTAACTCCCCATATATTGTCATCCCTGACATAAATACCTGAACCACGGTTGACTTAGCTGCCAACTCCCGCAGCAGATTGGAAAGATCCACTCGTCCCAATTTGACAGGAAGGCAGAGTGTTACCTCACACCATAGCTCATACTCTGTATCAAACCTGGAACCACCACCAAGTTTAATATTTCTTAGTGTTACTTTAATTAATTAGTTATCAAACCACATCACATTATTTAAACAAACAAAAACTTACGTCGATCAAGCTCAAAAATTTCAGAACCAAATCAAGCTCTCAAAACAACTCTAAGATTACCACTAACATTGTACAATTGTGCTCAGCCCTGGCGAACTATTTTTCGAACATTTGTATTCATCTTCAGCAATGATGCCTAAAAAGAAGGCCTACAGGCGGCACTGTTTTATCATTGTATGTTTCGTTTTTTATGTGTGAATGTGTATGTCGTGTTTTATATTTCTAATGATGGAAAAATCGTCTCTGCAAGAACAATTGATGCCATTCAGGCAAAACATGTAGTGGACAAACCTATATGTGAACTGTGTTAAGACTTAAGTTAATTGCTCTACATACATCTTGGGGTCTAAAATAACGGACTTCATTAGTACTTTTAATGAACTTAAAACTGCACTTCCAGATAATCTGAACTACCCGGTAATCCGAACAGGGTTCGGTTCCAATTAGTTCGGATTACCGGGACTTTGGTGTTGTACGAAAAAAGATCCCCCAAAGAATAAATTGTTCCTTCCGAAGCAATACTCACTTGTAGTTGTGCACGCTGTCGCTGGACTGTATCACCTCCCTCGTCCGGTCCTCAGTCTCATCCTCGCCCACCCCCTCTACCTCCCTCTCCTCTTCTTCATCTCCCCTGCCCTCCTCGTCCGACTCACCTCCCTCTTCTCCTTCCTCCGGGTCTTGGTACTCTTGCTCTTCTTGCTGCCTCATTCTGAAATTTATGAAACACTTTTTATATTCAAGGATTTCATCCTAAAAGAGAAAAATTGATGTTATCACTACGTTTGTCTGTCCAGCAGTTGAGGAATGTTCCAATTCTAGATTGTAGATACTCATAAGTTTTGAATTAAACTCACACGCTGATTTCTCTATCTCCTAGTATTACTAACAAAATACTTTTTTCAACCTCCAACTATCTATAAATAAAAGAAAAATGCACAGAAAATAATAATTTGACTATCAAAACTATAGTTAAGTCTTAACCTTTTTTTCTACATAATTGCCAAAACGATTGAAGCATCTGTCATACCATGACATAAGATTCTATGCCTTTCTCAATGAATGTTGCCGCCAATAAAGATGGGTAAGTATTGACAGCATCCTAAAGTCTTTCGTTGGTAGCAAAGTGCTGCCTACCTAACGATGACTCCAGTTCTTAGAAGAGGTGATAATCACTTGGTGCTAGGTTCGGTCTGTACGGTGGATGTTCAAAAACTTCCCATTTTAACTATTTGAAGAGATTTTTAGTCATGTTTACACCGTGTGGTCAAGCATTGTCATGGATCAAAACAACGCTAGACAAAAGCATTCTTCTGCGTTTGTCTTGTGGGTTAGCCTAGATCTTGAGTCACAATTGTGTAAAAAGCAGACCTTGAAATGTCTGGACATTTATCAGGCAGTTTGCTAACTGTAAACCTTCGTTTCCATCTCACTGTCTAATCAACAAGCTCAACGAGGCCTACAGTGGCAACAAACTTGCGACCTTGTCCAGTCGCATGGACGATCGGAGGTTGAAAAAAAAATAGCCCTCAAAGTTGAAATGCCTAATCATGTAATGTTCAAAGTTTTCGAGTACAGACATGGGATCCATGTTCACAACTTGAGATTATCTCGGCGACACGGAACATCTTTGATTGAACGAATGTGTTTAAACGCATGACGAAATTAAGCAATAAATAACCTATTGGAATGCAAGAATGTCATTGGTCAGTCTGTATGATTATTTGATTCATCAACTACTGTATGTACTCCAGTAACCGATATAGTTTAACAAGATATATTTTAAAATACAAAGCATATTTTTATTGATAATTACGCTGAGTATCACATTTCGGATTGTTATTGCATAATTTGGGCAATAAGATAGTAAAGTGTTGCCAAATTAACGACATTTATTTGGCCTATTTCGTCATTCCTGTGTTTGCATAGCAAAAAAATTACAGAACATATATTTGAAACAAATACATTTTCTAGTGTAAGTAGACGTTTTTCAGTAAATATCTTGTTTAAATCTGTGAAAAACATCTCTTGTATTTTATTTGCTATAAATACTACATCTTTTGGATAATCCGACCTTTTATGCGTTCTGACCAGTCCCAAAGGTGATGGATTAAAGGGGTTTTAATGTAACATTAAAATTGCACCGTTTTAATTATTAATGTTATCTATTTATCTGTAATCATTATACACTAGCAGTAAGCCCGTCCTTTGTACAGGTTATAGGATTCAGTTTAAAGAAGAAAGATCATTATATCGAAATATAAACCTAAAATCCTAAATAAATCAATACAAATAAAAACTAAAATGAACATTAAAACTGAAAGATAAAAACAAAACTTTCTGTTTGCCATTAAAACTGAAACATAAAAACAAAACCTTCTGTTAGAGATTATCTCGGCGACACGGAACATCTTTGATTGAACGAATGTGTTTAAACACATGACGAAATTAAGCAATAAATAACCTATTGGAATGCAAGAATGTCATTGGTCAGTCTGTATGATTATTTGATTCATCAACTATCGTATGTACTCCAGTAACCGATATAGTTCAACAAGATATATTTTAAAATACAAAGCATATTTTCATTGATAATTACGCTGAGTATCACATTTCGGATTGTTATTGCATAATTTCGGCAATAAGATAGTAAAGTGTTGCCAAATTAACGACATTTATTTGGCCTATTTCGTCATTCCTGTGTTTGCATAGCAAAAAAATTACAGAACATATATTTGAAACAAATACATTTTCTAGTGTAAGTAGACGTTTTTCAGTAAATATCTTATTTAAATCTGTGAAAAAACATCTCTTGTATTTTATTTGCTATAAATACTACATCTTTTGGATAATCCGACCTTTTATGCGTTCTGACCAGTCCCAAAGGTGATGGATTAAAGGGGTTTTAATGTAACATTAAAATTGCACCGTTTTAATTATTAATGTTATCTATTTATCTGTAATTATTATACACTAGCAGTAAGCCCGTCCTTTGTACGGGTTATAGGATTCAGTTTAAAGAAGAAAGATCATCATATCGAAATATAAACCTAAAATCCTAAATAAATCAATACAAATAAAATAAATCAATACCCAGCTTTATTATTTAACATTACTTTACAATTAAATAGATTAGAACATTATACCATTATTATTATTAGTTATACGTTAAAATAACTTTATAATATAGTATGATTTCAAAATCATACTATAAATCAATGACCAATATAAACTGTGGTAACTAATATTGATTCTACAGCTGTTTGTTTTTCTTTCTATTAAATATGTAAACTATAAAGACAGCTGATAATTACCAGTAGGTTTTTCAGTGAAAACTGAATCAAAATGCGAGTAATATTGCTTAAAAGTGGGTTTTTAAATGCTCGTTATTTACTTTTCAAGGGACGCCGGGTGATTTCATGCATTTACAAACTTTCTCTGAAATGTAGAAAATATATGAGATAAGTTTCATTGTAATCAGTTCTCCAGTTTTTCCGGAGAAGACGGCGTAAAATGCCTCCTGGAGCGTCACAGACAAACAGACAAAAATCGAGATAAGACCGGTTTCGGCTTGAAGGAATGAATGAAAAATGAATAATTCTGAACAATGTACAGACAAAACTCTAATTTTTTTATATAGATATAAGTAATTATGTAAATTTCTTTCTCATGATCAACTCTTACTGTGCTTTGACCACCACTTCAAGTTTTAGTGGAAGACATTCTAAGAACCAATTTAAGTTTGACAAAATTAAATTCCAATATATTTATTTTAATGTATGACTGAAATGACCACAGGCAATTTAATGGTTTTGAAGTAATAACACTTTAAGCACATCATTTCTGAATTTACCTTCTCCTCTCTGCTGAGGCATCCTCGTCCTCAGCGATTGACTCGTTATCTGAACTTTCATCCCCACCTCTCGCAGTACCAGAGGGCTCCGGCTCCTTTATAGCAATTCATATTAAAACATCGGTTACAAGAAAATTCAATATTGAATACTATAAATTAAACACTAAGTTTCAAAAAGCATTTTTAACAGTACAGTAGTCTCAAAATGTATATGGTATATCTACTTATAATTCAAAGAACATTTTTTTTTGGCGTTAAACACTTTATTTTTTTTAATGTATGAATAAAAAATGTGAAAACAAATATATCTTGGTAAGTGAATTGTCAGCTTCTCAAAATTTTGCTTCTCGTCAAAGGTAAAGTATGAAGTTTCAAAAAGGATGATGCTTTCTAGAAAACAGTGAATGAATCCAGCTTTACTTCATACTTTCAAATCTAAATATAAAACCACCTGACATTATAACTTGTTAACTGTCATGCCGGTCTAATAGATAGGTTAGTTGGAAGGCTGATGGCAATGGAACTGCAGTGCTTTACCAATTTGGCGATAGAGGCAACCGTTGCACTCCTAGTACATCCTACGTCTCTTAGATAGCATTGCAGTAGCTTTATTTCTATCTCTAAGGTACAGGTAAAGAATGAAGTAAAGTAAATAGGTGTCTAACATTGTAACATAATATAATAATACTGGTGGGTTGTGACGACTGAGCCTTGCAGTTGATCATATGTTTTTATATTTTAAAATTATTATTATTATTATTGTTGACTAATGTTGTGATTGTTTCATGTTCTTTAAAATAATACATTTTCAATTTGTTTTTCAATCGATAAAGTGAGTTTTTCTTCTGTTTGTTTTTTCATATATCACAAGATATATTACAAGTAAATGATATTTATCTATTTTCAACATTGGCCAACATGCCTGGTCCTCTAACGCATTATCCACCAAATACAATGTAGGTCTAATGTCTAAAGGTGTAAAATGGGTGCTTCTTAAGTAAATACAGTTCAGTCTGGTTTATTCGGATTTTCAGGTTGAAAAATTAATAACAGTTAAAATGTGAGTTTCATCTCGAGCACCTTCAAAATATCAGACGTAACCACAGTACTTGCTGTTTGTAGATAGTATGAGTAACGATGATTATGAAGCATATGAATGCACACCTGATATATTGCATTTTTTTCAATCGGAAGCTACTGATTAAAGAACAGCAGATGATTTTATCTTGGGGAAATTACACAAAAAAGAAGTCACAAAAGGAAAATCAATCAAAATCAAAGACATTTATCTAAATAAACTCGTTTCATTAATCTGTACCGAAACCAGCTGTTTTCAATGTTAGTTGTGACTTCAGAAAGTAATGTTTTCCCGATCTAGGCTGGGTAAATCAGCTGGAGATTTGACCTACACTAATATTTAGTAACAATTTCTGACACTAGTAGCGCTCAGCGCTAGTAGCTTAATCAATACTGCCAGTGAAGGTTTTAAAAAGTGAAATCAGATGTAAAAACATTATTACTGTTGCCATTGTACTGGTAATTAGGGAATCAAATGGGCAACTACAGGTCAGTTTGAAAAATTATATTAGCCTACTTAATTACTTCTCTTAATGTGGTCAGTGTTATGAAAAATATCGTTCAAACTCGGATTAAAAGTGTTATCCAGTGCCTTGATCAAATTCCATGCTCAGCTAAACGCTTTGCGCGTAAACTTGATCGTGGCACTGAAACAACCGATTTCCATCTTTGTAATGAAATATAATATTCTAGATTTAAAACTTCAACAAAAGATAATATGAAATAAAATAAGTTTCCTTTTTGAATTCGAATGTTTTATTTCTGGCCGAAAATGAATAAAAAGTACTGCTTTGATTTTGCCAGACTTAATTATAATTTTTTATCTTTTAACACGTTAAAGGCCTGTGATAATTTTAGGCTATTTGTTGTAAGTTAGTTATATACAATTTGCAGAACTAATATTGCAGGTGCCATTCATAGCCATTGTCTATGCAACGTGGACCTGTGTTATTTTCAGATTATCGGGATTTTCAGATATTCAGATTCAGACTCCGCCCTATTAATCCGTATAAACCGGACTTTAATGTAAGTAGAACCTCCCTTATCCGACCTTCTATCTGTCATTCCCACGCTTCCGCAGGTGCTGAGCCTGTTGAAATGTGAAAATCTTATCCTACAATAAATTGTCATTTTTCAATTCGCAATTATGTGTAGCGGTGTCTTCATCTTGCAATTAATGTGTTAGAGGTACAGAAAGTTATATTACAATACTGTACAGCTGTTTTCTACTTAACAATGTGTTTTCTTTGCTCCTCCTGATATCCGATTTTTTGGCCATTCCGACCATGGCCCAGTCACATGATGGTCAGATATGAGATGTTCTACTGTTTTGTAAAAATATTTCAATCTAAATTGCTGGGAGGGGAGTGGAATGATGAGAAAAATGTGAGGTTAGTATGAAATTAAGTTGTATAGCCTATTACCACTACCAACCACACAGAGTAAAATAGCAAGAAATTTTACCAACTCAATCTGGTAAGCACTAGTTTTTAATAGCAATATTTTGCCTAGTTTTGTTCTTGCAAGAAATGGTAATTTTCATTTAGAATCATTTTAAACTAGGCTAATGAAATGAAAAATCATCATAAAAACAGGAAAAACCTAAAATTATTTGGCACCCCAGTAATTAGGCCTGAAATAGGTGTCTCAGTTAACAACAAGGTTAGATAATTGGATTGCTATAATGTCATTTACCCGGTTGTCGATATCCTGGTCTTCGTAATCCTCACCCTTCCGCTTACGTGATCTCCCAGATGTTTCCTTCTCAGCCTCTGACGTCACGACTTCCTTCTTCATTCGACTACGTTTGAAAACATGAGACACAACTTCTCTGATGAATTTTTGTTCTACATGCCTGTTGACAACCTTCATTTTACCAGAAACTTCCTACAATTACCGTTCATCAAAAGTATCTTTGTTTAAATATTAACTAGAAAAAACTACAATATATGATCAATTTCAGGAAAGAAATTTAACCAATAAATTCAATTAGATTTAAATTAAATTTACGGTGGTAATTTAAAAAAAAATAGAAAGTGTAAGAGGGCTATCCAGAAAGTAGATTCAGTTTTTGTCTGTGTCCGCAAGGGGTAAGGCTAACACAGCCATATTGGTTACATCAACTCAGTTGGCATCCAGCTGTGCTAGTGAGAGGTTAGTGCTGTTCTCTATTGAGTTACTGTGACAGTTTAAAATGTTTGCCTGTATTGAAAATCCCGCGAAGAAGTGTATTCAACATACACTTCAGAAAGCAAGATTATCACTGAAGGTGATGTGTGTCAGTGGGTCTCAAAGAATTTTAAACTGGTTGACTAATATTCACAGTGGCGGCTCGCCTATAAGGACTCTCGGACGCCGCCCCCCCAAAGATTTGAAAAAGGAAAAAATAATTAAATACTTATTTAGTTATAACTATAGATCCAACTAACAAAAATGTTTCAATAGTCGTATACAACAAAATTATCGCGGGAAAACATACAAAAATAGCACGAAAAGTTTGTATTTGTAGCCGTGGGGTGCTCGCCAGAACGTCCCAATCCATTACAATGCATTTATATGAAGAGAGGTAGTGGTGGGGGTGGCTGGTGCTATGACGCGTCTAAGCCTATCTCTTATGGAAGTCTTGGGACGTCGTCCGCGCATGCGCAGAGTTACATTTGTGGCGAGTTGACAGTTGATTGCCGCGCACCGGTTGTCTGTTTGTTTTTGTGTGTAACAGAGGTTATGTTTGTGTTGATATAACTAAGTAGTGTAGTTTTGGTACACAATTAGTAAGTTAACTGTGTACCAGAAAACAATGCTTTTTACATTAACAAAGTTCGCGAATTCTAGAAGTGTTTGTTATCTAGAGGAGGTAATCATTGCGAATATATTTTTTGTTAAGAACATCTTATGTTTGCAAAACGAACAATATTAGTGTATTGCAGGTACAACCGCGTGAAAAATGAAGGCGCTAAAATGTTAAGTTAGATATTTACGTCTTTATTTAAATATCGAAAATGGGTAAATTAATTAATGGGTAAAATGGGTAAATTATTTTTTCAATATAATTTACCCATACAATTGAGAGTCCAAATTAAGTCGATCCATAACACCAAGAGTATAGTATTTATTATTCAAGGTTTATAAGGAAAACTAGATATTTTAGTTAAAAACGAAACACATGCATCACAAATTCAATACCTAGATTGCTTTAAAAAGTAACTAAAACACACCATATTTTCAAAAATTTGCCGCAGAGAGAACACCCGGACCCCCCCTCTCCTGGGGGGTAATCCATAACCCCAATTACCCCGGTTTGCGCCCCCCCTAGCATTTCACTAACGAGCCGCCACTGAATATTCACAAAAAAGAGTAAAGTGGAAGACCGAGCATAGTGATTGCCAAACTTGTTGAAAAGTTGATGTCAAAGAAAGTTGAAACCGAAAACTCACAATAGCGGAACTCTCTATTTGCAAAGATTGTTGCACTAAATCATCACCGAAAATCATGGTCACCACAAATTTGATGCAAGATGGACACCAAAAATCTTGAGAGAGATCCAGAAAAATCGACAAATGGCTGCACCTTCAACATTTTTGGTAAACTTATAACGATAAAGAATAAACTAAAAAAATGAAACTTATTAACAATAAAGATGGGTACTCATAACTCCATCACATACTGATGACGAAACATGAGTTGAAAATATGGAACGGAACTGTGAGACCAAATTGTAGTCAGAGGGGTGGGACACAAATTACTCCCAAAAACCCAAGAAATGTATGTAAACAATGTCAGAAAGGTTGGCAAATGTCTGGAAAGAGGCACTGCAATAAACTCTCAAATATTTTGGCAAACTCAATAAAACTTCAGAAATGCAATACAGAACAAGGGCAGAGGAAAGTTAAGTTCAAAAATCTTCCTGGTTCATAACAACAACTGATCTCACATAGCAAATGTCACTCGCAAAATTCTTGAATCCTTTAAGTGGGTGTTGTTTCCTCATCCACCCTAGCACCAAACAATCCACATATTCCCAGCAGGAAAAAGTGGCTACCTATGCAGCGTTTTGATTATAACACACAACTTTCTGCTAGAACAGGTAACCAAGTGGTTGACGGCTAAGGCGGCTAAATTCTACACTGAAAGAATATCCTTTCCACTTAAGGAAATCTTGACTTTGTAGAATAGCGGTATTTAAATATGTCTTTCATCTGTATCTAATAAACCTTTTCCCAATACTTTGTTTATTTTCGATTCCAAAATGTAATCTAATTTCTGGATAGCCTTTGTATTTTAAATTTTAAATTGCCATAATCACAGTCACGTGTTATAAATATTAAACCCATACATAAAATTAATTTTAATGTATTAGTTCATCTATTGTAATAAAGGAAATAAAGAATTAAATACTAAAATTACAGATAATTTTTTTAATCATATATCACAGGTTCTATTGTATAATCTATTAAAATTATACTTGTGGGGACTAATATTTCTTTCTTAACGTAAAAACATTTTGGAAGCTGATTTGATCAGTGCCACAAATATGGGCCTTACCTTAGGACATGCTTCGGCCTGACATCTGTGTCATGTTTATATGCGACTCTCGGCAAGAACTGGAAGTGAACCTTGTACGTGTAGTTGCGGAAAACACTCTCATAATCAAGATGTTCCCTAACTTCGATATATTCCAGAACATCGGCTAGAGTAATTCTTGTCATGGATTTACGAAGTTTTTCTGCTTTGCTCTCCAACCTTAAAATATGAACCATTTTACTATTTATAATGTAATGAATGACATTTTTGAAACTAATTGATACATCACGATGTCATCTTCATATGTATAGGAGTGATGACATCCTCAACAACATATTTATGCGCAGGTTAAATTTTTATACTGTCTGAATTGTTTTTGGTGTTTGTCATGTCTTCTAGACTGAAAATTTGATGAGAATAAACTAATTATGTTTAGTGGGGTAGTATTAATTTTACAATGTTTGTTATTATCAAAATTCTCACAATTAAAACCCTATTCACTTGATACAGTATGAAATCTGTAAGTTAAAAAAATCCAAACTAACCAATTCCATTACCATTATAATTGATAATTAAAATTTTTCCAAAAAAATAACAAGACATTTTCAATCCGTAATTTTGAAATTTTTTTTCTTTCGATCCTTTTCAATTATCTACTCATGATAAATAACGATAAAATAAAATGTAAAATAGCTTAAAAAGTACTTGTTACCGAGGCAAGTTTTGAATGAATGGGATCTCGATGCTGGGTGTTTTGATATTCTTGGACGCCACCATAAGGATTTCCCGAAGTCTAGGAATGCCAAGAGTGACATTCATTTCTCCTCGTCCAGCAAAATGGAAGGTGTTGAGTGTCATCTGAGTCGAAGGTTCTCCGACAGATTGTGCTGCCAACATCCCCACTGGCTCTCCTGGTGGACAAATGGATAAGCTCGACTTAAAACTGACCATATCCCGGATGTCCTCCTTCATCTGTCCCGTTATGTTACTGAAAAAAAACATGGAAAAATGTAGTATGGTTTAACAAAACTTTAATACCTATAACATGAAAAGGAGGTTAAATTTTTTAAGAGTTAATAATATTAATTTAAAATAGAATAGGCCTACTTAACTTACTTTTTGACCAAATAATCATTGATGAGAGCTTCTAGTTTTTCTGTGATTGCATGGACATGAACATCAGGCTGCAGCTGAGAAGCTATCGGGTCTGGACGCTTCATGGCTTTCTTATTATATCTGAAAATCAGGACGAGGTAAACTGATTGATGTTTTAAAAATATGCACGTAAAAAACACGTTGCTTATAGTCAGCAAGTATTGAATGTTTTAAGATTTTTATTTTATGCTATATCTACATAACTTTTTATTAATTTATTCATTCGTGAGGAAAACTAGGAAACTTCATTTTTCAGTCCATTTAAGTAAGGAGTATAGTGTGCAAGTTTAGAGGGATTAATATGTCAAATACTCTCTTCATTGATCTGTTAAGAACAGATTCAAACCATCACATCATCATTATCAGATCGATATTAACATTAGATAAGGATCAATATTAGTCTCATTCAAATACACACCTCGACAATATACTCAATATCGCACTATCATGGTGCTTGGCCTAAATATGTTACCTTCGTATCACGATATTGATATGCAAACCCACCCCTAAACCCCCTTTGAATGGACCGATTTGGCTGGATTTCAAACTTGATTGAAGAATACTTTAAATACTTGTCTGTATTGTATTTTATCGAGATTGGAGTATTTTACAAGTGAGTCATCGTAATTATAGTCACAGACACACGTGATATTTTCGGAAAGTAAATTCTTTTGTTGTAGACACTAGTAGTTTGTGTGTATACCTCAATGAACGTGTGTGTCTTATACTTCGGGAACAACTGTGATCAAATTCTGCTCTGCAGCTAACGTGTATGGTTCTGTTATGTGCTTTCAAAATGTTTAAGATTATCAACTCGCCCGCCATGTGTGATGTTCGGTCAGAGATATGGTTTTATCAACAAGGAATCAGTCTTCTGGAAAAATTCATTGACAGATTAGAAAGGTATGGTGAATAGTAACAGCATTGTGTGTACGAGGGTACGAGAATTTTAAAGCGGCCGTTACAACGTCCATGATAACGACCACTCCGGTAACCCTTCTTTGATTACAGACGCTGTTTGTGTCTTGTTTGCAGTTTTTGTAGATGAAGTGAGGATTTAAAAGAGCAAACACTTCTCAATAAAAGGTCTCTCAGACAAATTTGCTGGTCTTTTGAGATTAGTGTTCTACAAAATTATGATTGAACATTTTATTATTGTAGTGACATTAGTATTAAGTAGAGAATCATGACCATGGAAGGTTTATGTAAGGTTGAGTTACCTCGTTTGACATTTAGAGGCATAGGTCCACCCAAATTAAAGTTAAGGAACTCCCACAAAAACCAAAGATTTGAGTGAGCGGTAGGAAAGTTAATAATCATTAAAACAAATCACAGAACCATACAGAGCTGAAATTGAATACAGTTGTTTTCAAAGTATACCGGTACATGACACGGTACAAGCAATGCTCATACACTCACTCATTACAGTATATGAAAAATCAAATAGCGTCTACAAAAAACAGAACTCACCTCAAAAATGTACCTCCTATATTCCGTAGTTGTTCCAACATTATACATACTCCAACCACCTTGAAGGACTACCACAAACGTGTCACATCTCATACATGTTTTATTCGATTTTCAAAAATGAGGTGTGTTAGTTATACTAACATTTACCTGATGTTGGTCGAAAACAAAACTATCTTAGTATTGTCTTTTTATACTTTTACCTGAAATGGCGACTACCCAGGTAGGTATTTTAAGCCAAGTGTGAATGAGGAATGAATGTAGGATGATTGTGGCGCGATCTTGTAGTCTTGTTACTGACTAAGGCTGACATGTTCCTTTGACAGGACTGTTCATTAATAGCCCAACAGCCGATGGCAACTAATAGACCTACAGTTTAACGTGGAATCCAAATCACGGCCTCTGAATTACGAAATGGTCTAATTGTGAGGATGTTCTTTGTGGATTAACGTAGTATTCAATTGTGCGGACGTTAATCCACACAAGAGAACACTACATCCACCGACCATCTCTCACAACTATCCACAATTCGTGACCTCAAAGTAGCTGGATTACAGGACGTCACCAACGTCCCAGTCAATACTAACAATACTAATATGTAAATAACAATATAACAAAAAACAATATTATGACAATACTAACATAGGTCTGCCTCATATTGAACATACCTCAAGTATTGAAGTTATTCATGTAAATTGTAATAAGAATTTAATTTTTAAAGTTATTCTTATTTATATTTTTAATTCAAAGGGGACTTTGAATTTTTACAATGGAAAAATGATGAATTTTGTTTATAAATTACCTATCCTCACTGTTAATAAAATGTACAACATTTTAATTTAATGTTTAACAAAATGGTGTTTCTGTGAGTAACTAAGGACTACAGGACGATTCAAAAGTGATATTTAGATTTTATACTAAACCAGGAATAATACTTTAACTTTGCTAGAGAGCTCTAAAACACCTTGTATAAAACCTTGTAATAGACCATGAAACAGAATCATACTAACGTTGTTTTTAGCATGTGCGGACCTCAAAACAAAAAAGGAAACTTGGTCCCCGGAGTAGGCCTTAACGTGACAACCATTGTAATAGCTCTAGGCCTATTTCCCAAAGAAAATTTACAAAATTATATATTATACCTAAGCAAGATAAATAATCACTTATCTTCATTATAAAGGAACTTTGTATCATTACGTTTAGTACAACTGATTTCTCTAGGAACAGCGAAGACTTTCAACAATAAATGGATTTAAATCAGCACAATATGGATTTGCAAACAAAATTACATAGGAATACAGTAATTGAATTAAGATGTAATATATGTTTACTCTCAACAAAGATTATTACTTAAGTCTCTAAATGCCAACTGTAGGTGAAATAAATAAAAACAAGTAAAATTAAATACTCACGCACCTTGTTTTAACCTCTTCATCTAGCTCATTCCACATTTTACAGATCTTTGTAGCTGCTTTACTTCGACCGCTCTTCTTTTTTATTTTTCTGTGATTTTTGTCTGACTGCTGCAAACTCATTTCTTGTGAGAAAAGGATAAACCCAGTTCTGTTTTTCGATCCTTCTTCTAGGTATTTCTTTTTCCATATTTTCATCTGCTTGGAATGCTTTTCTAAGGCAGAATTGTTACTATGTTTTTTCAATTCATCAACAGTTTTTTTGTCCAGAACATTCTGAATATTTTCTGCCAAAAATGGTATCTGATCTTTATTGAGAAATTGGGACTTCATCACTTCCATAGCATCTTCTCCGTAGCGGAATTGAACAATGGAACTGTCACTGTCTCTAACAGTTAAATCATAATGTACAGTTAGTCCTTCGAGATGTTTAACCAAGCATCGTTGAAGATATCCACTGCGACTAGTTTTTACTGCAGTATCAATGAGACCTTCTCGTCCTGCCATACAGTGGAAAAAGAATTCCTGAGGTTGAATACCAGTCATAAAACGCCCATCAATAAAACCACCTGCCCTTGGAGATAGTTCATAGGGAGGAAAACTAGGGAGGGATCTTCCAGAGAGCATAATGGGTGGTCGTTTTCCCTCTAACTCAATCTGCCCCAAGAGGCAAGAGATCTGCATGGTGTTTACAGTGGATCCCTTTGCTCCAGACTGCACCATCAACTGTAAATTGTTATCAGGGAACAGTGTTAACAAACCAGATGGTAAACAGGCCTTGTTGATATTATTTGTGTATGTATCCAAACATTTCTTGTACTGATGATCTAACAATCCACGGAATTTGGGGTCTTTCCTATATGCTAATCCAATCTTTTCCTTCAATTCATCCAGAGAGGTGTTTTCGGGTAGATCTAATGCTTTGGCAGCGACTTCACCTCCTACCTTTCTGACAGATTTAATGTGCTTCAATCTTTCCTTGTCAGATTTTTTTACCACTAGAATATCTTCCACTCCGAGTGTGAAGCCTTCAATTTGAAGAAATGCGGTGAAAAGTTTTGCAAATGAACTTAGGAGCTGACTTGACACTTGTCCTCCATACAGTTCATACATACAATGGACCAAACTGTAAGGTGTAGCACCATAATGGGTTTTGTCAAGGACACCACACAGTAGTTCTCCTTCTCTAATGATTACTTCAGCTTCTGTCATCACTTTGGGGTCTGTAAAGGGCGTACCTCCTGCCACCCAGGGTCTTGAAGGGCCTTTTTCCCAAGCCTTGTACCCAATCTTAGCGGAAGAAGTAAGGTTCAAAGGTAGTTTCCCTTTTGGAATCAAATTGACTATAACTGTAGAAATTATCTGCTTACCAGACCATAAAACACATGGTTTTAGCATTGTAGGGGGTAAAGTTATTATGTCACCTTGAACAGATGACAAAGCTTTGAATACTAAATTCATGTACTCCTCTCGTGTAAAAAAGGAACCTCGTATTGTCAATCTTACACCAGATATGACATGATCTTGAATAAGTCCACTTAAAGGGGTACCATCTTTAGGAACCAAATATTGCTTACAAACACTTACCAAATTGTATGCTTCACTTCTTCCTAATTCATTCTGAGGGAAATGGGCATTCATTTCATCTCCATCAAAATCAGCATTGTAAGCTTTGCAATTGGCATAGTGAAGCCGAAGAGTTTTATCTCCCTTCAATATTCTGGCTCTGTGTCCCATTATACTTGGTCTGTGTAACGTTGGCTGTCTGTTCAGGAGTAATATATCACCATTAAGAAGATGACGATGAATAACCTTAACACCTTTAGATATGCTAACTTCATCAGGAGTAAGCAAAGTTTTAGCAATACCTTCTCGAAGAACACTATCTCCTGATGGAATTCTGGTTATAAAACCATCATTCTCTAGAAGAACTGCACCGGGGTGTACATCAGGTCCATTTATAACCATTTTTCGAAGTTCTTTCACATTCCAAGGAGTAACAGGAACAGGATACGTTAATTTAGTTGCAAATAATTCAGGAATACCTATTTCATCAATGTTTAAGTTGGGATCAGGTGTAATTACAGATCTGGCAGCATAATTGACACGTTTACCCATCATATGCATTCTTATAATTCCCTCCTTCTTTTCCAGTAACTGCTTCAATCCTTGTCCATCAGTAGCAGTTGAGCCACCAAGCCCCATATTTTTATCAAGTAACACATCACAATGCTTTTGTAAATCCTGCCACACTAACTGAAGTTTTTCAGACATATCAGATCCCTTTAACTGATTTATTAATCTGATTCGTTCACTTGATAAAACCTCATCTTCAGTTTCAGTCGCACCCTTCTTGTTCATCAGGTGAATGACACTTCTAATCACCAAACAATCTTGTAAAATTGTTTTGTAAACATGATTTTGAGGATGTTCCACAACAGTACCATCACGAAAGTTGACTGGCCTTGTATTTATTGGTGTTACTGGGACCACATTCATAAAAAATAGATCTGTTGGATGAGTTCCATGTACAGATTTTAAAACTGGAACTATTTCCTTCATAAATACCTCTTCATTGGACCACAACTCACGCATGTGCATCATGGAATCAGTGGGCAAAATATAAATCCAACCACCCTCTCGTAAAGTTGGTACAATATCTACCTCTTTCTTTTTTGACTTTTCTTTGAACTTGCTTGCAACTTCAAGTTTTGCTTCCATCATAATTCTGTTCCTTAAAGATTTGAGTCTTCTATAAGGTTCTTTGCACTTAGGACAATTTTTACCTTTAAAAACATATTGCTTTATATTGTTAATGAACCTAGCCCTCAAAACATCTGCTTGTTTCCACTCATCAACAGATGTGACTTTTTCTTTCATTATATTGTCTATCTCTTTGGTGAGTTGTGATGAGACTAAAGCCCCAAAAACTTCATCTGTTAATCCCTCATTAGCATTTGCCACTTGAGTAAACAACTGCTCAATGTTCAAAGAATCAGTAATATATCCCTGGTCAAGAAGCTGAAGCTGAGCCACCAATAAGTGTTTACGTGCTTCTGGTAACAAAATTTTGTGGCAACTAAGGCATGAAGAGCTCATAAATGTAATTACTGTGCTATGAAACAGAGGATTTACAACTGGTAAAGGCAATTCTATATGTCCCATATGACCTGGACATTTAAAAACATTATTCGAACATGTTGTACAAAGAATTCCTGGTTGTGTTGGGCCTAATGCAGGATCATACAATCCTCCAGGGAGTGTGTGGCCCAACTGAGTGAATGTTAATGGAGTGCCTATTTTAACAACGCTCAACTTCTTAATTTCCTCGGCCGTAAAAACTCCAAATGATAAATTTTCAATGTAAGAAAAATTACATCGGTCTTTGTACTTGCTGCGTGGTTTTTCAGAAGCCATAGTAGAAACAGAAGGTCAAATATTTAACTTACTTCAAACTTTCCAGCTTTACTCCTGAATTATTTTAAATAAACATTTTACACGCCTTATCAATAATACCATACCCGTACTATTACCCGACCAAAACGTATAATAATATGAATTTCACACAATAATAACCACCACGTGCCTCGTTATGTTGTTACTTAAAACTGAAGTTAAAGGTTAGAAACGTTGAGGTTATGTTTATGTTTCTGTTGTGGAATTGAATTAGCAATTTAATAAATTAGCAACTGCCATGGAGGACAAAGCTAAAATATTAACAGCGTTTCTTGTATTGTGTTTTGTAGCATAAAAAATCTAAGGACGTAATAATAAACTTCACAGATTATTTAATTCAGGAATAGATTACCCGAATTATATAGTATATACAGTCAAAAAATTTATATATGTCATAAAAAGGTCTTAAAATTAGCCATTCGTGCAAAATATTCAAAGTAATTATACGTGACATAAAACACTTTAATCCCATGCACTCATAAGAATTTTAGACCTTGCTAAGCCGTGTGAAAGATCGTACGATAGCCTTTACGTGCCGTGTATTGTGGCCATGAACATGCAAAATTCTTCTTGACATGCGGCATACAATAAAATATAATCAGATTTACAAAAGTTAAAATTTTATTACAAATTTCATTATAGCTTTATAAACGTCCGAACCAAACTTAAATTTTCTGATTCCGTCCTTAAATTTAGTCTAAGATTCGTATCATAAGTTTAAGCTACTTATTAGGATATATAATGTGTGTGTGTGTGTGTGTGTGTGTATTTACACAGTTTGGCCTTTTCAATTTTATGCATGTTCTTCATTTCACTTCTTTCTTTCTTTCATTTTACCTACTTCGTGTTATGAGAATTTTTACAGAAATAAGAATAATAAGTCCTACTACTGCTAGTCTACAACGGAATATTCTAATCTTGTAGATATAATCATAGATGAACGGATACTAAAGTACCTAGATAGTGCATGCCCATGAAGACGGTACTTGGTACCGTCTTCATCCGCCGTTACAGTACCGTTATAATCCGTTCCTCTCTGATATAATATTAGAGATAGACTTGTCTATAAGACTTTCATAGTTAGTAAAGAATAAAAGACATACTGTCGTTTGCCTGTGGAATAGGTCACTGATTTGTATTCGTCATTTTGGTTAAATTATAGCAGGAAAATAAGTGTCTTTCGTGAATGTCCAACTTTCATGTAAATATTGTATTTTCACTTGGCTACATGGTTTAAATAAGAGTGGTTGACATCTCGCTAAGGGATTAATAGTCGAAGGTCTCTAGAAGTTTGAATGGTGGAAACGTTTGTACGTACAAACGTTTCGACGATGTTACACTTGTAACATTAACAACACATCAGCATCAACTCAACATCACTTCTTGGTCCTCTGCTAGCCTATATACGTTTTGATTTTGATTTGATCCCCGGGGTGTCCACAAAATGTAGATGACAATTATTCATTAAAAGTTAGTATACTCTGGAACTACATAGCTTGATTTAAGCTTGCCTTTGACGAAACAGATCAAAAAGTTACTTCTTGCAATTGCAACCGCACTCACTCGTCTCTACGAGTAACGAAAAAATCAGAAAAACGAGATAAACATTACGAAAGTAAGAACCGATAGAATTCATTTAGTGGTTAAGAAGAAAACATATTGTAAGTGGGATATACTTCTTCAAAAACAGCTAATTTAAGTTTTGGGACGCGTTTATTATACCAAATGTATTTTTCTATTGTGGATTCACAAACTTAACAAAGCCTCGTCCGTTTAAGTTAGGTTAGAAAATACTCCCATCATGTTAATATGCCCTACACTAGGATTACTATAGCTAGGAATTCCTGACCTCTCAAATTTTACTAATGTTATTTTCTGGACTATTTCACCAGTCAATGTAAGTCATTTTTTCTGATATATAATACCTATATTCATATATTTTAGCGAATTTCCCATTCGCTAAAATGGTGAACTACTATTGTTTTTGGTCTCTGGGCACCAGAGACCAAAAACAATAGTAGATAAAATTATATATATATGTATGTGTGTGTCTGTGAACACGATAGATAACTCTTGTAAAAATAGTCTGATCGGGACCAAATTTGGTAGGAACATGTATTTCTACATTTGCTCGGACGAGTTTGTAAACCAGACATATCGGTCAATGGGAACGGGTATTTTGGCGGGTTTTGTTCTAAAAAATTGAGTTTTTTGTGTTTTTCATATGGAAATTAAAAATTTTTAAAATTTATCTTCAACCATTAAAATCAACTTAAAAACTACACAATTTACTTTCTTAAAGTTTTTCTCTATCTCCAACAGTTACCTAGATATTAAAAAATCTAAAGACAGTAAGAACTTACGTTGTATTTTGGGGCTCCAATGTTAATCTTATTGAGGATAAGGAAAAATTAATACCTCACTTATCAATCAATATTTTGGAATAAAACTTTATATTTAGTTTCATGTGGTAGAGATCCATCCATTTATATTTAAAAAATCCTAGTTTATGTATTTATCATGCCAGCTAACCTGCATACTCTTTTCCCATGTTCAGTCATAGGGAAGGTAAACTCCTTTATTTATGGACAGATGTTGATAAAACTTGGTATAATTGGTAAAAATAAAAATTTTTATGCTAGAAATTCCTACTTTCAGTGTTCCACACAGAAGCAAACCCGCCGCATACTTTTTCCCATGTTAATCTTATAGAGAATAGGCAAATAATTAACTCATTTATCAACAGATATTGATAAAACTTTATATATAATATTATTAATATATTACTGATTCAAAAATTCGCTGAGTACAACGTACTAATGAAATATGATAGTATCAAATAGGATCATAAAAATAGATGGTTATTTTATAAATATAGATACAAAAAACAGATAGATTATTTTTTATTTTTACTTTCTCCTCTTATACAATATTTTACAGTAGGCCTATAGAGAAAGTATTGTTCTCTTTAAAATTTGATTTGAGAGTGGATATATCCGTTTTTGGGTCTCCTGAATCCAAAAAAAGTGGGTTTCAACGGCCTACAGAGACACGGCCTATCCCATTGGTTTGATTTAGATGAAATTTGGCATGCATGTATGTATTCACCGTATCTCCAGGCATTTTTTTTCCATTATGTTGAATCTATTAATTCCTTTCATAAATGTGTTAAAGGTTCAACCTTTTACTTAAAAAAACTTCTTTTAATAATGCAGTAAGTAAAGGAAGAAATGTTTTTTATGATTTTTATACCTATTTGCATTAAAAAAACAAGTTTTGTAAAAAAGTTGATTTAAAAAAATCTTTAGTCTTATTTTAGATTTTCAACATTATAATGGATCTGGGCAAATCCAAATTGGAGGTCAAATGACTTTCCCACACTCCTCAAAGGGTTATGGCCGGTTCACCCCTAAAAACCTTAAAAAAAAGACAAATCCAAAATGTTCTAAAGCGGCTGTAACGATTTGATTAAAATTTAGTAGTTTATAGTGAATAGAGGACAAAATAATATGAGACGAACCGCATGCCTGTAAAAAGGATCGTTCAAAAGTTATGGGCTTCTTGAATGAAATGTAAAAAAAAATCAATTGTTTAAGTTTTCTGCTAAATCAATGAAGGTAATTATAATTTGACTACCAGCACTACAACCAGCTTAAAATTGTTAGTATTTACTTCACTGTGGGAAATTAGATCAATTAGTTAGATCATGGATATGTCTAAAGGGAATGTTTTCAGTTGGCATAAAGAGCTGTTCTTATTATTTTATTTTAAAAATTCAATACTATAGCTCACATCACACACATCAAACAATTCAAAATTAAACAATTCAGTATTATGAATAAGCTTGGTATTACCATGTAGCGGGGGGTGTCCCAATAAAATTCTAACAATTAATTTAAAAATCTGTTGCTCTTGTTATTATTTTCTGAAATTGGATGTTTATTTTTGAAACAATAAATTATTAAAATGATATTTAGAAAATCTTTAAAGAATATGATTTTTTATATAAGTAAGATTTTTGTTTTTTAAATAGGCCCTACTTAAGGGAGAAAGTGTCAGTTCACTGGATACCATTTAGGCCTATTTTTATTTTATTTTTAATTATATATTTGTATATAGTATTATAAATGTATGTTTTTTGGTTATTCCCTCATAGTTATTTTTATACTTTTTTTACATTTGTATTTACATACATATTAACTTTTTATGGCTAAAATCATCAGCTTAGGCCTAAATGCTGTTATCATTGAAAAATCACTAACCCTACAGTAGGCCTTTCCTACCAACAAGAGCTTAATCTCTTCTCTGTACTTCTTTTGAGAAACCAGTCCTTTGTGTTATCAGATAATTTGTGGTAGAGCTTTATCTAATGACCTCCCAATGACTCTTGGAGAACTATTTATGTCTAACATAATAAACGCTTTGTGTAAACACCTTATCTCACAATAACCCTGATGTTTTTCAACCCTCAGATTACACTGAGCCATTCAAGGACTCTGCTCTTTTAGGTTATTCCAATACAATATGTGTGAATTTGTGTAACAAATATAAGTGTTAACTCTACAGAAAGATAAGTGAATTAATTAAGTCTTACTTAGTAAAATTAGGATGGTCTAGTGGTTAGTGTCTTTGATTTAGGTAAAAGAGGTCACATGATTAAAATCAGGGTTGCCCATTAGGGTTTGGACTGGTTTCTCAAAAAGCATTCGTGTGGAGTCATTTTCAAACGCTGTAAAAATACCTCTGGTGTAGAAGGCATAAAAAAACCTTGGCCTTCATTTGGAGCTCCAAGCACGGCCTCCGCCATAGTCCCTTAAAACAATGTTAAAAACTCTGAAACATACCTCACTTTAAACAGAAACTTTAAAAATACACATTGGATTAGTATGAAATCAGAATATGATCATCTTAAAGGTTGCATATTAATCAATTTTCATATTAGCAATCAATCAAATAAAAATGTAACAAACCTTATTGAAATGTGTTCATATGTTTTTTTGTAAAGCTGATACTTTAGTCTTATAGTTAATCATGTATTCACTGATAAAATGAATAAATTTCAATGTTTTCTAGTTCAAAATTTCTTAGTTCAAACCATTAAAACCCGCTAAAAACACTCAAAAATTAGTATTTAGAATTATTTGTCTACGACTAATGGCTCCAGACGAAAGTTAAATTTACAATCCATGATAAAAACAGAGCGTTTTACCCCTAAAGACAAAAAACACTTCACTATTACTATATACTTAGTTACTATAAACGTAAAAACATGGAAAACATTTTCACCCAAGATCTTTTTCAAAATCAACATATATTTTCAGGCGCAGTCCTGGAAAGTGGCCTTATTGTAAAGTTTCAATTTGTTAAACAAAATTTGTATTTCATTTAAGGATCAGTTATCAGTAAAACGTATGTGTTTATTTTAATTTTTATCTTTTAATTGACCATATAAATATTTGGTCTATAAACTATTTAAAATACATTATGCATTGTATATTAAACTAAACATGGTTCTCCATTTATCTTTGAATCTTGTTTAAATCAAAAATACCTCTTAAAAGAACATTTTTACAAATAGTTCATTATGCAGTTATAGAAAGTAGCTTGCTACGCCATGAGTTGTGTGATGAGAACTGATTATTTAGCCAAACACATGGAATTACTTATTCAATAATGACTATTCTAATTTTGACTTTCTAATTTTGTTCATTATTGTCTCAATTAAGGTTTTGATAAGCCCTACAATCTTGAAACTTTATTTTTGGTTTTGTTTTAGGAAATATTGATTTAATAATTGAAGAATGAAGAGGATTTAATTGTACACTTTATTAGTTTTCTATGTGGTATAAGAAATTAATAGGTGAAATTTTACTTGGAGACAACATAGTATTAACATTCAACAGATGACACCATTACATTATGTGTTTCATGATGATCCTATGATTAATAAACACTTCTCTTGTTCAAAAATTTATAAAAATTTGGCTCAAGAGATTTTTATTTTGGAACAAAATGGAGGAGCGGGGTGAAATGGATGTGGATGTGTCTGGTGGGAAGCCAATATCTACCCTACTTCATATCGCAGTGGAAAAAAAAGATTTCTCGTCAGTTTATGAATTATTAGAAGATATGGGATATGATGTCAACACAAGAGACTCTTGCAACAATACTCCCTTGCACATAGCTGCGCAGAAAGAGTGTCCAGACATCCTAAACCTGTTGCTGAGCAGAGGAGGTTTAGTGAATGTTCAAAACAATCAAGGAGAAACACCTATGCACAAAGCTGCAGCAAGTACTGCCAGTGAAGTTGTGGAAAGTTTACTGAAAAATGGGGATTCTTTAAATGTTTTTAACAAAGAAGGATTTACCCCCTTCCACATTGCAGTGTCTAAAGGGTACAAAAAAATAATAGAGTTGATGTTAGATTGGGGAGCCAATGTACATTCTGTCGCAAGTCAGAAACAAACTCCTCTTCATATTGCAGTCACACACTGGAATTGTATTTTAGCAGAAATATTAATAGATAGAGGGGCTAATGTGAACGCAAGGGATTGTGAAGGCAAAACACCTTTACACGTGGCAATAGAACGGGTCGATATCACGATGACAGAACTTCTAATTGAAAGAGGAGCAGATATCAACGCTCCTGATTACGAGGGTCAAACACCTCTGCATTTGGCAGCCAACCACTGGAACTACAGAATTGTCAAGATGTTGCTGGATAAAGGTGCTCTCGTTAATTCACAGAATAACAAGGGTCATACTGCATTACATATAGCTGTTAACAACGGAGACTTGACTTTGGTGGACAGATTAGTAGATAAAGGGGCACTCACTGATACTGTTGACCGTGATAGACTCACACCTCTTCAGTATGCTGTGAATAATGACTATTGTAAATTGATGTTAAAGTTGCTTAGCAAAGGCGCTGATATAAGTGTGTTTGATGACAACTACCTTAACTCCAGCCTTCAGAGTAGCACATGTTGTGGACCTCCACTGCGGGTACTTATTTACAAAATCAAGGTGTTTAATTGGTTTAAACCCAATGAAACATACAAGGTCGGACCCATTGGTGGCAATTCTAAATTTAAGGATATGTGCCTTCAAGAATTGGAAAAAATAAGAAGAAAAGTAGTTGTTGATATGTCAGGTAAAGAATATTCGCTTATACAAATTTTTGATGAAAACAGACAGGATGATAAAGCGTTTTATAAACTAGTTGAGGGTGTGTTGATTTCACCCCAGATAGACACTGAGTTCCCTCTTTATGCATTTTTTCTAAAGCTTTCCTTGTTGAGAATGAAAAAGAGACATCTTCTCATTTGTGCAGCAAAAATCTTTTTTCTTGTTCACAATATTTTTGATAAATCTGTTCTTACTTCATCTCGTTATTTGCCTGATTGTATTTTAACTTATCTAAGCTATATTGATTTACAGAATTTGATTGTAGTTGCTGAAGACACAATAAGAAGCAAATATAAACTATCTTGGTAAACTGTAGCTATTGAAAAAATGTTTACATTTACTTCTCTGTGGGAAAAAGGTTAGATCATGGATATATTTCTAAAGGTAATGTTTTCTCTTCATCTTAACAGCTGTTATCATCCCTTTATATTAAAAATTCTTATTATTTTACGTTAAAAATTAAATACAATAGCTCTGGTGGTTTCTATGGAAACCTGTTACATATTTTCCATCTTAAAAATCGCCAAGACTCTCTCACCCCAAGCTAAGACATATCCATGTCAAAATCTTTATTTAAATAGGTGATATTTGCTAATTGAAATATGTAGTTGTTACTAACATGTCAAGCTATTGGTAACCTAGTATTAAAATTATTTCAAATGCATAAAATTGGGAATCTTGATCCTAGAGAGGATAAGCTTAAAAAATTATTTAATTCTTGATAGACAGTACATAATTTTCTTCCTGTAGTTACCGACATATATTTGAGTTTCCTTTGCATAAAAAACTAACTAGTGTTATAAAATAAAAAATAGTTGTTATTCCTGTTTGCAATCTGTGATAAAGAGTTGACAAGCTTAACTCATATGTATGAATTAGTGAAATAATACACCAGTTGAATTCCATTTTATACTGAAAGTTACTCAGGCAAATATTTGATTTATTTCAAATGCCCGAAAAAATGCATGTTCAAATTTTAGTACTGTACATAAGTGTATACCAAAAGTAAAAATTTTACAGATTTTCTTTGTGTATTATTTACTTCACAAAACCATTGGACATTTTCTTCATTCCTATTGCAAACACTTAAAATTTTTGGGGTATTAGAATTTGCAAAATGAACCTTTTTCATGTTATCCTAATTTTTGGGGTATTAGAATTTGCAAAATGAACCTTTTTCATGTTATCCTATTATGCTCAGAGAAAGAGGTTTTTAATCAAAATTTCAAGTATCGAGTTGAGATTGCATTGATTGGTTGAGAGCAATGAGCAAGTTACAGTGGCACCCGGCGACCTCTCATATAATGCTGTGTTAAAGCAGAGTAATAGTGATGGCAGTGAAATCAGTGCTAGATGTGGTGTGGCTGTCATTCTCCTCAGCTTTAAACTCAACTCTCCAAACCACAGTGCCAACAAGATAAAATCACCATCTAATTTAATCAAAATTTTCCACCAAAATATCCAACACCTCCCCTCTAGATTGAATTCATTACAGACAATTTTAGAAGAAACAAATACTCATATAGTAGTTAGTATTGGCAGAACGTGATATGAGAGAAAATGAATTAAATATAGAGTCTTATGTGAAAAAATCTTTTTACTCCAGAAAAGTAAAACATGAAGGAGGAGTTATTATTCTGGCAGAGAATGGTTTTGAGCTGAGACGAGTCACTGTGCCAGTTACATTGTGTGATGTTGTACTTGAAGAGCGGCAATTTGAATTTTGTGCTTGTACATGGAATATGGATAAGAAAAAGTATCTTATTATTGGAATTTATAGGTCACCCAACTCAGATTTGAATATATTTTTGGATAGGTTGAGTGTTTTAATTGATTATTTTGACAAAAAGTATGATAAAATTATTGTAGCGGGTGATCTGAATATTGATGTTTTAAAATTAGATAGAAAACATAGATTATTTAAACAGATATTAGAAAGTAAGAATATGAGGTATCTTGTCAAATTCCCCACAAGAGTTACAGATACTTCGGAGACTGTAATAGATAATTTTTTGATTAAAAATATTAAATCATCTAACCTGGAAGTAGAAGGTCTGATTATATTTTTATCTGACCACGATGGTCAGCTATTAAAATTAAAGTGTCAAGAATCAAAAATCTTTATTGCCATTGGTCCATTATTACAAAAAACAGAAATAGGCAAAGTCAACAATATATATTCAAACTTTAGAGTTTTTGCTCTATTGCACAATAGTTTGTTAACCAATTTTGAGCAGAGTTGAAGGAACTAGTTATATTTTCCTCAAGACAAATTAGATCCCAGGGTGATGAAAGCAAAGTTGTGTCATCTGCGTAAATGATAACTTTAGATGGAATACTAGCTGGAAGATCTTAATGAAAACTGTTAATAGGAAAGGGCCCAGAACTGAGCCTTGCGGCACACCTGTATATGACTAGTATATAGACCTGTATATGACTAGGGTTGATGAAGAACATCCATTCACAGATACATATTGAGTTCGATTAGAAAGGTATGACTTCAATAATAGTAAAGAGTTTTCTGAGATGTTATACTATTGAAGTTTACTCAAGACGATATCATGTTGGACACAATCAAATGCCTTGCTTAAATCGCAAAGCTTAAGAGAGATTGAATCTTTATTCTCAAAAGACAAAAGCACCTCATCAACCAGACTTGAAACAGCTGAAGTTGTAGATTTTTTCGCCCTAAAACCATGTTGGCAATCATTGAGTAGATTATTTATTTCAAAATGTGTGGAAAGTTGAGTGTGAATAAGAGATTCCAACAATTTGGAAAAAATCGGCACAAGGGATACTGGCCTGTACTGTGGCTGAGACCTATCAACTTTCTTATATACAGGTACTACCTTAGCCATTTTTAAAAGATCAGAAAAATATCCATGAATGAAACATTGATTCAAAATGAAAGCTAACGGATGACAAAAGTTTTTAACTGTTCTTTTGAGTAAGTAGTTTGAAATCCAGTAGAAATCAGCAATCTTGGAATTGGAAATTTGAGATACAGCTTTAATTACCTCCTCCGATGATATTGCAGTCCAATGGAACTCAGGTGCATTGTGTGTGTTTTTTCGCATAAGGTGTGTTGTGCAAATGTATTGGCGAAAGGTGAACAAAAATGCCAAATATTTACAAACCTATTAAAAAAAATATCGAACAGAGTTTTGACATTATCATATTATCTACAAAAGATTGAACCATGTCCCAGTTCTCACATTTAATGGTATACAGGGTGTTCATTAAAGTCGGGGACATACTTCAAGTTAATAGTACTCATCAAAATAAACAAAAAATATCCAATAAACATATGTTGTACTTGCCATTTTGTATTTGTTAAAAAAATCATCATATCTCAAGAACCATTCAAGTGACAGAAATCAAAGATTAAACACATATTTTTGGCCAAAAATAAAAATGTTTTCAAAGTTTAATTTATTTTCAAAAAGTTTAACTATTGGTTCTGTGGAGAGGATATGCCAGGTTTGTCCCATGTCTCGTATTGTGAGCGTGGAAGTTCCCTACTTTTGTTAATAAATCTTTATTTTTGAAAGTTAAATGGAGAACCTCTTGAATATATAAAGCGTACACCGTGAGAACACCAGATTCAATGAATACATTTTTACATGGATGACGATGGCACAGACCAAACATGACTCTCAGGATTTTTTTTTGAATTTTGAATATTTTTTCTATATCTGTACCCCCTCCCCAAACAGCAATCCCGTAACGAATAATGCTCTCACCGTAACCACGATACACATCCATCAACACATTTTTATCACAAGTTGATTTTAGAATCCGGGAGGCAAATAGAGATGAACTTAACCTATTTGCAATACCGTGAATGTGACTTTGCCACCTCACAGTTTGATCAAAAGTTAAACCCAAGAATTTAGAAGATAGAGAGTGATCATTGGCTTTGTTATTTAATTTGAAATGTATATATTTTGTTTTGATAGTGTTTAAAAAAAGGCCGTTACAATCGAACCATTCTTTCAAAGAGTTCATCGAAGACGTAACTTTCTCTTTCATATCTTCCAAATCATCACCCCTTATCAAAACTGATACATCATCCGCAAACATTGTAATTTGGCATCCATTTTCCTTGGCCTGAAGATCATTAATGTAAAGTAAAAATAAAATTGGAGATAGTATACAGCCCTGCGGAACTCCTCGCTTTATGAGCCTGAAAGACGAACACACAGGGCCAGAGGAACAATTTAATTTAACTTGTTGAAATCGGTTTGAGAGAAATGACTCAAACCAAGCCAAAGCCATTCCTCTAATGCCATAGTGACACAATTTGTTCAAAAGAATCTTGTGATCCACCGAGTCAAAAGCCTTGGATAAGTCGCAGAAGACCCCCATCGTCCTCCGCGATTCATCCAAAGACTGTAATATCTGGTTTGTGAATCTATATAGGGCAGAAAGTGTTGAATTTCCCTTCTGAAATCCGAATTGGTTTTTATTGATAATATCGAACCTTGAAAGATAATCTAAAAGACGGCGGAGTATGATTTTCTCGTATACTTTAGATAAAGAGGACACTAAAGCAACTGGCCGATAATTAGCTAATTCAGAACGGTCATCTTTCTTATGCAGGGGATGAACTGTAGTGTACTTAAGCTTTGATGGGAATTTGTTTTGCTCTAATGATTGGTTAATTAGAATTGTGAGGGGAAATGCAAGCTCTGAACCACAAAATTGCAATATATTTGCAGAAAGTTCATCCCATCCACTAGAAAATTTATTATTCAGTGAAGAGATTGCACTTAATACTTCTTCCTCGTTAGTTGGAGTTAAAAATAAAGAAGTAGTAGTCTGTGGTTTAAATATCTGTATATTGTGTGTAGATCTTTCCTCATTTGCTGCAGGTGCTGAAGCTAAAGATTCCTCGACAAAGTATCTATTAAATTGCTCTGCGATTACCTCCTTATTAAACGATCTCTCCCCATTAACGAATAAGTGATCAATATCTTTACTTTTTGTTTGTCCCCCAGTTTCTTTTTTTACGATGTTCCACACCGTTTTTGACTTGTTTTGAGACCTTTGAATCAACTTTCCAAAGAACATTTTTTTTGAAACTTGAATTAGCTTACCTAAAATCTTTACGTATGTTTTAGAAAACGAAATAAAATTAGGATTCTGTGAACTTTTTACTATTATACGAATATTTTTTTTGTTTTCCATCGACTTTTTTAGCCCTGGAGTTAGCCAAGGGTTTTCCTGAGCTCTAGGTTTAGTTAATCTTTTTGGAATAGTCTCTTCAAAGTTTAACAATAAAACCCTCATAAAACAATTAAATGCATCGTCCACATCAGCATACACATTTATAACCTCACTCCATTTAACTAGAGACAAAGATTCTTTGAATTTTAGTTTGTTATGTCTAGTTAATACTCTTTTTGGCACATTTAATTGATTAAGCTTATCATCTAAAGGTAATTTACATGGCAACTTCAAAAGCTGAGCATAATGATCTGACAACCCTAATTCTACAATTTTTGTAATTTCTTTTTCCTAAGATGTAACAATGTAATCTATGCACGTTTCAGTTACTCTAGTTGGCTTTAGAATGTGTGAGGTCAATCCATAAGATTTAAAAATACAGAATAATTCTTGCTTATGATTGGTGTCCGTTAATGCATTTATATTAAAATCACCGCAGATTACAATGCTTTTCTGCTTTAGTTCCTTAGAAATAGTGTTTAAAATCGTTTCAAACTGATTAAGGAATACATTATTTTCTCTAGAAGGGGGGTGATACAATGCCAATACCAATGTAGGGCGTTGCTTATTATTACTAATAATTTCTACGGCTGCACACTCCAATACATTTTCAACTGATAGATCAACGATATCTTTTCTTTCAGAAGCTAAAATATGATTTCTGATAGCCACAAAAGTTCCACCCCCAGAACATTTTGATCTACCAAAAAATGACACTACGTCCCACCCTTCTAAACGATTCAGTATTTCTGAGTTTTCTTTCTTTAACCAATGTTCTGTCACACATAAAATTTCTACTTTTTCTTCTATCATATTGAGATAAGCTAACAATTCATCCAACTTATTTACCACACTTCTTATGTTAATATGAAATAACCATGAAAAATCCTGAGTTAATTTATTTCTAGTTTTTTGTGAGTTTATTTGTTTGTTAATTACCCTATTAGTTGAAAAATATTGGGACTTACTAAAAAAGACTTACTATTAACAGAACTTAAAGGCTGAGTTTGAAGCACAAAATTATTCTCTATTAACAGAACTTAAAGGCTGAGTTTGAAGCACAAAATTATTCTCTTTTAACTTAATACTATTTGACCCTATGTCTAATGTCTGAGGCGTCATGGTTGAGGTCTGACTGTAGGGAGATGCCACTGCGGGAAAATGCGAGAGTTCATCCTGCAGAGAAGAATGCAAAGGCTGGATCCGGTCATCAATCGAAGTTAGGATCCCGCCCCTCGTGGAGGACTCAACAGTTTTCTCAACTCTAGTTGACGTAGGGAGGGGTGGGAAGTCAACCGAAGTTAGGAGGACCTGTGGTGATGCCTCCAGCACCGGTACACCCTGAGGTCGTGATGATTTAGATCGCACTGTTATTGAACATATGTCCGTACTAGATAACTGACCAGACGTGACCGGGTCATGATGAGAGGGTGTTGAGGAAGGTTTAGCAACAGGTGTTGTGTTAATAACAGTTGTAACTAGATCCCTGATCACTTTTTTCCCCTTTTTGTTCAAGTGAAGTCCGTGCCGCGTGAAATGCGTTCGTAAGAGATGGTCATTTGTCGGAACATGTCTGATGCGTAAAGGTCCTTTATACTCCGAAATCAATCGTTTTATGCGGCTATTTAAGTAATAAATGTCATCATTAAACCGTCCTGTATCGTAACGATATGGTATGTCAAAAAGTATGACAGTTGCATGCGATTCCCAGGAAAGTAGATCCGTCAATCCCTGTAAAACCGTGAGTTGTGCCGGCTCCAGCAACCCAACATCGTTGGTCCCCGCCAACACCACAACGTAGTCTCCCCTGGATGATTCACCCACGAAGCCACGACCCTCTTTAATGACGTGCTTTAGCTTTGCGCCCGGTTTTGTCAGGATGCTAACTTTATATTCTTCTGATAAGCCGTTAAAAACACCATACAAGTTCTTTCCATGGCTATCTGCCACAATAGTTAATTTCCTCCTATTACTAGTTTGGACGGGCCTCTTCGCATGATTTTCAGATTTTGCCGTAGGAGTCGGTGAATGTGAGTCTGGGTGGTGCACATCGGCAATATTTGCTTGTTATATTGAGGTTAGGCGTAAATGAGCACATTTACTTACATTTTCATGTGCATATAGTCACGAGCCATGGATTGAAGCAAGCACAGTGTCACAATAACCGCAAAATCCGGGTGTGTTGGTAAAATCACCCTTAAAAACCTGATTAAAACTTATATTTAACTGGACGAATAATCCGTGCTGTTCACCCCTGGCGCATCCCCACTCCTACCTCGTTGTCTGTTGGTTTATGATCAAATATTTACCAGATATATGAAAAGCTAAGCAATTCATTAAACAGAGCTATTTGGCTTTCACTTTGTCTACGAACAAATTTTTTTACTGAGTTTTTTTGATCACATGCATAATTATTTACTAGGTTTAAATTTAACTTTAAGGCAATGTCATGATCTGAGAGACAACCATCAGTGTCATGACTTTAAGCCAGTGTCATGATCAGATGCTTAAAGACAAACATTGATTCTGAAAAATTTACAAGAATGCTGTCCAAACAAGCATTATTTTGAATCGGCCTTTTATTTATAGCTACTAAATTTAGAGACCGCATAACATTGGTGAAATTTATTGTATTGGAATCATTAGTTTTAAGAAAATCAGTATTAAAATCTCCACAAACAGTAATCTTATTTGTTAAACCTAGGATTTTCTTTACAGCTCTTTCAAAATTTTCAAAAAATATTTTTATATCTCCATTCGGCGGTCTATATAACGAAACAATAGACACATAATTCACTTTAATTGCAGAAAATTCAAAATTTAGCTCAGAATTTATTCTATCCAGTTTTATTTCCTTAAACTCAATAGACGATTTAATAAATATACCAGCACCTCCATTTTTTGAAGTCTTTCTACATAAAATCCCAGCACTAACGAATCCTATAGGAATGTACAGAGGAACATGGGATTCCAACAACCAGTGTTCACTTACACAGACTACATCTATTAGCGAATTTCCCATAGGGAAGAAGCTATTACCGTAGGTCTCATGGCGAGACTTAAGCCTGGGACCATGTTATTTTTTCTTCTTTAAGTGCCCAGAGACCAAAAACAATAGTCGTTAAAATTTATGTATATATATATATATATATATATGTATATATTTGAGTTGGTAAATGAGGGCTACTATTAATATTAAATAATTACGCATAACTTAGTACCCTTTTTTTTTGTTTGAGAAATTATTTTATTTAAAAATTCACAACATGTTTCAGACTTCAGTCCATTATCAAGATAATGATAATGACTTGATAATGGACTGAAGTCTGAAACAATAGTCTCATGTTTCAGATGTTTTTCAAATGTTTCAGACTTCAGTCCATTATCAAGATAATGATAATGACTTGATAATGGACTGAAGTCTGAAACATGTTGTGAATTTTTAAATGAAATAATTTCTCAAACAAAAAAAAAGGGTACTAAGTTATGCGTAATTATTTAATATGTATATATATATATATATATGTGTCTGTGAACACGATAACTCTCGTAAAAATGGTCCGATCAAGACCAAATTTGGTAGAGACGTGTATTCCTACAAATGCTCGGACGAGTTCGTAAACCAGACACATCGGTCAATGGGAACGGGTAGTTTGGGGGGGTTTGTACCCCAAAATGGGGTTTTTTGCGTTTTTCACATGTAGTTTTTTAAAATTTCAAATTTTATCTTTCACCATTAGAATCAGCTTAAAAAACTGCACAATTAAGTTCCTTAAAGTTTTTCTCTATCTCCAACGGTTACCGAGATATTAAAAAATCTAAACACAGTACGTTGTATTTTGGGGCTCCAATGTTAATCTTATGGAGGATAGGGAAAATTAATATTTCCCATATTAATCAATATTTTTGGATAAAACTTTATATTTGGCTTCATGTGGTTGAGGTTCATCCATTTATGCTTAAAAATCATAGTTTATGTGTTTATCATGGCAGCAAACCTGCATACTCTTTTCCCATGTTAATCATATGGAGAATAGGCAAACCCCTTTATTTATGAACAGATGTTGATGAAAGTTTGTATAAATGTTAAAAATAAAAATTTTTGATGGTATAAATGCCTACTTTCAGTGTTCCTCACAGCAGAAAACTTGCACACTCTTTCCCATGTTAATCTTATGGAGAATATAGGCAAATAATTCTCATGTTTATGGACAGATTTTTATAAAACTTGTCAGATATTATTATTACTATTATTATATTGTTGATTTGGAAATTCGCTGAGTACGCAGGTCTGCTGCGACGGGGGTATTTTTTCTAATTCAGTTAAGTGTTCCAATTCGGAAATTTTATCTCTCCCTCCCCTGCCCTCCGAGAATGGACAACACCCATCAAAGGCGGAGACTATCGTCTCCCCAAGGGAGACGATAGTCTCCCGATAGTGATGAGGGAGGTATCACAAACTGTATGAGGTGACGAAGGTGGAACAGGAGTAACAGGTGTAGCAAATGGTTCCATTGCTGTAGACTGGGCAGGGTGGTGGTCAATGAGGGAGGTATCACAAACTGTATGAGGTGACGAAGGTGGAACAGGAGTAACAGGTGTAGCAAATGGTTCCATTGCTGTAGACTGGGCAGGGTGGGGGTCAATGAGGGAGATTTCACTACCTATCCGCACTGCTCACTTGTACTGAAGCACCGCAACCGGCGAACACATGTCCTTCCCATGTTGTGGAGGAGCGGCCGCCGGTGGTGGTGATGATGATGACGCCTGTCTGATGATGCTTGAAAAATGATCTGGCAGTAGCTGCTTGCCCCTCCTGTTGTAGTGTAGTCCATGTCTGGCGAAGTGTGCCCTCGCAAGAAATGCGTTGACACTCACACGATGTAGGTTGAGCTGGCCCTCGTAGTTATAAATCATGCCTTTTATAGTATTGTTACAATAAAAAGATGTTATTGTTAACTGAAGGCACATCGTAGCGATAAGGAATGCTACTTATTATTACATTAGTTTTTAGGTCCAGAGAAAGGAGGGAATGCATTCCTTGATCAACCAGTTAGCTGTGCTGGTTCATTGAGATCCAGATCATTTGATCCCGCCATTACAATAATATAATCTTCCTCGGAGAAATCTTTAATCGTGTTGAGGCTATCTCGAATGACATGTTAAATTTCAGCTCCCGGTTTAGTGTAAACAAAAATGTCAAATACTTCCTCTAGACCCTTAAGATATGCACTGAAACCCTTGCCTTGACAGTCAGCCAACAAAGCAAGTCTTCTTTTCTTCTTCTCTATGTTACTGCCGGCCTTGACAGGTTCAGGCATTCTTGGTGTAGTTGGAGGTGAGGATACTCTGTGGACTTGAACATTGGCCTTAACCTTACTGCCACACAAGGTGGTGAGTGTGTTATAAGATCATCAAGAGCAGAGCTATTTAAAGTACGAATTTGGCGTTGGTCGACTGAGCTTTCCTTAGCTTTGAATGTTTTCTTCGGTTTATTAAACTCATTATACTCTTTACTTGAAATTTTGCTCCTATCAATATCTTGATATAAGGAATTACTTTCGCAATGCAATATGTTAATAACTGCATTTTTATTATTCATTTATTCTCTAAGTTGTGCATTAATTTCGTTCAAATCTTTTATTTGCATTTGTAGATGATTTATTTCTTCCTCAGCTTCCTCTTCAAAGTTCAATGATGCTTCAAAACGTTTCTTTATTTTATCCTGTTCTTTTTCTAACTGATTTTCCAGCAGTTTGTTTTCTTCGTTTAGAAATGTCATTTTTCTAGTCATTACCAAGCGTAATAGAAGCATCCAGTCTGTTCAATGTATTTGTTATGATCGGTACCAGATCCACAATGGCTTCACTACCATATTTTTGTGATACTATGCAAAGTATCTCATGGAGATTTATGGCAAAATCCACAACATCGTCATTCACCAGATCGTTTTTTATACTTCCGAGATTTTTTTCAGCTTCACGGATTAAATTTCCAAGAACGCGGCGTGTCACTGGCTTACTCATTTTCGTGGATCCTTCCAAAAAAGCTGACGCAGATATGTAGTACAGTAGTGTCTTGCGGGTCAGTCTATCAAAAATTGAAGGAGCAAGCGGTATCGAATTGTTCCAGTTGTACGTTGTTTCGATCGCTGCTATATGTCGCTGGCGTGCGCTTATTGCGATTTCAGAACTCCCACGCCTTTCCCTGCAAGTCGTACATTTTCCAGGGAGGTTGCAATCCTGCAATCTCAGTGTGCATGCGCGAACTTTTAACTTGAATTAGCGAGTTTCTTGATGAAAAGCTAATTTTTGTACTAACCTAGCTTATAAGCGAACTTAAATACTGGCTTATTTCTCTAAAGTTATTAATTAAAATACATAGTTTATGCACTGAAAAATAAGTCTCGACTGTTCAAGAGATTATTAGTAAAGCACTTACACGAGAAACAGGTGATTTACAGTCAAAATTTAAAAAAAACTTGTAGCATGTATTTCAATTTACTTTTACAGGTAGTCCAGACCTACCAACTATATGTCAATCAACAACAAAACCTAAAAATTTGAATTGAAAAAAAGAATTGCGTAAATTTTCATCTGAAAACATAAATCTTTTTTCAAAATTACTTTCCAACAAAACATGGATTGATGTCTACAATTCAGGGGTAGAAACAAAATATAATGTTTTTTATGAAATCTTTGCTTTTTATTTTGATCAGGCTTTTCCAAAATTATTGGTCACAAAAAATGTACATGGATATCTTAAGAATTAAAAGCTAAACAAAAACATATAATTCAGTTTACAAAGGAATATCGCAGCAGGAAAAATAGCAGTTTAAAAAATCATTTACATCAGGAAAAGACCATTTTTTTTAAAAGAACTGAATAAATCTAAATACAAATATTTTCAAAATAAAATTGAATAATCTGATAACAGTCAAAAAACCGTCTGGAACTTAATCAACTCTGAAGTTGGGGAGAATGACAAGAAACCTCTAAAAAACATAATTTTGAAACAAAATTCAGAAACAGTTGTAAGCCCTAGAAAAATTGCTCAATTTTTTAATGATTATTTTAGTAACATTGTTAAAGATCTGAACTTGAATATTAATCATGAAATTGTGGAGACTGATTTCACTAATACATTTTTAGCAAGGCCAAAATTTGAACTGAGACCTATTGAGGAAAAGGAGGTGGAGAACATCATTCATTCTTTGAAAAATAAACATTCCAGTGGACACAACGAAATTCCTGTGACTGTAATCAAAGCAGTAAAAACCAAAATCAGTGAAATTCTGTGTCATCTAATAAATTCTTCATTTATATCAGGGAAATACCTAAAAAAATGGCGATGAAAATATATCTAATTATCACCCTGTTTCTGTGCTTCCCTCAATTTCTAAAGTATATGAAAAGACAGTCTATTTTCAATTATCTGAATTTTTGGAAAAATTTAATATTTTAGATGAAAACCAGCATGGATTCCGGAATGGAAGATCAGTTGTCAGTGCTGCTGTTTCATTTATCGAATCTATTATCGAGTCGGTAGATAAAGGAAATCATACAGTTGGAATATTCATGGACCTTTCTAAAGCGTTTGACAGCATAAAACATAGTAAATTACTAGAAAAACTTCATATCATTGGAATATCTAACAAAGCTCTCAATTGGTTTTCTTCCTACTTGACAAATATATCTCAGTATGTAGAAATCACCCATTTGACAAAACATAATAAAATTTTAAAACTATCATCAAACTTTAAGACAATTAAGTTTGGTGTGCCCCAAGGCTCAATATTGCTTTGCTTTTTTTGTGTTATCTTAGGAGCATATAACACACCTTAACCTATAAGCAAAATTCAAAACTATGTCTATACGCAGATGATTCTAATTTGATTGTATCATCTAAAAGTCCAGAAGAAGCAGACATTTTTACATTTGTAGAATTGGAGCGTATTGGAAACTTTTTTGTCACCACAATTTATTGTTAAATTCACAAAAAACAAAATTTATAAGTTTCAAAACGGCACAGAATAAAATTACAAAAGAACCAACAGTAAACGTATAATTCAAACCCAATCGGAAAAGAAAAGGAAATTAACTTTTTAGGATTAACAATGGATGAAAATTTAAACTGGGACAAACATGTTCACAAAATTACCAAATTAATTACCTTAACCAAAATTAATTCCGTAATCTATGCATCATCAAAAATGTCTTACTATTGTAATTTAGAAACTTTAAAAAGTATATATTTTGGCCAAACAACAATTCAAAAATTTTAAAATTTTTACAGTATATGGGCAATATATATTTGAAACCATTCTCATCGCCAGAAACCAGAAGATGGACAGAAATTTAGTTCAATCAACCCACCAGTACGACTTAAGAAAAAGAAATGAAACTATTAAACCTAATAAATTAGAATTTTTTGAAAAAACCCTCATATGCAGGTAAACACTTTCTCAGGTGTGTGCCCGAAAACATTAAATACCCCCGTCGCAGCAGACCTGCGTACTCAGCGAATTTCCAAATCAATAATATAAAAATAATAATATATGACAAGTTTGGTCAAAATCTGTCGATAAACATGAGAATTTTTGCCTATTCTACATAAGATTAAAATGGGAAAGAGTGAGTAGGTTTGCTGCTGTGAGGAACACAGAAAGTAGCCATTTATACCATCAAAAATTTTATTTTTAACATGTATACCAACTTTCATCAACATCTGTCCATAAATATAGGAGTTTGCCTAATCTCCATATGATTAACATGGGAAAAGAGTATGCAGGTTTGCTGCCATGATAAACACATAAACTATGATTTTTTAGCACAAATGTATGGATCTCAACCACATGAAGCTAAATATCAAGTTTCATCCAAAAATATTAGATAATAAGTGAAAAATTAATTTTTTTTAATCCTCCATAAGATTAACATCGGAGCCTCAAAAATACAACGTACTGTGTTTAGATTTTTTATATCTCGGTAACCGTTGAAGATAGAGAAAAACTTTAAGGAACTTAATTGTGTAGTTTTTTAAGCTGAATGCAATGGTGAAATATTAAAATTAGAAATTTTTAGAAACTACTTGTGAAAAACGCAAAAAACCCCATTTTGGGGTACAAAACCCCCCCAAACTACCCGTTCCCATTGACCGATATGTCTGGTTTACGAACTCGTCCGAGCATTTGTAGGAATACACGTCTCTACCAAATTTGGTCTCGATCGGACCTTTTTTACGAGAGTTATCGTGTTCACAGACACATATATATATACATATATATATATATATATAAAAATTTTAACGACTATTGTTTTTGGTCTCTGGGCACCTAAAGAAGAAAAAATAACATGGTCTCGGGCTTAACTCTTGCCATGAGACCTACGGTAATAGCTTCTTCCCTATGGGAAATTCGCTAAAAAGAACATAATTTGTCAAAGTTTAAAAAAAATGTTAAATGATTATATAATAATCTTGGCCGTTTATTCATTGGATGAGTTTTCCACCTCCTATAAGCAGGGGATGCAAACAAGCGGGAAATTATAGATGCAATTTTAATTTAGAAGTTTTAACTGTAATACATTTATGACACTATACACTGTACCACCCATGTACATGAAATATGAATAAAGAAGTTTGACTATTACTATTGTAACTTGGTTATAACAGTGTTATAGGGGGCGGCCGCATAGAACCAATATTGCCTTATCAATATTGTTAAGTGTTAAGGCTATATTTGAAGGGTAGGTCAGTGTTAGGGAGCGGCAGTTCCTCAAATGGTCACTCGCACCACTAGCAAGACAATTATTCTTCTATACTAAGTTGTATATATTTAAAAAAATACTTATTTATTTATGATTGTAATTATATATTTACTCTGTTTTATTTTACTGAGGAGTAGTTCAGCTGTCCACTCTGTGATGTGGCAGGAGGAGTTTTACATAATCTTAAGTAAGAAGAAGTTTAATGCTAAACATTAGATATGAAAAAAATTAGTTCTAAGTACATTTCTATCCGGTAAAATGACAAAACCTGAATAAAGAATGTTTATCCTTCAATAGATTTGCTAAAAAAATAACTAATTTTATTCCACTCAAAATAAAAAATCACTGTAACTAGGTGAACTGTGTCCATCCTGAATTTTATTTCACTAATTTGCTACTTTGCAATGCTTAACTCCGTTACTGATTTCATAAACTATATTATACGTAGATCTTTTGAGTTATTGTTTTATAGCACTAAATATCTGACCAAAATAATAAACCAACCTCGCTCATATAGCTACGTTACTTACAACTACCTGATTTACTTTACAACAGTGAATAGACTTAAGCATTGTTCAATTCTGGATCTTCCTCTATGATTTGAACAGTAACATTTTTGATCACCACTAGGCGACGCTTAGTTCTTGTCACGTAAGATTTACTTATTGTTATCCATAAGATTAACAGTACTAGGAGACCGAGCTTTGCTTTGCTTTATTTTATTAAATTTGTGATCCTACATAATAAACCTAACAACGTGATTAATTCATAGAATCAGGCCCGGATTACCCATAAGGCCAACCTAGGCCATGGCCTAGGGCGCAAGCTTGCGGGGGGCGCAGGGCAAGGGTTGGCAAAAAAATATATTTTTATTTTACTATACGAGCGTCAAATGCATGCCTATGAGGAAATTGTTACAAGGTTTGTTGTGATAATCAAACTCTCAGATATCACGACAGAAGAAATGAAGTTGAGGTTAACAAACTTCTCAGTGTTTTTGATAATGATTTAGAGCCGGCAAACTTTAATGAACTTGTCCACCTGAGATCGCACATGTCAACAAACAAAATGGAAAATAAAAATCAAACGCCGTTGTCTTTGTATAAGTGGATCATAGGAAACAAATTAAAAGATATCCATCCAAATGTCTAAATTTTGCTACGAATGTTAATTTATACTCCAGTAACAGACGCATCAGCCGAAAGGTAAGTCAAACAATAACAAACCGTTTACTTTGTATTACAATTTCAATGCCCTAGATTTTAATCTAAACTAAAATAACGTAAACAAATATTAAACAAAGTCTACTTTGTGGTCAGCTTCTTAGGATCACAGTTTTTCATGGGAAAGTAAGATTCCACAAATTACTCTAACTTTTAATATACTACAATTTTTATTAATCTTTAATTACTTCATAAAATTGAATAGCCTACTTTTTTATTGCTTTGTTTTCTGTATATTTTTTGTGTCACAATTTAATTGTATTTAAGGTAATTTTTCTGCTTAAAAAGGATCAAGGAATTCCATAGGTCAAACATGACCCAAACAAAGTTCAACCCCCCCCCGCTCTCCTCAATATTGAAAATTATGTAACCAAAACATTGGATTTCACCAACACCATCCAATCGTTTGCCTGGGCCAAAGCCAGGAAGAGGAAAATTTAAAACGATTTAAAACGGTGGTGCGAGCAACATTATCGAGTATTAAAAAAATCATAATTTTAACTTTTATTTGTTGACTATCAGTAAGCCCGTCCTTGTACGGGATGTAGGATTCAGTTTAAAGAAGAAAGATAATCATACCAAAATGTAAACCTGAAATCCTAAACAAATCAGTACAAAGGACAAAGAAAATAAATCAATACCCAGCTATATTATTTAGCATTACTTTACAATTAAATAGATTAGAACATTAGTTATTATAAATAGTTATACGTTAAAATAACGTTAAATAACGTAATATAGTATGATTTCGAAATAGGTTTAAAATCAATGACCAATATAAACTAACTAATATTGATTTGACAATAAGTTTTACTTTCTTTTGTTAAAAAATGTGTCATTTATGTTCCCGGGTGACTCAAAAAAGGGCGAACCCACTCGATGTTTTTAATATAAAGTTAAGTCGAATTATTGTTAAATATTCTGTGTAAAATATTGTATATTGATCCGGAAATAAATAATTGTTACTTGATTTGACAGCTGTTTGTTTTTATTTCTATTAAATATTTAAAGTACAAAGACAGCTGATTATTATCAGTAGGTTATTCATTGAAAACTCAATCGAAATGCGAGTAATACCGCGTAAAAGTGAGTTTTTATACCCTCGTTATTTACTTTTCAAGGAGCGGCGGACGATTTCAAGCATTTACAAACCTTCTCTGGGATGTAGAGAATAGATGAAATAAGTTTCATTGTAATCAGTTCTCCCGTTTTTCGTAGAAGACGGTGTAAAATGCCTCCTGGAGCGTCACAGACAAAGCGACAGACAAAAATTGAGATAAGACCGGTTTTGGCTTCTCTAACGCACGGAAAGTAAAAATGAATAATTCTGAGCAATGTACAGACAAACCCCTAATTTTATTTATATAGATTGTATCATAACTATACTTTGGCATAATTTTTCCATGTTTTTAATGTACAATTTTTTAGTTACAGGGTAATTAATTCGGAAATTTGGCGTTTTTCGTACAATGACTGTGGGAATACAGCTTATGTTTTTGAGCTGAAATTTTGGGAATGTGGATGAATAACAGACCTTTTTCACGTAACCTATGTGAAATTTTAAAATAAGAAAATAATTCGTTTCCTTCAGGAAATGATTTTTAAGGCCACATTTCTGATCCGATAGTATAGTAATATACAAAATATGTCATTTTGGATATCTAAAAATGTTTAAAAATATACAAAAACAGCATTGTTATTTAAACGAGTAACTAAGGAGTCTTGCACAAATTAACCACATGTGCGTAACGAATAAGCGACACTAGCGCCGACCTAGCGGATTTCAGTTGTCCCTAACGCCGCTCGTACCGCAAGTTTTAAAATAATGATTTAAAAGTTATTTCGTTAGTAAATACAGTTTTGTATTAATAAATGTACTTACTTAATTATACAGTGTTATTTGTGTTAATTAAGTAGTGTGTTTTATTTTTTAACATAACCTTTTCTGTAAGTATTTTCTTCTCACACATTTTGGAATTTCGCAATTATTTTCTTGTGAATGAATGTGTAAGATCACTGATAATAAATAATAACCAAGATATTTGTAATCTCCCACACATTTTTTTTATTTTTGCCGGAAAGGTAAGGTGCACCATTTAATATGCCGAAAATGCCAGCCTCCCCGAACGTCTGCCGGGAGGGGGCGTAATGTAGAACTCTGGCCTAGGGCGTAAATAGTTGCTAATCCGGGCCTGCATAGAATGATAGAGCAATTCTGTCTTTCCATTAAAAAATTCAAATATGATTTTGAAGGTTTACTGCGCTGTGTTACATAATGAAGTGTTATAAGCATAACACTAATATAGTAATCACTAGTGACACTAGTATAGTAATATAGTATAGTAGGTAAATCGTCAAATGACAAAACTTAACAAAAATGTATTTACTGTACTTCCCAGTGAGACATAGGTCAGATAATGAAAGGGAATGTTTTCAGTTCATCCAAACAGCTGTTCCTATAAATAAACTATGACAAATTCAAATTTTGGTGGCAATAATTTCTAACACCCACCCCGCCCAAAGCTAAGACATATCCATGTGAAAAACCTTTATTAATGTAAAATCAGGGACAAGTGGGTTTTAACAAATAAGTTTATTCTTAAACTAGATTAAGCTATACACCTAGTTATTTAACAACATTTAAAACAATAATCAATAAACTAATAATTTTCACTTTTCCCTCATTCAAGTTGACACTGGTTCTTTAATAGACAATTTATTGTATATACCAATTTAAATACCTGAATAACCCGTTGTTTCACATGGAGAGTAAAGGTATAGAATTTGATTGTTTTTAGGAAAATCCAACAGTAATTCAAATTGTAAAAGTAAAACTTGTGCAAAAATTAATTTATAAAACATAAATCCCTGCGCCTTTTTTTAGGTTAGCTCAACAAAAATTGAGGCAAGGGCAAAAAACGTTTTCTACTATGTACTACTTTTGAGATTTTACTCCGTTATATATTGTGACAAATTAGGATTATCAAACATGTTGTTGGGGATATTTAGGATTCCCAAAAGTAAGTTTAATTTTTATTTTTTTAAACTTATTTTATAGACAAAACATAAAGTTTCGGTAGTATAAAAAACTGCACATTTAATTATGGCCATTTTACTTAATAAATAATTTATAAATATAGGTTGTTACATCTTTTGACAGACCAATTTTCCATCCATTATATAGCCCAACATAGCAAAGTACAGCCAGGTTAATATATAGAGGATAGACTAACCTATAGTATGTGGTTTACACTCTAAATGTAAACTAGGTAGATACAATTACTCTAGAACCCCTTACTGACTCAATGGTCAATAATGTTATAATAGAACATTCCTCACATGTATTGCCCATTATAATATCCAAGGTCAATCTAAAGAATTAAGAAAAATTTAATATCTTTGTGACAAATGAACTAAACATTTATAACTATTATACTGACCAGGTTTAAGTTTGGCTTATTTAAGGCTTATTATTTTATATAATCGACTCTTCCATTTTTCACTGCAATGAATGAAAAACAATTTTTAAATGGTGCTGTATACAAAAAAGTTATAATTTTAAATGTTAATTAAATGCATTGTCCTCAGGGGTGTGAAAAAAGCTGCTATGGCTAAAGCAACTTGGGACAAATCTGCCCCTTTGAATGAATGAATGTAAAGACAGAATCCAAAGGTTCAAGTATGAAATTCATAAGACAATATAATACTTGCTTCATAATACTACTTTTTTCATGTATGAGTCAATATACTATATTATGATTTTAATTGCTGGCCAGTATTAAACATTTACCACATTCTTGTATTGTTTTTAAGGATGCTCACAGTGTACTAACATATGCTTTTTCAGATTACTAGAATGTGTAATGTGTGTGTAAACTGTGTAATGTTTGACATTTATGAGGGTGCTCACCAGTTTGTATTAAAAATGCGTTTTCAGCGTACTAGTCCTTGTAAAACACTTTCCACATGTTTGACATTTATGAGGGCGCTCATCAGTGTGTATTAAAATATATACTTTTAAATTACTAATCTGTGCAAAACAATTTCCACATGTCAGACATTTGTAAGGGTGCTCACCAGTATGTGAATACAAGTGCTTTCTTAGACTATTTTTGTATACAAAACTTTTATCACACGCTGGACATTGGTGACACTTGCTGCTGGGTAATGACGTAAGACTTCTAAAACTCTGATCATTTACAAACATATTTTACGTATAGGAAAAATGCACAGTATTGTCAGGCGATTATTACAATTTAAATAGCTCGGTTGAATAATTAGTTTTATTTACAATTAACTTATCTCAAAATAAACATAAATGATTTGATAACTAGTTTTGGTAATTCACAGTAATGTTCAATGGATACTTTAAATGGTAGACATTTATAATTAAAATCACCTCTATTCTCTTATAAGTTTTTTCAAAACCAATAAATAGGTAAAATTAAATTTTACGAAATATTGCGTCACTGTTCTTTGTCTTCAATTTAGACTAAAAACTACTCCTGTAGTAACAATTATTTGAAATTTTCTTCCAGGTTTTCCTATGACTCCAATAATTATCTTACCGCAACATTATCCTGAAAAAATAAATCTATGTCAATGTTTTAAAATTAGTTCTAAACCATAAATGTTTTAAAATTAGTTTTAAACCATAAATTGTTGTTAATCACCTCATTTCCCTTGTGAGTGTCATCATGCTATCATACTTTTGTATACCAAAATCAAACAATTTAAGAATCAAAAGTCTTTTACGTAGTCAGCTAACAATTTCATATCATTATAAAATTTCTCTATAGGGAATAACAAAATAGTTATAGGATAGGCGGCTTGGTAAAACTTCAGGCCAGGAACATGTTATCAACGTATTTTCCATAGTTTAAATTGGTGATGTAACCCAAAGGCTCTTACTAGTTTTTTTCAGAAAGGTAAGTAAATATGGAAGTTTTATATTTTCTTAGAATTTTCCCTAGGAATAAATTTGGGTACCCATAGACAATGTGATGTGTTTTCTATCGACAGTTATTGGTTTTCTCTGCAACTATTTCATAGACTAACTCAAACCTTTTATTTATATCACAAAACATTTCCAATTGTTCCAGCACAACTGGTTAAATAGGTGACAAGACAAACAGATTTAAAACTAAAAAACGATTAAGAACTAAAAACTAATGGTAGTACATTGTTATAAATGGTAGGCCTAATAATAATAATAATAATAAATGAACAAGTATATATGAGTGAAAACGTCATACTATAGAATCCATGAGAAAATCATTTAAACTGTAGTAGACCTTGCCCAGCAATGGAGACTTTAACCTTCTTTTTGAAATTGAAAATACATTAATAAAGTTTTTTTTCAAATTAGTGCGGTAATTTCTCAAAAGAACTCAATTTGTGGATAGGAAATTGGAAGTCATTTCTATATTTAGTGCTGTAATTATGCAAATAATTATCTTTTTTAAGGTTATTAAAATTTGATTTTACAAAGATTAGACATTTATAAATGCACACCGAGAACAGAGACAAAACATTTAGTTCCCTAAAAATACATTTACTAGGCTTTGTATTGGTGATTATTCTTATATTTTTTCTGTAATTTAAAAATTATATCAATGCTAGAGAAACTTCATCACAGTTCAACCCCATAATGAATTTTTTAGGCAAAAGGAGCATGATAAACTATTAATTTAGAGTTCATGTCCAAAACATTTTGAAGCATTAACATTTAAAAATATAAAGATTTTAATATCTTGACTATTATACTAATGTATGATTTCTAATTTAATCCCTCATCCAACTTCACACCAAGAAATGAAGTTGACCTACCATTGGCAACAATTAATTAGTTGATCATTGAAAATGACTACAAGTTCATTTACAATTTGACAACGGACAGTTTTGAAATTGATAATTTGAGTTTTCATACTGTTCAGATTTAAACCATTGGCTTTAAACCTAAGATGCAAATCTTTAAGTGAATTTTGAAACCTTAGTTGTAATTCAACAATTGAATTTGCTATAATAATGACTGTTGCATAATCTAATAATTCAAAAAAATAATTTGTGATAACATCATTATATTTTATGAATTATTCCTCACATGAAATAAAAAGGTTTTTTTATTTTCAAAAGCCCTTACACCCATCACATCTACAGTAAAATAGGCAATATCCTATTATTTTTTACATTTATCAACCATAAACTAAACAATTTTGTACAAAATTTTTATACCCATTTTTGAGAAATTTAGAGAGTAATTTACGGAGGAAATTTAGAGTAAAATATATGGTCTTTATATTTTAAATGTAATCTAAATAGACACTCTTATTCTTCAGGACCCCGTACTTATCCAATGTTCTTATAATAGTATAAGCCTCAAATTTATCACCTATAATAATATCCAAGGTCAATCTAAAGAATTCTGAAAAATTCAATATATTTGTGAAATAATGAACTAAACCATTATAATTACTATACTGATCACATTTAAGCCGCTCACCAGTGTGTATTAACATAGGGTTTTTCAGCTTACAACTCAATGTGAAACACTTTCCACATGTTTGACATTTTTAGGCCTCTCTCCAGTGTGTATTAACATAATATGTTTTTTCAAAGTACCAGTCTGTGTGAAACACTTTCCACATTTCTGACATTTATGAGGCCGCTCACCAGTGTGTATTAACATATGTTTTTTCAGCGTACCAGTCAATGTGAAACACATTCCACATGTTTGACATTTGTGAGGCCGCTCACCAGTGTGTACTAACATATGCGTTTTCAGAGTACCAGTCTGTGCGAAACACTTTCCACATTTCTGACATTTATGAGGCCTCTCACCAGTGTGTATTAACATATGTATTTTCAGAGTACAAGTCTGTGCGAAACACTTTCCACATTTCTGACATTTATGAGGCCTCTCTCCAGTGTGTATTAACATATGTTTTTTCAGAGTACCAGCCTCTATGAAACACTTTCCACATTTCTGACATTTATGAGGTCTCTCTCCAGTGTGTATTAACATATGTTTTTTCAGCGTACCAGTCAATGTGAAACACTTTCCACATGTTTGACATTTGTGAGGCTGCTCACCAGTGTGTATTAACATATGTGTTTTCAGCGTACCAGTCTCTGTGAAACACATTCCACATGTTTGATATTTGTGAGGCCGCTCACCAGTGTGTATTAATACATGTCTTTTCAGATTACATTTATGTGCAAAACACTTTCCACAAGTTTGACATATATGAGGGCGCTCACCAGTGTGTACCAACATATGTAGTTTCAAATTTCTACCATTTACAAAGGAATTCCCACATTTCAGGCATTTATAAGGGGACTCACCAGTATGTAAATACAAGTGTGTTAGTACATCACTTTTTTGTATAAAACATTTTCCACATGTCAGACATTTGTAAGGGTTCTCACCAGTATGTGAAAACATATGCTTTCTTAGACCATTTTTGTATACAAAACATTTTTCACATGCTGGACATTTATGACACTTGCTGCTAGGTAATGACATAAGACTTTTTAAACTCTGATCATTTCCAAACATCTTTTACGTATAGGACGTTAATAGAAATGCTCTATTCTATTGTTAATTATTTTCCAAACCAATATAAATAGGTGAAATTAAGTTTTACGAAATACTGCCTCACTGTTCTTTGTTTTTAAGTAAAAACTTCCACTGTAGTAACAATTACTATAAATTTTCTTCCAGGTTTTCCTATGGCTCCAAATAATTATATTACCGCAACATTATCCTGAAAAGAGAAATTTATGTTAATGTTTTAAAATTAGTTTTAAACCATAAATTGTTGCTAAACACCTAATTTCCCATATAAGCATCATCAATCACTTTAGTATAGCAAAACAAACAATTTAAGAATCAAAAGTCTTTTAGGTAGTCAGCTGACTGTCTTTCATATCATTATAAAATTTCTTTATGGGGAATAAGCATAGTTATAGGATAGGTGGCTTGGTAAAACTTCAGGCCAGGAACATGTTATAAACGTATTTCCATAGTTTAATTTGCTGATGTAACCCAAAGGCTCTTACCATTTTTTTCTGAAAGGTGAGTAAATATGGAAGTTTTTTATTTTCTTTGCATTTTCCTTAGGAATAAATTTGGGTATCCATAGACAATGTGATGTGTTTCCTACCGACAGTTAAGTTATCTTTTCTCGGCAACTGTTTTTCATAGACTAAACTCAAACTCTTTATTTGTACCACAAAAAATTCCAGTTGTTCCAGCACAGCTGGTTAAACTGGTGACAAGTCAAACAGATTTAAAACTAATGGTGGAAAGTGTTATAAATGGTAATAATAATAAAAGCAAAGTAAGCTTATGTATGAGAGAAAAAATTCATAGTATAGGATCCAAGAGAAAATCATTTAAACTATAGTAGACCTTGTCCAGCAATAGAGACTTTGAATTTTTTTATTTGAAAAAAAACATTCAATGTCCTTAATTCTATTAGGCAGTTTATTATAAAGTTTTTTTCCAGATTAGGGTGGTAATTTCTTAAAAGAACTCAATCTGTGGATAGAAAATTGGAAGTCATTTCTATATCTAGTGCTGTAATTATGGAAATGATTATCTTTTTCAGGTTATTAAAATCTGATTTTACAAAAATTAGACAATAATAAATATACAATGAGGGCAGAGTCAGATTATGAAGTTCCCTAAAAATACTTTTACTAGGCTTTGTATTGGTTATTATTCTTGTATATTTTTTCTATAATTTAAAAATTATATCGATGCTAAAAAAAACTTCCTCACAGTTCTACCCTATACTGCATATTTGAGGCAAAAGGAGCATTATAAACTATTAATTTAGAGTTTATGTCCTAAACATTTTGAAGCGTTAACATTTTAAACATAAAAAGTTTAATTTCTTGGCTAATATACTAAATGTATGATTTCCAATTTAATCCCTCGTCCAACTTTACACCAAGAAATGAAGTTGACCCTACCATTTTCAACAATTAATTGATCACAGAAAATGAATACAGGTTCATTTACAGTTTTGAAATTGATAATTTGAGTTTTCATAATGATCAGATTTGAACCATTGGCTTTGAACCAAAGATGCAAGTCTTCAAGTGAATTTTAAATCCTTAGATGTAATTCAACAAATGAATTTTCCTTAATAATGACTGTTTCATCATCTGATAATTCAATGAAATAATTTGTGATAACATCAAAATATTTTATGAATTAATTCCTCACATGAAATAAAAAGATTTTTTTATTTTCAAAAGCCCATAACTATAGACCCATCACATCTACAGTAAAATGGGTAATATCCTATTATTTTTACCCTTATCAACCACAAACTAAAAATACCCCCGTCGCAGCAGACCTGCGTACTCAGCGAATTTCCAAATCAATAACATAATAATAATAATATATGACTAGTTTGATCATTATCTGTCAATAAATATGAGTATTATTTGCCTACTCTCCATAGATTAACATGGGAAAGAGTATGCAGGTTTGCTGCTGTGAGGAACGCTGAAATTAGGTGTTTCTAGCGTAAACTATTATCTTTTTGAGCATTTATATCAACTTTCATCAACATCTGTCCATAAATAAAGGAGTTTGCCTATTCCCTATTTGATTAATATGGGAAAAGAGTATGCAAGTTTGCTGCCATGATAAACACATAAACTATGATTTTTAAGCATAAATGGATAGACCTCAACCACATGAAGCTAAATATCAAGTTTTATCCAAAAATATTGATTAATATGGGAAATATTAATTTTTCCCTATCCTCCATAAGATTAACATTGGAGCCCCACAATACAACATACTGTGTTTTGATTTTTTAATATCTCGGTAACCGCTGGAGATAGAGAAAAACTTAGAAGAACTTAATTGTGTAGTTTTTTAAGCTTTTTAATTCCAATAGTGAAATATAAAATTAGAAATTTTTAAAAATTACATGTGAAAAACGCAAAAAAAACCATTTTGGGGTACAAAACCCCCCTCAAACTACCCGTTACCATTGACCAATATGTCTGGTTTACGAACTCGTCCGAGCATTTGTAGGAACACACGTCTCTACCAAATTTGGTCTCGATCGGACCATTTTTAAGAGAGTTATCGTGTTCACAGACATAGGCAATACATGAAAACTTAAATTATTGAAACCCATGAACAAATGACTAATAATGGACTCTACAGAAGAATACCTTATCTACAAAGGACATAAAGAACACCCACAGGACATATTAAATAACCATATAAACATGAACAATCCTATATTTGAAAAAATCACACAATTTGAAAGCACCACCCACTAGTCTGTCCAAAGTTAACATATGATACAAATCACATCTTACAAACTTAACATTATGAACACATTTGATAAAAAATTTGTAATTTAAATATAGGTTAGGTTAAATATGGCTTGAAAATGGCATAAATGCCGAAACATGTTGCCATTAAAGTTTAAAAAAATGGTACTAATTGTTTTATTGTTTATTATATTACTTAAAGTATCCCTAAATTGTGAATTGTTAAATAATACATATACATATATATATATAACCAAATATAAATTTTGACGACTATTTTTTTTTGGTCTCTAGGCACCTAAAGAAGAAAAAATAACATGGTCCCGGGCTTAAGTCTCGCCATGAGACCTACGGTAATAGCTTCTTCCCTATGGGGAAATTCGCTAAAAATTTATGCAAAATCTTTATACCCATTTTTGAGAAATTTTGAAAGTTAGGGAGTAATTTAAGGAGGAAATTTAGAGTAAACTATATGTTCTTTATATTTTAAATGTAAACGAAATAGACACTAAAATTCTTCAGGACCCCATACTTATCCAATGTCCTTCCAATAGTATAAGCCTCAAATTTATCACCCATAATAATATCTAAGGCCAATCTAAAGAAATCTGAAAAATTCAATATGAAGACAGAATCTGAGGTTCAAGTATTTTCTAATAGTCTTTCAAGTACGAAATTCATAAGACAATATAATTCTTACTACATAAAACTACTTTTTAATGTATGAATCAATACTATATTATGATTTCAATTGCTGGTCAGTATTGAACATTTAGCATATTATTGTATTATGGGTGTTCATATGTGTGTTGCTGTTGTTGTTATATTTCTACGCCTGTTCAGGCTATAAGTCCGTGCAAAACATTTTCCACATTTCTGACATTTATGAGGCAGCTCACCAGAGTGTATTACCATATGTTTTTTCAGCGAACCAGTCTGTGTGAAACACTTTCCACATCTTTGACATTTGTGAGGCCGCTCACCGGTGTGTATAAACACATGTCTTTTCAGCGCACATTTATGTGCGAAACACTTTCCACATGTTTGACATTCATGAGGCCGCCCACCAGTGTGTACTAACATATGTGTTTTCAGCATACCAGTGCATGGGAAACACTTACCACATGTTTGACATTTGTAAGGTCTCTCTCTAGTGTGTATTAACATATGTTTTTTCAGAGTACATGTATGTGCGAAACACTTTCCACATTTCTGACATTTATGAGGCCGCTCACCAGTGTGTATTAACATATGTGTTTTCAACGTACCAGTCTCTTTGAAACACCTACCACATGTTTGACATTTGTAAGGCCTCTCTCCAGTGTGTAATAACACATGTTTTTTCAGAGTAACAGTCTGTGCGAAACACTTTCCACATTTCTGACATTTATGAGGCCGCTCACCAGTGTGTAGTAACATATGTCTGTTCAGAGTACTAGTCTGTGCGAAACACTTTCCACATGTTTGACATTTGTAAGGCCTCTCTCCAGTGTGTATTAACATATGTATTTTCAGAGTACCAGTCTGTGAGAAACACTTTCCACAAGTTTTACAGGTGTCAAATTATTTAGTACTCTGTACACTATAAACTGTCAAATTTTAATCAAAATCGTTAGAGCCGTTTTTGAGAAATTTGGATTTTTCACGTTTTTTAAGGGTTTTTAGGGGTGAACTACCCTTAAAAATTTAAAAAATTCAAAAAAATGAAAAAAACGCCTGGAGATACCGTGAATATATAGATACATGCCAAATTTCATCTAAATCGGACCAACGGGGTAGGCTGTGGCACTGTACACATCCAGACACACACACACACGGACGGACAGACATCACGTCAAAACCCACTTTTTTGGATTCAGGGGACCCCAAAACGGATATATCCACCCTCAACTCAAATTCGAAAATTTTGACGGAAACAATACTTTCTCCATATACTACGTATAAGGGGAGAAAGTAAAAAACTAATGGTATAACAGTGTTATAAATGGTAATAATAATATGTAATAATAAATGAACAGGTAAGCCTATGTATGAGAGAAAAAGTCATACTATAGAATCCAAGAGAAAATCATTTAAACTATAGTAGACCTTGTCCAGCAATAGAGACTTTTAATTTTTTTTATTTGAAAAAAAAACATTCAATGTCCTTAATTCTATTAGGCAGTTTATTATAAAGTTTTTTTTCAGATTAGTGCTGTAATTTCTTAAAAGAGCTCAATCTTTGGATAGGAAATTGGAAGTTATTTCTATATCTAGTGCTGTAAATATGGAAATGATTATCTTTGTTAAGGTTATTCAAATTTGATTTTACTAAAATTAGACATTAATAAATATACACTGAGGGCAGTCAGAATATGAAGTTCCCTAAAAATACCTTTAATAGGCTTTGTATTGGTCATTATACTTATATATTTTATTCTGTAATTTAAAAATAATATCAATGCTAAAAAAAACTTTCCCACAATTCAACCCCATACTGCATTTTTAGGCAATAGGAGCATTATAAACTATTAATTTAGAGTTTATGTCCTAAACATTTTGAAGCATTAACATTTTAAACATAAAAAGTTTAATTTCTTGGCTAATATACTAATGTATGATTTCCAATTTAATCTCTCATTCAACTTTACACCAAGAAATTAAGTTGACCCTACCATTTTCAACAATTAATTGATCATTGAAAATGACTACAGGTTCATTTACAATATGACCACGGACAGTTTTGAAATTGATAATTTGAGTTTTCCTAATGTTCAGATTTGAACCATTGGCTTTAAGCCAAAGATGCAAGTCTTCAAGTGAAATTTAAATCCTTAGATGTAATTCAGCAATTGAATTTGACTTAATAATAATAATAATTGACTGTTGCATCATCTAATAATTAAATGAAATAATTTGTGATAACATCATTTATTTTATTCATTAATTCCTCACATAAAATAAAAAGATTTTTTATTTTCAAAAGCACATAACTATAGACCCATCACATCTACAGTAAAATGGGTAATATACTATCATTTTTACTCTTATCAACCACAAATTAAAAAATTTTATACAAAATCTTAATGTCCATTTTTGAGAAATTTTGAAAGTAAGGGAGTTAGGGAGTAATTTAAGGAGGAAATTTAGAGTAAACTATATGTTCTTTATATTTTAAATGTAAACTAAATAGACACTAAAATTCTTCAGGACCCCATACTTATCCAATGTTCTTATAATAGTATAAGCCTCAAATTTATCACCCATAATAATATCTAAGGTCAATCTAAAGAAATCTGAAAATTCAATATGAAGACAGAATCTGAAGGTTCAAGTATTTTCTAGTAGTCTTTCAAGTATGAAATTCATAAGACAATATAATACTTACTACATAAAACTAATTTTTAATGTATGAATCAATATACTATATTATGCTTTCAATTGCTGGCCAGTATTGAACATTTAGCACATTATTGTATTATGGGTGTTCATATGTGTATTGAATTTCTATGCCTTTTCAGGCTACAAGTCCGTGCAAAACATTTTCCACATTTCTGACATTTATGAGGCCGCTCTCCAGAGTGTATTAACATATGTTTTTTCAGCGAACCAGTCTGTTTGAAACACTTTCCACATCTTTGACATTTGTGAGGCCGCTCACCGGTGTGTACTAACACATGTTTTTTCAGTGTACATTTATGTGTGAAACACTTTCCACATGTTTGACATTTATGAGGCCGCTCACCAGTGTGTACTAACATATGTGTTTTCAGCGTACCAGTCCATGGAAAACACTTACCACAAGTTTGACATTTGTAAGGTCTCTCTCTAGTGTGTATTAACATATGTTTTTTCAGAGTACATGTATGTGCGAAACACTTTCCACATTTCTTACATTTATGAGGCCGCTCACCAGTGTGTATTAACACATGTATTTTCAGCGTACATTTATATGCAAAACACTTTCCACATGTTTGACATTTGTAAGGCCTCTCTCCAGTGTGTATTAACATATGTTTTTTCAGAGTACCAGTCTGTGCGAAACACTTTCCACAAGTTTGACATTTATGAGTTTGCTCACTAGTGTGTACTAACATATGTGTTTTCAGCGTACCAGTCCATGGGAAACACTTACCACAAGTTTGACATTTGTAAGGCCTCTCTCCAGTGTGTACTAATACATGTTTTTTCAAAGTAATAATCTGTGTGAAACACTTTCCACAAGTTTGACATTTATGAGGGCGCTCACCAGTGTGTACTAACATATGTACTTTTAAATTATTAGTATAAGCAAAACACTTTCCACATGTTTGACATTTGTAAGGCCTCTCTCCAGTGTGTATTAACATATGTTTTTTCAGAATACCAGTCTGTGTGAAACATTTTCCACAAATTTGACATTTATGAGGGGACTCACCAGTATGTAAATACAAGTGTGTTAGTACATCACTTTTTTGTACGAAATATTTTCCACATGTCAGACATTTGTAAGGGTGCTCACCAGTATGTGAATACAAATGCCTTCTTAGACTATTTTTGTGTCCAAAACGTTTATCACATGCTGGACATTGGTGACACTTGCTGCTGTGTAATGACATAAGACTTCTTAAACTCTGATAATTTCCAAATATCTTTCACGTATTGGACAAATGCACAGTATTGTCAGGCGACGTATGACTTTGTAAATAGTTAGATTGAATTATTTGTTTGTGTATAGAAATAACATATCTCAAAATAAACACAAATGACTTGATAACTAGTTTTGGTAATTCGCCTATATTGGCTTGTAAAGTATATTCAAAACCAATAAATATGTGAAATTAAATTTTACAAAATACTGTGTCACTGTTATTTGTCTTCAATTTAGAGTTAAAACTTCTATTGTTATACATTTTCTTCCAGGTTTTCCTATGGCTTTAAATATCTTACTGCAACATTATCCTGAAAAGAGAAATTTATGTCAATGTTTTAAAATTTGTTTTAAACCATCAATTGTTGTTAAACACCTCATTTCCCATGTAAGCATCATCATGCTATCATACTTTTGTATACCAAAAACCAACGATTCAAGAATCAAAAGGGTGGTGAGCTGACTGTCTTTCATATCTTTATTAAATTTCTTTATGGGGAATAAGCATTGTTATAGGATAGGCGGCTTGGTAAAACTTCAAGCCAGGAACATGTTATCAACGTATTTCCATAGTTTAATTGGGTGATGCATCCCAAATAATGTTCTTACCATTTTTTCAGAAAGGTAAGTAAATATGGAAGTTCTTTATTTTCCTTGCATTTCCCTAAGAATAAAATTTGGTACCCTTAGACAATGTGGTGTGTTTTCTACCGACAGTTAATTGATCTTTTTACTACATCTCTTTGTCATAGACTAATAATTCAAATAACTAATTTTTGTTAACATCATTATATTTTATGAATTTATTACTCACATAGAATAAACATTTTATGTTTTTAAAAACCGATAACTAATGATCTATCATATCTGCAGTGAAATAGGTAATTTTGTATTATTTTTTACCCTTATTAACCACAAACTATACAATTTTATTAAATATCTTTAGATTGGTTTTTGGGAAATTTAGTGAGTAAGGGAGTTAGGGAGTAATTTAAGGAGGAAATTTAGAGTAAACTATATGTTCTTAATGTTTGAAATGTAAACTAAATAGACAATATTACTCTTCAGGACCTCATACTTATCCGATGTTCTTATAAATTCCAATGTTTGTATAAGCCTCAAATTTATCACCCATAATAATATCCAAGGTCAATCTAAAGAATTCTGAAAAATTCAATATATATGTGAAAAAATGAACTAAACACTTATAATTACTATACTGATCACGTTTAAGCGATTGTACAGCTTGTGTTAACAATATTTAACACATTGTACTGGCACTCAGACAAGTGTCTATGCAAATTATAATTTTAAATATGAAGACAATCTGAAGGTTCAAGTATTCTCAAATAGACCTTCAAGCATCAAATTCATAAGACAATATAATACTTACTACATAATACTACCTTTTTCATGTATGAATCAATATAATATATTATGATTTTAATTGCTGGTCACTATTAAACATTTACCACATAATTGTATTATGACGTTTATGAGGCCGCTCACCAGTGTGTATATCATATGTATAGTTTAATTTGGTGATGTAACCCAAAGGCTCTTACCATTTTTTTCTGAAAGGTGAGTAAATATGGAAGTTTTTTTTTATTTTCTTTGCATTTTCCTTAAGAATAAATTTGGGTATCCATAGACAATGTGATGTGTTTCCTACCGACAGTTATCTTTTCTCGGCAACTGTTTTTCATAGACTAAACTCAAACTCTTTGTTTGTATCACAAAAAATTCCAATTGTTCCAGCACAGCTAGTTAAACTGGTGACAATTCAAACGGATTTAAAACTAAATAAACGGTACCAGTGAACTGACACATACTTTCTCCCTTAAGTAAATTTTTAAAAGTCAATCTGTAATAAAACTATCATGTTCTACAAAGTTAATCTAAATATCATTTAATAATTTATTGTTTCAAAAATAATCATCCTATTTTTTAAAAATAAAAACACGAGAGACAAAGTTAAATTAATTGTTCAAATTGTATGGGGGGAAACCCCCCCTCCCGTAACACCAAGCTTTTTTGAGCTGGTTTTGTTCGGTGATTTGACCTTACGCTTCATACCAAGTTTCATGGAAAACGGTTGGAAAGTGAGGAAGAAATTGATTTTTTATATTCTCCATAAGAATAACGTTGGGCACTCTCTGACAACGTACTGCGTTTATCGTGGACAGTAAATTTAACTTTTCTCTGGAACCATTAGTCGTAGACAAATAATTCAAAATACTAATTTGTTTAGTTTTTTAAGCTGGTTTTAATGGTACCAGTGAAGTTATACTTTACTTTTATTGTTTTCGCTGAAAATTTAAAAATTTGATTTTTTTGACATTTAAAAGACCATAACTTTTGAACCGTCATTTTTACAGATATGCGGGTGGTGTCAAATTATTTAGTACTCTGTACACTATAAACTGTCAAATTTTAATCAAAATCGTTAGAGCCGTTTTTGAGAAATTTGGATTTTTCACGTTTTTTAAGGGTTTTTAGGGGTGAACTACCCTTAAAAATCAAAAATTCAAAAAAATGAAAAAAACGCCTGGAGATACCGTGAATATATAGATACATGCCAAATTTCATCTAAATCGGACCAACGGGGTAGGCTGTGGCACTGTACACATCCAGACACACACACACACGGACGGACAGACATCACGTCAAAACCCACTTTTTTGGATTCAGGGGACCCCAAAACGGATATATCCACCCTCAACTCAAATTTGAAAATTTTGACGAAAACAATACTTTCTCCATATACTACGTATAAGGGGAGAAAGTAAAAAACTAATGGTATAACAGTGTTATAAATGGTAATAATAATATGTAATAATAAATGAACAGGTAAGCCTATGTATGAGAGAAAAAGTCATACTATAGAATCCAAGAGAAAATCATTTACACTATAGTAGACCTTGTCCAGCAATAGAGACTTTTAATTTTTTTATTTGAAAAAAACATTCAATGTCCTTAATTCTATTAGGCAGTTTATTATAAAGTTTTTTTTCAGATTAGTGCTGTAATTTCTTAAAAGAGCTCAATCTTTGGATAGGAAATTGGAAGTTATTTCTATATCTAGTGCTGTAAATATGGAAATGATTATCTTTGTTAAGGTTATTCAAATTTGATTTTACTAAAATTAGACTAATAAATATACACTGAGGGCAGTCAGAATATGAAGTTCCCTAAAAATACCTTTAATAGGCTTTGTATTGGTCATTATACTTATATATTTTATTCTGTAATTTAAAAATAATATCAATGCTAAAAAAAACTTTCCCACAATTCAACCCCATACTGCATTTTTAGGCAATAGGAGCATTATAAACTATTAATTTAGAGTTTATGTCCTAAACATTTTGAAGCATTAACATTTTAAACATAAAAAGTTTAATTTCTTGGCTAATATACTAATGTATGATTTCCAATTTAATCTCTCATTCAACTTTACACCAAGAAATTAAGTTGACCCTACCATTTTCAACAATTAATTGATCATTGAAAATGACTACAGGTTCATTTACAATATGACCACGGACAGTTTTGAAATTGATAATTTGAGTTTTCCTAATGTTCAGATTTGAACCATTGGCTTTAAGCCAAAGATGCAAGTCTTCAAGTGAAATTTAAATCCTTAGATGTAATTCAGCAATTGAATTTGACTTAATAATAATAATAATTGACTGTTGCATCATCTAATAATTAAATGAAATAATTTGTGATAACATCATTTATTTTATTCATTAATTCCTCACATAAAATAAAAAGATTTTTTATTTTCAAAAGCACATAACTATAGACCCATCACATCTACAGTAAAATGGGTAATATACTATCATTTTTACTCTTATCAACCACAAATTAAAAAATTTTATACAAAATCTTAATGTCCATTTTTGAGAAATTTTGAAAGTAAGGGAGTTAGGGAGTAATTTAAGGAGGAAATTTAGAGTAAACTATATGTTCTTTATATTTTAAATGTAAACGAAATAGACACTAAAATTCTTCAGGACCCCATACTTAACCAATGTTCTTATAATAGTATAAGCCTCAAATTTATCACCCATAATAATATCTAAGGTCAATCTAAAGAAATCTGAAAATTCGATATGAAGACAGAATCTGAAGGTTCAAGTATTTTCTAGTAGTCTTTCAAGTATGAAATTCATAAGACAATATAATACTTACTACATAAAACTAATTTTTAATGTATGAATCAATATACTATATTATGCTTTCAATTGCTGGCCAGTATTGAACATTTAGCACATTATTGTATTATGGGTGTTCATATGTGTATTGAATTTCTATGCCTTTTCAGGCTACAAGTCCGTGCAAAACATTTTCCACATTTCTGACATTTATGAGGCCGCTCTCCAGAGTGTATTAACATATGTTTTTTCAGCGACCCAGTCTGTGTGAAACACTTTCCACATCTTTGACATTTGTGAGGCTGCTCACCGGTGTGTACTAACACATGTTTTTTCAGTGTACATTTATATGCAAAACACTTTCCACATGTTTGACATTTGTAAAGCCTCTCTCCAGTGTGTATTAACATATGTCTTTTCAGAATACCAGCCTGTGAGAAACACTTTCCACAAGTTTGACATTTATGAGAAGACTCACCAGTATGTAAATACAAGTGTATTAGTACATCACTTTTTTGTACGAAATATTTTCCACATGTCAGACATTTGTAAGGGTGCTCACCAGTATGTGAATACAAATGCCTTCTTAGACTATTTTTGTGTCCAAAACGTTTATCACATGCTGGACATTGGTGACACTTGCTGCTGTGTAATGACATAAGACTTCTTAAACTCTGATAATTTCCAAATATCTTTCACGTATTGGACAAATGCACAGTATTGTCAGGCGACGTATGACTTTGTAAATAGTTAGATTGAATTATTTGTTTGTGTATAGAAATAACATATCTCAAAATAAACACAAATGACTTGATAACTAGTTTTGGTAATTCGCCTATATTGGCTTGTAAAGTATATTCAAAACCAATAAATATGTGAAATTAAATTTTACAAAATACTGTGTCACTGTTATTTGTCTTCAATTTAGAGTTAAAACTTCTATTGTTATACATTTTCTTCCAGGTTTTCCTATGGCTTTAAATATCTTGCTGCAACATTATCCTGAAAAGAGAAATTTATGTCAATGTTTTAAAATTTGTTTTAAACCATCAATTGTTGTTAAACACTTCATTTCCCATGTAAGCATCATCATGCTATCATACTTTTGTATACCAAAAACAAACGATTCAAGAATCAAAAGGGTGGTAAGCTGACTGTCTTTCATATCTTTATTAAATTTCTTTATGGGGAATAAGCATAGTTATAGGATAGGTGTATTATCATATGTATTTTCAAATGACTAGTCAGTGCAAAACATTTTCCACAATTCTTACATTTGTGAGGCCGCTCATCTGTATGTAGTAACATATGTCTGTTCAGCGTACCAGTCTGTGCGAAACACTTTCCACATGTTTGACATTTGTGAGGTCGCTCATCAGTGTGTATTAACACATGTTTTTTCAAATGACTAGCATTTGCAAAAGATTTCCCACATTTCGGGCATTTTTGAGGAAACTTACCTTACTTTACTTGACACTTTATGTAAATACAAGTGTGTTATTACACTATTTTTTTGTATAAAACATTTTCCACATGTCAGACATTTGTAAGGTTGCTCACCAGTATGTGAATACAAATGCTCTCTTAGAATATTTTTGTATACAAAACGTTTATCACATACTGGAGATTGGTGACAATGCTGGGTAATGACAAAAGACTTTTTAAACTCTGATAATTAATTTTTTACTGCTACAGATTTGCTTAACCAGCCATTGCCTGTTCGAAAACAGTTATGACCCAATTGCTCGGCCAATTGTTGAGTTTTTTCCTGAAATACAGGTCTCAAAACGGATACATATTTGTACAGTGTTGTTTCATCCATTACACTTTCGGGCCGTTTAGCCTTTTTACTCTGACCAGATAGTCCACCTTCGTCTTCATATTTCTATTTATTTTTGACTATTGTTTGAAGAGTTTTGAGTGTTATTTAAACTCCTTAGCAATGGCCACCTTCTTCATATGCGGGTTTTCTTCTATGGTTTTTACTTTACGTTTAAACTCCACACTAAGAGCCACCTCTCCTCTTTGCTTATGACATACAAGAATCTATAACCATCGGAGATATCTGCCTGTTTGCTGATGATGACAGCCATTAGTTCTACGGTGAGAATAAACACCTTCAGGACAAAGCACAAGAAGGTTTGAATGAAATGAGTAACTGGTGCAAAGACAACAAATTACAGGTAAAACCAAGGCCCTCAGTTTCACAATCGGAGCAAGCCGAATACCCCCCTACTCCGACTTGATGGAGTTAGCATTAGTGTTGAAAGCCATGTAAAATACTTGGGACTGACCCTCAGGTGACAACATCATATAGAAAAGATATCTCCACGACTCACAGCAGCGTGCTACATTATACATCGTCTGCATAACCTCGTTGATAAGGACATCCTTATGAAAGTCTATTTTGGATGCTTCCATAGTATCATTAAAATAATATGGAATTATCTTCTGGAGGAGCAGTCATCTGGCTCAACTTATCCTCTTATTGCAGAAACGAATAGTTCAGACTATCTGTGAGGCAACTTATCTTGCCCATTGTAAACAGTTGTTCGTTGAGTCACTGATTCTAACCTTGCTGTCACTTCTCATCCTTGAGGTGACAATGATGGTGAAAACCAACCCAGAAGTGTTTATTAGAAGTGAAAATGTACATAGCTACAATACCCGCCATAGAGTAAATGTACATGTAAAGCAAGATTCTTCTACCCTCTCAAAAATTGGTCACGGATTTTTATGCTCCAAAATATTCAATAAGTGAGATCAAGAACATAGAGGATTTAGATAGACTCAAGAAGGCACTGAAGGGCTATCTTAGGCTAAAAATAATATGACGACCATGGCACATCTGTGCTTCCAATGGGAGACTTACATACAAGTATCATGTAAGTATCACCAACGTGTTAATCACACGAACGAAACACTGCTACAATATGAAACATGATATTAGCACTGCAATAGATGTGCACCTTCTATGAATATAATGTATAGCGAGCATAAGTAAGGGAAATTCCGTTCGCGTGATGGCCTAAGATAAAAATAATATACGTAATACAGGGGTCTGGACCGTGGGAATACGTTTTCTAGAGGTTATGTTTATTATATAGGGTTTCTTACGTTGGGTACAAGGGTAAGAAAATTACTAACAAACACAACATATACGTTATATAGAGTGGTTTTTAAGTATTTTGTTCGCTGTATCAGTTTTGCCATGAGACCTACAGTAATAGCTTCTTCCCTATGAGAAATTCGCTAAAATTTTAACGACTAAAGTTTTTGGCCTCTGGACACCTAGACGAAAAAATAACACGGTCCCGGGGAGCTTAAGTCTTACCATGAGACCTACGGTAATAGCTTCTTCCCTATGGGAAATTTGCTAAAATTTATGTTAATATTTTAAAATTACTTTTAACATCTCATTTCCCACGCAAGCATTATCAGTAGCGTTAAGGACCTGCCCATCCCACTTGCAAGTTAGTGGGAGTAGATGTTAAACAAGGGCATTCCTCTGAACATTCTGCTGCTGACTTAAGTCATTCTAAATTTTAACTGATGCAGACATCACTTAATAGCATTTCATATTAAACCTATTCTAGCGAATTCACGCAGGCCGCGAGGACTGCTGATGCAACCCTTGTGAAAGTGTTGTGGCAGTAAACAGTTTTGACCTAGGTTATTAGAGAATTTGATTGGTCTGTCAATATAAGTACCAGGTTAAGTATAGTTACTACCTATACAGTAGAACCTCGATTAATTGTCACCCTTTTAACCGTCAGTCTCTATTAACCGCCACCCCGCTAGTGCAAAAAAAATGTTTCCGTATCAGCGCCGAGCCGGATCGTCTGTTGAGGCTCTATGATGAGTAGCGACAACTGTACTGTACACCTGCAATGTGCGTGAATCATTGGAGGCAAGGGTAGTGACCTAGCAGGTTAATCCCTTACACTGTCTTCTGCATTCCACTGCTACTCGTTCATTTCTGTTCAGTATGGTGCTTGGCTACAGTGAACTAAAGTTATTGCCGATTTCGAGTGCACTGCCTACTAGTGTTTTATGTGCTTTACCGTTTATTGTTGGTAGTGTTGTTTATACGTAGTGTGTAATGAATGCTCTTCTGATATGGCTGAGAAACGGAAACGTGTAGTTTTGGGACTCGACAATAAACAATAAATTATTAAACGCTGGTGCTTCATCTCAGAAAAATTAGAAACATGACCGCCTGAAAAGCTCAACGGGGAAAGAAACAAAAGAAGATGACGGATTATTTTGAAAACTAAATACCGGTAACGTACGTTTTGAGGGTAAAAGTACGTAGCCTACATGTACAGTTGATATTTCATTGTTTTCTTAACCAAATATTTTAATAAAGTATTTTTCACACAAACTGACGTAGTTTTGTTTTTTTATTTAAAATAAATTCACATTAAGTACTGCGCAGTACTCATGAAAATTAATTAGGACTTATAATGGTGCCGTTATAACATGCAAGGCAGCGAATTTCGATGTTGCCACGCCAAACACTGTGTTCTAAGTTGTATTGGTGCTATTATTATTTCTGTTATCCGTCATGGCCACGGTCCCGAGGGTGACGGTTAATCAAGGTTCTACTGTAATAAGGTTGGGCCCTAGCTCAACCTTCACAAACTCAAAGCTTCTTAGACCAGGCCATTGCCAAACAACTAGAAATCAGGGGGAGGGGCCATCTTCATTAAGGGGACTTGAACGGTTAATAAGACCCATGTTGAATAAGGCAAACTTTATGCCCCCACTTCTAGGAAGTTACAAAAGACACATTGTTAAATTTCTTATCACTTATTTAGTTTGCATTTAGTATATTTAGCATTTGCTAGACTGCTTTCTACTTTTATCACAAAAATTAATAATGTTATATATTTTTACTAAACCTTCGTACAAATAACAATCTATTATTTTATATATTTATTGTTATAATTCAGTTAAATACAACAAAAAAGATTCATTGTAGGTCAGTAGCATCTACCTACTATGTTTACTTAGTATACAGTAAACGTTTCAGCTTGATATCTTGAATACTTTTTGAGAAAATGGATCATTTATATAAAAAAAATAATAGTTTGATATGATGCCCGGAGACTAAAAATGAGAGTGCAGACGTAACTTAAAAATATTTCAGTATGTTGCAGTATGTTTTTGTTTCTTATATTATATACCTATTTAATTGTTCACAAAATAGGCTACTGAAAAATAATACTACAAATAAAAATGCCTAACCAATTTTTGACTATATGAATTAGCTATGGGGGAGGCTTTAACAATTTGAACGACTTGGCATTAAAGTCCCCTTAAATTAACAAGTGAACGGAATAACTTATTCATTGCTGAGGCATTATTGGATTCAGAATAGTTTGAAAACCCCTAACTTCTTTTTAAGGACATATTTTTTACGAAATATGGGAAACTATTTTTATATTTAAGGCCACATGAACTACAGTAAGTTTACCTCACTTTTTCAGAACTACACTAAATTAAAATTTAGATCAAATATTACAAGTTCAAATACCCCTGTCGCAGCAGACCTGCATACTCAGCATCAATACTAATATATAACAGGTTTTATCAATATCCATAATAAATAAGTTTGCCTATTCTCCAGAGGACTAATATGGGAAGAGTATGCAGGTTTGCTGCTTGCAAGGAACACTGAAAGGCGTTTCTACCATAAACAAATTTTATTTTGACCATTATACCAAGTTTCATCAACATCTGTCCATAAATAAAGGAGTTTGCCTATTCTATATATGATCATGGGAAATGAGTATGCAGGTTAGCTGCCACATTAAAATCATATAACTTACTATAATTTTAAAAGAATAAATGGATTAATTCCTACCACGCCAGGTTAAATAGAAAAGTTACATCCAAAATATTAGTTGATAAGGGAAATATTAATTTTTTCTTATTTTCATTAATTTCAGAGCCCCAAAATACAATGTACTGTGTTCAGATTATTTAATATGTATCTCTTTAACACATTCACGACGAAAGTGAAAATGCCGACTTTTTTACTTGGCAAGAGCCAATGTATATAAAAAATTACCAAATAAAATTTATAAAATTTTATTTACAACAAGGTTATGTTCTTATTAATACAGCATTTGATAATGGACTGAGTTCTGAAACATGTTATGAATTTTTTAAATAAAATAATGTCTCACACAAAAAAAGGGTACTAAAAAAAGGGTTTATATATATATATATATATATAAATAACCAAATATAAATTTTGACGACTATTGTTTTTGGTCTCTACGCACCTAAAGAAGAAAAAATAACATGGTCCCGGGCTTAAGTCTTACCATGAGACCTAAGGTAATAGCTTATTCCCTAAGGGAAATTCGCTAATATACATTTTTTAAAGGGTACCCAATATTTGTGTTTTTTTCTTTTTTTATGCCTCAAATATATGTGATTTACTCAACGTTACGTTAATTTACGAACGTTTATCCGATCGGGTACACACTTACTGAAGGTCTTCTGCTAGGAGCAGAAACAAATTTCAGCTATACTTAGTTGGGACCATGTTGGTCATAAACATTAGAAAACAGCGAGTGTACCCGGTCAAGCGCACCACGCTTTAGTATTGCACTGAGTATTCCTATAGAATACACTGACACCATTTAAAGAAGCACCCGTGTACCCGATCGGGAGCACTACGTCACGAATGTGTTGACCACTGAAGATAGAAAAAAACTTCTGATTAACCGATATATCCAGATTACAAACTCGTCCGATTAAATGTAGGAATACACATCTCTACCAAATTTGTCCGACCATTTTTATAAGAGTTATAGTGTTCACAGACACACACATTTAAGTAATGCCATCAGACCTACGGTAATAGCTTCTCTCTATGGTAAATTTGCCTTAATAAATATGCTACAACTAAAAAGTGCTAATTAAGTAAACTTTAAAGCCCTTATTGTTTATATAATATTAGTTTAATAGTATAACTAGAATAGTGGCCTTTTCTGTAATCCCTCTCTACTTGGGGAAATCAGTATCTTTTCTCAGTATATTTTGCCTACAAATATTTAAACAATTTCTTTGTATGGCCTTGTGGGTAATCCAGGAGAGAAACCATCTTACATAAGGATAATGCAAAAAAAAATAAATAAAACAAGTGATGGTAGAACTAGAGAAAGCTGTACCTTATCAATGACATCTTCGAAAATGTGGATAAAGTGGAAATGAAAAATATCATTACTATGTTTATAGAATTATTAAGCTTACTAACTTTATAGACAAGCGTTAGTGAGGTTAATTAAGACACCACACAAAAACAAATTAAAAAACACGATAAATTTAAAATTCAATAAAGATTAAATGATTTACTTACAATTAATATTTCAGTAACATTGATCTGTTCAGATATAATCAGAACTCGTAAGAAATTTTACGAAATACAATATACTTGTTAATAAATAAAAAATATATAATAGTCTAAGATGTTACTGTCTGTCACTTTCTGTTTTTTTAAACTGTGGCCAGGCCATAGAAAAGACTGAAGTGTAAGAAAAAGAAGAACGAAACGAAGCCGGATTAGTTTAGACCAGCGAACATATAACAGAATAGAAGCGCTACTTATGACACGTGTTATCTCATATATTTTCCGCACCCTCTGCGTTTTGTGTTCAGCATTTGGGTTTTGTCTACTTTTCACTTGTTTCATTATAATAAACACTAAAAGTAGTGTAAATCACATCTAAAAGCAAATCCGAAATTTATTAATTAAAGTCACGGTGACTTTATCTGTGACGAGACAGCTTTAAATTGTTGTGGTATTGGTAACGATAGGAAAAAATTGTTAGGAAAAAGGTAGAATAAATTGTTTGAAATCAAAATTGTAGTTCTAAGGAGTAATAAAGCATTGAAAAATATCTATTCTATATACATTAAATTATCAATGAGTACCTGGTGACCGAGCTTTGCTCGTTTAGAATAATACATGTATTATAAAAATTAATTAGAAAAATTAAAACACATTTATTACCCAATGAAAACACTTATGTGGTTTAAATAAAACCGATTTAATACACCATAATTAATATAGCACTGAACAAAAAGTATTGCCCCTGATGGGGTTAGAACACGTGACCTTCATATTATGAGGCCAACACACTACCACTGGACCATGGCGTTTGCCAAATGAGCAACGCCGGTTAAGGTCTTTTAACCAACCTCAATTGTTTTAGCCGATCTGTTTAACTATCCATACAGTTATTATTAGCCTGTGACCAACTGTTTTTGATATAAACGGAATGAGGATTGAAAAGCAAAAGAGAAATTTAATTTACACATATTAATTGGTTTGTTACAGTGACTTTAAGCAATACAACAAATACGTTTTCTATCATAACACAGATGATTTTGGAAATACTCTTTCCTGCTTTTATTTCGCACAGTTATGTTACCCTTAAGTTTGTACAAATTGTTTAGTAACCTGATAATTTTACATTTTATTACATACATAAAATAAATATTTATGAAAAACCTCTATTCACATATTGTTCTTTGCCGTCTTCAATCAAGAACAACAGTCAAACGGTTATAAACAGCTGTTTTGGTTTGTATTGTTTACATTTGATTCTCCATAAGCGTAATGTTAAATTTTTAGATTTTAAACTTAATATCACAAGAAAACACGAATTTTCCTGGACATTAGACCTATCTAGAACTTATTTTCTACTCGGAAATTAGTTATTTCCAAAATTTAAAGAAAATCCTCGGAGCCGTTTTCGAGATCCGTGTGCAAATATATATATATATATATATATATATATATATATATATATATATATATATATATATATACAAACCTTGCTCATATTATAGTATTGGATATAAGGAAAAAAATTAATATTGTGAAAATTTTGACGGTATTATTTATAAACCTTTTAACTTCATGTCATTGTTATTTCATTTGTTCGAAAAAATGGTTTTCACTCGGTGGTGGGCGGTGGGGGGTATTTATATCCCCCCCATGAAAAAACTGTATCTACGCCACTGCCTTGGGAGTCTCAACTCTTGATGTATTTAACAAAACTAAAGCCCATAGCCTAGTCCAACCTGGACCACATCAGAGAGCTCTCTAGATGGCACGACTTCACAGATGACTGAATGCCCAGGCCCATTGTCATCGTGGATGATCCACAGTAGGGGAAACACGTAATCTGCCCAGCTAAAACCTGACACAGCAATGCGACGTTAACGATATTTCTCCGTTTATAAATTTATTATTTTTTAACGTCTGTTATTTATGCACTGGCTCTGTTCTGATTTGATTGTATAAGCCATTCCCAACCTCCCTGAAGCTGTTATTTTTATTTTTATATTTTTATTTTATTAGCTAGATTCGATAACTAGCTTCAGGTTGGTGTTTGTGCCGCCATCTTGATCCGTCCCGCTGCTCGCCAGACGGCTTCACTTCAGCGTTCCAGGCACATCACAAACAACTGTAAAGATCTCAACTGTTTAGGCTAGACCTACAGTATAGGTAAGTTATAAGATTTTGCAGCTGAGCGATCTTGATGGCGGGAGGGATGACCGGGAGACCAGTTGGGGAAGATTTTTTCATTCGAATACTCTCTGCTTATACTGTGTTTCAACATGCAATATTCAGTAACATCAACGCACTGTTTTTTTCTATTATTTGTTATTGCGTAGCGATATTTCAGGATGTTTATGTTTTGAAATTATTAGTAAAAGTGATCCTTATGGGGGGGATATATCCCCTTTATCCCCCGCGTATCTACGCCACTGTTCCAAGGTCCCCGTAATGACGGAATCCCTGACAAATCATGGTTGTCGTGTGATTCGCCTCAGGGTCTTTGTCTAGATGACTTCTATGCTTTTCTTGTTGGTTTAGACGGCCAAAATCCTCCACACTTACCAAATAACAAACAAACATAATAACAAATAATACATAAGATATTAAGTATAACATAATAAGCACACATAATATACACGGATAGAGAGGGCTGTTATAGTAGTGATAGTGATAGTAGTGATAAAAGACACAGTGGCCTTCGTCCTGACCAAGATCGGAATCCTTGCTGCCAGAGGCGGCCACATATTAGCCCCAGGGTTGTAGTGGCCTCATCAGCAACTTTCCTGCCATCTTGGCGGGAAAGTCGGTTTATCTGGCACGACCGGCCCTCTAGGTTCAACTTGAGGAGATGAACTGCTGCTGCTGGAAACAGAGACTCGCTGAGCTTGAGAAGCAGGCCCTCACACCATGCCTTGTCGAACGCCTTGCTGACATCCAGTAGCACTGCAACAGAACACAAGTTAATATTATAGGTGGCACCTCGCTGGACGCATCTGAAATTGGCGAGGTTAATAGCTTATGCAACTCCGTGACGCATCCATCGAGTCCCTCTGTAGTTGTCTATGGCCCATGTCTATGGCGGGGCGTCTCAGTATCTGGCCGGCGTTGATGTTCACGATAACCAGTATGTGATATAAAAGACACGCTCTTTTTAATTGTGCTCGTGACGATCTCAAACGGCATAGAGTTCACGGTTCATGCACAGAGCCAAATATGAGGCTAGTGGCGAGGATTCAATGGGAGGTGGGTCGGCTCGTAATGGGCCACTACATCAGTGCTGACTCGTTCATCGAAGGAGGCTCTGCAGCGACTTACCCCTTTTGTTCATGCCATGTGAGTTCCAAGACGGGTGTTTGGAGTTTAAGTCACCCGAAACAAAAATACTGTCAACAACAGCATTGGCTCCGGCTAAATTGGCTCAGGGCCTTTTAGTACTTCTGTAAGGGCCAGCACGTCGAGAAATCTGCCTAAAGGGTGGTAGTCCACGACTAGCCGGAACTCAAAGCCTACGTGCACGATAACGCCAGTTTTTTTTCAGTAGACCTATAGCTGTGGCCATGGACCTGTGGACAAAGTGGCTGTGAACCATGATAGTCGTGTACCCTCACGGATCATAGCCACGTTGTCTAGGTGGACGAACTGTCCTGTGGACCTTGTATGATGGTAACCTGAAACAGCCACGTTGGGTTGGATGGGTTTCGTTGATGAGGGCGATGTCCGATGCTTAGCCGTGACATGAAGAAGTACAGTTAATTCCTGCGGTTGGCCTTTCACGCGATGACCCTGATGCTTCTAAGCTCCATTCAGAAATTCTAGGAGGTTGGACATCAGCTGTGTGAGTAGCTCCGGAAAAGATTTGTCCTTAGCTGAAACAATCATGGGGATCGTTTTAGTAAACCAGACAATCAGCTGCAGGACTGAAATAGTGTTCCCTTAATTGTACCGCCGCGGTCACTGCCTCAGAGGTTGAGGGAGTGACTCGTTGTGTGAGACTCGCTGTTGCTGTGCTCCTGGCAGCTAGCTGGTAGGTGGGGTCTTGGTGTCGCGGAGGTTTTATGTCCTTCTTTCATTTCACTGTCGCTGGTCTCCATCTCCGAATCTGTAACATCCGTGTTAATTGCCTTTTTGCGATCTTTCCACTTCTTGTTCCGTCGTTGGTAGCGGGACCTTGGCTGTGAGGTTACAGCCTACCTACAGGGGTATCTCCGACGCAGCTGGTAATCAGTGGTTACCTCTGGCTAGCCTGTACTAATTACGCTACGGTACCTTGCAGTGTTTATTTATTTACCTCACAGGCCCCAGGCCTACGGTGTTGCGCAGTTGATGTTAAAAAATCATAACAATGAACTACAATACGTGGACTTATTATTATAATCATTTCGTAAAAAAATGTATTATGTATAACTTATTTTTAACTTATTTGATAGTTTTTATGTTAAAATATAAAACAAAACAGTTGTTTACAAAACAAATCCCATAACCTAAATACCAATTGATTAAGCTAGTGTACCGTATATTTGAGGTTTTAGTAAAATTTTATCTGTAACATGTTAGAATTTTTAAATTCCTGTTGTTATTTTTTCCGAATTAAGACTGGGTGCTTATGTATTGGAGTACTACATATTGTTTGTGGATTGTTTTTTGGATTATTCGGAATACTCCAGTTATTTCTCCGCTTCATTCTCCATATTGACGGACAAGTTTCTGGTGTAACCATGTTAGCTGCTTTAGTAATAGGTCTAATTTACATTGATGTAGGCATATGGATAATACTTGATACTATGAGAAGAGACTCTATGGGTCTTAAGGCATGGGCAGTCATTATGGTTCTCGGTGCAATTGCAGGACACATAACCTTCTTCTTATCCTTCAGAGATAAAACACCTTTGCTATACATATTCGTTCCTTTAGCAATCCAGGACGCGATTTTAAAAACTTATTTTGGCTTAATATTGTGGAGACATGGAGAAGAATGCTATGAAGAGCTTGAAGAACCGTCCGAACACTACCTCGACAGTGACCACCCTGAACTGCACGACTTAATGTGAAACAAAACTCCAATAACTAATTAATTTATGTAAGACATGAAACACCATATTTCTCGTAGTAATTCGTACGTTGTCATAGTTAAATTATGTTAAAGGTTATTGAATGATTTAATCAGGCTTCTTAGGGTTAAAATATATTACCTTAAATATTATAAATAAAAATTCGATATTTAGATATTAAAACAGTTTATATTTACATGTTGTTTGATGTTTACTTATTTGTACTTTAAACTTAATACTTTTAACAGAAATAACATGGTCACAATTAAGACCGAGACCATGATAAAAGTTAATAAAACCCCCTGAACACGTTTTGGGGGTATTTCAAAATTACACACAAATACACACACACACACACACACACACACACACACACACACACACACATATATATATATATATACACATATGTGTGTGTGTGTGTTTGTGTGTGTGTGCGCGCGCGCGTGTGTCTGTCTGGGAACACGATAACTCTTATAAAAATAATCCGATCGAGACCACATTTGTTAAAGACGTGTATTCCTACATTTGCTCGGACAAGTTCGTAATCCAGAAATATCGTTCAACGGGTAGTTTGGGGGGGCGGGTGTTTGTGCTAAAAAGTTATTTTTTTGCGTTTTCCAATATAATTTAAAACCCGTTTGAATTTTAACTTCCACCAGCTTAAATATAAAAAATCTAAAAATCGGCACAGTACAGTCGACCCTCTAATCCGACCTTGGATTTCCCGTCACTCCAGTCAGTCCGCCCATGCTCCCATGCAGCCATGCCTGTGCCGACTTGTCACTAATGGAACATCATTCTGTCTAGCCGTTTTTCGGCTTCAATAAGCCTCTCATATCAAGTGCGGTGATTATCACTACAAGTGATAACGTACAATAACAGATACGGTATTGCTGAACAAGTATCCGGTATAGACCGATAAGTATCCCAGCTTTCGGATGGACAGTACAAAATAAGCTGAACTAAAATAAACATTAAAATTGAAAAATTGTAACGAGCCGTTTTAGTTGGAGGGTAAAGAAGACATGATTTCGTCTTCACTGCGAGCGGCAGGCCGTGACCATATCACCTGCCACCGTTGACCCAGCTGATCAGGATTGTGAAGCTTGGTTGGAAGGTCCTGGCCAGGGGCAGTGGAGGGTCGAGCTTCAGTCACTTCAGTCAGCTCCCTGTGTGGACACGTCATAAGAAACGACGCCACGTACCGTCCTGCATTACAGGCAAATAGCGATGGGGACACTCACGTTATTACTGCCCCGGGTCTGGAAATGATGAGGTGGCTCTAATTTTGGATTTTACATTTTATGCAAACCATTTGTCTGAGTCAAACCCAAATTCATTGTGGTGTTTTAGTGCAGCCCCTGTAACTGCTAAAACAAACCCTGGGTTATCCCTGCCATTGAAGGCTGAGCCGTCTGGGGTATAAATAGATTCTTATGCCGATATTTTATACAGGGGGAAAATACGTCATAAAAAACAGATCTTTCCATTTGAGAATATGACGGCGACACGGAACATCGATAAACGAACGAAAGTTTTGAAGGGGATAGCAAAATTACACAATACATAACCTATTGGAATGCAAGTTATATGTCGGTCCAAGGATGGGGTATGAATATTATTTTAAAGAGGAACGGATAGTAAAGTAAATCTTTACTACCCGTTCATCTGTGGTTACACTAAGAAGCAGCCAAGCCTAGAGTGCAGAAAAAAACTATATTTCCAAAATACTACATCTTTTTTTATTGCGTGCTTGTCGTCTGCCTATCGATCATATGAGCTTTGGTTATGTCACTGAAGTGTTTTAATAATAATGATTCAATTTTGTTTACAAACTATACCAAAATTATAATTTTAAGTAAAACTGTGTAAAAGGTTGATTTTCAAAGCAACCATGGCTTTTATCTTTTATAAAATTGTATTATATCTAGGTAAGTATGTATTTAGTTTAGCAATATTTACTTCTTGGTGTAAGGTGCCTCTTCGTCATTAGTGGCATTTCTTTTCACAAAATAAATGAATTAGTATGCTCATACAAAAAGTATGCCATCAAAATTCAAACAAAAGTTGTTTGTTATGTTCCATACATACACCTAATATTTATTGAATAAACATATATTAATACTGTGTGAATGATAGAGGACCTAATTATATTTAATTAATGTATTTTTGTTTACTTCGTAGAAGACTTAAAAAGACTTTGGGTGCTAATAATCGATGAGGTTCTTTGTATAATTGATGTTTTTAACCCTCAATTTTCCATCATCACCCTTCACCCTGGGCCTATAGGCTTTACTGTGAAAGTCAGTGAGGTATTGAGTGCAATTATTAGATATATAGGTCACCCCAGAGTTTTATAACCTAACATGAGGCACATGCTGCTATATTTGATTCAGACGCACTAGGCTTACATGTTACCCCTGCAAGTTAATTATTGTGAGTAATCCTGTAATAGATTTAACATGTGAACAATTATTTTATTATTTTTGTGTATAATAGTAGTAGACTAACCAAAGTACACATAGGCACATCAATATTTTTGGACTGAGTTCAATATCTTGTACCTTACTCGGCCAGAACTTATCGGCCGAGTGAGGTCGATATTTTTTATATTAAGTACTTACTTAATATCAAAGTATTGGATCTTATTGTATTTTATCTCTGGTAATGTATACCTACAACCTTATATGGTGTTTATGTTGCAACGTAACAACATGACAGACAGTTTGAGGTACATTTTATACCCACACATTCCAAGTGGATGTATGAAAACCTCTCTTTGTTCTTTACATAACATTAAGAATTCTTCTTCCACCATAGTTAGTCTATGGTAGGCTACAAAGCAAAATCCTGAAACAATTTTGTGATGGTTTCATACTTGACCAAGCTGTTTTTTTAACTAATTTAGATCATTTTTATTTACAACTTAAGTTTTTTTCCCTGTAGTATACTTTATTTTACTGGTACCTTGTATAAGTCGATAATCTAAATACTTTGATGTATTCCCTGACTGTGGAACTCGTCCCGCACACACAGGCTTCTGACCATTTGGGAGTCTATGTTTCATGTTTTTTTTCTAAGACCAGTCTGTAAATATTTTCTTTTTGAAACAGTTTTTCATTTCATTTCATTTTTCATTGAAAGTTAAAAAAATCAATAAATAATAATAGCCCTCTAGTAATAATAATAATATATTTATGGTTACAAAAATTATAGTTAAGTGATAATATTTTATAGTAATTCATTATAAGAAGTGAAAATGGAATTATTTATTTAAAATTCATAATGATATTGTTTAATTATTCCACATATTTTATTGGACTTTTCCAACGCATCTATGGTTTTGAAACTACATTACGTTTCTGGAGGTGAAGAAACTCTTCCTGTTTACAACTGATTACCTAATAATTTATTTTAAAAATTGAATGTTTAAAGTTACAGATATTAATTATATCATGTTGTCAATAATACTATATTTATATACTAGTCTTGCGGCAACTCCTATTCTGAGCGAACACCATCTTGTTTCGCCTCACTAGCTCCGAGGTAGAGTGTTGTGATTAATTTTTGCGTTATCAATATAGTTTTTGTGTTGTGCATGATAGATAAGTGTAGTATTATTGACAAAATGATATAATTCATATCACTGTTTCAACTTTAAACATTCAATTTTTGATGTAAATTATTAGGTAATCATTTGAATACGGGAGGAGTTTCTCCACCTCCAGAAATGTTGTGTAGTTAAAAACACAGACACGTTGGGAACGTCCATTAAAATATTTTGAATAGAAAATAGTTTATTGATGATTTTGGAAAATGAAGCAGCTGGAACAAAGCTACTTCATATCACCAAATCCACTGTACTTCACTCATATTTACCTCAAAATAACCATCAGAATGGATCAGGTGGTGTCTTATAAATGAAAATAAACAACAGCAAAATGATTTTAAATAAATCATTTTATTTAGCCTATTATAAAAAAAATATTCACTCTAAACTTCATTGCCGTATATCACAATATAACTCATGTGTGGATTTAGGTTTATTTTTTCTACTAAGCAGCCTGTAACTTTGTAAAGGAGTAGTGAGCAAAAAAGTTTATATATTCAATTAAAGTTTAAGTCTGATTAAGTAAGCTTATGTCTGCTGTCTCTAATCCGAACATCTCAGGACCCCTATCCAGATAATAAAAATTCCACACTATACAGCTTTTATACATATTTAAATTACAACCTGTAATAGCATACAGTATCTTTATAAATCACATTTTGAGACGATTTTAAAGCTTGCTTTCCCATTCATTGATGGTTTTTGTTTCCAACTCACTGGATCTTAATTTTTTATGACGTTGATAAATTAAATGTCTCTTCATGAATAGGAATGAACATTAAATTATAAAGCAACGCAAATTGATCCTTAACAAATTCATTTTACATTATGAAAAAAACGGAACTCTAACTTTATATTAATAAGATTGGCAGTTCCAGTGTTCCTGTGTGCATCAGTCAAAATTCCCACACCGGCGTTGCCATTTCCTGCTTCACTGAAGATCCGTATCGAACACAATTAATGTAAACTGAACTGATGTTTGTGATGTTATTTATTTATAGTTAGGCCATAAACAAACAAACACATTCAATCCTGTCGATTTTTACCATGAGGAACGCAACCACTGATGACTCATTTCTAAGAAGTAGTCTGGACATCCGATTTCAGACTAGAGGGAGTCAACTGTAATAGAATTTAGATCATATGTTAGATTAAGGAATGTTCGGAAGCATTAAACTACAGCTTAGTTATTGGTATGGTAGGAGTTTCCGATTTGTTTTTTTTTATAAAATTAATGTAGTAATATTTCCCTGAAATTCTAAGCGTAATATAGAGGACTAAATTATTTATTTATTGGTTGTATGTAATTAATATAACCTATTATTTTTTAGGATTTCTTCACCTTGTGAGATGTTCTCGAGTATTAGAATTAAGTGACAGGTAATGATTTAAAGAAAGTTAAGACAGTAGTTAGCTATTTCTAAGGAATTTATTTTTTTACTATCGGTTATTTTAAGATAAATTGTTTAGAGAAATATTTATGAAATCTTTCTTTGTATAACTATTCATGATTGATTAAGGTAAAGGCCAGTGAGTACCTTGTAATTTAGACTATTTTGTCAGCACTTAGAAACTACAATTTTCCAAAGAATCTAGTTTACAGGACAAGCATTGAACCACCAACTATAAAAGATACCACTAGAGTCACAAACATTCAGGAAAAATATGTAAATTAAGAGTTTACATATAGCTTATATGCTTATATAGCTTATAGCTTGTTTTTGTCATAAGAGGGCATGATTTTTTTCTGTGACTGTATATAATATAAAAATTGCTATGCACAAGTTAAACACAAACAAAATAACATATAAATTTCAAATATACACTCAAATTAAAATAAAGGCCATAAAAAACACATTTTGAATCATTAATTTTTTGAAGATAGTTATTTTTATTATAGAACAACATACCTGGCCCTAGTCACTTACAAACCTATTTCAGGCATTTCTTTTAGCTCTTGTACATAAGTCTCCTAAGTAAAATTCAGCTTAAATTATGCATTTTTTGCTTCACCAGCATTTAATTAGGGAGATATTTTACTAAACAAACACATTGATTTATTGTGTCTCAAGCAATACAGTAGAATGTTAAGAGAAGTCACAACTATTTTGTATAATTTTTAATTTTGTTTTACAAGTTGTGTTGCTAATTATTTAGAATTTATTTTAAATTTACAGGTTCCTCGATGTTAAAAAAGATGGCCAGTGGCTTATTATGGTAAGTTATTTAAGCTAATGATTAAATCATGATACATTTTTATTGTTTTAAAACCAACTTTTTTTTCTAAAATACTTGGTTGAAGGGATCAAACCACTAATTAATTTTGATTATTATTTTGGGAAAAATATTTAGTTTTATTGTTGGATATTTTATAGAACTAATTTGGTTGAAAATAAGTTGTATGTTATTATCAAGTAATAAGTTACCATATGATCTAATGTTGCAAATTAAAGGTTTGTGGATTCCATGATTGCTGTTTTAAATCATTGGTCTATTAAAGTAGAACATTGATAATCCGGATTATTTGGAACCAGACCCCATCCAGTTGATAAAATTATTCAGAATATCAAAATTACCATTAAAAAAAGGGCTAGCGTGCACTATTTGAGAAAAATCATTTGTGGATATTTACCACAATAGGCAATTACAGTAAAGGGTCTAAAAGAGATTTTAATATTCGTTCATTATTTTTAGAAGCATGTGTACTGTGTTGCCTACAGTAAACACATAACACACTACATATTTGAGTTTAAAAAATGTGTGATAGCCTTTTGAAGTGCGATAGTGGTTAGTTTTTTGCCACTACCCTTCTCCCCGCTACGCAGTACGCATGCACAATTCTCTCATCAACCATGCAAATAAAGATCTTAGTGTAAGGGCAGTCTGTACGAAATTTTATTTCTAGCTGGAGACAGATGCAGATTATTGACGAATTTTTGACGTCCGAATTATCAACGCTCTACTGTATTTGCAAATTTTCGGAAATCCTCAACACTTCCTATGTCTTCGGTTCAATGTTTAATTAAGGTTTCATCCTCAATTTTAATTTAAAACTATTCTACAATTTTGTTAGGTCTAGATTTTTGCTATAAGTATTGCTGAAATATTCCTTTTTTACAATACATTCCCTGATTCGTGTCTGTCGAGATGAACTGAAGTCTAAGGTTTACCGCAGCACGTATGTTCCAGTTTTATGCACCGTGGTGCGGTCACTGCAAGCGTCTGGAGCCTGTATGGAGTCACGTGGCACAATCTCTCTACAACACCAATATCCGTGTGGGACGTGTAGACTGTACAAGGTTCACCAGCATGGCGACAAAGTTTGGCATCACTGGTTTCCCCACAATTATGTTGTAAGTGTCTCTCCAATACTTACAAAGAATATTGCAGACTGGTAACTACAGTTACATGTATATATATATACTGTGGAACTTGGTTATAACATCATTGAAGAGACCATGTAATTAATGACGCTATATCAGAGTGACGCTATAAAAGAGGTTACATAATTTTAATTTAAAACCGAGGAAAAATAGGGAAACACATTTTTTACATGAAATTAAGACATTTAATGAAGGTAATTTGAAATACACCGTAAGTTTATGTTTATGACTGACTGAACTACTCTACTATATAAAAAATCGAATTTGAAAATATTGCAATGAAGTTCGGCTTGGTGAATTCAACTGTTGGTTCGATTTTAAAAAACAAGCCCAAACACACGTCTGCTATCTTACGTCCCTCCTCACACGCTCTTATAACTCACACCTTTTCTTCAACAAAACCTATCTCTTAACACTTGCCATTATTTTTCAATACTGTATTTGTAAAATAAGATAACGAAAAACAAACTGTAAAAGACATACACTGAACTAACGATATCTGCAAGAACTGTAGGTACGTACGAACGGCATCACAGTGCTTTGATGCGACGTGAGTCACTGACACTGACCTTGATGACCGGCGACAGCGGATATAGGGTAGGGGAGGGGGTTGGGGTGGATAGCGGTAAGACAGCAATAAAATGCCGTTTCTAAAAATAGAATGTAGCTAAACAATAGCCGCAGCCCTCACGTTGCACCACCGAACGAACTTTCTCTATTTAGCTATATGTTGCCTTCATCTCGGCCCGATTTTCTTGACGTTATGTACGAGGTTTGAGAATTTACTGACGATATATCCGAGGTTTTTTCCTATGTAAATACATATAGTTTGGCGGGACCTAAAAATAAATGACGTTATATCCGAGTTGACGTTATGGCCGAGGCCGCAATAACCGAGTTGCACTGTACATAGATGTATAAGTTATGTGTCCACGTCGATGTTAAAAACCTTTGTTATGCATCGGTTTTTAATTTAACTTGTTTTATGAGCTCTGTCTAAACAATTAGTTAATAGATAAAATTATTAAGTTCTACTTTACTAAGTAGAAATGTCTAGCCGAAGCAACATCGCAAAAAAAATTATGTTTGCAGTATGGGTCAGTTTTAAGTGAACAAAAACATTCACCAAAAGATATTCAATAATGAAAATAATTTTTAATTTTTCAGATAGAAATTGAGTTTTGTATAAAATACAAAATGTCGGCTAGCGGCTAAACGAAGGATTTTTCGTAATATGTTTATGAGAAATTTGTTGTTTATTTTGATGAGTACTATTAACCGTCAAAGTTTGTCCCGTTGTCCGTTGTTGTTTGTGTGTTTGTCGAAGTTGGTTAATGAACACCTGTATGATCAACTCAAGGAGGCCACCATTGGGATATCGGAAACTGTAAGATTTAGAGAAAACATTAAATGGGGAACATTCCTTTATTTTTTAAAGCGATAAAAAATATTAATTTTGTTTTAGCGAATTTCCCATAGGGAAAAAGCTATTACCGTACGTCTCATGGCGAGACTTAAGCCCAGGACCATGTTATTTTTTTTTTAGGTGCCCAGAGTCCAAAAACAATAGTCGTTATAATTTTTATTTATCATATATATATATGTATATATGTATGTGTCTGTTAACACGATAACTCTTGTAAAAATGGTCCGATCGAGACCAAATTTGGTAGAGACGTGTATTCCTACAAATGCTCGGACGAGTTTGTAAACCAGACATATCGGTCAATGGGAACGGGTAGTTTGGGAGGGGGCTGTTTTGTACCCCAAAATGGGGTTCATGCGTTTTTCACATGTAATTTTTAAAAATTTCTAATTTTATATTTCACCATTGGAATCAGTTAAAAAAACTACACAATTAAGTTTCTTAAAGTTTTTCTCTATCTCCAATGGTTACCGAGATATTAAAAAATCTAAACACAGTACGTTGTATTTTGAGGCTCCATTGTTAATCTTATGGAGGATAAGGAAAAATTAATATTTCACTTATTGACCAATATTCTTGGATAAAACTTGATATTTAGCTTTATGTGGTTGAGGTTCATTTATTTATGCTTAAAAATCATAGTTTATGTGTTTATCATGGCAGCAAACCTGCATACTCTTTTCCCATATTAATCATAATCATATAGGGAATAGGCAAACTCCTTTATTTATGGACAGATGTTGATGAAAGTTGGTATAAATGTAAAAAATAAAAATTATTTATGGTAGAAATGCCTACTTTCAGTGTTCCTCACAGAAGCAAACCTGTAAACTCTTTTTCTAATTTTAATCTTATGGAGAATAGGCAAATAATTCCATGTTTATGGACAGATTTTTATAAAACTTGTCATATATTATTATTATATTATTGATTTGGAAATTCGCAGAGTACACAGGTCTGCTTTGAAGGGGGTATTTAAAAATATGGCCGCCATTTACCAAAATGGCTGTCAACTTCTAAATTTCTAGTGGGAGCCCCTGTTTTTTATTATGGATTTGGATATAGCATGGAATTTTTAGACTTTTTAACTCTTGGTCTTCTTTTAATAAGATTGACCGTTTCAGAAATTCACGTGATCAACTCAACGGTGGCCTCACCATTGGGATGTTGGAAACTTTGTCATTTCCTATAGAAACCCCTATATCTAATAAAGATTTGAATTTTTCATAAAACTTTAAAACCTTTTATTTCACGTGATTTGTTTTAAATAAACTTGTCCGTTTAATCACTATGAGTGGTAATTATTTTTGAAATTCTCATTTTAGTAATTACTAAACAGTCGTGTTTCGCCACTTATAGAAAATTCAAATCAAAAAGTATGTTGCTGAATACACAGGTCTGCTACGACGGGGTATTTCCTTATCCTCCATATGATTAACATTGTAACCTCAAAATACAATGTAGTGTGTTTAGATTAAAAAATCTAATTTTTTAATATCTCGGAAACCATTCGAGATAGAGCAAAACTTTAAAAAACTAAATTGTGTAGTTTCTTAAGCTGATTCTAATGGTGAAAGCTAAAATTAAAAAAAATTTTAAATTAGGGCCTACACGTAACAAACACAAAAAACCCAATTTTGGGGTACAACCCCCCCTCAAAAAAACCCTTCCAATTAACCAATATTTCTGGATTACGAAGTCGTCCGAGTAAATGTAGGAATCTCTACTAAATTGGTCTCGGATCAGACCATTTTTATGAGAGTCATCGTGTGACGGACACATACATATACGAATAAAATTTGTTCACCGGTTATAGGAAAAGATCTTTAGTTCGATGTGTTGTGGCAGAAGATACATGATCACCGCTGATCACCATCTTGATTGTAACTTAACATTGTTTACAGCCTTAAAGGAGACGAGGCGACTCACACTTATCACGGCGACCGCACCAAGGAGGAGATCATTAATTTCGCGATGCGTGTCAGCGGTCCGCCTGTTCAGCCTATCACTCGTTCTGAGAGCCTTGACCACCTCAAGAGCAACAATCCTCTATTTTTCGTTTATGTTGGAGAATATGAAGGACCTCTTTGGGTGAGTGAATGGGTTTTACTTATTTACTCTTATACTCCCGTGGCGTTTGAAAATGTAATAGGTCTTTGGCCTCATCAACAATGCCTTTCCACACTCTGTGGTCATCTGCCATATCCTAATCAGCTCCGATATTCATCTAATCCTTCTTTACTTCATCGTTCTAGGCCATTCTTGGTCTCCCCAACATTCTTCTAACTTTTGGTTTCTCTTTCATCAATTGTTTTATAACCTTTTACTAACTTTTTCTTTGTACATAGCCTAGCCACCTTTTTCTCCTACCTTTGATATTTCCTACAATATTTGGCTCTTAATACATTTATTTTAATTCTTAATTTTTACTTATCTTCCATGTTTCTCCTATTACTCTCGAGAGGGCGCTTGCGGAGTTTTCCTCTGCAAGTGTAGTTTTTGTTAAAATAAACATGCATATCGGGTATCGGCAGCCATGGCAGGCTCTGTACCTCATGTGCCTAATTCCAGGAATCCCTCGAAACTATTTACAACCCCTAAACTCCTTTTGTTTCCTTGTGAGTTGCAATGCAGTGAAGCGATATCAGTTTGCGGAGGCTTTATTTAAACGGAATAGGCCTACACATATGAACGTGTGTATGAACCAAAATATAATTTTGTTTTTATTTAATCTGTAATACTGTCATTTAATATATTTAGTTTTGTTTCGATGTTTAGTTTTATTATTGCGGAACAATATTCCGCATACGCCCACTCCCGTACTACCATTCTTATACTAGAAAATTGCTGACCTGGAATTACTATTTGGAAAAAACTACAAAACGAGATGAGAGTACCCTAATACATTTTTATCACAATTTCCACCTCACCATAAAGAGAAACATGTCTTTCAAAAGTAGAGTATCTCCTTGTCTCACCTCCATATTTATTTCAAATGTTTCTTTTGTTCTTTCTTCCAACTTTTACTTTCCCTCTGGATTAGATTAGATTATTGGAATTGAAATGGCCAACATACCTCAAGGTAGGTATTTTAAGCCAAGTATGAATGAGAATTGAGTGTAGGATGATTGTGCGTGATCTTGTAGTCCTGTTACTAAGGCTGTCTAAGGAAAATTCCTTAGACAGAACTGTTAATTACCAGTCCAACAGTTAATGGCATATCTAAGAGACCTACAGCTTAACGTGGAATCCGAACCACCGCCTCTGAATTACAAACTGGTCTAATTATGAGGATGGTCTTTGGGGATTAACGTAGTATTCAATAGTGTGGACGTTAACCTACACAAGAGAACACTATATCCACCGATAATTGCTCACAAAACTATCCACAATTCAAAACCCCCAAGTAGCTGAATTACAGGACAATGCTACCGTCTCAGTCTTTTGTTGATTTTAGTATTTTAAAAGTGTAAAGTTCTTCATTCTATCAATCTTTACATCTGGATCGCTGTAAAATCTTTGATTTTAAAGATTATAATAATATACTTCACAAATTTGTTTTGAAAAAAGTAAAAGTCATGGATTTGTTGATCGCCCAATGGTAGAAAATTCTTTAACTATTGATACACTTTTGAAATGAATTTTTTTTAAAGGGGTTTGTATATGAAATCTATAAAATCTAGGGAATTTATTTGGTTAGTCTATAAAACTGATCTGTGGATTAATAATACTAAGTGGTAGTATTAATAATACTAAGTGATAGTATTAATTTCAAAGTGATTTCATGAAGAAAATTGAAAACTCAAGGTAAAAGTACTATTTAAATCATAACTTGTGGTAATTCTATCAATCAAGTATTTTGTGATCAAATGATTGCTTTAGTATGAGCTGTACACCATAGTCCTGGTAATTCGATCTAATTAAATCGTGATATGACCATGCTGACCATGTAAACATTTATGTGTAAGTTCTAGTTTACTTTACAATTACAAACACTCTTATTTATAAGTAAACGCTAGGCTGTGGAGATACCCAGGATCGAATCAAATGAACACTAATTGTAAGAAGTCAAACCGTTTACTATTATATAAAATAAAAATAGTCGAATACAAATTAAATGGATTGTCCAATTCTGAGTAAAAATATGTATATATTTTTTTTAATAAAATAAAACCAAAGAAGAAAATCAAACAGTCTAACTGCAGGGGTCTATATTAATGTACTACTCATCACACTGTACAATAACCAACACATCATATAATACCAATTAACTAATTTACAAGTCAAGCTTTAAAGAATCTATACACATCTATTTTGTAATTAAAGTGTAATCTAATATGTATACAAGTCTGAACCTTTTATAATAATTGAAGATTATTATTCAATTGAATGCAAGTTATTTAACCATGTCTTATCAACACGTGATTTTTAATTAATTTGCTTTATTAATGTATTGATTTAAAAGGGAATATACTTCAAATTGAAAGGCTCCTCCTTTTCTATATCGAATTTATATATGATTAAATGTTCTCTTTGGGGAAATATTTATTACCATGAGAGTGGTTGACTTACCGGTCACTGCCGACGTAGCCCAGATATGACCAGCCGCCTCCTCCCTCGGCCCAGATCCTTTGAACCGCTTGCAGTCGCCCTCTGCGTAGAATGTGAGTCCTCGGGCCGTCAGGGTCGTTGGTCTTAGCTGTCGTCAGGGTCGTCTTCTTCGGCGTCGGCGGAGTCTTCTCTCCTCGCTGTCGGCAGGGCAGACTGTGAGGTCCTCCGGATGTGGTAGGAGCTGGGTCGTCTTCTTGACGTTGTTGGGCTCCAACAGGTGCTTACTACAACTCTGCTGAAATTTGCCCCTACTCGATCCAGGGCTTCCCAACCGTCACTCTCGCGAATACATCTCTCCACACACTCCACATTACTCCACATTTCTGTGACTCTGGTGTGTTTACACAAATTTAAAAATCCTTGTGGAATAAGTTTCAATTCTTATCCATTCTGATTCCCATTAGTCTGGAATTAAAAGTCTCTAAAATATCAGAACCAGATCTTCAGTTCTTGTGATCTAATTTTTATTGTTGTCTAGGAGACCTACTATCAAGTAGCCGAGACGTTCCAGCCTCATGGGTTTTTCTACTCTGTTTCACAAACTGTAGCAAGAAAGGTACGGTTTGAAAATCTATATTTTTCATATCTATTGTTTAACTTATTTTACTTACTATTAAAAAAATTGGAGCAATTATCAGATTCAATAACTGTTATCTTATTTTCATGAATTGTGTATATCCATGTCCATAAGCTTTGAATGAGTTTTCACGATAATTTCTTGAGTCGCAGCAAATATGTGATAATAATATTCTGAAAACGAAAATGATTGAAAAAAATTTTGCAAAAATACTTAGAAAATATGATCTTAAAAGTTCTAGGTAAGGTTATTATATAGGCATGTTTTCCATTGTTTTGTTTTTTAAGACATTCACGTTTAATGCCGAAGTAACTTGTTATAGCATGTCCGGCTCAAAGAACCACCTGAGATCTTTGTTTACAAGGAGAAGAACCATTATTTTTTTGAAGGTCAGTGATAATATTTTACAGTCTATGAATATTTAGTAGCAAATAGTAAGGATAAGTTAAAAAACGTATTTATAAAATGAGAGGAAGGTTATATCAAATGAAAGATAATTTAATGGTGGGTTAAAAGGTTTTGTTATGAAATTGTTATTTGTGACTATTTCTAATTTCATAAATTTGAATGTTAATATAGCTATTTAAAAAATTTTTTTAAATTTTGTTTAAAAAAAATGCAGTTTAATGTTGTATTTATATTTTAGCAAATTTCCCATAGGGAAGAAGCTATTACCGTAGGTCTCATGGTAAGACATAAGCCCGGGACCATGTTATTTTTTCTTCTTTAGGTGCCCAGAGTCCAAAAACAATAGCCGTTAAAATTTTTATATATGTATATATATACATATATTATATATAATATATATTTACATAGATTTTTATTAAGATTTTTTAAGATTTAAGATTAAGATTTTTATAGTTACAATTCTTGAAAGCAAACATATAAACACAGTTCAGTTCATGTGTAAGATATTGAAGAAATTATTATCACCGTCTTACAGCGTTTATGTATTTATTTTAAAATAAAACAAAAACATTTTGAAGAACTTATCACTGTTTTTTTAACATGGTGGAAACCAATAACAATTGGTGTGCCAGAATGTGTAAAATTGTGAATTCATTATTTTCCTTCACTAATTCGGTAACCAAAACAAGATATTAGCTAGAAAAATTTCCCTCCTTTTTAGAAACCATGTGTTGAGGTAGTTGTATATCAGTGAGATCAAGGTTAATGAGGAGAATATTTAAACAGGGATGTTTGTGCTGTGTAAATAAGAATCAAATTTTTACTTCAATTCTGAATACTTCAGGTTAGAAAAAAAATGATTGAACTGTTTTTCAGCCAACTGTGTCTTTTCTTCCTGGAGCACGTGTCTCCAGATCGAATTCCTTCCTTACCTAATCTTGTACGTAACAGTCAAAGAACATATGACTGCATTTTGTATACATTTGGAGTCCAGTGAGCGTACCCAAGTGTGGCGTAAATTTCTTTTGGTAATTTTTCTTCATTACAATTGGTTTTGCAGAGGGTGAAACTAGTGTCGGAGGTCTCAATGCCAGCCTCACAGATTGGGTCAACAATGAGAGATTCGCCACGTTTGTGAAAGTCACCCGTAGCAACATAGATCAGGTATTTTTGTAGTAATCACTCTCATAAACGTATTGTTATAATACAGTGGAACTTGGTTATAACGTCATTGAAGGGACCACACAATTAATGACGCTATATCCGAGTGACGCTATAAAAGAGGTTACATAATTTTAGTTTAAAACCGATGAAAAATAGGGAAACACATTTTTTACATGAAATTACGACATTTAAAGAAGGTAATTTGAAATACACCGTAAGTTTATGTTTATGACTCTGACTGACTACTCTACTATATTAAAAATCGATTTTGAAAATATTGCTATGAAGTTCGGCTTGGTGAATTCAACTGTTGGTTCGATTTTAAAAAAACAAGCCCGAACACACGTCTGCTATCTTACGTCCCTCCTCACACGCTCTTATAACTCACACCTTTTCTTCAGAAAAACCTTTCTCATAACACCTGCCATTATTTTTACCAATACTGTATTCGTAAATTAAAATAACGAAAAACAAACTGTAAAAGACATACACTGAACTAACGATATCTACACGAACTGTAGGTACGTACGAACGGCATCACAGTGCTTTGATACGACGTGAGTCACTGACACTGACCTTGATGACCGGCGACAGCGGATATAGGGTAGGCGAGGGGGTCGGGGTGGTTAGCGGCAAGACAGCAATAAAATGCCGTTTCTAAAAATAGAATGTAGCTAAACAATAGCCGTAGCCCTCACGTTGCACCACCGACCGAACTTTCTCTATCTAGCTATATGTTGCCTTCATCTCGGCCCGATTTTCTTGACGTTATATACGAGGTTTGAGAATTTACTGACGATATATCCGAGGTTTTTTCCTATGTAAATACATATAGTTTGGCGGGACCTAAAAATAAATGACGTTATATCCGAGTTGACGTTATGGCCGAGGCCGCAATAACCGAGTTGCACTGTATTGCCAAAAGGGAATTATGTGTTACGTAACTTTAATGGAACCGGGTCAGTTTTAAGAATGTATACATAAAGTATCTAATGTCTCAAATAAATTCGTTTCTGAAAACATTGTTTGAATTTTCATCTAAGAAAGATAGTTTGCAGCTTGCTAGCTTGCCCCGAAATCTTGTTGTTTAGTGAAACAGATTGTCGATTGTGTTTCTGTAAACAGTTTTCTGAATAATTGCTATAATAAGTTTGATCTAAAATTTTTTTTGGGTTGGATCAATGACGGAACAAAGGAAAAGGTTTATTTGATGGTCCGTTTTAATTGTCATATAAAAATGTATTAAAAAATTGAATAGAATTAGTAATTTAATTTTTTGGGAAGGTTGTTTGCGTTGGTTTGCATTGCAATTTCTGGTATTCGATTCACCGATGATTGATACCCATTAAAATATGTTTTGTGTCTCAGGCAAAATGTCTTATACCCAAACACACACCCCTCTATTTATTTCCTAACTCCTAACAGTTCATAATTTGATTTCCCAGAATTTAGAATTTGTAATTACGTGGGTATAAAATTTTCTCAACCTGAGTTTACTGAGCCTTCACTCCCTATCATCTTTTTGAACATAAAATTGAAGAAAAAAATTGTTTCCTATGTGTATATATAACAAAACGTTTTTATAATTAATATTAATGCAATTTTTAAAGTGCTCTTTAAAAAGTGGGGAAATGATTTGTATTGGAAGGTTTATTAGTTTAAATGAGTGACTTAAAATGCTTAAGCCACTAAAAATGTTCATTTACAGGTCGGTTTCAAATTATGGCTCAATTTCTTGGGCACACCTTCCAGGTGCAATCAAAGCAAAATTTGATATATCACACACGGACGACTCACTCAAAGTGAAATATGAGCATTAGACTGGGGTGTAGGAGAGATAGGGGAAAATAAACTTTACCTCAAGTCCCTCAGACCAGTGGGCTCAGTAAAGGTATTAAAATATCTGTTTAATTTGATGTTTTGTAAAATGCAGACCTGCAAACGGTTATTCCTATTTTCAGACTAAAAATACTACATTTGATTAAATTTTTTTTATATTTTTTAATTTTTTATTTAATACGTTCAGTGTGATGGGCACGAACAGTGTACGGTTATGCGTGCGGTGGACGCCGATCAGCGCCTCGCGGAATAATACTTTTGGCGCTAAATTATCAGCTGATCGTTCGTTTCAAGTGTTTTCCCGCTACAATGTGTTGTTGTTAATGAGTTGGTAATGTTTTGGTGGTAATCGTTTTTAGTTTTGTGTGTGTTCGTTATAGTAAAAATTATGGGTGAAAATCCTGGATCTTGAAACAGTAAAATAGATCAAGGTGATAGTGGTTAAAAATAATATTGCTCTAAATTCAGTCCCTACAAATATAAATTTTTATGTTTTATTTGTAAGTAGGCCTATCAGAAAGGTTTACCATTTTTACTTCACGTTTTGTATCCAAGATCTATTCAAAATACAGCCTGAATACGTGAAAATATACTTGTATTTATGGATTTTTTTTGTACAATATATGCAATATATACTTGTAATCTTTTAACTCCCATCACAATTAATTCTTCTTGTCACATTACACTAAAATTGTTTCTTTATGCAACAGCTGATGCGGACCAACAAGTTTCTTGTACTGGCCGTTGTGCAAGAAAACAAGCTTCAAGAAGTGCCTGAAGAGATGCTAGAGTAAGTTCTAAAGCATTTTGTTAAAGTTATTGAGAGGATTGTAAAGTCTTAAAAACGACCACTAATGGTAGTTTTACGATGTATTCACACTTGCTCTTTAAGAATTGTTGAATTTGAATAAATTAATACTATTTTTTTTATCATGAAACGTCTTGTGAGTTTTCATACTTCTTGACAATTCTATTATAATCACAGCAATTTTTTTTATCAGACGTAAGGAAGAAATTACTTATAAGTTCAATATAGACTAATTTAATTTAAGTAAAACTTACTTCGGATATAAATTGATTACCTTAATTTTTTTCAGGTTTCGAGATATGATTGAATCTGTCATCATGAATAACAGAGATAGATATCATAAGTAAGTAAATAGTGTTTATTTTAAATAATTAGATGGAAAGGAATAAGATTACAGTTGTTATGTTAAAAATGAACTTTTAGAATGTTGAATTTTGGAATTTATTACATACACAATTAATCCTAAAAATTGCCAGCCGAAGAAAAAGTAGCGGCACATTACTTGATATGTCAACAACAGAATAGATGGGCGAAACTTTCCCTGCATAGAGTAAGTAAGCTTAATCTATATTCTCCACCTCGAGAGGTTACTAAGGCTCCTGGAACTTGGCAGCAAAGATGTCTAAATAGATATCGTCATTAGTCACCGTAATCTGAGGAAGCATCAACTGTGCATGCGGGTACTGGACCCTCTGTGTAGGAAATGTTATCTGCAGGAGGAACTGTGGATCATCTGCTATTTGATTGTATATGGTTGGCAGAGGTGAGATCCTTCACTCTAGACAATTTGGAAATGGGTAGTTTTCTGCCTCCTGATGAGCTCATTGACAGGTTTTTGCGGTTTTCCAGGTCTCTCAATTTTGAAGATTCCTGATTCTCTAGGAAAGATAAGTTTTAGGGGTATGCAAAAAAGTCCCTTGGGAGAAATGCACCCCTTTGAATTAATGAATAAATGAAAATGTCATCAACACTCAATTTAAACAATTTATTTGTTGCATATGCTACAAATGAAATTCACTACTTTGCTTATTGTTCATGTTTTTAGAGGTTTATTTTTATCTGTCGAGGACTAGCTCGGTTAACCAAACCTCGGATAATTGGGTGTCACTGTATTAATAAATCAGTTTCTAATTACTTGATTGAAATTTGATCATGCAAATTATTGTCAATTATTTATTACTGGTGATGAGAATTCACAGCGGTGGTGTGTGTGTGGTAGCTCATTGTTTAAATCATGATTATTCAATACATTGAAATTTAAGGTATTTATTCATTAATATATTGGCAGGTGGTTCCAGTTTGGATGGGTTGGAAGCCCTGAGCTGGCCAACTCCATTGCTATGACAGAGCTGCCACTCCCTTACCTGCTCGTGGTCAACTCTACGACGGAGCACCACCACATGCCTGACGACGAGCCCCACCGTCTCACGCCTGCAGCAGTGCACCTATTCCTGCAGGCGGTGCTCAACCAGTCTGCCCCGGTTAGTCACCCACACATACATGAATATCAACAGTAAAACTAAACCAGTTTATCCTGAGCTAAATCTTGTAGTGATTTATGCCCGTTTGCTGCCGCCATTTCATTGTTGCTTAGATAAGTCAGTCAGCTGCTAACACTACTCCGGTGTGTGTGTGTTCATTATTGCGCATGTGACAAGGTACTTTTCTTTAATTTTTGGCCGTGTCAGTTTTTGATTCATATGTTTTTATGTAAACGTGTTTGTGTAAACATGTATGTTTGTAAATAGTAAATAATGTTTTGTTGAATCACCGAAAAGACAAGTTGCGGCAAAATGACAAAAAATAAAAGGTGCCTCGAATGCAGTATCGCACCGAGTGTGAGAGATTGTGTGCCATAATAAAAAGTTTTAACACGTTCGCTGCCATGTCACTGAAGGATCTCATCCTCGAAGGTCCAAAAATATTATCTCTCAATTACTAGATTTCTTGGTGGTTTTTTGATCTACATACTTCCAATTATGATTTTCTTTTTTACCCGTTAAATAGACAAAGGGAGAGGAATTTAAAGAGAGGTAAAAACACAAAGGAGGCCTAAGGAAAAAAGTCTAATAAATAACACAAAAAATGCCCCTTCTTAACCATACTATCATAAAAGAAACAAAACAGGTGTCCACTGCAATCCCAATTAAGCCTACAAATGCCATCAACTTCTTCCCACCACTATACCACACATTTGCAAGCCAAATTGGGATTGCTCATGGTCAGATTTTAATCCTAGCACTTCTGAAAGGCTTCGACATTTCACTCGTTAGTGATACACAGCAACACTCTCGGATATCTTGTGCCTAGTCTAACAGGGTACTTAGTTGGCTATAAAACATACTCTAGCGGCAAAATAGTGAACTGTTTCAACAATTCCTGTGTCAGCTCCCAGTGGGCAATACGGTCACGGCGATGGTGCCTATCAAGTTCACTAAATTGACTTCCACCTGCCATTTCTTATTGCATTTGTTAATGTGTCGTGAATTACGACTTTGCCAGTTCTAGGTTTAAAATTACACAATATACCTAAAACCTATAATGCATTTTTTTAAACAAATATCGGTATACTTTCAGCATTACCCATAAGTTATAAGTTTAGTAGAGTAAAATATATGTGAAAATGATAAAAAATTCAAACAAAGTTTCATTGCTTGAACTAAATCTTATCTTCATAAGAATGTTTTTAAATTTTGTCAGTGCAGACTATTACAATAATTTTTCCAAACATGTAGCACTTTTTATTAATGTTATTTTAACAGCTGGTTATTTATTTCTGTTACATCACTTAAACAGATCATATTTATTTAGTTATCTATAGTTAAAAAAAATGTGGTTAATATCGCTCAAAACTGGGTATTGAGAGCTCATTACTTAATTTCAACAGGACCTAGGTCATTTTAAAATAAACAAAAGCCTTCTACCAAAGATATAAAATAATGGAAGTAAGATCATACTACCCCCCAAACTACCCATTCTGATTGACCGTTATTTCTTGATTACGAATTTGTCTGAGTAATCGTAAGAATACACATCTCTACCAAATTTGGTTTTAATTGTACCATTTTTACGAGAGTTTCCGTGTATATTATAACATTTTAACGACTATTTTTTTGTCTCTAGGAACCTCCAAATGAAAAAGTAACATTGACTTGAGCTTAGGTCTTGCCATGAGACCTACGCTAATTAATTCTTCCTAATGAGAAATTTGCTAAATGTAACATGGTCCTGAGCTTTAATCGTGCCATGAGACCTACGGTAATTGCTTCTTCTCCATAGGAAATTCGCTAAAAGGAGGTAAATGTTTTATTAAACTGTCTCTTAGATGTATTTTATGAAAACTCATTGACCTTTTTGTAGACTTACGGCGGAAACACGCTGCCTGTTAGGATGTACCGGCGCTACTTTGAGGCCCGGTCCTCGCTGGCAGAAATGTGGCGTGGTAACCCTGTGTTGACGGCTGTGCTCTTTGGCCTTCCCCTTGGGTTCCTAAGCCTCATCTGCTACTCCATCTGCTGCGCCGATATCATGGACGCCGATGAAGAAGACGAAGAAGGTAATTGCCAATTTTTTTTCGAGTCAGTTTTACAAGAATGCTGGAAGCCCTCATACATTTTTCACGAGAATGAAACTTATTTACAGTAGAATGTCAAAACTCTGAATGTCTTTTTAGATTATGTCATCAGTATATTTTTCGTTTCCATACATATTTTTTCAAGAAAAAAATTTGAGAATGTACCTGTAATATACATAAGTACAAAATACATTGTTTTGTATCCTAAAACTGAATGTTTAATTCAGTACAGGACTAATTATGTGTTCGAGGCATTTATAGGTTATGTTTGAAAATCCTAAAAAATCAGTTATTTTAACTACCTAAGGTCCCATGTTTCTGATCGCTCTATTGTATTTCATTCATTCAATTGAACAAGTTTGATATATCAAACCAATGATCAGTGTAATCTAAGAAGCATTTTACTATTATAGATAAAGTTTTTCAGGTAACTATCACCAATCATCTTATTGTCATTACATTACACTAATAATAACATATATTTACAAAAAAAATCTAATCCTTTCAGAAATAATATAGATCTTGTACATACGTTAGAATGTAAAAGGTTTTTTCATACTTTTCTTCTGTCTTGGATCTTGGATATTCGAAAACAATTTTTACTTTTTCCCACTTCTACGTCCACTAACATACATTGAATAACTCTTGTGTAGAAATACTCCATTTTGTTATTTTTTTTATATGGAGGAAGTATAGTTTTCGTCAAAATGTTCGAATTTGAGTTGAGAGTGGGATATATATTTGTTTTGGGGTCCCCTGAATACAGAAAAGTGTGTTTTGACATTATGTCTGTCCATCTGAGTGTGTGTGCACGCCTGGATGTGTACAGAGCCATAGCCTGTTTCGATTCAGATGAAATTCAGTATGTATGTATATGTTCACCATATCTTCAGGCGTTTTCTTTTTCATCTTTTAAAATTTTGATTTTTAAGGGTAGTTCACCCTTAAAAACATATTAAATACCCCTGTCGCAGCAGACCTGCATACTCAGCCAATTTCCAATTCAATAATATAATAATAATATATGACAAGTTTTATAAAAATCTCTCATAACCATGAGAATTATTTGCCTATATTCTCCATAAGATTAACATGGGAAAGAGTGTGCAGGTTAGCTGCAGTGAGAAACACTGAAAGTAGTCATTTCTACCATAAACATTCATATCTTAACATTCATACCAACTTTCATCAACATCTGTCCATAAATAAAGGAGTTTGCCTATTCCCTATATGATTAATATGGGAAAAGAGTATGCAGGTTTGCTGCCATGATAAAACACATAAACTATGATTTTTAAGCATAAAAGGATAGATCTCAACCACATGAAGCTAAATATCAAGTTTCATAAAAAAATATTGATTAATATGGGAAATATTAATTTTTCCCTATCCTCCATAAGATTAACATTGGAGCCCCACAATACAACGTACTGTGTTTAGATTTTTTAATATCTCGGTAACCGTTGGAGATAGAGAAAAACTTTAAGGAACTTAATTGTGTAGTTTTTTAAGCTGATTCTAATGGTGAAATATAAAATTAGAAATTTTTAAAAATTACACGTGAAAAACGCAAAAAAACCCATTTTGGGGTACAAAACCCCCCTAAACTACCCGTTCCCATTGACCGATATGTCTGGTTTACGAACTCGTCCGAGCATTTGTAGAAATACACGTCTCTACCAAATTTGGTCTCGATCGGACCATTTTTACGAGAGTTATCGTGCTAACAGACACATATATATATATATATATATATATATATATATTAAATAATTAATGCATAAATTATTTAATATTAATAGTAGCCCTCATTTACCAACTCATATATATATATATATATAAAAAAAAATTTTGAACGACTATTGTTTTTGGACTCTGGGCACCTAAAGAAGAAAAAATAACATGGTCCCGGGCTTAAGTCTTACCATGAGACCTACGGTAATAGCTTCTTCCCTATGGGAAATTCGCTAAAAGATCAAAATTTCTCAAAAACGGCTCTAACGAGTTTGATCGTTTATAGTGCATAGAGTACTAAATAATATGGCACCACCCGCATGTCTGTAAAAATGTTGGTTAAAAAATTATGGGTTTTTATATATAAAAAATCAATTTTTTTAAGTTTTCTTCAAAATCAATAAAAGTAAATTATAATTTGATTACCACCATTGGAACCAGATTAAAAAATAAACACATTAATATCAGGAATTATTTGTCTACGACTAACGGTTCCAGAGAAAAGTTAAATGTTCTGTCCGTGATGAACACAGTACGTTGTTTGAGAGCGTGCAATGTTATTCTTATGGATAATATTACACAATTTAGTTCCTTAAAGTTTTGCTCAGTCTACAACGTTTATCGGGATATTAAAAATCTAAATATAGTACATAGGGGCTCCAATGCTTATCTTATGGAGGATAAGGAAAACTTAATCTTTCCCTTAAACAAATAGTTTTGGATGAAACTTTGTATTTAGCTTTATGTGGTTGGGATCCATACGTTAATGCTAAAAACATCATAGTTTATGTGTTCCTCACAGCAGCAACCTTCATACTCTTTCCCATGTTAATTTTATGGGGAATAGGCAAACTCCTTTATGAATGTCTAGATATTGTTAAATCTTAGAATATGGTCAAAATAAAAATAGTTTATGGTAAAAATGCCTATTTTCAGTGTTCCTCAAAGCAGCAAACCTGCATACTATTTCCCATGTTAATGTTACGGAGAATAGGCAAATACTCTAATTTATCAACAGGTATTGATTGATCAATCTTACTAATTACTATTGAGTTGGAAATTCACTGAGTACACAGGTCTGCTGTGACAGGGGTATTAAATTTACTTAAAGGAGGAAGTATGGGCCAGTGCACTGACAGTTTATTTTTATATTTATAAAACTAAGTTCACTTGTCATACCTTCATCTCATAGTTAGTTGGTTGAGTAGTTTTAAAATCCATAATTTATTAGAGCTTTCCCTATAGGAAAACCCGTAAGTAGTTCCAGCTCTACCTTTCATTCTAAAGGCTTACCATTACCAATTAAAACAGCTGTTTTCAAATGCAGCTTCAACATGTTTTTGAGGAAATAACCTGCATAGTTTTTCAATTCCACATTTTCATTGTTGTGAACAATACCAACAATCTTACTATCCTAGGTGTGGATAAATAATAATGTTTAATCTGCTGTTTCATCTTGTAGCCGCACTGCCGTGATGTAGGATATGATTTAATGGTCGAGTAATGTTGTTCCCACTATTATTGAGTCACCTGTAGAGGTTGAGTTGATACAGTGTTTCGTGTCAGCTTTCGTGTAGATAGATGAAATGTTTGGTCATCAATAGACTGATCTCTGCTGGTTGTAGGCTCGGGTTCAGAGGAAACATCTTTGCATGATGAAATAGAGCATGAATCCAGAAAAGAGAAGGGGAAAAGTGAGTATACAGGAGTTTATGAGTGAAAGGTCTCCACTCTAATGATGAATATTAATTTACGAATAATATTTTCACGTTACTGTAATTTTCAATTAGCTTTATATGGATTAATTACACTTATATTAATTACTTTATAATATTTTTTAATTACATAATAGTGTTAAATTGAATGCTTAATTACTTACTTCTGAGGCACTACAAATCTCAGTTGATTCTTCGCCTTAGATACACACGCCTCTTGATCTCAGCTGCCATCTCCAATGCCCCTCCACACTGACTCACATCTTTCTTTACTTTACTTGGTCATACCATCTGATTTTAGGTCTACCCAGAGGACATTTTCCAGCTGGTACAGTCGTGCATACTGCCTTCAGTCTTGTACGTTCCTTCCTTCGCAGTACATGTCCCAGCCAACCTAGTCTTTCGCTTTTATCACAGCTATTACGTTAGGTTCATGGAATAAGGCTCTGTTTTTCCTAATTTGCAATGGTGAATTCATCATTTACTGGGCTGGAAGTCCTACGCAAAATATTCGGCCCATTAGGCAAAACAGAAGCGCATGATCTGACAGGAGTCGCCTGCTATTGGTTTATAAAAAAAAATCGTTAACAAGGCATTTAAAAAGGTGAGCGTGGTACTTACCGCTCAACCAATGGCGGGTTAAATGCAAACAGAGGTTGATATACATAAAACTAAATACTTAAGAATTTGCTTAGGGGATTTCATTCTTCAAGAATTTCAGTCTGGTTCTCATATCACTTATTATTTACAATTTTTTATCTATGGTTCTGTTGAACTGCTAGATTGAGTTTTTCTAAATCTTATATAGTTTTTTCCATAAAATCTTAGTCTAACGATACTGTTTCTTTTTCACAGATGAAATGCACGAAAAGAAGGAGTAAAAGATGACACACCACTTATTTCCAACACCTCGCTTCTTTCATTCCTTATTTACTTGACTTGTGTGTAAATGTTTATTTTAAGGACTAGGCAAGTATGGAATATGTTTAGGGCATTTAGTAAAATTAACTTATATAATAAATGGAAACACCTCATGAGCATGGCACTTAACTAGTATAAGGGCTGGACAGATTTGGAAAATAATTGAAGTGTTTACCATTATAATACAGGTCTTATAAGTAAGGTTATAAAACATTTAGTTTATAATGATTAAATTATAATTATAATGATTAATGTTAAAAGTAATCTGTGAACGAAATCATTGCTGTGTGAGATCACAGAAATTGGTGAAGGAGTGATTCATTTTTTTATGTGTTACTATTTAATAAATTTTAGTTACCTTTATATTATAATTCACAGTAATTATAATTAGATGAAGGCTCATTGAATTAAAAAATGTGGCTTGCACTGGTGTATGTTCCCAGTGCACCTGACCTGAGACCGTACAGGATTTAAAATTGTTTAAATCTCAAGAAAGAGAACATGTGAAAGGAATTGTTGACTATTGGCATGGTTTTTTAGTAAATGGAACATGATATGTTATGTAGCTTTGTAAAGATAAATTCTTTGATTTAAGTTTCTTTTAAGGCAGACAGTGTGTCTGCTCAACAACATTTTTAAGGGTTCATAAAATCTACTAAAACTACTTTATACTTAAAGGTTTTTTAAACCTTATGAACATTAACTATCAATATGCCTTTAAAAATTGTAAGTTATTTTTTCCTAATTTTATTCACAATTCAGAATTTTCTTAGCCAACTGTATCAGAGATCTGTGAAGAATTAAGTTGTTCTATTTATACTCATTTCCATGTTATCTATATGAAAATAGAGATTGATAATTTAACATACTTAGTGGTTTGTTTTTATTTTAAGAAAAAAATGAATGTAATTATTTATTTTCATGTTGTGATTGTATAGTTATGTGTCTTATTTATAACTAACTATTTAAGATAATTATTTTGTGTAATACGTCTTAAGTCAACACTTATACGACAATATTTGTGAACAACCTGCTATTCTTTAACCCACCCAAGAACAATGACTTATGCTGTTGTTATATGTATAGATGAGTCCCTTTTCTCTGTCTGTGTAGTGCAGTATTGTTATACACATTTTAAACTTTACATATTGTTTACTTTAATAAATACCTTTTAAAAAACATATTAGGCTATTAAATTTCCTGTTTCAACTAGTTTAATAGCTAGCCTCATTCAATTGTATATTTTATTCCAAAATCAATCATTGAGTATATTAAAAAAAATAGTTTGCTCGGTAAATTCTTTTGGCCTAAATGTTCAGTTTTAGGAACAGTGAAATACACAATGAATTTATCAAATAATAATAATTTTAATAGTTAGTATAGAGATCTTAATCTAAATTAATAATATTAACAGTCCGAATCCAAGCCAAAGAGAGCTCACAGCTACAAATCATCATCAGAGTCGTCCAAAGCTGCCCTGCGCCTGTCAAACTGAAACACAATAGCATTTTTTTAAGTTCAAGTTGCAAAAATTAAATTAATACGATGTTCATGAATTGTTAAATACTGTTTTGAACGTAGAAAGGATACAAATCTAACACCTAAACTTTTGTTTTAATTTAAATACACGAGGGTCCCGGTAATCCAAACCCCAGTAATTTGAACGTCCGGCTAATCCAAACAATCTGATGGGGTAAAATGTTATGGAGTTTAAATTAAAAAATGAAGAATTGTAATCTCAGTTATAACATTTTAATCTACAGCACGGTTACACTAATTTTACATTACCGCATACACAATGTTAATAATATACGATAACTCGGGAACATAAGAATTCAATTATCGTCTTTTGACATTAAAAAGATATACTATTAGCCATTACAAAGATGTGCCATCATCTCATAACGTAAATAGCAAGCTTTCGCACGTAACAGTACACTGTTGCTCGAGATATTGTTGGACGTCTAGTTACACTCACAGTGCATCATAGTAGATCTGATTCTCACGGTCCGTTTCTTTATCATTGCTTTTCGGCGAACTACTTTTTGAACATTCAAGCCATCTCCAGCAATGATCATGATCACGTAAAAAATAGACCAATCTACTGTTGACAGTAAAATATTTTCGTTCAGCGATTGTATTTATTGATGTAAATACAGTAATAATGATTATTTTTTAAAGATTAATCATTAACTATTTATTACTGCAGGTAACTAGAAGTAGATGTGCCAAGTGAAATAAAAATCATTTGAAAACAAAATAAGTCTTCATGAAATAACAGTACAGTAAACCCTCTCATATCTGGACTAATGTGGCGACGGCCGATCTGGATAGCAAAAAATCCGGATATGAGAGCGGAATAAAACATCCGGATATTAAATAAAAAAACTACTTTAATAATATGCAAACTCTAAAAATCACATAATACAGTACAAAGTACAGTACTAGAGGAATACAATTTTTCTCCATCGTAATGACAACTCATTTCTTTTTCCTGCCATATTAACTTATTCCTATCCGAAACTAAAACAAACTGTTACATGAAAGACAAGGTCACTGAAGCAAAACAAAGGCGACACTGACCAAGGAGGCAGGTGTTGTCACTACAGTACACGTGATGCGTTGGCTTGGCTATTGGGGTGGGTACGAACAGGTGGGCTGGGGAGGTTTATTGTTTCGTAAGTCGGTGACCTTGCACCAGATAGCACAGAATACAGACAGTGGCACTACGGACTAGGGTGACTCATCGTTTCCCCATTCCGCTTTTGAACATTACCGCTGTCCACATGGCTTCAACCCCGCGTTCAGCGATCAGCGCGCTACTAACCGGCTTACAAACATCATTCGTGTCTACTGGTTTAACAAATATTGACCTCCTAGAGTGATTTTAAATTTTTGCATTCTTTCAAAATCACGTCCGGATATCGGAGGGTCTGGATATGAGAGATCCGGATATGAGAGGGTTTATTGTACCTACTTGTTCCTAAGCCTACTCCTTGGAACAGGTGAAAATGTACAGTGATAATTTTTTTTCTTGCTAAAAGTGATTGTTTACATATCACTGGTAATATGAAAATCCAACGGGGAGTGGAAAAAATGGTTGAGGTGTTGCAGATATTTTGAAAATAGATTTTTTAAATTTAGGTTTATGTGCCAATATTTTAACAGTTGGGGGTTATGTCTAGGGGTCGAATTTATGCTAATTCCTTTGGAAAACCTGGACAGGCTTACTAGTTTTCTTATCAGGATGTGGTTCAGATTGCTGTTTCAGAACTCCAACAATGAGAAAGTTCTGATCTAAATGTCTTATTACCTTCACATCTGATTCCTAATAATTTGGGCGAGGATCGTTTGTTTTGTTCTGATGATTATCAGAGTGTGGCAGCTCTGGATCCCACAAAATGCAACTACAACTTAACTCGCTTATACACCTTTAATGAGAGTGGCAAAAGTAACTCAGTATGACAAATAACGAAACGAGAATAACGATCAAGACGCTGACTTACTTTTCGAGGTCTGTACCGGGCGGTAGCTCGAGCTGAAGTGTTCCGGCCTCTGAGGCTCAATCCGGTCTACCCCCACTCCTTCTCGGCCCACGGCATAGATTCAAGATTCATTTTATTTGGTCATTGAATAATACAAATTATAATAGACCACGTCAAAGTAGGATATTTATATTACATAGCGCTCAGTGATGCAGTGGCTGCCACGAAAACTACTGGTCCCTTAACGTGTTCTTGCCGGCCTGTCCGACAAAGCTACTCAATATCCAAACGCCTAATGTTCTTGGACTTGTACTTCTGGAACAAGAAAATGATAGCCGAATACTTTTCCTCGAGTTAAAACTGGACTTTCTTGTAAAATAATATAACTTCCTTTCTTAAATAACATAAAAATTAATTTTTGTATATTAACATAAAATGTTTTTCCATTCACTTTCGTACTATAAACTAATGAAAACATTTATCTATAATATTGTAAAGAAGAGGTGGTTTCTGTATGTTTGTGGGTTTGTTGTGGCAAGTAAATGCGAAAAATATTGAACCCACCGGTTTGAAATTTTACAGAAAGGGAGATCTTAATCTCATGCAACACAAAGTAAAATTTTACAATTCGGGAAGAAGAAGAAGAAAGAGCTGCTGTGACCGTCCTAGGTTTCAATGTTTACATTTTCTAATGACAACATCCGTTTGCACTATATTTTGACAGTTCGGGAAGAAGAAGAAATAAAGTTGATTTTTCAGATAAACTGCTGGATCGAAATTAGTGAATTATTCAAAATAGTGGAATGGTAGATTTTAAGTTTTTTTCCGCTGACTGTCTCTATTACGTTAATCCTTATCCTCTCCCAATATTTGACGGATGTTACTTTGTCATGTTGTAGACACTCGTGTTTTGTAATTTTGTAAACAATGAAGAATTAATTAACAATAACTTAAATGTATCAGTAGAGCCTACACCTCTCAGCCTTTTTAACCTGTGCGAAGAACAGGTACTTTGGCTAGTATCATTATATGATAACATAAGAATTTAAAGGGGGTGAAAATTTTCCTGTTACAGTTAAAAACAATTACTTTGTTTTACTAGTGGTTCCAGCAGCTAGTGAGTTGGCTCTTTTGATTTGCTTCTTTTTTCAATAATTTGGGGTAGAGGCATAGGTTAAAAGTGTGTAGTTCCTTTTAAAGGACAGTTTACTTTCTGTAAGTGATTAGAGGTGGATTAGGGAGCTTAACCCTTTCAAGAGTGTATAAAAAGTCCTTTGAAGAGAGTATTAAAAGTACAACATTTCAGTATCAAGAGTGTACTAAAAGTACAACATTTCAGTATCAAGAGCGTACTAAAAGTACAACATTTCAGTATCAAGAGTGTACTAAAAGTACAAAATTTCAGTAAGGACATCATTACTAAAATATAAATTTTTCTTTTAATGATAATAAAAAGAAGAAATTCTTTTTATGATTTTTACACTTATTTTTATTAACCCTAGAACTATGAAGCTTTATACCTTTAACTGTAGCCTAACATAAATATAATTTTTTATTTTTTCTTAAAATATTAAGTATTAATAAAAAAAACACAAAACATGCCCCCCCTTAACTATACAATCGTAAAAGAAGCAAAACAGGTATCCACTGCAAATCCAACTAGGCCTACAAATGCCGTCAACTTCCACCCAAGCCGGTCACCGTTTATTTCAGCTACTACCATGGTAGTAGCCTACCATAAGCTAATAAGCTATGGTAGTAGCCCCCACCGCTACTACACCACACATTGGCAAGCCAAATTGGTATTGCTCATGGTCGGGATTCGAACCCTGGCACTTCCGAATGTTTCACTTGTCATCGTAACACCCCAACCACCTCGGCCACCGTGCATAGTCGAAGAGAGGGCTTACTCGTTATAAAACATACTCTAGCGGGAGAACAGTGAACTGTATCAACGATTCCTTTATCAGCTCCTAGAGGGCAACACGATCCAAAGGCGATGGTGTCTTAACAAGTTCACTAAATTGATGAAAGTTGTCTCCACATGCCACTTCTTATTGAATTTGTAAATGTGTTGTGAATTACAGCTTTGCCACTTCTATGGATAAATTAAAAAGTTATTATAAAATTTTTATTTTTCGCTCTCTAAGTCATTTTTTTAGATTTTCATCATTAGGCCTCTGACTCCTCTGGGCAAATCCAAATTGGATGTCATATGACGTCCACATTCCCTAAAGGGATAAGTATTTGTTTAAGTATGGTCCCTAAGATAATATATTTATTACATTTATTTGGTTTATCTTCCAGATAAAAGTGTGTGTCAGAATAAAGAATTTGTGACAGTTAAATTGGCTTTGCAGTATCTTTTACTTTTATTTGTTCCTTTCTAATATATTAGTTCTTTTTTTAAAAGAATATGAGAATATGCGTTTAAGTCATCTATACGGTAGCCTAAAATAATAAAAAGTAATAATAGATCAAATTGCCTTTTATTGACAACAAATATTAAAACTTTGTACATCAAACATGGCATAGTGCCTTCACAGCTAAACCATCACAAGTGTCCACTGACTTGTGTCAAATGACGTCAATAACACTTCAGCTTTAATCTCATCTAGTGAAATTAATAAACTATTTCAAATCAAAATTATTAAAATAATTAGGGGCCTAGGCTAATTAAAAATGTATTGTTTACCTTTACAGTGGTCTTTGTTTGTGGCATCTTCTCGCTGACTTGTTCGAGGATGCCGATGAGTTCATTCTCTCCGAGACGTCCCATGATCTGTCCCCGTTGGGCCATCTGTAACAGCATGTTCTCAACCATACGGCCTTTCTCCGGTTTTCCCAGCATAAGTGTGTTTACTGAAACAAGTAGGCATACATAATATCTACAGCTACCAACAAAACCGCAGACAATAAAAATATTAGTAAAAATTTATTTACATTCATTGTCATCTTGTCATCGATAAATATAAAGATGAAAGCTGAAATGTAATACTTCACACAAAATATTACTTACATCTGGCTCTAGCTGACTGATCTAGAACTTGACTTAGAATAGAATTTTTCATCTCTTCCGTTTCCCTCTTCCTCTCTTCTGCAGCTTTTTGACTTGATGCTCCATCTCCTCCCTTTGAATGAAAAATTAATTTAAATGATGCATTTATTGTGGCAATAGCTAATTTTTGCAGTTAACTAAGCCAATAGCTATAACCACCGTCACATATATTGAAAGGGCATTTAGTGCTAAAAATTCCCTACACTTCTACAAATGGTCACTTTTCTATAAATCAACTACGCCTTGGATATGTAGCAAGGTATTTTCTCATAGATTCTTGCAGAAAACCCTAACTGTATAGCCCAATCTATATATATATACCAAATTTGAAGCTCCAAAGCCTTGTAGTTTTTAAAGATTTTTAAGTTAGCGTCGTTAGGTCGACTATGCCTTTGTAACAACACACAGTTTGCGGCAGACTCACAATGTATGCGGATCACGGTGTCTTATTGCACATTATAGTATACCTTAGCTTTTTCGTGTGCTATGGTGTTAGTTAAACATTATATTGTAAATATATGTTATATATTGTGTAAATATTTATTTGCATTGGACCAAATGTGCAGTAACACTTCCTGCAGTTGTAAAACAAGGAGGTGGCTCTTATGCATGTTTTATAACATGATAAACATCACTTTAAACAATACATATGTATTATATATAGAAAATTGACTCTGAGCCAATTGTAAGCCCCTAAGTCGGCAAAAATTTCTCAGAGAAATGCACAGAGAGCTCCTGAAGTTGTGGTAACAGGCCTCAGTGTTGCCACAAACTCTCATTCATCAATCTAATCTAATTTCATCAATTGCTTAAATTTTAAATGTAAGTGTGCCAAATGAAGCTCCACAACAAGTAGGCTACAACAAGGAAAGGTGTGTGCCTTCTGCCCTCCAAGATCACGGCACATGAAAATACATTTTTGTGGACATTGCATAAATGTCATGTGTGGTGAATACCAAGGGAGAATCTGCTGCAAGTGCCAGAAAAATTAAGATTTGGACGTTAAACTCTTTTAAAACATTGACTCAATGTTCATTTTAAGCGTTTATATAATTGAAAAGATTTTCCCCGTCATTAAAAGAATTATTTATTTATTTAAAAAAAAGTAGTCTGTGAGACTACGCCTTTCTTTCAAATGTTACAATGCTTGGCTCAGGGTGCCTTTGTGTTCTAGGGTTAAACGGTAAAATTAGGCCTACTCCAAATTGAATTTTGTGACTTAAAACATATTTTAAACTGGAACATACAACACCCAGGGAACATGGCTTGCATAATTTCCATTAAACTGGAGTTTTACAATAGATTTAACTTTTCTCAACGCTGACTAAGGCATTTTTGGTTAGGCAGCACTATATAATATATCCTCATAGTATAAGATAATAATAATGATTAAAAACAAATCTATTGAAATAAAAATTGAATAAAATCAAAATATTTCGAAGTTTAAAACTTGAAAGCCGTAACTAAGACAGACCTGAATTCCTCGATCACTTTGTAATTGAGCTAACCTCTTTGCTCTCAACGCTTCCAACTCGGGGTCCGCCATGTTATGTTCTCGACTTATTTTAAATTTTGATTTTGAGACATAAATGCAGTGTTGCCATAACTTCTTGGTTGAGATGGCTTTATGGTTTTAAAGGAGCCGCACTGAAAATGTTTGACCTCAAAGTCGTAGGCAGGTAATAGTGAAGTTAATGGGCACACGTCTCAAGTAGCTTATGTACATTGTGGCGTCAGGGTACCGCAAGGATCAGGAATGGGTCCTCCTGAGCATCATTTTCTTAATATTAATGGATGACTTGCCATGTAACGTTTCGTGTGGTGTGAAAATTTATGCAGATAATACAACTTTGTTTCATAGTCATACAGATTTGTTAGAGTTAGCTTGTCTAAGGAACAGACTTTGAATGAGGCCACAGAGTGGTTTTCCGTTAATGGATTAATGTAAAATGTAGATAAGACTGACAAATTAATCATCTCATTCCGAGAAATGTCAGATAATAAAAATGTAAAGCTTTTAAGTTTGAAAATTGATGACGATTTGTCATGGAGATCACAAATTGAGTCGGTCTGTAAAAGATTGTCAAGGGTGGTATACCTCTTAGGTAGTTTAAAGAGACAAGTAATTGATAGATATTGGCCTATTTCTCTTTCTTTGAAAACATATTAAGATTATTATTTGGGGAAAGGGGTCAGGAATTGAAAATATTGTAAAAATAGAAAAAAATAGTCAGAATTGTTGCTAGGGCCAAAAAAACTTGATCACTGTATACCATGATTTACTGTCTGTCATTAGTTTGTATGCCCATGAAGTGTCAGTCTTAGCAGCGAGGAAAACTATCATTATTTAACTTACATGTAAGCTTGTTTGTATCTACCTATGCCAGATGAATTTGACTATATCAAGATTGTTATTTATAAACTATTTTTTGGGTGCAGTTTAGGTTTGGACAACCCTCACCTAGCCACAAAGACTACTATATTTAACATCCCTGAAGTTAAGGGCTATCTGTATGCCGTGTGACAACATAGGCCTACTGTACCCCTTTATAAAATAAACACGCAAATTTTCTATCGATCAATGCGCAATATGAATATAACGTGTGTTAATGTATCTGCCGCAAAACACTTTGCAGGACTATACTATTTTACGTTAGTTTTTAAGGTGAACTCTATGGAACTACAAACAGAACAAAACAGAAGAAATTAAAAAATCTCAGTCCGTCAGTAAGACCGTCATATAGACATCAACCAAAACACAGTGGCAACGTTATTCTGTGAAGTATTATAGTAATTTTATACACAAGATTTATTTAGAAGTTCCTGAGCGACTTTCAATTGTTAGAGAATTACAACTTGAGAATATCTGGTTGGGCTTTTTGGAATGTTTTAGAAACCCAATCACTCCCAACGTGCAAGGTAATCTCTATAAGGTGGAGTTATACACCTTGTCGGCACAACATGTAATGAAAATGAAATTTGGATGAGTATCTGAACGGATAACTCCCCTCTTTTATTGTTTGAATTAATTCCTGACCGAGAGATCCCAAATTTTTGTAGCCCAAAAGAATAGTCAATTTAAACCCATGTTAGTTTTAAAATTAACACAGTGAGACAATTTGAAATTGGCTTAATGTAATTTTCAGTTTTGATTAAGGTAAATGCATCAGACTATGGAACTAAATAAACTCTTATCCTAACTTATATTAATGGTGCTTCATAATGTACTTGTTAATATGTTATTTAGCCTATAAATGCTGTCATTGAATGATCCTTAAAAGCTATTGTGCTGGAATAAATAACCTTTTGTATTCCAAAACATATTTTTCTCTTTGAGCACATTTTTAACCCTTAACATCCTGGGTGCGGTCTCGCAGACAGCTTGAGTAATTTATTTATTTGAATTTAAGGGTTTCAAAAGATGATGACCCCAGCTATGCCAGGTAGTTGTCCCTCTCCACCACCGTAACCGACCTCTATTGTCACTTTCCTTCCAGTCGTACGTGATAGATTCATGACCCGGCCCATTGTCTTGTGTGTGTGTTTTTTTGACTCGGATTTCGAAGAGATGTTTGAAAACTGGTACGAGGATGCTTTTATAAGTGAGTTGGATTCACTTGAATGGTGAAACCACAATTTTATCGAAGTTTTCAGAACACTAGGCTGACGTATCAACTCCCGAGCATGTATCCGTCGAGTACTGGGAGTAGAGGAACCTAAACCCGACACTGTTGGAGATAGGCTGAACAAAAGAAAGACATACTTGAGAGGATAGTTATTTGTTATTTGAAGCCGGTAGTCCCGAAGGATTAGCGGGTTCGGGACACTTAGAATCATCGGTCCACCTATGACTTCACTATACATATGATCCAAAGAAGATAAGAAAAACTCACATAGTACATTTCAAATAACTTATTAGATTGATAAAATGATTTCCTACAGTAAAAAGTAATTTTAAATGTTTTTTTTTTAAAAAGGCGGTCTGTGAGACCGCATCCAGGACTGAGTGTAACAAAAAGTTCACCCAGTACGTTAAGGGTTAAAAGAGTTGTACACCATATTAGAAATGTGCAGATATGTTAATTTATTTATCTACATAAACATGTTAAAGCAGCTATTTTAGAACTATATCATCGACCTAATATGCCTCTGTAGATTTGACTCAAAAGTATCAAATTATAAAGCGCATATTTTCTGCTACTAGACACGGTTCTTTTTTTTGAAAATCTTATTGCGATTGCACATCTAGTAAAATATTTTATTTATTTATTGGATGAATAGATCTATTATGTAGTCATACCCCTTACTGACTTATGGTGGGGTTCGAGATTCAAACTAGTTTGGTCAAACTAAAAATAAATTTTTAACCTTATAACGTTTTTTTGAGGACATTGTTTTCATGCGTATATTTGTACGCGTTTTGGTATTTTTTTATTGTTTTGATGGGGAATGGTCCAAACCTCGTTCTTGTTTACTATCTAACATCGACCTGTTGTTGTTAAGAGGCTTCATTGATTAATAGCCCAATAATATAAACTGAGTCCAGAGTCAACCCTTGCAGGATTCGATCCAGTGACCTTAAGTTTTGAAGGTGGTCACTACAATTACTCCACCCAGTTAAAAAATTATTACCAGTACCCTGTTGATAAGCATTTTACTCTACAATTAATTAAATGTATGAAATCTAGTTAACATTTAGCCTATGTATTTTTTATTTTATTTCTAAAATTCATTAGTTGGCTAATCCATTATTTCATTTGTTCATTATACTTAAACTTATATCAGGTTTTAATTTGTTGTTAATAACCTATTACTGATAAAGTTTGACAGCTGATAATTCTCAAGCTTATCATATCTCAGACAAATTTATGAAAAAATATTGTTCTATTTTCTTGTCAATGTAGGATAATTAATGTTTTTTATCTTTGAATCCAAAATTAAGTAACACACAGAAAATGTATACTTTAAAGAGTCTCCTCCACTTTATATAGTATTCAGGAGTTGATAATCTTTCTCCACTGTTTCTCACATTAATATTTATTAAGTACAGATATCAAGTTATGCGCGGACATTGTTTCATCTCATTGTCGACACTTGATTTTAATCTTGGTTTTTTAAGATTTGGGAACAATACATTGTTTATGCCAATGTTATTATTATTTCCACTGACCATTGAAGATGTGTTTTGTATCTTACCAACTCTGCTGACATTTACTAGTTACCATGCGATTCTGAACATTGCTCACATTGCTTTCATTCGACCAGTTACCATGTTATGTTCCTTTGCAACAATTAATACTAAAATACCATTAAAGTAAGACCTAGAATTTTCTTTTACTTACAGAAACTTTAACCTTACTCAGGAAGTTTTAAAAGGCACAAGAGGTAGGCCTAAATCATATTAGGCTCTTATTATTAGAAATATAATTATATTGCCAAAGACATATTTTTACAATTTTGTTGATTATATTGTTAATAGTGGCAAATACGTCTGTTCCTGATTCTTTTCAAAAAATATCTATATACGTCTATTTCATCTAAAATCACAATGTCTGAAAATTGATCATTGGTCATCGCGTAGTTTTTGAAAACCACCGCGGTACATGTGCCGAAAACTGTGCAGGACATTCCAGAAAATCATAAAACAGTAGTCAATATAATACATATTTTAACAATTTCCCATATTAAAGCTGGTATAGCCTAGAGATATTTCGTGTTGGCCCTGCTCCTGTAGGATCTGGAGGAAATTAACATGCACATCCAAATACAAGCACAATTACAGTTAGAACAATCTAGTGAAAATGTGAATGATTGCATGAACTCTAGTCTGTGGAGAAATTATAGTACCCCCTATAAATACTCTATATTTGCTTACACTCAACTATTAAATAAAATCTACAAAAACTGGAGTCATAAACTGCATCTCACGCCAGTGCTGAAAACCTGTAATAACTACAATAAATGATTTATTGATCCTCTCCCAAAAAAATGTGCATGTGGTTAAATAACCATCCACATGAAAAGCATTACAAATTATTACTACTAGAAAATAATGAAATAGATATGTGGTTTAAAGTTTCTATTTTCTGCAAAGTGATCTTGTTGTAGTTATTACGACTACAGCTGTTTCGTGCTGCTAGAGCCTTGTCTTTAGGAACGTGACCAACCATCAATCATCCCCTGCCGGGCATTGCATACCTGTTGTGTAAATAGTTTTGTGTTCTTGATATATTATGTTAATATGTAGACAATTAAATGTACCAAAGACTTGAAGATAAGTTTTAGCAGCATGAAAAAAACTGTAGTCGTAACAACTACAAAAGAATAATTTGATTAAAAACAGGCACTTTAAACAATCATTTATGTTTATTTAATGGTCAAAAAGGCTATACACAATAAGGTTAATGTGGAGATCTAAGAATGAAGAGCTTAGAATAAATTTAACATGAAATAACTAATAGAAAGAAAATACTGTTTCCCTACTTAGTGGGGGAAAAACTTACAAAATTATTTTCTAAATTTGGGGAGTATATGATTCATTCTTTGCTGGCATGAAGATCTATAGTGTCTTGTATAGGCAATTGTTAGAATGGTTCCCAAAAAAGAACATTCCTCGAAGAGAAAGATAAAACTTGCTATACCTTACCTGGTTGAAAATTATTCTATTGAATCTATTCTAATTGCAAATTATAGAATAGGCCCTAATGTAATTTAACACTGGAATAAATTAAGTTATTATAACAATTCAAAGACCGTTCAAAATAGCAGAGCTAAATTGAATCAGGAACCGAGAATAAAAAAAACTCCCATTATTTCCAGGGGATGTTCAAGGAAGATGGACCTTTTGACAGCACAGAAACTAGTGTTTGAGACACTTCAACAAGCAGCCAGCCAGAACTCTGAAGTACTCAAACCTGCAGAACAGAAACTCAAAGAATGGGAGACTGTGCCCGGGTTTTACACCATACTCTTTGTAAGTAATTTGTTATGTTTAGGTTATATTTATTACTTATCTCATGAGAGAAAAGTAAAAACCTTGAATAGTTTTTGACTTCAAGGAGAAAAGGGGTCAGGACAGAAAATGTTGGTGGCTTGAGATAGAGGAAGCTCTTCAAAAATTGGCTAATAGGAGAATACATTGAAAATAGGGGTGGAGTGGCATGAATAGTAGAAATTCGGGGGGGAGGGAAGAGAAAATTATTTTTTATTTTTTTTTAAGATCAGACCTCATGACCTGGATATGCTACGCAGCTTTATAGCTTATTGTGTACTCTCTTCTACAGGACCACTCTCTGTCAAATTCATTGTAATTCTTCTGACAATGTTGCTCTGTCTATATAGGTTGCCATCGGCTGTCGGGCTATTAATTAACAGTCCTGTCTAAGGGCAATGTCAGCCTTAGTCAGTAACAAGACTACAAGATCACCACAATCATCCTACACTTATTTCTCATACATACTTGGCTTAAAATACCCACCTGGGTAGGTTGCCATTTCAATAATCTAATCTAATCTAATCTATATACCTGGTATTTTCCCCAATGCTCATTTGGGTGGGGTTTGGAGTTCAGAGATAGGTGCTCTCTAGAGCTTAGAGTCCCCAGTCAGAAAACTGACCAGCTTGCGCAAATCTCTTCTGTTCTGGCTTAGGGCCACTGTTGCAATTGACTCTGTCAGTACCTGCATCAGCATTTTAGCCTGAAAATTTCACTCTGTTCTTCTCCAGTGCCTATAGTATTTTTTTTTGACACCACACTCAAACAGTACAAGGCTAAGATGTCCCACAAGTTGGTTTTTGGCACCTATGTTTGCACATCTGCCGTTGTACCCTGGCATTCAAAATAGTGCAACTATTGGTTCTCACAAGCATTTTCATGGCTTGATGATAGTCCTACACTGCCTTGTTTTCCACTTGTTGAGTTGAAGTCTGTAGCCTGTCAGTGCCATCAATGCAGCGCTGCTGTCAGAGCCTATGTGAATTACGTGGCCGTTAATACTTCTCTTCAACAAGTCCTAGCAAACTCTGTCAGGGCTATCGCTTTGGTTTGAAATACTGTGGCCAGTTGTCAAAAGCTTATGCTTAATCATAGAGTTTGGAACACCTCTTTGTCCAGTTCCAAACGACCTTTCGGATCCATTCATTTAGACTAGCTCCTCACTTTCCCATTCTTCTCTGCCAACAATGTTGACCACATCCGTGATCTGACATCACCTCCATGATGTCCATCCACAGGATGTCTTCGATCTTCTTATGGTCACTGACAGTGTTATACAGCTGTGCGTTGGTTGTCACTGCATCTAATTCTGTAGACTGCAATAATTACTTTCGCCCTGATAAATATATCAAGAGGTGGAAGTTTTAGAACAACTTTCATGGATGCAGTTGATAGTCCCTTCACAGACCCAGTGATCGCTATACTTGCCAATCTCTACACTTTTGTAGGCTTTTCATAGAAGTGATCTGTTAGACCTTGGGTCACCATACACCATCCCAAACACCATCATCAGTGTCACAACCCTGGTTCATCATTTGTCGGGTAAGACCCCATGTACAATCAACTGCATTTCTCAACATCATAAGTGTGGTCTGAGCACAGTTTGTGTCATGTTTCAGATGACGGTTTCAGGTGAGCTTATAATTCAATCACCCCAAGATACTTGAACTCCCTCTCAACCAGGATTTGGTTCCGAATAGTATAGGTTTCCGATATTGACATTCCACTTTGGGTGTATAGGACCATCACGTTTTTGAAGGGATTCACTTTCACTGCTAAACCCTCTCCATGACACCATGTTTCCACAATGAACCAATTCCTCAGCATGAGTTCAGGTATACGTTCAAGTGCTTGCCTTCAATGAATGTCACTAAATCGCCAGTATATCCTCTGTGAGAAGTCCATCAACTACCAGCTATTAAGATTTTTACTGTGGATATTTTCCATCACGATTTTATGTAAAACTAAGTTTTACGATGTTTTGGGATCTGGAATTTGATCCCGTCCTCAGGTGAACTAATATCTAAAACATAACACAACTAACACATAATCCGGACTAAGCCGGTATAAAGCTGAAAACATAAAAGTTTAAAGCAGTAAAAAAACTTAAAAACAAACCATTAACTAACCAGGGTTGTGACACTGATGATGGTGTTTGGGATGGTGTATGGTGACCCAAGGTCTAACAGATCACTTCTATGTGACGAGTGTAGTATGATGTGTGTAATGGATAGCGATCACTGGGTCTGTGAAGTTTTTTGCTGCTTTAAACTTTTATGTTCTAAAACTTCCACCTCTTGATATATTTATCAGGACTAAAGTAATGATTGCAGTCTACAGAATTAGATGCAGTGACAACCAACGCACAGCTGTATAACACTGTCAGTGACCATAAGAAAATGTCCGCAATAAAAATAGATATAACATAAATCCACCATCACCAATAATGAATTTTAAACAAAGAACCACCAGCTCTTACAAACTCGGTGACAAAATGCCAACTCTCTCACATCGCCACACAGAGATTTTTGCTTGACTTTAAATATTACGGGAATAGTTAGAAAGGATGTAATCTAAACTTTCAAACCTTTCAGGCCCAAAATACAGGCACCCGCTGCAGGAGAATTTCAATTTTTATTTTGATTTGATTTAACATTGTAAACTAAATTAAGTGTATTTTTCAGGATATTTTTTCAGCTCAAAACGTGGATGTTAATGTCAGGTGGTTGGCTGTCCTGTGTATTAAAAATGGAATTGAGAAATATTGGAGGAAAAGTGCTGTCAAGTAAGTCAATCTCTTTACGAAAGATGTTAATCGTTCATATCTGATAATTATTTTCAGTAATCTTCTAACGTCTGCACTGGTGAATGTACTCATTTGAACTTAAAACAAAATAGCAATCAATCGTATGGTACTTATAGAGCCGAATCCAATCAAGTGGTTCAAAGTCCTATGAAAACACAAGGTGTACTGCTTTTTTTATACTACTGGGTATGTAGCACAGTGCCTTATAAAGTAACGTAAGACAGTCAATTCTGTGTGGTAGTCTACCACTCTTGAAAGTCCCATATGGCTGATTGCTGTTTTTTTGTCAGAGGTTTTCGTAGAAACTCATAAAAAATCAGAGAAACCGTGTAGTAAATGATTTTTTATATTCAAGAAGCATTGTCTTCAATCAAATCCCATGTTTTGGAGCTGTCTCAATCAAAGTGGAAAGAAGTGCTTTGAAAATTGGTTCTTCTGAATGGAATAATACATTGATCTCCATACACACTTTGAAAACAATAAATCCATTAGTTCATTTAAATTTTTTTGTTAGGCCAGAAATAGAAATAGCAACCCTGAAGTAAAAATTTACCAAGCCATTAAAACTAATTGTTTTAAAATTTGAATAAAAAAGTTGTAGTCATTAAAAGTCCTAATACCTTCAACATATTTTTTCAGTGGAATCCCAGAGGAAGAAAAGGCAGCGATCAGACAAAAGATAATATCTAATTTTAATGAACCTATAAATCAAATCGCCATCCAATTGGCAGTAACAATTTCAAAAATAGCGAGGTAAGTTAAAACTAAGCGTATTTATTTGTTTGTAAGTTTTTAAATTACCACAGTAAATTTGGTGAAATGTAATATCTTTTTCTTCCACAATACTCGAGGGTCCTTAGGCTCTGTTGATACACGTTGTAGCTAACCTAACCAAACTCTCTATAGGTTGGACTGGCCGAGGGATTGGGCTGCGCTGATGCCAACGCTGATGACCGCTGTGAAGGTGCCTAACCCTCTGGAGCAGCATCGAGCTTTGCTGACTCTGTACCACGTCATCAAAGCTCTCAGCTCCAAGCGGTTGACTGGCGACCGCAGGATCTTCAAGGAGCTGACCGCCAGCGTGTACGACTTTGTCCTCCGCTTGTGGGAGGAGCACATGTGTGTGGCTGTGAACCAGGTGGGATGATCTGTTGGTTGTTTAAGGTAACACATGAACCACTAGCCTTTTTTTGACCTGAAGCGCAGAGTGCAGGTCACTTGCAATCACTCATGGTAGTCACCTGGTTTCATTGTAGATGTACAGCTGTAGCGGATTAAGGTTTTTGTTACTCTTGATATTGGTTTGTCTGATGTTGAGTAGATAGAAAAACATTTTGTTTAATTGTACACTTCCTAACAATTCCTGGGTTGACATGAAAAAAGAGTTAGTCTCCAAACTAAATGTACAAAATACAAGGTTAGTCAAGTTAGTTCTAGGGTTTTTCATGAGTCATGCTGGAAAGTCATAAAAATTATTGGAGCGTGCTTGATTGTTATTTGCGGTATACAGTAGAACCTCTTCAATCCAAACTGATTGGGAGGGGGGGTAGTTCGGACCATGGAATAGTTCGGATTACAGAACATATTGGTTTTTTACATAACAATAGCCAAAACGTAGATGGCTAAAATGGATCGTAATTGTTACAGGAAAAGTGCAAAATGCCTTATAAAGTAAAATACAGTGTAAATTTAATACAGTAGTAAACATAGTGAATAAACAGTACTGTACGTTACAGTAGAAACAGTTACGGTGCATATATCAATAAATACAGTATACAATAAAGAACTGCTGTACTGTGTATAGAGTACAGCAATAAGCTAATCAGACAAAGTCGTTAAACTAATTGTTAAAATAGTCACTCCATTGAACTAATGTCAAAATGCGTTTTTTGGCTGCGAAGCTGTGAATTTTTCTTTAAGACCATCAATTGCGGTAAACAGCATTCGGACTGATTTTCTTACCAGTTCATTGTCGTCATGCAGTAAACACATCGGCATGGGACGGTCTAGAAGAAGCAAACGTTTCTTCATCATCACTGCTGTCATCAGATTTATTTTCCTCGGTGACGACGGAGAGAATCTCATCTTCACTATAAATTTGGTATCCTGGTAACACATATGTAGTTCTCTGTGACAACGGAGAGCGACTGAGTGCGAAAACAGTAATGTACACTGTAGTGTAGTGAGTGGGGGAAGGGAGAGGGCATTGTCTTCGTTTCACGCACAGTCCATATAGTGCGTTCAATGAAGGACGTCGTCGTCGGCCGTGTAGCCCGTTCGATGAAGGATCGCCGCTTCCGCTCACTGGTGGCCTTAAACGGCTCCCGCTGCAGCGTTCGGATTAGTGGACATCCGGATTAAGGGGGTTCGGATTCAGGGGGTTCGGATTAAAGAGGTTCTACTGTATTGTAGGGATATACAGTCCTCTAAAGAAACAGTTGTTATTTTCCTTGTGTCGTTAGTAAGTACGTCCCAACAAAACATATAATCCCATTTATGCATTTAAAAAAAAATTAAAATTGGGTTTATTTACAATACTTTAGATACATTTTACTCATAAAAAAAGTTTAATACATTTATGTAACGGTATTTTTGACTGGCAGAAGAATGATAAGCCTATTATTTAAGACTTTCTATAGACCGACTCACAACTTTCTTCTTGGGTAAACCAGTCTTATCAATATGCAAAAGTACTGATAGGAACGAAACTTATTTCTTGGGGAATAATTTAAAAATCATTGACAGTTGTTTTCATCATGAATCAAAAATAAAATTTTTTCCTCAATTTTACAAACACTCCTAATCTCAGAATTAGTGTAGTTTTAATTAGCATGAGTTAGAGATGTCATGTGTATGGACATCGCCACCTGACCTACGATCTAAATTAAGATTTTAGTTTTGGAAAATCCAATTTTGTTATTAAGGCTCTTGTGTGAAGAGATTTAAATCCCTCAATCCAAGCTTTAAACAGTGACCTTTAAAAAAAGAAAGAAAGCACTAATGCACTGCTGACCGATTCCCAAATTAAATGACCTAAGATTTACTAGCCGTTCGGCCATTGGATTTTTTAAGATTTTGGATTTTTGGATTATGGAGCCTAAATCCTTTCTGAACCTCTTTAAAGTAGCCGTTCATTATACTATTATGCAGGTTGCGTAATATGCAGGGTTGCAGTTTGTTACAAAATATAGTTTTTTTAAGTATTGAGCTGAACATTAAATGTTAAGGTAAACAGTAAATAAATGGAATTATTTAAAGTAAATAAGAAAATGATATGTTTGATTTTCAGCTTCAGACGCTATCAGGTGACAACAGTACACCCAATAAGAGTTTGGAAAATGCAATCCTCTAAAGAAACAGTTGTTATTTTCCTTGTGTTGTTAGTAAGTACGTCCCAACAAAACATATAATCCCATTTATGCATTTAAAAAAAAATTAAAATTGGGTTTATTTACAATACTTTAGATAAATTTTACTCATAAAAAAAGTTTAATACATTTATGTAACGGTATTTTTGACTGGCAGAAGAATGATAAGCCTATTATTTAAGACTTTCTATAGACCGACTCACAACTTTCTTCTTGGGTAAACCAGTCTTATCAATATGCAAAAGTACTGATAGGAACGAAACTTATTTCTTGGGGAATAATTTAAAAATCATTGACAGTTGTTTTCATCATGAATCAAAAATAAAATTTTTTCCTCAATTTTACAAACACTCCTAATCTCAGAATTAGTGTAGTTTTAATTAGCATGAGTTAGAGATGTCATGTGTATGGACATCGCCACCTGACCTACGATCTAAATTAAGATTTTAGTTTTGGAAAATCCAATTTTGTTATTAATGCTCTTGTGTGCAGAGATTTAAATCCCTCAATCCAAGCTTTAAACAGTGACCTTTAAAAAAAGAAAGAAAGCACTAATGCACTGCTGACCGATTCCCAAATTAGAATAAATGACCTAACATTTACTAGCCGTTTGGCCAATGGATTTTTTAAGATTTTGGATTTTTGGTTTATGGAGGGAGGGCCTAAATCCTTTCTGGACCTCTTCAAAGTAGCCGTTCATTATACTATAATGCAGGTTGCGTAATATGCAGGGTTGCAGTTTGTTACAAAATATAGCTGAAATATTAAGCTGAACATTAAATGTTAAGGTAAACAGTAAATAAATGGAATTATTTAAAGTAAATAAGAAAATTATATGTTTGATTTTCAGCTTCAGACGCTATCAGGTGACAACAGTACGCCCAATAAGAGTTTGGAAAATGCAATGTTGGCTTTGAGGATTCTTACGAAGCTGACGATCCATGGACTGAATAAACCCCACGATTCCCCGGAAGCCAACACATTCCTGAAATTAGTTTTTGAGAGGGCGAAAACAATGCTACATTGCAGTAAGTGGATCAACGTAGCTTGGATAATTGTTCAAGTTTTAACTCTAGAATTGGAAAGCCTTAATGAAGTGGCAGGTAGAGGCACCCGTCATCAAGCCGTTGACGTCTTCATCACTTGCCATTTGGGAGCTGCTATTTGAACTAATAATGGAGTTCTCTGTTTTGCTGGTAATGTGTGTTTCATAGCCAGTTAAGACTAAAGTCAGACGGTGGTACTTTGGTCTAGTGATACAAGGTGTTCGCTCATGAGTGAAACATTTTAAGTCAATCGTAACTAGGCATACACGGTTCGAATCTTGACCAGGAGCAATCTCAATTTGACTAGCAAATGTGTGGAATAGTGGGTGGAGGGCTCAACTAAATTAAATGGTGACTGGCTTAAGGGGAAGTTCATGGCATTTGTAGGCTTAATCCTCTCACAATCAAACGACCCAGATTGACTTGGGGGAAAATCGCCAATAAAAACATCAACATGGGACTTGCTACTCCCTTGTTTGTTTTAGGAACTATTACAACTTTTGTTGAGGTCTAGCTTGCTTCTTGAAAACTATGTAGACTTTTAATAGCAATCACAGTACATTGTTGTTTGTATTATTTTTATTTTTAGACTTGTTTACAAGTAGCTGATCATGAATAGTGGCGGAACCCGCTGCGCTTTACCATTTTATGACATTGATCACAGACAAAATGACTACTAAATATTAATATTGTTGTTAACAAAAAATGTACCTCCAGATCTACCATTTTTGTCTGTCCTCTGGTGTTGGTCAACTTTTGACGATTCACATTCTCGATATCTAAGATTATTTATTTGAAACGATTACTCATTGTTTGGTCTAAGATTTCTCAAATTATTAATAGGATAAAGGCCTACCTTACCAATCTAGTACATGTTGTCCTAGGATCTATTTTCAAGTCGAAATTGCATTGTCGGCTAGAAAGTACATGAAAATAGTTACAATCAATAAAACATTTACAAAAAAATTGAAATTTTGTTTTGAAAGAAAAAATATACTAGATTGTTAAGATAAACCTGCTAAGATGTTGCTGATAACATACTTAATGTAAAATAATATATTATGTTAAAATAAACCCCTTTAAAATGAAGTGGACCTGGTTTTTTGCAATCTACAGTTTTGTTTTGTGTCTAGGAACGTCGACGAAAGGGGAATTGACAACGCAGGTGGAACGTTGCATCATTAAGTTGACCAAGGTGCTGCTCTCTGTGCTGGAGAACCATCCGCTCTCGTTTGTCGAATGCCTTCCCATGACCCTGACCTTCACCGTGCACTATGCCTTCACGCCTGAGGGTGCTCCGCTGCTGTTCGAACGGTTCCTCATTCAGTGCCTGAACCTGCTCAAGGGCATCCTCCTGTGCCCCGAGTACAAACCCGCCAAGATCATAGAAGGTCAGTGACAGTAACCCACAGCATTTTGGATTAAAAAGGATTTATTATTCAAATTCAAAATTTTTCCAACATTTAACACATTGAACCATAGAGGCTGAAAAAGGTTATGTTGCTGAATACTGGGAATATTTTTAATAAATTAAAAAATTCATAACTTTTTAGAGAATTTCCGAAAGGGAAAAAGCTATTACCGTAGGTCTCATGGGAAAACCTAAGCCTGGGATTACGTTACTTTTTCATTTTGAGTTGCCCAGAGGAAAAAAGACTATAGTCGTAAATGATTTTTAAAACTAAAAAATTATCAAGTTATAAGGATAAAAAATTATACATATATTTTATTGAATACAAGTCATATTTTAACCTAATCCTCTGAGCTCGGATCGAGTATTTATACATTGCAGACCACTGTTTGTACAAACAAAAATTTTAACTGTAGTAAATTTGCACATTTTTTCATATTTTAATCCATACAAAAATACATTTAAATTTATTTATTACCAGAGAATAAATTCACAGCCACAATACACGAAATAATTCTAAAACTAATATACCACAACACAGGTTGACTAAATATGGGTCTTCTCACAGAGGCAACTGTATTAAATTTTATAACAAACTAGATAAGTCTGCTCGAATTGTATCTTTTAATATTTTTAGGAAGAAAAATTTGCAGTGGCTATCAGTCAATCCTTTTTATTCTACTGACAAATTCTTAAATTGTGAGGTTGACTTAGTGTTTTTAATTTAGTTTCCTTTTTGTATAAAATAAATTGTCTAATTACTTTTATAGAATACCGTAATAATTTAAGATTTTTAATAGCAAATTTCTGATTTGGAGAGTTTCTTTATAACGGAATTGTGACTATGCTTATTTCACTGTATTGTAGTTAACAGCAATAAAGCATTTGTATTTGTATAACTTCTCCTGTGCACTCGGATGTCCAGCTGTACTGGTCATCACCATTATTCTTGCCAAGTCGAATTAATTTTACATGAGCTGTCCCCACCGCTCGGATGGCCAGTAGTACTGGACGAGATTAAATCCGAGTTGCGGTCGGAAGACCAGCTGTACTGACCACTAAATATAATCATCTGTTTCTTTTTTGGATATTAAGTGCTAGGTTTGGGATGTGCTGCAATCTTTCAAGAAATTAATGAACTAGCGAATCAGATGAATTCCTGCTTCTAAAACCATACATGTGTAGGAAATCAAGATTATGCTTAGTAGGTTGTTCTGTTGTTCTACTGTTGCGTTTACTAAGAAGTGGTGATATTTAATGCTAATAACAGCTGGGTTTTTTGTTAATAAATGTACATTTTATTAATTCCTCAGTTTAACTTGTTGAAAGACCGAAAGAGATGTTAGGCCTGTGTTTTGCGTTTTTATTCCCTGACAACTAGAACTGCACTGAAAAACAATGGTGAGTGTTGCCCGAAAAAGATAAACATGACAATTACTGCCCTGAAGACATCATTTCATTCAGAAAGGAAAACCTACAGCGTTAATTTGAGAGAAGTAGAAAGGGTTTTGGTATACAGCGCAATGCACTAAGACTCCCGCAGAGTCACATGTCAACTACTAATAAATTTTTGAGAGGAAAGGGACGTTACTGTAACTCTATCAGATTTTCATATCACGCCACGATTTCTGACCAATGCATCCTGTATAGGCTGATGTTGGTATCGACCAAAATCATATGATATGTTTCTCCCTCTCTCTCTCACAAAGATTATTCATGCATTATTGAATTTCTCTAATATTAACTAGAAATATTTATACATTTAACCTAATTTAACGGCATATTTACTCTAATTACTGTATGAATATAAACAGCTAATGGATACCCAACACTTGTGGTTACAGAAACAAAAGAGCCTGACACGCTGAGAGCTCATCAGATCAAGATGGCTTTCTTCGAGACGGCCACACTGAACATGATGTGCCGCAAACTCATAACGCACTATTTTCTTCTAACTCCTCAGGACCTGCAGCAGTGGGACGGCGATCCTGAGGGCTTTGGTATGTAGGCCTATTGCAAACTTATCAAGCTTAAACAGATTGAGAAATTTTCAAACTATTTTAAAATAAAAATAAATACTAATCAGTATATATAATACATGAAGTGTTTTATTATTGCAAATGCTAATTATAATTTATAAACCTTATCTGATTTTGGTATCTATAAAATCAATGTAAATTCAATCAATGGTTTGTAGTTTACAATGAGATATTATATTCTCAAAATTATTCAAACAAGTTAACCCTTTAATCGCTGTGTCACCCAGCACTGGGTTTTGTTACGCACATCGGTGGGGCTCCTCGTATATTTAAGGTTATAAGCGGCTACAATGTATCTTACAGAGAAGCAATAAGCAAATATAATCACTAGGCTGCAGCACTAACCAGACTGTTCAAGACATTAGTAAAATAGTATGAATAACCAAATTTAAGCTAAGATACTAGAGATACCTTTTATACTTTTTAACTGAAATGGTGACCTAACCAGGTAGGTATTTTAAGCCAAGTATGAATGAGGAATGAATGTAGGATGATTGTGGCGCGATCTTGTAGTCTTGTTACTGACTAAGGCTGACATGTTCTTTAGACAGGACTGTTAATTAATAGCCCAACAGCCGATGGCAACTAATGGACCTACAGTTTAACGTGGAATCCGAACCACGGCCTCTGAGTTACGAATTGGTCTAATTATGAGGATGATCTTTGTGGATTAACGTAGTATTCAATAGTGCGGACGTTAATCCACACAAGAGAACACCACATCCACCGACCATCTCTCACAACTATCCACAATTCGTGACCTCTAAGTAGCTGGATTACAGGAGATGTCAAGGTCCCAGTCAATACTACCAAAGCAGGCAGCTGATAACTAAAAAAGTTACCTGGGCTTGGTGGTTTCTGGTTGCATGAGATATTTCATTTGTAGCGCTTAAAGGGTTAAATAGTATATCGTATTACATTAGCCACTGGCTAAGACACAAATGGTCATATATTCATTCCATCTACCAAGTATTCCTAATCACATACCAAATATGCTTCCCTCCTTTTCTAAAAAGTTTTAGACTCTGTTAGAAAAACAATAAGAGAAAATTTAATAAGATTTAAAAAGAGTTAGTAAAACCTCACTAACTCAACACCCGGTAACTCGACAGTTCTTATAACTCGACAGTCAACTGCTGACCTGTTTTATAACACCTTTATCTTAAAGTACTTGTGCGGTCAACATTTTAAGGTCACTTGGCGAGCCGAGATGGACAGTTCATCTGTTGCACACCTTGCTGTTCAATTATTTCAGAACAGATTATATCAGAACAGTTATTTTTAATTCTTGAATATTTAAAATTTACTCAAAGGTTGTTTGTTTAGTCAGTATACCACAATACTCATTTAAGAATTGTATTGTAATAAATGTATATATGAAACTTGAGTCTGTTACTTATTAATTAATTAAACTTCATGAAAAATATCAATGTTCTGCATAACTCAACAACCCCGTAACTTGACAATCACTAAGTCGACCTAGTGTCGAGTTAGTGAGGTTTTACTTTACAACATACAAATGAAAAAAATTATTCATTCAAATACTCTACACACTTTGAACTTTTGTAAATGACAGTAAGTGACATTTTTTGGATATAAATGAAGAATTTACATAGTTATAAATTACTATTGATTGTACTTAATAATTATGTAAGAAATTGTAATCAGGTTTGGGACATTGTAAAATTACAACATTGAAATTGTTTTACAGTAACAGATGAAGGTGGAGAGTGCTGGAAGTACAGCTTGAGGGTAAGAATTTATTTTATTTTTTATTTTAACACACTTTTTCCTGAGGTTTGCAGGAATTTCCGTACTCCTAACCCCAACATATAAGCTGAATCTTAGCCAATGTGGCTCTTATCATGCTTAGGGGATACAGTTTATTATTGCAATGTAAAATTGGACCATGGCGCTACCTGTTGGAGCCTTCAAGAACAGTGTCAAATTAAATTTTTTCACCGCACATTGTCATAAACTGTCTGTCATTCGGTAAGCCAGGGTTTTTATATATTGGCCACATTGGCAACGGCTCCAGATATCTCTGAAATCTGAGATGGAAGGCACTGCTGCGTAAAACATATCTTAAGGCGTAAATTATGAGTTAAAGTGTTGCGCGTGAAAAGCTCATTTAAATAGGTAATATACTTTTCAATTACTTAATTTTGAAAATCTAAAATTAGATAAGTATGAGTAAATTAGTAAGAGCAAATGAACAATTTGGTAGATGATTTGTAAAAATTATATTTTTTCCGAGTTTTCTAGTCTAATTTTTGACTTAAGAAATTCTGCAACTAAAAATTGTCCTAGTATTTATTTATCTGCAAACATCCTAGTTTAGTAACTTCTATGACACAATAATAAAGGTGTTAACTAACTAAAAACATATTGATTGTTTTCATGGAATGGTTGGTAACATATTAAAATAATAAATGAGAATTGCAAAATTTTTTTACTTTAATGAGTATTATTTTTAAAAGAAAAACCTCTTTTTGACTAGATCATAATTCATCAAAGTAGAACAATTCTAGCCTCAGCCACCTACTGGGTCTTAGTTGATATTTCAAAGTCATAGCTTCTGTCATAAAACACCTAAGTTAAATTATACCACACAATAATTCTCCACATGTTATTGTACATATCAGATATTTGGGCTCTATCAAAACAGTGTGAAAAGAAGTTGGTAGTCTTTGACAATAAGATTATAGGGTACGGTACAAGAAGAATTAGGTTGGATCTTGAAAAACAGAGAACTAAGATTAGCACTACCCAGATATTGTAGCTAGGATGAAAAGCAGAAGATTGAAATGGGCAAGACATGTGTTGAGGCAAGAAGATACGTCCATTATTAACCCTGGGAGTGACAAAGCGACATAAAATGCTGATCACAGGTTGCTGTGGGAAGTGGCAGGCGACATAAAATGTCGATTGAAGTAACATCTTTTTCTATTACATTTTAAGTAGGGGTGTGCGAATGCTCGAATCATCAAGTTTTTTTCAAGCTTTTTAAAGTTCGGAAAAGCTCGAAATTCGAGCAATGCTGTTGTCAAGTAAAAACTCCTAATTTACACAGTAATTTTCAATAACTCTGTTCATACGGCAGTTTTTAAATCTGTAAGCGTGATGAACTCACATAGAAGGAAAAAGTATAGCTGATACTTATTTTAAGATGTGTAAGAGTGAGAAGCGAAACAGACGACAATGTTTTTAATCAGATGAAACTCGACCAAGAAACCAGCTGTAGCGCTGCCGACTCAAAATTATCGTATACCGGTACTTCCAGATTAATACAGAGTAAGCGTAAAAGGAGTAGTATGATCAGACACTTGTTACATAAAGAAAAAGTAGACCTACGTTTTATTTAATATATTCTACAATTGATTATTTTGCCTAATTCAAATAATTTTAGTATTCTTTGTAGGTACATTCAAAGAAAAATACTAATAATCAAAATTGAATAGTATTGAATTAAATCATAGTTAGTTAATAGTTTAGTTTTAATAATAGCTTCTTTTCGTCATCAACTGATTATTTGGTAGACTAAGACTCCTATGGAATAGCCAGTTGCTGAAATACTTACATTAGGAATCAACACCAAGGTAACCGGAGAGAGAAAAGTAGAAAGGCATTGTTGGCGAGGCCATAAATCTATTTAGCTTCAATGGCCACGGAGGTAAATAAGTAAAATATAATTAGTCAACAATTTTCCTGTTTAACTTCATCAAATGGGATAATTTAGTGTCATTTGCTTTAGCCTTGCACGGAGACGCTGTTTGTGGGCCTGTTCCACGACTTCCGCACGACGCTGAGTCCCCTGCTGCTACAGCTGATCACAGAGAACCACACGCTGGTGGACCCACACAACCTGGACGCCATCTTGGCCAAGGACGCCGTCTACAATGCCGTGGGTCTAGCTGCGTTCGATCTGTACGATGAGGTGATTTTTGGATTGTAATGTTACCTTTAAAATACAAAGATTGAATACAAAAAGGAATATTTTGAGCATAATATTAAGATAAGTAGTAAACATTATATCATAAATTGTACTTCACTTATCATTAATTATACAAGATCCCAATAAAAAAGGGAGTTGCAGAATATATGTTTTTTAACACATTCTCTACCGACTGTCAACTATAGTTGACACCAGATGGTCTGTCAGAGCCCTAAGCTGGTGGTCAAACTTCCCCCTGAAACTATGTAACAGAAGTAAAATTTACCCAGAGACCAAACTTTAAGATTTTATTATGAATTAGGTTGTAAATAACAGTAATTTACATTAAACCAGCAAGAAAACAAACCATCTTGCATTCAAAATCCATTTTTTTTGCTGATGCAATTTTTGCAAAAATGCCACCAATAATATGGAGGTAACCACGCCACATGGAAATCAATGCCCCCAGCTTGATTAGATGTTATCCCTGTAGACTTGTAGCCTGCAACTAGTAACGAAAACGAAAATATGAACCATATATTAACCCTAGAAATGGTAAAGTTGTAATTCACGATGCATTTACAAATTCAATAAGAAGTGACAGGTGGAGGCATCTGTCGTCAAGTTTCGTGAACTTATCACCTTCGTGACCGTGTTGCCCTCTGGGGGCAAGCAACTGAACCTGCTCACGAATTGCACTAGACTGCCACTGGGCATGTCTTATAACCAAGTAAGCGCTTTTGTATTCCGATGCACTGGTGGCTGAACCGGCTAGAGCGCTACGATGACGAGCGTAAGTGCTAGGGTTCGAATCCCGACCATCAGCAATCACGATTTGGCTTGCAAATATGTGGTATAGCGGAGTGGGTGCCCACCTTAAATAAATGGTGGCCGGCTAGGGTGGAAGTTGACGGCATTTGTAGCCTAAATTGGGATTGCAGTGGACACTTGTTTTGCTTTTGTAATTAGTGGTTATAAGGGGGGGCATGTTTTATGCTTTTTTTGTTTATACTTAATATTTCAAGAATATACTAGTAATTATTTTTATGTTATAGTTAAAAGTAAAAAGCTTGCCACTTCTAGGGTTAATAACTGGAATCATGCAAGTTGGCGTCAAGGATAGTTGACTCAGACTTGCATAATTATTTCGCAAGTCCAGAGAGTAAACGTCATGAGTTAACGTCGATCCATACCTACGTACATAATCAATCGTAAACTACAGTTGAAGCTGGTCTGTGATGAATGATATTTTTTAATATATTGGTAGCGAACGTGTTAACTTCACTAATAACTAAAATTGTCTTTTATGTATATGCTTATTTTAATATGTCTTAGAGAATCTTTTTTTTTAAATTATACTGATTGTTTTTAAACGTTTATCTTTTCCAGAACAGGATTTTAATAGCAATGGCTCACCCTCATAAATTTCTCGAGTTGTAATATATTTTTAAATCTTTAAAAAAATTTGTTGTGTACTTTTCTATTTACTCTTAGATTCCTACAGATTTATACTTCATGTCGATAGTGTTGGTTACAATACTGGGTAAAAAATTACTCTTAAGTACCTGCAAATAAGTCCACATCTTTTGAAAAAGTATGTATCCTACACTGGAATTTCAAATTACCTCAGCTCTATAGAAACATTGAAAATGTTATAGAGTTTAAGACCTAAGTGGAAAAATTTCTAAGTAACTAAAAATATTCTTACAGTGAGGATGGATATTTACATTCTTGACCTTTTCAAACTTATTTGACTTTTACCTGAATTAATTTTGTTTTAAACTAGACACAATAAGACCAATTTTTTTTTATTTTCAACTGTCCCTGAATTTAATAATGATTCATGTTTTGTATAGTATAAATTACAATAAAGAAAAAAGAAAGTAATATTATAAAATTTAATCCGTCTACTTTTTCAGGTTAATTTTGACGAATGGTTCACGACAACATTAAGGACAGAGTTGCAAATCAAAGAAGGAAATTACAGAGTTATAAGACGAAGGGTATGTATGAAAAAGCTCTCAAAATTCAATATTTAAGAGTAATGAAGAGTAATGTCGTTTTACTATTTCAGAGCTGATAAGAAAGTAGTAAAGGGAAAAATAAAATCACACTTTAATAAAGGAGTAAAATATTTTTTTCACTAAACTTTATTGCAGCCTACTGTAAATATAGCAGAAAATGTGTATTAGGTTCAAAATGAACATTTTAGAACTTTTTGGTATGAAAGTCTTCAAAACATGGACGCTTGCATAACGCCATTTTACACTCTTTGCGCTGGAAGGTTATGTCTTTTCTCTTTGTGAAGTATGCACACACACTTCATGCAGAGAAAAGGTTATTCACGTGCTTTTATTTCCCGCCGAAACTTCACGCTGCGGCCGCCACCTCGCAGCCACCATCATATGATACTTCCTCCCCCGCATTTCCTAACGAATACACCATTACACATGTGCATCTTTAATTATTGATTTATGACTAAGAATTAATCTGTATGAAGTTATAAGTATATTATGAAGCCTCCGGATTGCTGAGAATAAATTAAATGGTTTAAATACCTCTATCTGTAGTAATCCTAAGTAGTTGCAACTATAGTTTCGGCCTAGATTAGACCATCATCAGGCACAAGGATAAAAGGTTGATACTTATCAACCTTTTACTGATACTTATCTTACTTATAAATCAAGATACTTATTTCTTGTTTTCTCACTTCATTGAACAAAGCTTGTTTGTAAGTTTTATTTAATGAAGTGAGAAATCAAGAAATAAGTATCCTTATGCCTGATAATGGCATAATCTAGGCCGAAACTATAGTTGCAAGTACTTCAACCACTTAGGATTGTTACAGATAGAGTTATTTAAACCATTTAATTTATAAATAAGTATATATATGTATTTATACAAATTTTGTCAAATAACTTTTTTAAACGTCACTACTCCTTTTTTTCGTGAATATAAAACACCTTTTACCGTGGTACCGTGGACCTTTTTAACTGGTCCTTTTGTAAAAAGGTGTTATAAAACGTTAATACTATTTTGATACAAAATGTGGCACCCGTTAAAGGGTTATTAAGGAAATAGTCAGTATGAAGGAGAAAATTTATAATTGGAATATTTTGATTCTTGATACCACTTTGTGAGTTTGATTCTTGAACATTGGTATCGGTATTGAAAATCTAAGTCATTACGGATACCAGTCAGTGGACAGACAAAAAATAAAGTTTAAAAATTTGAGTCTCCATCTAAATCAGAAAGCATTTTTTTGTTGTCTTTAAGTTCATGATATTGAGGGATATCCCATGAACTTACACTTTTGTTATTGATTCTTTATATATCTTGTAAATTATCGAGAAAAAATTAGATGTAGGAAAAAATAGAATACAGCGATTGTCTTTGTTTGACTTTATCAGCTGTTGCCAGTCCCATAAAGGCAAGACAGATAGCCGAAATGTCATATACGATTGTGTATCCCTCCGTATTTTTCTGTGCAGCATCCTTGTTGCTCAGTTCGATGGATATTTAACAGGTAGCTTGGCTGGTGGGGCAGTGGACGGGCGTGAAGCTGTCCTGTGAGCTGCGGCCAGCTCTGTACGCAGCCATGTTGCCTCTGCTGCATAGTGACGAAGACATAGCAGTCAGACTAACTGCCTGCAGCACCATTAAGAGTGCTGTTGATGATTTTGAATTCAATACGGAACAGTTCCTCGAGTATTTGGATCCTTTATTCGGACTTCTCTTCGCCTTGCTCAAAGAAGTTCACGAGTGTGATACCAAGGTGAGATCTTAACACTTTCAGGTATATTTCCATGCAGATGAAAGAATGTTTATGAATGAGGAGAGTGATTATTACTAGAATTTATATTGTTTATGATTTTATTTGGCTATTGTTGAAGCCCTTTCTGGGTAAAAGGTATTGTTTTTTCAAACTAGTTCTTTCTAAAAGGTTTTTACTATATATACAGGGTGTTCATTGAAGTCGGGGGCAACTTCGAGGGGTGATAGTACTCATCAAAATAAACAAAAAAATTCCTATAAGCATATGTAAAAAAATTCTTCGTTTAGCCGCTAGCCGCAATTTTGTATTTTTGTAAGAACTATTTAAGATACAGAAACCAAACTTTGCACACATATTTATTGGTCAAAGAGAAAAATATTCTCAAAGTATCATGTCGTTTGCTTTTATATTTTCAAAATGTATCTTAAATAGTTATTGATGTATAACGTTTTTTTTATAAAATACAAAATGGCGGCTAGCGGTTAAACGCAGAATCTTTCGACATATGTTTATAGGGAATTTTTGTTTATTTTGATGAGTACTATTACCCCTCGAAGTTTGTCCCCGACTTTAATGAACTCCCTGTATATATCTGGTTTACTTTTTGTGCATCATTACTTTAAATTAATTTTGATTTTATTGCAAACCTGTTCACTATTTTATTGAATTTATTTTAATTAAAACTAACAATTTACATATGAAAATACTTACTTCATTTAAGATTTTCGATTATTATTATTTTACTCATTTTAAGGTTGTAAGAACTCAAAACTTTGAGTTTTAAAGTTAATCAAAAAGACTTAGGTTAAATACTCAATTGAAAATACCAAATACTTAAAAAAACATGACGGAAAACTTCCTCAACTCAAACCCTGAAGTCACTTTTTCACAGATTTTCCATTTTTGAAATTTTTACTTCATATTATTATCTTAAATTATCAGAATTGCAATATATAACATAGTTTTCTGGTGCTGTTTTTAACGGAAGGGATTTTCATGGTAAAAGTAAATCAAGAAAATAAAGATCGAGGAAGATGCATACTAAGATTTTTAAAATATTTTTTTGTTTAGAGATATTTTGTGTCTGAACTAATAATTTGTTACTTTTCAGATGCACGTTTTGGGTGTATTGTCGTTTGTAGTTGAAAGGGTTGGGATTGCTATTCGACCTTACGCTACCTCCTTGATCCAATATCTGCCACTGCTGTGGCAGGAGTCTACCGACCACAATATGCTCCGGTGTGCGATTGTCTCCACTCTGGTACATCTAGTCAAGGTAAGCGTGAAACGCACTGCCTAATTTTTCAAAAACAATAATTGTTCACCTTGAGGTCCAGTTTATCCAGATCCAAATCATCCGGATTAGGTTACAAAATTATTAATCTTGATCACGTTCAAAATCTCAGACACAACCGTAAAGCACAAGCACAAAGTATTTATGCTGTAGCCTATTATCTGATGGAAATAAGATAATAGAAGAGGTCGAAAGAAGAAATCAATGAGCATCAAAAATGAATTTTTTATAGATTCAAGTCTCGAACAAGAAATTGATATGAGATTAAATAGGATTTTCTTTTGTATTGGAATGTTTTACATCTTACCTAACCTAATAAAGAGTACTACTTTTCTAGACTTAATTTAAATTTTTTGTCTTTAAATTAGATTAAAAACAATTTTTAACACGTTCGGCACCTGTAATATTTGGCAGCTTTTATGTTGTATGGAAGTTGTATGCAGTTTGCAGCACTAATATTGCAGGTGCCCTTTGCGATCATCGCCTATGTGACGTTGATGTCTATGTTTATATTTTCAGATTATCAGCTATCCAGATTCAGAATTCGCTGCTTAAACGGGACTTTAATATACCTGTTTTATCAAAGTTTTCAATAAAAAATGGTCTTCGGTGAATTGTTTTGATGTGGAAATTTATGTTTAATGTTAAATTTATGTTTTCCTAGAAACATAACCTAAAAACAAATATTGGATGGTGTATATAAATAATTTGTTCCTTCTATAAATTATTAATCTATAAGTATTATTTCAGTGAAACACCTCAAATCTGATCCCCGGAAATCCGGAATATCAGCAAATCCGAACACATTCTCAGGAAAACAAAAAAAAATTAAATAGCTGGAGTTAAAAAAAATTATTCAATCACACAAATGTATTTTTCATCGATTAACACTTAAAATTGCAATCACAAGTTTTCACTTAAATTCTGTTATCTTTAACCGTCAAAGTAAAGAAAATCTTCCCGCGGACGCAATTCTAAGCCAACGTCGCACGTGTCAGTTGACCGTTTATTTGATTTTACTTGTACTTGGTATTAGAGGTGTGCGGATAGTGAATTATTTTTTCGGATCGGATTCGGATCGGATAGCTCAAGTTCGGATCGGATAGTTTGGGTTCGGATCGGATAGTTTTCGGATTCGGATACTCGCAATAAAAAAGTGAAATCAGACTTATCTAAGAATAAATTAGGAAAAAATCAATAAAATGTTATCAAAATTATTAAATGGTACATAAAAAATCATAAATTCTTCATAGGATGAACAACAAAACTAAAATTTTTACTTCACTGCATTTAAAATTACCAGTAACAAATTTTAATATGGCGTAATTCACAAATTAAATCAACAGAAACCTTATAATTCGCCATTAAATGACATCAACTTTCTACTAATTCATCAATTCATTCTACTAATAATCAACTAATTCTCAATTTTATTTCACGATTCAATTATTTTATTTATTACAATGATAAAAACAAATCACCATTAACAAAGAATCAAGATTTGACAAGAATTCGACATTGATTTGACGACGTTGGCTCGATGCCATCGGCAATGCAGCTGCTATCAAACAAAGGCCTGTGCGCAGGCGCAGAGTTGGAATATTTGGCAGATAAAATACCCCGATCGGCTGTGTAACAATATTGAAACCCGTGAAATTATGGTACCTCGTCGTAATCTAGTTAGTTATTCATCTTAAAATTATCTAAAAATGTAAAACTAATAACGCTTAAATTCATTTAACAAAGATAAAATGTAGATTGAAAACAAGTGGAAAATTTGTTGGTTATGTGAACACTGAACGACGAAATAGGCCAAATGTAAATTTGGCAACACTTTATCGTATTGCTCAAACCCGGAGTAGTTGAGAATGCGATAACTAAACAATTGATCGTCTACGTAGACGATCAGAATGAAGTAGTATTATTTTTGCCGGAAACCCCGTCGCAAAACGAGCTATTATGATGGTTTGTTACCAATAACATTAAATCAACAATTCAAGTTTTTTCGTAGCCGAAATGAAATTTTATATGGAACAATATCAAACCGCAATCTGATACTCGGTGCAACTATCGATGACGCTATGCTTTGTATTTCAAAATGCAATATCGTGTTGAACTTACGGTTACTTAAATGCGTAGTTGAAGAATCGAATAATCATACCGCATCCTCGGACCGCCCAATGACGTTCTTACATTCCGATTGGATATGAATTGCGTAATTTCGTCATCTGCGGTCGTCATTCGTCATTCGAATCGCTATAAGTGTATCGCGTCTACCAGTCAACGACATTGTTTTGATGAAAGACTACGTAATTTCGTCGTCTTATCAAGGTTTAAGCAAAAATTATTCCAGCTTGCGGGTATTAACTCGACGAAAATCTCGTTGTTTTTGTTCAAATTGCTGTATTATACAGTCTATCCGAAAATTCGGATATTTATCGGATCGGATCGGATATCTTAAATACATTCGGATAGGTTTCGGATATCCGATCCGATCCGAATCCGAACCGAATTTTCGGATATCCGCACACCTCTACTTGGTATATTCAGCCTTTGCGCTGTGGTGTGTTGCAGGCGCTAGGTACAGTGTCAGAGAGTGGTCCGATGGCACAGTTCCTCTTGGCGGTGATCCAAGTGTCGACGAACACCCAAGAGCCGAGCCATGTCTACCTGTTGGAGGACGGCCTGGATCTGTGGTTAGCCACGCTGGAGAACTCTTCAGTTATCTCACAACCGCTCTTGGTGCTCTACAACAACATGACTCAGCTATTGGGTTAGTGTTTAACATCTACTCGACGAAACAATACAGCCCAACGTCTGTAGAATGGAGATGATAAACGTATTTACAGTAGACTCCCGATTATCCAAGATAATTGGGACCAAAGTCACCTCGGATACGTGAGGTGACTTTGTCGGAAAGGCAAAGTCACCATGGATAATATAGAGGTTATATACTGTAGTTTAAAAAAATGGAGAAAATACACATTTTATGTGGAGTGGCACTTACTTATTACTAATAAAAACTTTAAATTGTCGATTTCACAAGAAAAATCGTAAAAAGATTTAGGCCAAATTTGACCTTGAGGTTGAGGTTGAGGTTAAGCTCCCAGCAAATATCGATGATTCAAGATCGGGATGTGATGCAAATGGCTCATCATCAATAACACAGTCATCTTTTAACTACAATTAAGCTCTACTATGTGCCTTCTTTCTATGTGGTTAATTAGTTATTTAGCAGCTAATAAAAGCTTCGTCAACTACAATTTGAGTTTTTTTAAGTTTGTGACTGGTGATTGCATCTATACAGTTTTTGTAAATATGACAATACAGTACCGATGTTAATTTTTGTCAGCCAATGACAATGTAGTACTAGCATCAAAGTTGCACATTGCGAAGTTATGACAGTTCAACTTAACAAATGCAACTATTGACAAGAACATTTCTATTGTAACAACATGACACTTAGCAATCGAAACAATCTATAAATGTAACCTCTTGGTAAGGAACATTTTGATTGTTTTGACATCTCGTATTTTCGCAACACTGTAAAAAACAACCGATCTACACAAGTTAAGGTGTGCGGGTGAATTATTCTTAGATTTAGCCGTAAAAATATTCAAAGAAAAAACTACTCGACTTAACAACCAGTAGAGGCAAATTACTCCACCTGCCAACATTGATAAATTAAAAATATTAAATGGGCTACGAATAAAATCCACTGCTTGTCTTAATTTTCGTTATTTTAAAAGCTTTATTCTTATTTTTTGAGGACCAGCTTGGTTAACCTGGCGGTTCAGTTAACCGAGCTTCGGATAATCGTGTTTCTACTGAACTCATTAATGTTTACCTCGATTTACGAAATGTACTCCAGTCTCTGGTATAGGTTGTACATGTGATGGTGTTTAGTGCAATGGAACTGGAAACATTCTAGTATTAGGAACCTGGTTAGAAAATAATTATTGTTTGTATTAGCAGCCTGAGGTTTGCATCTGACCTGTGAAGGAGTTTAGGTCATTAGATGTAGTTCTTTTTTTTTAGAATGTCGGTACGGTTTGATTGAAGGCAATTTTTCGTTTAAATAAGTTGACATTCGATCGCAATGTGAACTTGCTGTAGTATTTTTAGCTCAATGTAGTATTCATAGGTCTCAGTGAAGCCTTGAAAATGAACTTAGGTCATAGGTGATACCTGGCTTACCAAATAACATGGAAACTATGTAGACCTGCCAATGTTTCAATTGATCTAATTTTTGTCCTATCAGCAAAGACAACTTCTGCTTTACTTAGTTAAGTTAGTGTCACTAAAAGTTATGTTTTTCGGTTATTATTTAACTTCATAATTCACCTTCTGAAACTTTTGTACCTAATTTTATTTGTCATTAAGTTTTTATCTTCAACTGAAACTATAGAACTGCACTTCAGAAGTGATGTGAGATTCATTGGTATTTGCTTGAAAGTCTTCAACTAATTACTATTTAAATATCCCAAGTATTTATTAATCCGATAGGGGTTTTACAGTTTTAATTGCCTTTACTTTTTCAGCAACTTACAATTTTTACAGGTTATTAAGATAACTAAATTAGTGCTAAATAGTCATTAAAGCCTTTTGATTGCTATGGTTAATTTAAGTCTTGGTACAACATTTTTATTCTGCTTTAAATATTTTCATCTGTGTAATTGACAATTGTGTTTCATAGAGCTTACGTCAGAAAACCTAAGGACCTGCTTCTGTATCATTCAAGCCTACATACTTTTAGCTCCTGAAATATTCCTACAGGTAATAAATAATCCTAAGAAAAATGTCAAAATATGTAGTTGGTCAATCTATTTACCACAAGGAAAATTGCTTTTTGATTGTAGAACTTTTGTTCCTAAAATTTAAAAACATTGCTTCAATAAGTCCATGTAATGAAACTTCAACTCATTTACTGGAGCTCGAATGATTGTGAGTTCATGAATTGGATGTATCAACATTCAAAATAATGGCAGTCCTGATTGTAACCCAAATGTAGCATGTGATTTTTGTGTTAACTGTGAATCTTCCAATATTTTTTTCAACTCCTTTCCTTCCTTAATGGGTTCCTCTATGGGAGGAACAGGGAACTATATGAATGCATTCGAAGATAAACTAGAAATTCAAAATGCATTAACCCTAGAAGTGTCTATTGGTGATATTTTCACCGACATGGTCGCTTCTACATCATCACTGGCAAAATGTTCGCCAACTGCCGTGTACTGATTTTAGCTATTGTATTAATAGGATACTAAGTCAAAAACATGCAATATCATTGAAAGGCTAGGATTTTAAACTATCTATTAATGTGTCTTTGAAGATTATCAAGGTCTGTTTGCAAACAACTTTGATGCAATATTATATTTTCCTAAAAGGCGTAGTCTGTCGTTGAGCTGATGTCTGCTATTGTTTTGAAATAAGTTTGTTTACCGCGTTTATCTTTGTGTTTTAGATAGTATTTAGTAGTGAAGTACATTAATTAATGTTTATTGTTTTGTCATCAAAATAGAGGATCATTGAAGGATGTTGGATTGCAAAATAATTTTCCTAAGTGGCGAAATTTGTTATCATGCCGTTGTCTGTTACTGTTGTGAAACAAATTTGTTTAGTGTTTATGTTTTTTTGTTTAAATGCATTAATTAGTCATTATTTATTGTTTTGCCATCAAAATAGGAGATTCTTCTCGATCCAGTGATATAATGGAATTGCTCAAGGACTCAAAATATGAGTTTTCGTGATCTTTTCGATTTTCATATATTTGTTACCTAGCATTGATTTATTTTATTTCAGTTATTTTTTTCAAATTAACTATACAAAAGTTGATATTTTTAGTATCAGCATTAAATTTTGAACGTACTATTTTTTTGTCCAAATTATTCATATATATATATATATCTCTAATATACGACCCTAAATATTACAAAAAATTATAGATGCATTCATTTACTTCTTCATAAAAAAAAACTGAATATATATATTTATAATCCTTTTAAACATTTTTTGATTCTGCCTTTCATACTGAACAAAATGGTATATAATACTTTATGTTTTCAGTATTTCTAAATTTAGTAATAATTTTTTTCAAAAAGGCTTGCAAAATACTAAAATCATGGTGACGCAGAAGAAAATATTGTGGACACTTCTAGGGTTAAGAATTCCGTAGTACTGTTTTTGAGATCCCTGCGCAAATATTCATTAACACATATGTACATGTATGTAACTCACATTACTTGATACTACTGGAGTATCTGCAGTTGATGAGGATGTATGTCTGTATAGCACTACGGAGAACAGGTGGTTCGCAGTTGCATGTACTTGCTGACGGACATGCGCAACGAGGGCATCGTCATGACCATGAGGCTGCTGGAGCTTAGCCTACGAGCCAATCCGGCCAGGTCGCTTGCCCTGCTGGAGCCTGTCTATCCCAGGATATTCCAGTGAGTAAGAATAAAAGCATGGGAAAGGTTTTGCTTCATTTGTGATAAGGATCCAAACCTATTGGGATACGCAGTGTTAGATACCTTTGCATATCAGTGTCTGCCAAGTTTGGGTACTTATACTTATACTTTTAACTGAAATGGCGACCTACCCAGGTAGGTATTTTAAGCCAAGTATGAATGAGGAATGAATGTAGGTATTCCATCTTGTATTTGTACTGACTAACTCATTTCCTTAGACAGGTTTAATAGCCCAAACCATGGCAACTTGGACCTCAGTTTACTGGTCCCCATTGAATTACTTGGTCTAATTATGAGGATTCTTTTGTTTAACTGTTTCAATAGTACTAATCCACACAACACTACAAATGATTTCACAATATATTGTGACCTAGTCTGGATTACAGGACTCGCCATGTCCCAAAGTCAACATCTAGACTAAAATTTTAAGTTACTGGTAGTTGGTACTTTTGCCTCATCAACACATCTCTCCGTAGGTTGCATACAGCATCCTCCTCGAGTTCTCATTTCCAAACTTACCATCGTTGTTGTTTCCAGCTGGTCTCCTGTCTTCAGGAACATTTCTCAATATGCATTTTACTATTTAGGCTTCTTTTCTCAAGAGGTGTCCAGTCTAACATATTTTTGGTCTCCTCCTACTACATCAAAGTAGTTTTTAAGTTAAATTTTGTGATTGTGTTTGATCTCCCAAACACCATCTTCAAAATTAGGGCTTTAAGATCTTCCGAAGGACCTTGTATACGAAGACCTTCTTCTCTTCCCTTTTGTTTAAGATTCTGCGCTGTCTCTTGTTCAGTACATAAGTCCTGATTTCCACCTTCTAACACAATTAATTGTTCATTACCCCTTCTGCCCCTTCTTCAAAAAGAAGATGAATCTTTACTGCTCACTCCCAAAGTTGAATGAGGCCCGGTATTCAGAATCGATTAGAAATCGGGAGTTTAATCGGCAAGGTGTCAGGTTACATGGAAGCTATTAACTTCTCAGACACTGTTATAGTTATTTTTGTATCCTCTGAACTGGCTTTAATCATTCGTGTGCACATCTCAGCCAGTAATAGTTTTTAACTAGCTATAATCCTGGCTGTCGTCAAAGTACATCATGCCTGGTAGTTGGTCAGCTAAATAATTAGTTGATTGTTTTGAGGGAAAATGATCTTGCTACTGGATTACTGATATGCTGGTTGTAGTTTTGTAACATCCAAATTATAGACTATCCATTTATTTAAACTGTGCCAGAATTCATTTGATGTTTCCTCACAATATAATAAGAATAAGATGATTTGCCTTTTATATCATGTACGTTCCAAATCATTTTAAATATATACAGGGTGTTCATTAAAGTTGGGGATAAACTTCGAGGGGTGATAGTACTCATCAAAATAAACAAAAAATTTCCTATAAATATATGTCGGAAAATCCTTCGTTTGGCCACTAGCCGCCATTTTGTATTTTATACAAAAAACTTTATATATAAAGAACTATTTAAGATACAGATACCAAACTTTGCACAAATATTTATTGGCCAGAGAGAAAAATATTCTCAAAGTATCATTAAGTTTGCTTTTATATTTTCAAAATGGCGGCGGTTCTTAAAGTTAATGTTTTTTTTGTTATTTAAATTAAAATATTTTTAACCGCCGTAATTTTGGAAATATAAAAGCAAACTTAATGATAATTTGAGAATATTTTTTTCTTTAGCCATTAAATATGTGTGCGAAGTTCGGTTTCTGTATCTTAAATAATTATTTATATATAACGTTTTTTGTATAAAATACAAAATGGCGGCTAGCGGCTAAACGAAAGATTTTTTGATATATGTTTATTAGAAATTTTTCGTTTATTTTGATGAGTACTATGACCCCTCAAAGTTTGTCCCCAACTTTAATGAACACTCTGTATATATTTCTGGAAGTGTAAGTGCTGACCATATGGTGTGAAGTGATGTGAAACATCATACGATAAAGCGACCTCATTGGTTCCTACCATATCACACCATCTTTCCCACAGATAACCTGTCACCATCTTAAATCTCAAATGCACTGTCAGTTAAGGTGGCTTTGACTACCAGCCACAAGGCTTCAGGAATTCCACTACCTTTTATATATTTTGCTGTGGCTGGTATTTTAATACAGATATGATTTTGTTTCAGAGCTGTTTACGTTGGTGAAGAATTTCCAATGGTTATGTCCATGTACTTATCCATTATTGCAAGGGTGCTTCTCATCTCCAGGGATATGTTTAGCAGGGTAATTTGACTGTTATTTTATTATTCTTCTAACATTTTTTCAGCCATGCTTGGGCCTGTAACTACACAGGCCACTCTATTCTGTGTAAGTTTTGCATTTAATATGTTTGTTTGACTATTTTTGAAATGTTAGATATGTTTAATGCCATTTTAATAAGGATATAATAGTGTTTATAGTCCAATAAAGTTGTGTATTGGTTAGTTTACTAATGGGAGAAAGTATGTTTCAGTTCACTAATACAGTTTTTTTAGATTAAAATACAGTCAATCCAAAGAGAGTTATGTGAGTTTGGTTTGGCGCAGGTAGTGATACACCTGTCTGAGTCGCTCAAGATGTCTTTGGAGTCCGTAACCTCTAAGATACTGGACAACTGGCTAGACAAGATGTCTCTGATCACTCAGCCAGAGAAAAGCAAGCTGCTGGCTTTGGCACTGTCATCTCTATTAACTTCCCAGAGTCCGTGAGTAACTATTTTTGAAACTTATTGAATTCCCTTATCTCCAATCGTAAATAATTGGTGTTATTAAAAAAAAATTGTTAGGAATTTTTCGTGTAGAGTGTACAGGTGGTCTATGGAACTTAAGGTTATGGGTTGAAAATTATTGACATTTGGATGTTGGCAATAAAAATGCACCTCTAGTTTGCCGGGGTTCACCCAGCACATTGAGGTAAATAGGAAGCAATGACTTCAGTACCACATCCTTATCAAGAAAGTTAGCACTAACACGACGAAGAGCAACGGAGAAAGGTGAAGGTTAAGCCAATCATGCTACCATCATATATAATATTATAAAGAAGAGCTGGTTTCTGTATGTTTGTTTGCTGTGGGAAGTAAAGGCGAAAAATACTGAACCAACCGGTTTGAAATTTTACACAAAGTCAGATCTTAAACTCATGCAACTTATAGGCATATTAATTTCTTTAATCCCCTCGGGCTACGCCCTATGAACGTCCTAGGATTCAATATCTACATTTTCAAAGGATATCAACATAAAACTACTTAAATGTCAACAGCTGTGAACAGTGGACACTAAAATTTGACAGTTAGGGAAGAAGAAGAAAGAGCTGTTGTGACCGTCCTAGGTTTCAATGTTTACATTTTGTAATGTCAACATCGATCTACGCTACATTTTGAAAGTTCGGGAAGAAGAAGAAAGAAAGAAAGTTCATTTTTGTAGATAAAGTGCTGGATTGAAATTATACTTGTAATTATTGTCTTTATTATAATGTTTTTAACTCACAAAACAAATTTGAGATCAACTTTAGGCTCTAAACTGAGGGTGTGATGACGGAGAGAGAGTTTTTAGCTATTCAATAACTTGTGACCAGGATATGTAATCTAATTGAACTTTTCAGAGTGATCCTGGAGAGGTTTTGCAGCATATTATTGAGCGTATCCGAGGTCCTCAATGACATCACTCGGACTGATGACATGGGAATAATCATTGAGTAAGTTCTAATAAGGCTACATCTAATGAAAGATTTTCGTTCATAAGTTAATTCTCATGAAAAATACTTTTTTATTAATTAATTAAGTTATCTTGCTTCCTGAACTGTTTTTTAACTATCTAGGTTACACACTGTTCTTTATACGTACTTCAAAACCATATTTTGGTTTTATCTTCAAGTCGTTCAAAAATGTTATCATCGAATAATGACTCGTCAGATCACTTGACAAATATCAGTACAGCTTTCTATCTCAGGTCTATATGTGTTAAGTGTTTAAATGTTGAACTTTATTGTTTTATATATCCTGTGATCTGATGAATGAAGATTCGATGATAAAAGTTTTGAACAACCTGAAGCAGATGAAACCATGATTTTTTTAGTCATTGCTCCAGGTGTAATGGAGGTAAAATTTAGAGATAAAGAGAGAGAATTAATTCTTGACAGTGTTAACCTTCATCTGCTTGCGAAGGCGGCAGATTGCTGCCTTTACCTTAAACAGGACCTTTTTAAGAACCTTTTTAAAACCTTTTTTTAAAAGGTTTTTAAAAACTTTTTTAAGATAAACCCCTTAAAAATACATAAGTTTTATCCTTTTAAAGGACAACCGAAAGAGGTTATCCTACAAGGTTTTATAGTAATGAAATACTGCTAGTTATGTGGTCAGTGATCGTTGAAATGTTGGCGATCAAGAGCCACTCATTACTTTTAGCTCTGTTGGAAAGACTGAATGTTTATTTTTTCGTTCAGCTACAGCAAAGATGTTTTCCACCAAAATAATTAAAATCAGTTTTTGTAAAAGTTCTTTCCTCATAAACAGAACTATTTTTTAGATTATGTTTAATTGCTCCTATTAGCCCAATGTCATCACACTTCTTTTGCCACTTCGATTTACTTTAAACTCTCTTTTAAGAAGCCAGTGTTAGTTTTGATGAGTTTTTATTGGTGAAATTAGATTTGCTTAGCTATGATTTTAATCATCAGTCAGTTTTGACAAAGAATGATTAAAACCACCGCAGCGTGAATCAAAGTGTGGTTTATAATATACTGTAGGATAATTGTGTTTTTGTCAAGAGTTTTCTATTTTTTGCTTCAGTATCGTTATATACTTACTTACTTACTTACTTGTTACTTGTGTATTCCGTCCGTAGTCCGGGCAGGCCAGGAGTTGGACAGGTCAAAAGGTACAGAGTACCAGTAAAACATTAACCTAACTATGATACTTAATAATAAAGCTGTTGAGGTCATAAAAAACCTTTTCTAAGAGGAATTTTTTAGTTTCAATTTTGAATTTATTATAATCATCGATATTGCGCAAATTTTCTGGTAGTGCCTGGAAAATATTTAATTTACTGAACAGTGTACAAAAAAATTAGTGTCAAAACGAAAATGTAACGTGGTGACAGTCAAACAAAAGCGTAATGTGATCGAAAGGTGAATCTGTGTCAAAAATATTTAATGAACCAATTTGGGAAAAATTACAGTTAGTGACTGGCGTCGAAATCGAAAAACTTAGATAGTCTTTTCCTTTTGTACACAGATAGAGAGTGAAATGGTTTTATCCGAGCGATGATACTTTAGAAAACCTTCCATTGAATTGGTTGATGAATGATAACGATGGTTAATTGTTATTGGTTTTAACCCTGGAACTATCAGTCACTTACCCTGCAGTGGCAGGCTGATTTTTTAAATTTTATAATGCTTATTGTTTATAGGTATGTTATTGGTCAGGTCCCTTTGAGAATAATGATGTTATATATTGTTGATTTCAGCATTACTTGTAGAATAAGAAAATATAATAATATATTATGAATATGAATTTTTTTCCAAAAAAACATAAGATAGAAAATAAAGTTTCAAAATACTTTTGGGGGCACCATGCTCTTCAAATATACATATATAAGAACTTCAAAATTTTAATATAGCCAAAATATTCAGAATTTAATCTAGTTTTATAAAATATATAGTTATACAAGGTTTCATTGAGGATAAATATATATTATAATCACATAAACAAACCATTGTATGTTATTGTTGCTTGCTGCGCTCAATGGAAATCAATGAATTAAACTTTTAGCTACATTATTATTCTTTCACCAATAGTTAAATATATTAAACAATAATTTTTTTATCCAAAAGCACCAATAAATGACAAAACACAACGTAAGGGACAATGTTTACTTCACTGAAAAGTATAATCGTCAGTAGGACGCAGACGACGACGGAAACCAAACAATGAGTAATATCTCTTTGTATTTTTCAGCTGTTTGGTTATTGTAGGAAAAAAATTAACTTTATATTCTGAAAGAACAAATATTCTGAAAGAACAAGTCTTTGTCGTTAAAATGGTATATAAATATCACCACTAATATGCGATTAAATGACTATAGTAAATTAATTACGCGATCCTTGCACATCTTCGCTTTTCCGACAACTGCCATTACAGCGGCGGCCTGTATCGTTGCTTTTCCGACGACTGCCATTACAGCGGCGGCCTGTATCATCGCTTTTCCGACGACTGCCATTACAGCGGCGGCCTGTATCATCGCTTTTCCGACGACTGCCATTACAGCGGCGGCCTGTATCATCGCTTTTCCGACGACTGCCAGTTCCAGGGTTAAAATGTTTGTATTTTTTTCAAAAACATTCAGGTTAGAGAGTTAAACAGTATGACTATATTTATCAAGTGCATATTATTATTATGTACAAATTATAATTTAAAAAAAAAGTTGGTTTATCAGAGCAAATCGTTATCTGGATAAGGGCTTGGTCCTGAGGTGGCCGGAGGGACCTACTATATCACAAGATGAGAATTTGAATGGTCTTCTTAGAAAGGGGTCCAAAACTCTAAATTTTTATAGATTGACTTGGATTTGGACATTCAGTAGTTGTATTAATTTTGAACTAGCGTACGTGGCGCACGAAATCGTGCGCTGTCAAGGAGACAACCTGTCCACCAATGCGTGTAGGCACTCAATCTTAAGTGTTGCTATTTAAAAGAAATCAAGTCAATTTAATTATGATAATAATTATTTTATTAATAAACCTTATAAAATGTCTCTATAAACAATATTCCGAGTATAAATACGGCTGTCTCGACGAAGTCGGCCTTGGTGTTTTCCATTTTTATATATACTTTGAGTCCATCAGATGATCGGGCTCTACTTGCTGCGACGTATAGTTGGCCGTGACCAAACACCGATTCTGGCAGAACTACTCCAACCTTACCCAAATATTGGCCCTGAGTTTCGTTAATGGTCATAGCAAATGCCACGATAATCGGGAACTGTGTGTGCTGGAGACTGAACAATAACAGGGTATCGCCTTCCAGTTTCCATTATGTCGAACGTTTAGCTTTTTTTCATAGGTCACCAAAGTGTGTTCTTTGAAAAACTGTTACTTCCATTGTGTCGAGCTGTAAACATCAACTCACGCAATGTTTGTCTCGAGTGTTTCTATTTACTCATCAACTGCACAATATATAACTACATTATAATAACTATACTTAGAAACCAAGATTAGATTTTCCCAAAAGATTTTTATTTTGGTTATGTTTTGGTTTTGTGTAAATAAAAACTGGTGTTTTATTGCCAGCTGTACGATGATGTCTTCATTAAACGAAAAAAGAAAGAACCATGTTTAACTTTCAGATTTAATTTGTTTATTTAACCACTTCCTTAAATAAACAGCTGATTTCACGATCCTCGGTGTTTACTTCTATATTAAGTTTATGGAGAAAATCGCGACTTTGACCCCATTATTTTCCATGTCCACGGTGAATTTTCAAAATTTTTTTAATTGATGGCAAAACTACATGCTAAGACCTTTATAATGACACCTTGGACATGGTGATTGGTAGCACCACCGCTCCAAAACAATTATCACAAAAATAGGCCTAGTGTATTAAATATATAAGATTTCCAAGTATGAAATTCTTGGAAAAATAATATTTAACAAATAAAAAATTCTAAATTTTCAACCGTCTAAAAGTTAGTATTTGCAGTTCCATGTTATGGAGTGGACGGGACTTGAGCCCTAACAGTCAGTACGACGATGTTGACTACAAAACTGAACACGACCAGAGGAGAGAACAGCTGGGCGCTTCTGATCCTGTGCACCAGCTGGAGCTGCACAAGTACTTCAGTGAACAGGCAAGTGATTCCAATATGAATATTCGGTACTTTGGTATTAGCCGGATGCCGGTTTTATACAGTGCACTGAGGCGGTTATCTTAGCTCGGCTTGTCATAAACATGTCTGTAGGACTTTCCTTCTTTCATTTCGAACTGAACGACCCACGATAAGTCATGTTCCGCCCGTGATTCTTGATTCCACCGATTCTCAGAGTTGGAATCGGAATCAAAAATGGAAGTCTAAAGTCGATTCCGATTCCATCCGCCGTGTTTGTTGTTCTGCCGAAGACGAATGACGAAATAAATAAAGAAGAAACAGACTGGTTTGATGTAACTTGGATCAGAAAACCAATTGTCGTCCAGCCAACTCAAAGGTACAACTTTGTATATAAACACCAATATTTCTTTTCTAAGCAATCGGTATTCCAGCTCTGAAACAAAAGTGTAACAAGTACCCAGTAGAATTCAATAAATAACCATGTTATAAAATTAAACGAATTTATATCCTGAATCACTAGTCCTTGAGTAATAGTTCCAGAGAAAAGTTGAATTTTACGTCTGTGGTGAACACAGTACATTGTCTGAGAGCACCCGATTTTATTGTTATTGAGAATGGTTAAAAATCAGTTTATTCCTTATTTCTCAACTGTTTCCCATGAAACTTGATATCCAGTTTAGGGTCACTTTCCCAAACCAAACTTACTGAAAAAAGTTTGGTATTACTTGGACACCAAACAGTTTTGGCATAACAATAGCATGTGACGACGATCTTTAAACAAAGAATATGTTTGGTCAAAGACAAACAAAAAATATCAAAATAATATAAAAATATTCTATATTTCATGAGCTTTCTTTTGATACAAGTTTAAAGGTTGTTAGAACCAATTCTATACCAAAAAAATATGTTTATCGCGGTTCCTGCATTGGTGCCGTATATTCGGCATTGCCAGTTTGGCCGCGCCCCTTTGCGCCTTATATCCGGCACTTGCCAACTCTAGGGTTATCCTGTTGAGGAGTAGTAACAAATGGGCCCATTTGAGTACGCCTGTCATGTGACGTTTGTTCCCCCTGAAGTTTTTGACGGATATTTGATTTTTCTCAAAATATTTTGAGATTATAAATTAAAAATTTATTATGGTTATTACACCTGAAAACATTTAAGTAAAATAATATTATTTAAAAACGATTAATTTAGAACTGATGCGTAATATACTAGGCACGGTAAATTATAGTCTTCAGGTTGGTATCGTCCATGTTTCTCGAGAATTGGCTTAGCGCCAATTTGTTGGTGCGTGCCCTACTTAGTTTTCAACTGATCTTCTATCTGTTTGGTTACCCTAGTGATTTTAGTTATTGACTCCTCCAAGGGGTGACCCGCATCATTGTTTTGAAATATATCACACCCAAAACACGTTCTAAGAGATTTAAATATTATAAAAATGTCAAAATGTGTTTTTAACATATTTTTTATCCATTTATTATGGTAATAAAATATATTTTAAGAAATCCATAAGTTTTTGACATGGATATGTCTTAGCTCTGGGAAAAGATGGAAAACATGTAACAGGTTTCCATAGAAACTAATAGAACTATTGTATTGAATTTTAAATATAAAAGAATAAGAACAGCTGTTTAGATGAACTGAAAGCATTCTCCTTAGACATATCCATGATCTAACCTATTTCCCACAGGGAATTAAATACAAACATTTTTTCTTACTCCCGGGGGTAGTGTTTATGGCAATACACCTACTCTATGTGGCACTGGTATTAGTCACGTCACATGACGGGCATACTCCTCAACAGGTTAAATAGTGATGACATATATTTATAATCTGACGTATTATTGGTGTTTTTACAGCTGAAAGAGCTTCAGAATCAAGTCGGACCCCTGGTGTTTGGCCAGCTCGTACAGTCCGTGGATGCTGAAACTCTGCAACAGGTCCGGGAGTACGTCCCTCTCTAACTGGTTCTGAGACTTTTCTCTTTGTACATTTCCAATGTTTATAAATGTAATCAGATTGTATTTAGATATTTTACTAAATGATTATTTTTTAATAATTGTTTTCTAATCGTAACTCACCTCCAGATGTTCTGGGATGTACATTTTTTTAAGAATTTTGTAATGTCGATATGCGATGAGAATGTAAGAGTTTATGTTGATTCGGTTTGTTGTTGTGGAGTTTTTAATTACCAGATAATTACTGCACTTTTATATAACTTGTAGTTGCTTTAGATTGTGATAATGTATTGGAATTTATCTAATAACAAAATCGAAAATATTGGCAACCAGTCATAAGTAATTGTATGTCTATAAAATTGGGAGTATACTGGAACATATTATTTCTTGCTTTTAAATTTTTATTCCTTATTCTCAGTTTTTCTTCCAAGAATAATTATCTCTCATTCCTGAATGGTAATTCTGTTTTGTAGAATCAAGTTCTGTCTGATATTTTTCTTTCTTAATAACACCAGTATTTCATTATTTTGACAGTTAAATGATGCGATTTTTTATGCTTAATCAGAGTTAATTTTCAATCGGAATCGGACTAATAATTTTATGTCACTTATTGTATAATTGTCTTATTATATTAAAAGAATGATTGCACACCGTCTCGTCTCCATAATCACAATTACCAATTATTGAAGTAAAGTTAATTGTGGATAGTAGATACGTGGTAGGCCTATACCAAAGTTGTGGAAGTTTTGGTTTTGACTTGTTTTATTTAGTTTCTCACTGATCGATGACATTTTTTTAAGATAGGCTGTGAACGATATAGTAAAATATATCCACCGTGTGACCAGTGATTCTGTTTTGATGTTTATTTAGTAAATGATACTTTTTGTAATTTGGCTACTTTTCCTGAAATATATAGGGAGAATCTCGTAAGCTGCCCAGTATTGATTTCAGGCAGACTGAAATCATACGTCTTACGATTATGTCAAATTGATTCCACCAAACAAATCATAATGAATAATATAATGCATTTAATATTTTTTAATACAGGATGTTTTTTTATTTTTCAAAATGAGGGAACATTTTGTGGAAAAATTAGTATATTTTACTCACCCTGTATTTATATTAAAAGTAGACATCCTGATTTTTCACATTCCTTATGAGCTAAGCCCTATTCTGATATGCGATGTTACAATATTATTACGAAAACAAAAATGTCAATTATCATCATATGCCAAACTTTACAAGTTGCTTGGAATTGCAATAAATTCAAAAGGATATGCATCTATTTTAAATATTTGTTTTTGTGATAATTTTGTATTATTGCATATCCTTAAACCCTAAGCTTCGTATCGTAAACCTTAGATCATGAGGAATGTTAAATTTTAATCAGGGTAAATACATTTTGTAATTCCAAGAAAAATAGAGGGCATTTAAAATGTACAAAATTTTTCACAAAAAGAGCTGCCATGTTGAAATAAATAAAATAATCAAATTCTGATAGCACTACAATTTGTACAATATGTGTGTATAATAATAACTGTGGGACTCAAACTAACGACTTTCAGTATCTGGATCATTCTGTATTAAACAAAATGCAAATATTTTTACGTTATTTCATGGGATTTAGAATGAAATATATTAGTTTAATGACTGTTGTACCAATGGTTTGTCAGAAAGCATTACTGGACTCCTTACGAGATCCTCTCTGCAGGAAAAACATCACTGACACAAAGGTACTCGTATTTATGGACATAAGGATTACTAAGCAACTCTTGAAAAACATAGTGTTCAGAATTGTGGTGAAGTGTTTTCCACTGCATAATGTATTTTTTATTTTTGACTCATAAACTTGAACTGATAAGTTGGTTGAGTCTTTAGTCTTAATGTATTCATTACTTATTTTTAAGCAATATATCTACTGAGCATGGTGTAGAGGAGTTTTGTGAACACTTTAAATCATAGTAATTACGTTAACGATCTGTGATGATTATTTAGAAAGAGTTTACAATAAAATTTAAATCTGTTTGAATATTTGTTTGAACATATGGAAATATGGTATCATAATTTTTTGAGTGGTATATTGTATGTTAAATTTGTATGGATAGAAAACGAATATTGAAAATAAATTACGAATTTAACAGTGACTAATATATCAATAGGAATGTAGTCATACAGGGTGAGATGTATCAGGTATGCTGCTTTAAATTTAATACTTAGGTTGTATAAAGCATGTTGAACAAAAGTCTTCATAGATCTGTTACCTTTTTATGGATAAAAAATCAGCTAAATTTAAGAGTATATACTGCTAACTGTGTGTGAAAAATATTTATAGGTACTAACGATAATTTTTATTTGATAAATACATGTGTTGAAGACAAATCTGTTTACGTTAAAAGCAATTTCAAAAGAAAACTCTGATAATACCCACATTCCGAGGCTGAAGTGGGTGAGACAATAGAAAGGTTAACATGTTTTGATTTCTGCTATTTTTGTTGATTAAAATTTTCAAATTTCATGAGTATGAAAAAAAGAAGTTTAAAAATAAGGCTAAAATAAGTTTCAATCAGTTGTAACCATTAACTAAAAATACAACACCAGAGTCCCAGTAATCTGAAAAACCTAATATGGAAAAAGGCTACTAAATTTCAATGAAAAACGAAGCAATGTAACCTGAATTTTTTATCCACAGCACATTATCATTAATTACACAATACTGTGTACAAAGTGTTAATTAGTCACAATAACTTACCTTTTGGAATATAAAAATTCACAGTTTGGGTCTAAAATAATGGATTTTATTAGTACTGTACTTTTACACTGCATTTTTGAATAATCCGAACAGAGTTCGGTCCCAATTAGTTAGGATCACCGAGACTCTGGTGTGTATATAAACATAAAAATTATTCAGTTTCTCAGGTATATTATTCTACAAATAATTAAGCAACGCTTAGAACTACCTATTTATTCTAGTTATTTTTTATATTTGTTTAGTTCTTTAAGCCTATTATTTAAGGCTAGAATACCAACATAATAATGCTGACTCAGTGAAAATATTCTAGGTTGTGTGCCATTGTAAAGGAACTGAAAACTAGTTTAATAAAATATTTTTATTTTGATATGAGTTTTTCATATATTTCCAGTTTTTAAAATTTATGTCAGAATTAAAAAATAATTCGTAACGGTTCGTTAACCCTAGAAATTGCATTTTTCAGTATTAAAAATAGGAAGATAAAAAAATAATTTTTTCTAAACACATGAAATAAATTGTATCAGTGGACTGACATATACTTTTTCCTTTAAGTAAATTAAAAAACTAAAAACTGTCATATTATTTGAAGTTTATCTAAATATATAATAGTTTATTGTTGTAAAAATAATCATCCAATTTCTGAAAATAACAACCAAAGTTAAATTAATTGTTACAATTTTATGGGGGAACCTCCCACCCCCGGTAATACTTGTTTTTTTACGTTATATTTTTTACAATAGTTTACTAAATTTTTTTGACATGGACTAACAGTTGGTATTTAGTGTTGTTCGAATGCCCCCAAAAGGATCATGTCTTTTTCACACAATCTGCTATCTACTTGATCGGTATAATTTATTCACAAATCAAATCAGAGAAAAAAATTGTAACTTATGTTTCGGCTAATTGGTATGAATTTCAAATTTTAAGTCATGACTCAAAAGGTGGTAATTACACCTCACCTGAACACTATTTAGATGCTAAAACCAACCATGAACAGAACTATATAAATGCATGCAACTATGTAAATGTAAATTCCACATACCACATTAATGACAAATTTGTCCTGTACAAAGGACATTGGCTAGTAAAAGTGTACCAAAGTGTCAGAAAAAGTGGATTTCTGGGGGGTCACTATACACTGGAAAAGAGGTAGGCCAATGAGGTAAGTGTTTTCAGGCTGGAAAATTCAAACAAAGTTGTTCTCGACAAACACCAGTTTTAATTATCAAATGTTCATATTACCCCAGTAAATACAAACTTCAATCTTGGAATGAATTAAGTCTTGTTTGTACTGTTGCATTGAATACCAAATTGCATTTTTCAGTATTAAAAATGGGAAGATAAAAAAAATTAATTTTTTTTAAGCACATGAAATAAACGGTATCAGTGGACTGACACATACTTTTTCCTTAAAAAAAGACAATCTGTAATAAAACTATCATATTACTTAAAGTACTTAAAGTTTATCTATATATAATAGATAAACTTATCTATATATAATAGATAGACCATATAATAATTCATTGTTTTAAAATAATCATCCAATTTCTGAAAATAACAAAAACGAGAACCTAAGTTAAATTAATTGTTAGAATTTTTTGGGGGGAACCCCGGTAATGGCGGTAATACCTATTTTTTGGGTGGGATTTGTTGGGTGATTTGACCTTACGCTTCATACCAAGTTTCATGAAAATAAGGAAGAAATTGTTTTTAATATTCTCCAAAAGAATAACATTGGGCACTCTCAGACAACGTACTGTGTTTATCATGGACAGTAAATTTAACTTTTCTCTGGAACTTTTCTCTGGTTAGTCGTAGACAAATGGTTCAAAATACTAATTTGTTTAGTTTTTTAAGCTGGTTTTATAATGGTAATCAAATTGTACTTTACCTTTATTGTTTTCTTGGAAAACTAACAAAAAAAAATACAACAATCTCTTGCAAAATGGTTTTTTTGTAGCATTCTAAAATAACATTAAAAAAAAAACAAAAAAAATTTTTTTTTATTTGTAGCATTCCCGAAACGTCGAACCCCAAGTGTGACATCAGTAGAGTAGGACTTGATTGTGTTCTAACCAGCGCCAATTCTCCAGTTTTAATCCTGCTTTTTTCTGTAAAGTGCTTAAATTACAATATGACTTATTTAAATATAAAAATAACATCAATAACCAAATAACCAAAGGGAATGAATGAATGTTACATGACGAATATTGAACTTCTACAAGATTCTGGAATAAGGAACAGTTTCGTCAAAGTTGTTCAAGACTTACCGATCTGGCCGAGTTGAAGTTATAATGACGCAGCGGTCGTTGAAAGCAACGCTCTCTGTTGAAACCTTGATATTCGCAAAATGGAAGTTGGAATAGAATTGTTCATTTCTTCTACCACTAATATGTTAAATTTTTTGATATGACGTTATTAAATGTGAACATAGAGAATAAAAATAAAAGATTAGTAAAAATAATAGAAAATAATAAATATTTCTCCTCGGAGGTTTCTATGAACTGCATCTACGAAGTGTTTACAAGTTGTTAATTTTTTTTAAATCATCCACAAGTCGCGAGCTCGATAAAATAATTTTTTACGATATTTAATCTACGAGTGTTGAAATTTTATATTTTATTTAATTCATTTTTAACCCGAATTATTTTATTTACTAATTGTTTCTTCTTTTAACATCCTTAATCGGAATGATATTCCGTTCTTGACTTTACAAATATACTTCTGTCCTCGTCCAATCCCGTTCTTCTCCAGATTCTGTTTTCTTCTCATCTTTAATCGCATTTCTTAAAGTTCATTGGACCACCAATAGACTTTCTTCATTCCATTGTTTGCTTTGCTTTGGAAAACTGTTCCTCCATCAGCTGCTATTTCATTCTTGCCATCTTTTCCGCGTGTACTTCTGCTGTACTCCCTCCTACTTCCATCTCATGAACACTCCACTGCAATGCTTCATCGAATCTCTTCCAGTTCACATTCCTCAGGCAGTATGTTCCATGTCTCTGTTCATTTTGAATTCCTCGGTTTTCTTGTTCATCTATGATCTTCATTGCGATTAGCCTGTGATCGCTTACGGTCTCCTCATGGACTGCCCAGCCATCAATCTTGCTCGAAACATCTCTCGTTGTTTATGTCACAATATTAAACTTTCATCCCTGTGTATTTTCAAAGGTTGTCCACCTACTAATATTGTTCTATCCCTGAAAATCCCAGGCCCATAACTACATCTTCCGTCTTTGAACCTCTCTCGTCCGTTAATCCTCTGAACCACAGTCCCGACCATGCATTCAGAACCCCTCCACAAAGAACTCCTTTGTTTCCTTTCTTTCTAACTATGTTCCCTAACCAAATAAAATGCCTATAAATTGGTTCAGATAGTCTGCAGTATAGACTGACCTGCCTTCCATCTCTAATCTTACACTATTTGGTAGCCATTTAGCAAATGCCCTCTAGATAGGTTATTTTTTCAGTGACTTAAAAATTTTTAATGTAAACCCAATTAAGTGATACCTCATTTAAAAGGCATTTTAAAAAGAAAACGCATTATTGAAACTACATGTCTTTATTTCAACCCAGTATTAAGAGGCGGTATATAAAATACTCCCGTCGCAGCAGACCTGCGTACTCAGCGAATTTCCAAATCAATAATATAATAATAATAATATATGACAAGTTTTATAAAAATCTGTCCATAAACATGAGAATTATTTGCCTATTCTCCATAAGATTAACATGGGAAAGAGTGTGCAGGTTTGCTGCTGTGAGGAACACTGAAAGTAGGCATTTCTACCATAAACAATTTTTATTTTTAACATTTATACCAACTTTCATCAACATCTGTCCATAAATAAAGGAGTTTGCCTATTCCCTATATGATTAACATGGGAAAAGAGTATGCAGGTTTGCTGCCATGATAAACACATAAACTATGATTTTTAAGCATAAACGGGTGGGTATCAACAACATGAAGGTAAATACCAAGTTTAATCCAAAAATATAGATGGGAAATATTAATTTTTCCTTATCCCCCATAAGATTAACATTGAAGCCCCAAAATACAACGTACTGTGTTTAGATTTTTTTATATCTCGGTAACCGTTGGAGATAGAGAAAAACTTTAAGAAACTTAATTGTGCAGTTTTTTTAGCAGATTCTAATGGTGAAAGATAAAATTTGAAATTTTTAAAAATTACATGGGAAAAACGCAAAAAACCCATTTTTGGGGTACAAACCCCCCCCAAACTACCCCTTCCGATTGACCGATATGTCTGGTTTACGAACTCGTCCGAGCAAATGTGAGAATACACGTCTCTACCAAATTTGGTCGCATTCGGACCATTTTTACGATTGTTTTTGGTCTCTAGGCACCTAAAGAAGAAAAAATAACATGGTCCCGGGCTTAAGTCTCGCCATGAGACCTACGGTAATAGCTTCTTCTCTATGGTAAATTCGCTAAAAATCTTATGGAATTTCATACATGAGTCTATTATTTTAAACATAGGTCTTGAATGATTTAGATAGGTCAGCCGTGTCATGTGTATTATTGGTTACAATTAAAGATTTATTCATCAAGAGTAATCATCAAACGAACGCGGATTGGTCAATAGAAGAGGAACCGTATCGGGTGTACAGAGCCAACAAGGGATGATTAGCTTGTTGTAGAAGTGTAAGCTGGAGATTTACGTCAGAGATGGATGAGGTCACGCGCGAGGCTTAACTTCGCAATCAAGAGCGACCAAAGTTGCTTTGTATAAAATTAAACTATCAACTAGCCAATTATTTAGGAAATAATAAACCTATTATCGTAGTCCTCATGGCAAATCTTTTTTTCTTTTTCTCCTTATGCATTTTGATTTGGAAATTCGCTGAGTACGCAGGTCTGCTGCAACAGGGGTATTTGTCAATATTTTCGGAATTGAGTTGAGAAATGATAAATCCGGTTTGAGCAGGGATGCTCACTACACGGTCCTCGGACTATTAGGAACAGTATAAAACAATTATAAAATACTTTATAAATATAATTAATATTTTATAATATAAGTAAAAGACATATTCAACTTTTTATTTTATTGATATAATAAAATAATTTTATAATTAAATTCTCTCTAAGTTCGTCATTCGTACTTGAGGGGTTTTTTCGTCACATTTAAGGAAAAATGTGTTTAAAGTAGCTTGAAAACACGTTTCACCCGAACCCCTATTTTGATAAGGAAGTATTCCATGCCTCGGATGTACCCCTCAAAATGATTACGAGCGGTCATAGCTTGCAGACCTGGGTGAAATTTTATACAAAACCAATTGACTCTGCGAAATTATAGTGAGAATCCCTGGTTTTGAGACTTCTTGAATTCAAACAGATGGGGTTTTCTTGGTTTTTAAGGGTAGTTTACCACTAAAACCCTTAAAAATGTAAAAAATACAAATTTCTTAAATTTGAATTTGCTGTCTAATTTTTCAAATTTTTTGGCAATACGACAAATTTGTTAAATATGTTGAAAATCCACTTTAAAAAGCTTACAAAAATAGTATGTTGGATCATTAAACTCTAGAGAAGACTCTAGAGAAGTTCAGAAGAAGTTCCAGAAAAGCCCAAGCTGATACACATATACACACATAGCTGTTATAATATTCGGGCAGGGTGAACGATTACAGAATTATTCATTTTAGACCTTCATACATTTCATAAACGGTAAGTTTTTTTACACGTACTTCTCCCTCAAGTGAACTTAAACAAGGTGAAAATCTTTAGAGGGGTACCCAACTCATCCGCCGAGGTAAGAAAAACATTTTTGTTTGAGTGTTATGGGGCTGACACGCTCGTAATCTGCAGACCAAGTTTCATGAAAACCGGTTAAGAAATAAGGAACAAATTGATTGTTTAGTGAACTCTTTAAATATAACAGTAGAGCTCTTAGACAACGTACTGTGCTTACAGCTGACAGTGACTTAAATTTCCTCTGGAACCATTAGTCCTAGACTAATAATTTATAATACTGACTTGTTTAGTTTTTAAAGTTCAAGTTGTTTAGTTTTTACATGGGAAAAGAGTACATTATACTTTATACTTTTTATACTTTATACTTAACTGAAATGGCGACCTACCCAGGTAGGTATTTTAAGCCAAGTATGAATAAGGAATGAATGTAGGATGATTGTGGCGCGATCTTGTAGTCCTGTTACTGACTAAGGCTGACATGTTCCTTAGACAGGACTGTTAATTAATAACCCAACAGCCGATGGCAACTAATGGACCTACAGTTTAACGTGGAATCCGAACCACGGCCTCTGAATTACGAATTGGTCTAATTATGAGGATGGTCTTTGTGGATTAACGTAGTATTGAATAGTGCGGACGTTAATCCACACAAGAGAACACTACATCCACCGACCATCTCTCATAACTATCCACAATTCGTGACCTCCAAGTAGCTGGATTACAGGACGTCGCCACCGTCCCAGTACAAAGGTTTACTGTCGTAAGAAACATTATATTTTGGAGTTTTTATGGACGTATTTATAAAACTGTACTAGATGGACTTGTCATCAATATACATTCCTTATGATGTCGTCTTTTAAAATTTACTTAAGAAATAAAATACGATTATGTGTCAGTTCACTAATACCGTTTATCTAAATATATAAAACAAAGTCGTGTTAGTTACACGCATTATAACTCGAGATCGGCTGGACCGATTTTAATGATCTTTGATTTTTTGGATTCGTCTCTGCTCCGGTCATGCTTTAGGCATATTCAGTTTCCATAAATTCAATTAGTTTCCATTTTATAGAGTTTTAAATTTCTAATGTTAACCTTATGGGGAATAAGTTTGTTTACAAATTTTCTAAAAACAAAACATTTGATTTCTTAAAACAGCTGTTGGTTTACTCTCTGTTAGCAATATGCTTTACTATCCAATGCCATATGAATCATTTATTAATGTAAAACTATGAAGTAAATATGTGCTATACAAAATGAACAGTATTATTCACCACGTTAAAAGGTAACAGTTTTAGGGAATGATGTACTGTATTTATATATTTTTTATTTTCTGTATGATTAAAAGTCACGTGTTAATATGTTTGCCAAATAAAATAATTACAATGTTTATACATATTAGGTTTATTATAATAATAAGCTGTTGAATATTTAAAGCTTTCACAACGAAGCCGCAATGCTATTTGTCTTCAGAACTTGGCCAATCTTAAAGTTAACATGTATTTTCTGATAGGCGGTACGAAGTTCGCCGGGTCAGCTAGTTTAGAATAATACGCTGTCAGAAAAGTAATAAAATTATTTATTTTATATTTATCTAAGTTATCGGTCAATCTGATAAGAATATTTTAGAAATGTTACGTATTTAAATATTTGGAATATATTTGTCATAATGTTATTGTGAAAAAATAATTTTATGTGCATAGAAACTCATTCCTCATAACTTTTCAGTCCGTTTTAATTCGGCAATTTTATGTTTAAATTTTTACACGTTGGTATTACAAAGAATCGAAACCATTCACTTAGGGTATTAAATCCATAGTTTACTAAAATTCTTTCAAATTTTGAACGATTATAAAAATATGTAGCATTCAATAAAATAAGAATTAAAAAAAATCGACTCAAATGAAAACGACAACAGTTGTCTTGAAATTGATTTCGTTACGCTTATGAATAATTGTTTTCATTAAAGGACCAATATCGATGCAAATTCTAACATTCAAATCTGATGTGCATTTTCATCTTGTTTGACTTGGACAAGATTAAGGTTATCATTCTTTGTACATTTGTGGTACTGGAGGTCACAATCGGAATTATCTCTCAAAAACACATTATGTGCAGTCTGTGGCTTCCATCAGGCCAATACGACCCACCCCATGTATTCAAAACTCCCCTCACGTACTTAATAGTATGAAATGTTTCTAACCGTATTATATAATCTCTTTGCATCTTGCTCTCTTCGCATTTTGAAAATCACCCTAAGTCATAAATAATATAGTTATAATCATCTTACTTTTTACTTTCTCCCCATTGACATAGATTAGATTAGATTAGATTATTTGAAATGGCGACCATACCACAAGGTAGGTATTTTAAACCAAGTATTAATGATTGAGTGTAAGATGATTGTGGTGCGATCTTGTAGTCTTGTTACTAAGGCTGACATGTTCCTTAGACAGGACTGTTAATTAATAGCCCAACAGCCGATGGCAACTAAGGGACCTACAGTTTAACGTGGAATCCGAACCACGGCCTCTGAATTACGAATTGGTCTAATTATGAGGATGGTCTTTGTGGTTTAACGTAGTATTCAATAGTGCGGACGTTAATCCACACAAGAGAACACTACACCCACCGACCATCGCTAACAACTATCCACAATTCGTGACCTCCAAGTAGCTGGATTACAGGATGACGCCACCATCCATATTGTTGCATGGAAGATATATTAATAAATACATCGTATCAGTATTGTTATTAGCTATATCACGTCCCAGAATATTTTATTTTTCACAACACAGCTGTAGGTAGACCTAATGCTATTCGATTGTGGTACTAGGCGAATAAATCCACTGTAGAAGAACGAGGAATCGCATGAGAACATTACTGTTAAGCGGTGCGAAGTTCGCCGGGTCATCTAGTAAATTTCTAAAACATTTGACTATTACCAATAAAATCCACTTTAACAACTAAACAAGTCAGTATTTTGAATTATTAGTCTAGGACTAATGGTTCCAGAGGAAATTTTAGTCACTGTCAGCAGTAAGTACAGTACGTTGTCTAAGAGCTCTACTGTTATATTTAAAGAGTTCAATAAACAATAAATTTGTTCCTTATTTCTTTACCGGGTTTTCATGAAAGTTGGTCTGCAGATTAAGAGCACATCAGCCCCATAACACTCAAACAAAAATGTTTTTATTACCTGTTTAAAAAAAGGTTATTTGTTATGGATAATAGATAAATTGGTAAAGCTCACTTATTGACGTAATTTCAAAACATTTGGTATATGTTTTTCTTTAGTTTACAGCCCTTATACACATCATGTTAAACAACCCTTATTGCAGCAAACCTGTATGATCAGTTATATTCGATTACAATGATGAAAATAATTCTATGAAATTCGCTCTACTCACGCCAGCGTGCTGCGTGCGATTTCGTTTCCCCTATTTATTTATTTGTTTAGCTTTTGACATATTTTGATTTCAGGTTATCAAGTAAATATTTAGTCACAGTAATAAGTATTTTGTTTCTCAATTTAGGGTCATATAACCCTTACGACGGACTAACTGCTATTTATTACTATTGTGTACCATTTGCATAAAAATTATGTCGAATGAGTTCAACGCTTGAAACGTGAACAAGGAAAATTGTTAGAAAACTATCAATAGTTTTTTTCTATTTAAATATATACCTTCAGGCCATAAATAAGTTTAAGTTTCAATAAAGAATCCAATAACGACCTGGGTGGTGTGAACGTTTCTTTCCGGTCTTGCCAATAAATATTGAATGGACCGCTCCCTGGCGAATACCCCCCTCCCACTCCCACTGCGGGGGACAGCCAAAGGGAGGAGGTAGGGTGTCGTAAACGTAAGCCAGGCATAGGTTGAGTTGTAAATAAAATTACATGTTAGTTAAAAAGTAAACGGTATCAGTGGATTGACACATACTTCTTCTTTAAGTAAATTTAAAAACTACGAAACCTAATAAAGTTATCATATTCTTTGAAGTTTGTAAAATAGATATTTAAAAATGTATTGTTCCGAACAGAACGGAACAGAACGAAACAGAACAAGGCCGAAAGAAAAACGACAGCGTTTTCTGTCGTGTTCGATTTCAGTTCCAGTCGCCATCTGGCTAAGAAAATTTCATCTGGAATATATGCAGTGAAAAGAATGAAATGGATAGGAGGTGTTGAAATAGGTAAAACAGTGTTTTGCACTAGTAGAATCACAAATCAGATATGATTAATTTTTTAGGGAGGAACATCTGAGTACAACCTTGGTAAAATTCTTGTGCTCCAGAAAAAAGATGTTAGGACACTCTCTGACCTTGGTCCTGGAACTAGCTGCAGAGAGACTTTTAAATATCTAAAGCTACTAACAGTCACAGGGATTTTTATCCATGCAGTTGTCATATACAGCAAACATTTGGACCTACCTAGAAATGGGAATATTCATTCATACAGCACCAGAAGGGCAGAAGACTTCAACCTTCCCATTCACCATACAACACAGTACAGCAGGAAACTCTCTTACATTGGCCGAAAAATCATCAACTCACTCCTATAAGACTTAAAGAACATGTCAGGAAACAGTTTTAAGAAGCACCTCAGACAACCTAGTTCAACGACCAGTTTACTCTATCAAGGATTTTTTTGAAACATGTTGAAACATGTAAAGCAAGATTAAATAATTAATTTATTTATAATGTAAAGTAAAGTTCCGTGTAACCTTCTGGCCAAGGTCTAATGTTAGAGTTTTCAGGTCGCACTAGTGCCTCTAACGTGACCTAACGACTACTTATGTAGCCGGGACCAACGGCTTAACGTGCCTTACGAAGCACGGTGGCAGTCTGAGAAATTAAATTTCATGTGTCATGACCGGGAATTGAACCCGGGTTTTTTGGGTGGTAGGCTCTACCCACTCAGCTATTTACTGCCACATTTATTTATAATGACGTCATTGCATTTCTTAATGAAAGTGCAAATGAAGATGATTGTCTATTGTTTATTTGCTATTGAGTCATTAATTAGTCACCCTATAATACAATATCGACATTAAGTAGTAACAAGACCAGAGTTTGTTGACCATTCCGTTTCAAATAAAATGACTTCCCTTTGCGAAATACCTTAGATAATGGATATGTCTAAAAGGGATGTTTTTGGTTCGTTCAAACAGCTGTCCTTATTATGTGACGTCAATTCCGTTACAAATTTCGTGTGACGTGAATTTCTAACAATCCCCACCTCCAAAGATTAGACATATCCATATCAGAAGTACAATAAATACTATGAATTGTTAAAATAAATAATATACTATCAATAAACACTGACAAATTAGTTGCTGTACCGGTAATCAATTAGAAAATTATTTTTTACTCGTTTTTACTTTCACTGAAGGGAACTTTAAATTGTAATAATTTAAGAAGTTCAAAATATTTTCTAAATGTACAATATTCACGATTATGCATGTTTTAGCGTTGAACGTAGAAAAGGAAAGAAATCGAAAGTACTAAAATCAAGATTTTTATTAACTTAAAAAAGTTTTAAAATTCATTAGACAAGTCGAAAATCCTGTAGTTAGGGTTTAAGCTGGTAAGATGTACGGTTAAATAAATGCAGGTTTAATGAAACGTGCACGGAAAGGAACACATGCTTGGGGCATTTCATTCAATATTTATTAGAACAGGGACGGCGGAGAAGCGTTCACACCCAACCGAACTGACTTTATAGAGCAGTTTATTTTAAAATACGCCCAAAATGAATCGGGTGAGATCTTTCGTTTAAAAGGAGATTTAAAACGTTAATACGAACGTTTCGAATATCCGTTCGCTGCGTGACATTTAACGAAAGGATTAATTTATTACTGTAAGCTATTTTGAGCAAATGAAAATTATTAACCATACCAAAGAATATTTTTATTGAATTTTCAATCCTGTCAATATTGTAATGCGGTAAGTAAACTGTCTGCTCAGCTACATAAACAATCTATACAGGGTATCCATGAAAACCCAAATTTTTAGTGCAAACCCCCACCCCCAAACTACCCGTTCCGATTGACCAATATTTCTGGTTTACGAACAACGTAAAAAAGGAAAGAAATCGAATGTACTAAAATCAAGATTTTTATTAACTTAAAAAAGTTTTAAAATTCATTAGACAGGTCGAAAATCCTGTAGTTAGGGTTTAAGCTGGTAAGATGTTCGGTTAAATAAATGCAGGTTTAATGAAACGTGCACGGAAAGGAACACATGCTTGGGGCATTTCATTCAATATTTATTAGAACAGGGACGGCGGAGAAGCGTTCACACCCAACCGAACTGACTTTATAGAGCAGTTTATTTTAAAATACGCCCAAAATGAATCGGGTGAGATCTTTCGTTTAAAAGGAGATTTAAAACGTTAATACGAACGTTTCGAATATCCGTTCGCTGCGTGACATTTAACGAAAGGATTAATTTATTACTGTAAGCTATTTTGAGCAAATGAAAATTATTAACCATACCAAAGAATATTTTTATTGAATTTTCAATCCTGTCAATATTGTAATGTGGTAAGTAAACCGTCTGCTGAGCTACATAAAAATCTATACAGGGTATCCATGAAAACCCAAATTTTTAGTGCAAACCCCCACCCCCAAACTACCCGTTCCGATTGACCAATATTTCTGGTTTACGAACTCGTCCGAGCAAATATAGGAATACACGTCTCCACCAAATTTGGTCTCGATCGGACCATTTTTTACTATAGTTATCGTGTTCGCAGATACACACATATTATATACAAATTTCAACGACTATTGTTTTTGGCCTCTGGGCATCTAGAGACGAAAAGAAAACATGGTCTCGGGCTTAAGTCTTGCCATGAGACCTATGGTAATAGCTTCTTCCCTATGGGAAATTCCCTAAAAACTACAATTTAAAGGACTCAGAAGCAAATGGACATTTGGACGATAGATATGACACGACATGAGATGTGGGGAGTTGTCGATGAATGTTGACGTTCGGCGAACATGTGTGCGACGTGACGTCACCGCCGCTAATTTCACGCGTCAGGCGTCGCGACGCTGTCTCCGTGAGTCATCTCGTCATCGCGACGCGTCCTCCCGCCACGATACGTACAATCATATGAATTTTGCTTTACTCTCTTTCCTTATACAGGGTGTCCATGAAAAACGTTTCAGGATTTCGATGAGTGATTAGGTACATTAAAAGAAAGAAAAAAGTTCCAATGAAGGTGTGGCTTAAAACGCTTATTTTCTCAGATATCCGCCATTTTGTATTTTTCACAAAATATTTTTTATTTCAAACATTTTTGAACGGATTATTTTCAAATTTAGTATATGTTTTACACTAGTAGACTAATATTATTAAAAACATAGCTTATTAAAACATGATCCAAGCTCAAATTCCAAATCGGAGGCCATTGCATTTTTTACCGTTTTCAAAGTATTTTAGTTTTAGAATGTCAAATGGCCGCCATTTTGAATTTTTAGCTTGGATCATGCTAGTTATTTTATAATGATAGTAGTTTACTAAGTGTAAAACACATAACAAATTTGAAAATAATCCGTTCAAAAATGTTTGAAATAAAAATATTTTGTGAAAAATACAAAATTGTGGATGTCTGAGAAAATAAGCGTTTTAGGCCATACCTCCTTTGGAGCTTTTTTCTTCCTTTTAATGTACCTAATCACTCACCGAAGTCCTGAAACGTTTTTCTACTGGCAATATACCCGTCCATTTGTATCGGTTTTATGATTCAGTGTTTAGAAGTAAAATACTTATTATCATAACGAATTATAACCTGAAATCCTACAAAAAATAAATAAAATTCTCAGCCTAATTGTTTAGCATTAGTTTACAATTAGATCATTTTTTTATAATTATTAAAATTTGTTATACGTAAAGATAACATTGTATTAGTATAATTTTGAAATAGGTTTAAATAGGTGAAATAGGTTGGAATTTGAGCTTGGATCATGTTTTTAATAAGCTATGTTTTTAATAATATTAGTCTACTAGTGTAAAACACATACTAAATTTGAAAATAATCCGTTCAAAAATGTTTGAAATAAAAAATATTTTGTGAAAAATACAAAATGGCGGATATCTGAGAAAATGAGCGTTGAAGGCCACCTTCATTGGAACTTTTTTTCTTCCTTTTAATGTACCTAATCACTCATCGAAATCCTGAAACGTTTTTCATGGACACCCTGTATAAATAAATGAGCATTGTCGATACACTGAACGGAATTATGATGTTTTTGGTTTTTTATGTTTTATACCCCAGAAAACAAAAAATAGGTCTTATTTAAATTTCTTTCTGTCTTTCTGTTACGTTAAACAAGGTCTTTTCATAACGCTTTAACGAGAACACTATCCATGATAAAATTTATTTTCACTATTCTATATCTTTTGGAGAAGGTTTTCGCCTACTTCATACTGATCCACAATCTATTAAAATAAAACAACCAGCTCACAAAACTCAGTTTTGAGCAGTATAGTAACATTTGTTATGAGGAAAAATCTTATTGTACACAAATATTATATTTGTTTGAAATATGATCTTGTGAAAACATCGGTAAATTAGTAATTTTTATCCATTTAATTTTTAAATCCATGAAAATATGCATATGAGAATGGTAAGTGGTAGGCAAAGTAATTGTAAAACGGAAAATCATGAATTTTGTGAAATTATAATTGAACTGAATACAAAAAAAATTGTAATAGATTAAAATCTGCTTTGATGTACAAACAACCAAACATTAAACAATATCATAAAACATATAAAATATAAAGTTAGCTAAATATTAGGTTATTATAAATGAACCATAGAGATAAAATATACAATTTAACTTTCCTGAAATTTTAACTGTCATAAACCGTTTTACTATGTCACATTTATTTCACAGAAAGAAGCCACACTCACAAGAATACCTGTAACCTTAAAAATATTTTATCACACTGCTGAATGTTTGACAGAGATACAAAGCGATGAAAAGAAAATCTGTATAAAAGCAGATTACTGGAATGGAAATATAATATTCTACGTAGAATATCGTAGAAATACATTTTGGTAAGGTTTCCTCCAGTCGATCCTTTTCTGTTTGGTTTGTTGAAATGTTTAATTTTAGAATTTCAAAAGGTGTATGAAAATTGAAGAGTCTTAAATGTTTGTTATTTATAGCCTTTTATGAATTTCCCCAAGGTAAAATATTTTGTTTAATGAATTTTTTATAGTAAAAATCTCAAGATAAAAAAATTTAACAACTATCTTTTGTTTTAAAAGATGCTATTGTTTGTTTTAGTGGTTCTCTTTAAAACTAAAATGTTGTAGAAACTTAGTTGATTTAAACTAAACTAAAATCTTCAGTTGTTGATATACACTTTCCTAAAATTTAAGTACAGAGAATAAATGTAAAATATTAAAAATTATATATAAAAATAAAAGTCAAATAGAACTGTATACATATATCAATTATAACTAATCAGATAAACCCCAAACTGAGTGTAGCAGCTAAGTAAATATTTTACCTTTCTTAACACAGTTTTATAATGTATCGTTCTACCTCATCCACAATAGTGTAAAAAACTTAAAAGAATACGTCTCGTGTTTTTAGAACGCTTTAACATTACAATACGCCGTAAAAATAATTTATTAGAGGATATAAAATTAATCTCACGATGCTATGCTACATTCTGGTATCATAACAATTTATAGGGGAATTTATTTTGTGAAAGGTTCCAGCTCACCTGAGGACGGGGTCAGATTCCAGATCCCGAAACGTCGAGGAACTGTGGTTGACTTATTGTGATGTAAAATATACATCATGCTATCTACATAACATGTCCGCACTATTGAATACTACGTTAATCCGCATAGGCCGTCCTCATAATTAGACCAGTTCGTAATTAAGAGGCCATGGTTCGGATTCTGGGACTCATGGTCGGACTAGGACGGTGGCGTGTCCTGTACTCCAGCTACTTGGAGGTCACAAATTGTGGATAGTTATGAGCCATGGTCGGTGGGTGTAGTGTTCTCGTGTGTGGATTAACGTCCACACTATTGAATACTACGTTAATCCGCTAATACCGTCCTCATAATTAGACCAATTCGTAATTCAGAGGCCGTGGTTCGGATTCCACGTTAAACTGTAGGTTTAACCTTAGTTGCCATCGGCTGTTGGGCTATTAATTAACAGTCCTGTCTAAGGATCATGTCAGCCTTAGTCAGTAACAAGACTACAAGATCGCGCCACAATCATCCTACACTCATTTCTCATTCATACTTGGCTTAAAATACCTACCTGGGTAGGTTGCCATTTCAATAATCTAAATCTAAATATATATAGCATGAACCCACCATAGCAAAAATAAGTTAAAAAAAATAGAATACCCGATTATGATTGATGAAATTGTGGTAATTAATTGTGGCAACTCGTTGCCCTAACTGAAATTTTTCGAAATTTAAATCGAGACATACGGGCATGAGTACTTTCTATACACTATCAAATAACGTTTTATGCTCAATGATTTGGTAAAAATAATTAAACTCTGCAACCTTTGTTTTCTATATCTTGAAAATGTTCGTAGTGCTCTTTGCCACCTTGGGGTAGTCCAACTCAATACAGTTTCTGAATAAAAATGAAATAGTTGTGATAAAACACACGGAAGATATCATGAACGGAAATTGTCCACTTATGTTAAGATGTGGTAGTGTTAGGAATCTCTAGATATATGATTCTCCAACTATGAACTCAAAATGTTCAAAATGGCGATAGAAACTCCAACACAAAGCTATTGTTGTGATTTACAAAATAAAAAGTAAAACCTTGCACTGATACTGTACCTTATTGAACTAGAGTAAAAGTACAGAGATTGTATCTAAGATGAGACATTTATAAAAAGAATATAATGTAAGATGGATGGCAGTAGAAGATAACATCAGACGTATGCACACGTACAACATGTCCGATAATGTAAGAGAAGGAGTCATTGTAGACTATTTGATACGTGGGGAAAATGTTGAAAACATGAGTTATAGAGAATCAGATTGCGGTGATAAAAGACATGCCGTACATGTAACATAAGGAACAGATTGTTGGAAAGGTTTTATTCATGAATTTTAAACATCCACAGGTTGAGTAGGAATATTTATTAGTTTAATAATTGTGTATGTTTAATAAAATGTCGATGTAGGTGGTTAAACTACACAACATTTTACTGTAAATTATACAATAACATTTTGTGTAGTTTTATTGACTGGGACGGTGAAGTCGCCCTGTAATCCAGCTACGAGGTCACGAATTGTGGATAGTTGTGAGCGATGGTCGGTGGATGTAGTGTTCTCTTGTGTGGATTAACGTCAGCACTAATAATTACATATAACAATATAATTATATTAATTCGTAATTCAGAGGCCATGGTTCGGATTCCACGTTAAACTGTAGGTCCCTAAGTTGCCATCGGCTGTTGGGCTATTAATTAACAGTCCTGTCTAAGGAACATGTCAGCCTTAGTCAGTAACAAGACTACAAGATCGCGCCATGACCATCTTATACTTAATTCTCAAATCATACTTGGCTTAAAATACCTACTCGGTATGGTTGCTGTTTCAATAATCTAATCTAATCTACAAATAACGTATGTAAGATACCTTCTTGAGGCTATATAAGAAACAACATTTAGTTAGAATAATAATAAAGTAATGCATAAATAATACTTTCTTCGACTAAAAGAAATTTTACAAAAGCAATGAAAAACATTTTGGATAATTTGTGTTTTGTGTCCACAAAAAGTTTAGTTAAGCCTTTTTTACAAATTGTTTTAACTTTGTAGAGGCATTTGGGAAAAAAATCATTTTAAAAGTTTATATTTATCAAATCATCTTTATTTAGCACAGAAAAATCTGTATAATAGCGTCAAAAACTATATAGTAAAACTAAATTTATATGCTGTAAGAACAAAATGCAGCTTGAACAGCACCTTAATTCAATCGACAATTTAGATAATGTTGCAAAGTGTAGGGCTTGTTCCAAGAGCATGTGTTTGACCATGATGCGTTAAACAAAATCAGATGATTCGTATGAGTTTAAGAGATTTTAAAATCAATAATTTTAACTTTATTTTTTGGGCAAACTCAAAACGAAAAACATTCATTTTACTCAAAACGGTTTTCAAAACGTATTGGTTATTAGTCTATTATTATTTAGGCGTATTATTATGTGTATTTAAGGTATTGGTTCTCATCTTATTGAGCGATCCGACAAAAATGTGCTTGACAATGTTGCCAATACAACGGGTTGACTAAAACTCATGTTTATTGTCAGTAAACCACTAAATTAACCCACCATATTTCGTGGCTGCTACTTTAATATAGGTACCCTCTACACATGAAATGGGGATATGAAAGAATCATCTGGGTGTCTAGATGTAATGTAACTCTGATGTAGTAAAAACCAATTAATTAAATACTTTTAAACGATTTCTCGTCATACTGCCACAGTGATCCGCTTTGATCGTAAAATTGTAAAATTTATAATTGTTGATTGTAGTGTTGTCATCGAGAAGTCGGGTACCGACCTCACAACTGCCACAGAGATTCCCTACCTGATCGACACCGTAGCAAACATGCACTTGTCATCGAGAAGTCGGGTACCGACCTCACAACTGAAGTATACAGTAAACAAATAACAATGTACGATGGTTTCCATAATATGCCTTAATATTAAAGACTTCAACTTGAAAATATACAGTAACAAAATAGACACAAATTGCGTAAATTATCTAGACTAAAATAACTTATAGATAGCAATGTACAGACAAAACTCTAATTTTATTTGTATAGATTATCGGTAAGAACTTGCCAAACAATTCACACATATTTGTTCGCGAACCTTTTAAAATTCTGGGGAAAATGTTATTATTTCCACTTTTGGTTACTTTTCCGTCAGCCTTTCACAAACCTAGAAACAAAACCTTGAGTTTAATTTGTATCTAAGGTACTGTAGTTAACAGTAAGACTGGCAAGATGTAAGCTTGAGGACCGTAACTGGAATGAGGTGGCAGAGAATAAAGGGGGAACTTAACAGAAATTATATGATTGCTGTGAGAAGTTGTCGTTGTAACTGGAACAGTATATTCGCGTTAGCAAAAGCTCTAACTACCTAGGGCTTTTAAGGCTTGACGTTTTATACTGTAAATTAAACCGGCAAGTGACGTAACTGCCTAGTGCTGTAATTTAAACCGTCCAGTCCGTTCCTCATCAATGAACTAATTGTTAATTGTAGATAATTGGCCTATTTTACTCTATTTACTTCCATTTCAGAAGTTTTATTGTATTATAACATATTTTAATTAATCTATGCAATTTGCAGGGTGTCTCACCTAAAGTGAACCAATGTTCCTACCTTTTGTAGTATGTATTTGTCAGAAAACTTCTTATGGGAGACTCCCCTTTATTTTTTAGGGGATTTCAAAACTAATTTTGGATCCGAAAAATATGGCCGACAACTTGAAAATTTCTTTGGGAACACCCTATATTTTATGGAGATTTTTGGATGGAACAGATAATTTTAAGACGTTTTTACTCTTAATAATTTTGGTGAAATTGTAACCTGGTATATGCAAATCTGACAATAAGTAGTTTTCATGATGATTATTAACAGTAGCTCACAAACGGTTACATTTACGCAAAAATTATCAAGAGTAAAAATGTCTTAAAATTACCTGTTCTATCCAAAACCACCACAAAATACAAAATCAAAATCAAAATCTTTTATTGTCATGAAACTTTAAAAAAAATGAAATTCGTCAATATTTTCTTCATTAAAATATGAATAACACTATAAAACACTACATATAAGAATATACATTAATAAAAGATAAATACTTAAAATTGAATGTATTATTCTTTTTTAATGAACAGTTTCAATTTTTTGAATCTACCAAAATCAGCTTTGTTCTCAGGTTTTGAAGACTTAAACATTTTGATTGAGGAGTAGTATGTCTGGTTTTCAAAAACATTTTTATGTTCGGAATGTAAAGTGATCTTTCTAAACTGTATATTGTGCTCTGAAATTTTAATTTTATTTTTAACCAGGAATGAAACATTCCAAGATGTATAAGCTTAAAACGTCAGAATATTATTCTTTGAAAAAATCCCCCTACATGAGCCAGAACGTTTTATGCCAAATATCAACCTTATTGCTTTTTTTTGAAAACTAAAAACCCTCTTTTGATTTGCTGTTCCAGCACCCCAAATCAAGGCGTTCTATTAGAAATTTTCAAGTTGTCGACCATATTGGAAAATGGTGGCCATACTTTTTGGATTCGAAATCAATTTGAAAATCCTCTAAAAAAAGGTGAGTCCCCCAATAGAAGTTTTCTGTCATATATATAGTATAAAAGGCTATTGGTTTACTTAAGGTGAGTTTTTTTAAGTGATCCAATAGCTAACTTTTGAATTACATGATATAGGACCATACTTTAAAATTGGAACTTGCTCAATTTTAGGTTTCACTCATGTATACAATTTCAGATTTTTTCAATATGGCCGCCATTTTCCAAAATGGTGGCTAACTGTCTTATGGAACACTCTGTATTTTATTTTGTTTTTGGATTCTACTCTCTAAAATGAAACATTTTTGTAATAATACCACCTTCATGTCTGTCAAAATTACGGTTCAAAAAATATGAACTTTTAAATGTTAAAAAAACAATTTCTCAAGTTTTCCGTGAAAACAATTAAGGTAAAGTGTAATATTTTGATTTATATTGTTAAAGCCAGCTTAAAAAACTAAACAAATAAATAAGTATTCTGAATTAATTATTTGTCTATGATCAACGGTTCCAGAGAAAAGTTTAATTGACTGTCCATGATAAACGGAGTACGTTGTCTGAGAGCGCCCAATGTTATTCTTACGGAAATATTAAAAAATCAATTTATTCCTTATCTCTAAATTTTTTTCATGAATCGTTTTATGCAGCAGAAGTCACATAATATAACAAACCCCACTTGAAAAAGCTTGGTATAAATGGTGGAGTGGGGTGGGGGTCCTCCCATAAAATTCTAACAATTAATTTAACTTTGTTTCTCTTGTTGCTAATTTTTAGAAATTGGATGTTTATTTTTGAAACAATAAATTGACAAATGATAATAAACTTTAAGATTATGATAGTTTTATTAAAGATTTTCGCTTTTAAATTTAGTTAAGGGAGAAAGTATGTGCCAGTCCACTGATACCATTTATCTTAACTACCATAACTCGGGGTTTTCACACGTTCTATTGTTGGTAGTTCGGTGGTTTTATATTTGTAAAGCCCTCAACATAGTATAATATATGCGAGGCCTATTTCGATCTAGACAAATCTTAAATTTCCTTCTACTATCTAACAAACTCATCTTCAACGTTATGTTGAAGATCATGGTTTTTCCTCGTGAACACATCCAAATTGATAAAGATATAACTTATATTTAATATATAAACAGGAAAAAGGAACAAAAATGAACAGTGAGTGCTGACGTTCTCTTTTGTAATTAGATAACAGAAACTCCGGGGATCGAAAATCTAATTTAAGAGGAAGCTTAAAGCGGATCCGAATCACCAAAATATCAAGTTATTGTATCTTTGCCGTTTGCTGAGGCAAAAAATAGGCTTCCTCCAAAACTGTGTTTAAACATAATTTTATAAAGGTTCCTTTAAAGTAAACTTTATCCTTGCTTTAAGAATTTCTTTATCACAAATTTCTAGTATAATCAGTTACTAAAATATTCCGTCTTGTTAGAAGCTGTTTAAAAATAATATAGATAGGTGTATCTATTCACGTAGAAACTCTTTACATAGTGAACATTTTAAAATAAATGAAGAATCTATTTAGTATCTTATAAGGCAAATTAAAGCAAATTAATAAGCTAATAATATATTATTATTATATTATTGATTAAAGCTAACTATAAACTTAATAAAACCATAAATCTTAGATAGTTTTTTATTAGTGTTATGGACGTTCCATAACCAAATTATATTTAAAGACTCTCAGAATATAATTTGATTACTTCATTTTAGTGATTTTTAGCCTCCGAATTACAAGGAATTAATACTAAAAGGTTAAATAGGGGACACCTGCTTCCACATAATCCAATGTCAACTAGTCGTTTCCTAGATGAAACCTGTCAATGATGTACTGTGTAGTTTTCTTCATTTGAAGATAACAGTTTTCTACAAAACTGTCTAACAGCATTTGTGATAGACGATGAACAAATTCTGTTATATAACCTGGAACGATTGGTTCATTTCTTAAATATTTAAAATTGACCACCATTATAGAACTGACAATTAAAGCAGAACTTTGAAATTCTAAATGACTATAAATGATTTGCTTTAGGTTTTGCAGAACTATGGTTAATTTCTACATTTATTATATTGTATTTAATTTAACCATTAACATAAAAGGTTCTGAATAACAAACAGTTTTCGTAACACATGACTTTACTTGAAACTTAACATCGTGCAAGCGTACAAAGTTTAAGAACAAGAATTGCTTAAAACAGCATCGTTGAAGTATTAACAAATTGATAGTTTTACATTTGTGTTTGGTAAAACAAAAATATTCTGTTGTTTATTTTTCGTTGAATCATTTGTAACAAGACTAGCCTAAAGTTTGGCAATTTTTGACTTTTTAGGACTTTTACTATGCCTACTAAATACCAATAACATTTTATACAGTTTTATTTATGGCAAAGTGTTTGCAGTAGGCCCAAACCTTTGCCTATCCTATAGATGGGCACAACAAATGTACCTTTTTGGTGATCTGTGAAATGCAAGGTTTACGTTCTATCTCTCCGCCCTGAAAATTTTATTAATATGTTTTATCGTTTCAGTATTGTTATTAACTATGCCACGACCCAGAATATCTAATCTTCCACAACGAATCCGAAATGCTATTCGACCCTTGAACATGTCCAATCTTAAAGTTAACATGTATATACTGTTAGGCGTTCCGAAGTTCTCTGGGTCAGCTAGTTTAAACTAATGACAATAATTTTAAAACTTTTTTTATCCTCGATTAGTTTTTTATACACCCAGTTATTTACTATCTACAGAGAGACTAAGCTTAAAAAAGATTTAAATTTATAAATTGTCAACACTGGTATCTTGTGAACTATATTTAACTGATAGTAAAAATGAAGAGCATTACATTTTTTTAGAGATTCAAAAATATTTAGTTAAGATTTTCCAATATGGTAGTTCACTTACATATATATACACAACCATTCATTCCAACTTTCTAGCAATAATCTTTTGGAATTAAAAATGAAAACCTTGGGGTACAAGAATGATTTTTTTTGTCGACTGTGTTTTACTCGATTCTGAAGCAAACGTAATATTAGTATACTGTTACTCTGAAATTTATAGGATGTATTAGTCTATCAGAGAAAGTAATAATTTAAAAAATACAACCGAAAAGTAATGGTAATGTCGGAGAAAGTAATTTCACGGTCTATGCCACCAGAGACATCGTCGCTGAAGATGTGCTCTCGAGTTTAGAATCGGAAAAGGAAAGGTGGAAATAGGAGATGAAACCAGATTGGACGATTCAATCCACTAAGGTGTCGTGAAGGTATTTTTGTAAAACAAAACGTCAAAAATAATCAGTAATGTATTATATCAAGTAAGATTATAGAGGTCTAAATAATCATGATCACTTACATAGTAATAATAGCCTCTTAAATGCAGAAATTGATATTTAGTATTCCTCATAAGAGTTGGGCGCTCTTAGACAGCATGTTTTTACCAGGGGCAGTAAATTTAACATTTCTCTGGAACTGTTAGTCGTTCACTAGTGAGTCAAAATATTAACTTGTTTTGCTATTTAAGCTAGTTTTAAAGGTGGCAGACAAATAATTTTGAAATCGATCGTTTTTCCAAAAAAATGGTTGACAATTAAAAGACTTATAAACAGACATGTGGGGTGGTGTCATGTTACTTAGTACTTTTAGTACTAAAAACCATGACAATTTAGAAGAATTTTAGAGAAATTTATTTTGTAAGATTTTACCAGTTTTTAGAAATGCCCTAAAATGAATACATCCACGGAAAACTGAAATTGGAAAATTTCGACGAAAACAATACTTTCTCCCGACGTAACGTATAGGTTCGGAAAAGTAACAAAATTAAAATGCAGTGGTGAATAATTTCCTAAAAAGATTCGCAGTTCGCTTGTAACAACCCGTATTAGGCCTACGTGTAATTGAACAACAATTAGAAACAATGAAGAGAATTACTAATAATGTTGTTTGGGTCTTAGCTTGAACTACATATTTGATATCAGTAAAAATAATAGGATATAATTTGTAGTGCCATACATTTCATAAATGTTTTGTTCCCATATGAAGAAATAAAGATGAAAGAAGTTGGAAATTCAGAGGTGAGAATCTTTGACGACAAAATAAGTATTTTTTTGTATTTCCAAACAATATGTAGGCTAATGTTAAATAGTACAGTAGACTGCAATACAATCAAGAATTTTTGTCACAAACTACACTAAACTTAGTAGTTTCGTAGTTTATAGAAGCTGCAAAAAATTAATACTAAATTCAATTTCCAGCAAAGGTGGGGTGGCGGCATCTTACGGAAATAAAATATGGAAATGCTCACCAGCATGACTACGGGTGTAACTCCGGAATGCTTTACATTTATGGAGATTTTTACTTGGCCGCATGAGAATTAACCTGGCCATATTTTATTGTGTACATATCATATACAGAGTCTATGTTTGAAATTCACAACCTCAACACGATTATAAATACACTTGTTGCAGAAAACCAGTGAACTCAGCGAATTCCTAAATTTATAATATGACAATATAATAGTATATTATGACAAGTTTGATTTGCCTATTCTTTATATGATTAACACGGGAAAAGAGTATGCAGGTTAGGTGCCATGATAAACTGTGATTTTTAAGCATCATATATGGATCTTAACTACATTAAGCTAAATAGTTTCATCCAAAATATAGGTTAACAAGTATAATATTAACTTTTCCTTGTCCTCCAAAAGATAAACATTGGAGCCCCAAAATAGAACTTACTGTGTTTAGACATTTTAAGGTCTCGTTAAACTGATTATTTAAGTAATAAATTGGGTAGTGTATTGAGCGTATTTAATGGTAAAATATAAAATTTATAACTTTTAAAAATTACATAAGAAAACGCAAAAACACCATTTTTAGGGTACAAAACCCCCCTGAACTACCTGTTCCGATTGACCAATATATCTCGATTACGAACTTGTCAGAGTAAATGTAGGAATACACCTCTACCAAGTTTGGTCTCGATCGGATCATTTTTACGAGAGTTATCGTGTTTATAAACACATACATATATACGTATATATGCATACAATTTTAACAACTATGTTTATTTTATATACTTAATATGAATATTCTATGTTTGAAATTCACAACCTCAACACGGTATGAAATATCCCCGTTGCAGCAGACCTTGTGAACTCAGCGAATTTACAAATCAATAATAATATATTGTAACAAGTTTGATCAATATCTGTCGATAAATAAGATATTTTGCCTATTCTCCATAAGATTAAGATGAGAAAGAGTATGCAGGTTTGCTGCTGAGGAACACTCAAAGTAGGCAGTTTTCCATAAAACATTTTTGTTTTGACAATATACACCAAGTTTTATCATCTGTCCATAAATAAAGGAGTTTTAACCTTACTACGATGTAATCACCTGTTACTTTATCCCCTTATACATAGTATATGGAGAAATTATTGTTTTCGTCCAAATTTTCGAATTTGAGTTGAGAGTGGATATATCCGTTTTGGGGTCCCCTGAATCCAAAAAAGTGGGTTTCGACGTGATGTCTGTTTATCTGTGTGTCTGTGTCTGTGTGTGTGTGTGTGTGTGTGTGTGTGTGTGTGTGCGTGTGTCTGGATGTACAGAGCCACAGCCTACCCCGTGGTCCGATTTAGATGAAATTTGGCATATATGAATATATTCACAGTATATCCAGGCGTTATTTCATTTTTTTGAATTTTTGATTTTTTAGGGTAGTTCACCCCTAAAAACCTTTAAAAACGTGATACTTGGAAGGTTTATATTTAAGAAAGATAATAAGACATTACTAGTTAGTTTGTTCCAAGAAACGTGGTCATCGACACTGGCGTCGCTGCGACGAGATCAGCTGAGTCGAGCAGGCTCGTTGTTAGTTCGGCCTAATTGTGTTTGTTCTGGCCCCTGATTGGTTCTCATTTGTATTTCCTTGTCACGGCCCTCCATCCAACAACAGTACCAAGGTATTTTGATTGAGGTGATTAACACCTTCATCTAAAAGTAGTTGTACTTTTTTATTACTGGGTGAACTGCGATTTCAGTATTCAATATAGATTAAATAAAATACACATGTCTAGAGTTTTGTCTGAAAATTACTTGCAATCATAATGTTTTTGGTTATTTATACGTTTCAAACCCACGAAAAGCCGAAATGGGTCTTATGCCAATTTTGACATGGATATTTCTTAGCGAGGGAGAGGCGTGATGGCAATTTGAACGACCAACATTTGAAACAGTGAGGTCATATGCTTAGTGACGACATTAGGCTATAACGATAGCTGTTTAGAGGAACTTGATGTATCCATGATCTAACCTAGTTCCCAAAGGGAAGTAAGGATTGCTGATCATCTGCTATATGAATGCACTGGACTTGCTGAGGTGAGGGCTGCCACTCTTGGCGTCATAGAGGGTGGCAGTCACATTCCCCGGGAGGAGCTGGTCGGGAGACTATGGCAGTTTATCAGGCTTTTAAGCCTGGAAGGTCCATGAGACCTTCAGCAACAGGGGTGCGCAAAAAACCACATGACGGAAATGCTATAGGAACACTGTTCCGCCACTTTGTGTAATTCATGTAACAGGGAAGTAATACAATAATTTTGTTTGTTTATCTGAAACGCTACATAAGTTATTTGTGTTTGTCTTTTCTGTGAAAACGACAACACAAATTGTTATGAAACTTATTTTTTTATTTTGTACCTTTTGTTTACATTATGTCAACACTTTCACTGTGAAAATAATATAATAAGTTTTCAAAAACCTAGTCAACAACTGTCAAATTAAATTGAATATTTGTTTGTTTATATTGATCATGGATTTTAAAACTATTTCGAAACTATACTATATTAACGTTATATTAACACATAGACAATTTTAATAATTATACTTCTAATTTAATCTGATTATCTAATTGTAAATGAATATTCGATAATCAAACTGAAAATCAATTTGATCTTATCCTATTTATTTGTTCTAGTTTTCAGGTTTATTTTTGTCATATATTTCTTTCTTACATCTATAAAAGTGATTCACGAGAAATAAATAACCACCATCTGTCAAACTAAGGTCAATATCCGTTGACATGGATACTATCTTAACTCTGGGGGGCGGTGTTAGCAATTTGCGCGAACACAATTTGAAACACTGACGTCTTTATAACATAGTTTGGTTATAAAATATGATTGAAAACATTCTCAGACATACTGATCTAACCTATTCACAGGGAAGTCATCTAAGGTATTAGATGGATATCTTGGCTCTATGTTGCGATTTTTTTGGGAACGTGTAAATTTCTACGTCTTATTGAATTTTAATATATAATAAGAATCTGTTTAGATGAATTGAACTATTCTTTTAAAATCCATATCTAACCTATTTATCACAGGGAAGTATATACAAACATTTTAAAAACTTATTTCAAAATTATTATACTATATTAAAATGTTATCTTACTTAACGTATAATTAATTGTAATATTAATACAATTTTTCTAATTGTAAATTAATGATAATTAATTAAGCTGAGAATTTATTTCATTTGTATTAGTTGTCTAAGATTTCAGGTTTACATTTTATTGTGATAATAGTTAACTGTAATTGTACCTATCTTCTTTTCACTGAATCTCATAACCAGTTTAAAGAACCGGTTTACTGCTAGTGATTTTGTTGAATAAGATAACTATCTAGATTTAAAACCATCATTTTAATCACTTTAGAGTTCAAATTCAAATATGAGAACTGTATTGTTATGTTTTGTGTGTTTCTTTTCGGTATTTTTGAGGTTTTTATGGGAAATGGTCCAAACTCCAGGTTTTATGCACCTAATAAGCTACCGTACATTATTGTACCTAACGTCCACCAGTTTTCAAGAAGTATCGTTAATTAATAGCCCAAATGACTAAATAGCAATTGGATCTAGAATCTACTCTTACAGGATTCGATCCAGTGACCTTCAGTTTTGAGGAGGTACTTTAATCACGCTGCCTCACATCCAGTATTGTTAGTTATGGATGCTAGTTATATTGTAAAATAACTCATTCAAACTATTTTGTTACGAAACGTAACATAATACAAGCTGTAAGTCGATGAAATGTGTCTAAATATACTGTTTAAATGAACTCATAACTTTTACTAAGTACACAAATAATTCAACACGAAGATCTTTAACAAAGCTCTTAAGGCATATGAGCATAAATAATTAAGGTTAGAGGTTATGTTTACGTAACCTTAATTTTGAATGAAAAGACTCTCAATTAATAACCAAGTAGATGTTTTCAATGTTGACTTAAGCTAGTTTACTCTTGTACAAATGAAATGTAAAGTACTCAGCAAGAAAAGATAAACAAAAAATTCTGAAGTTTTCAAAGTTTAATTGAATGTATAAATTGTGCAGTCAACCAATACAGGAAATCTTCGTTGGAAGGCAGGGTAGTAAAAAGGATGGTAAAAACATCCTTATTTAACCAAACAGTTAAGTGGATGCCTTTTTAGATTTAAAATTAAAAAAGTTGGTTATAAATTAGTTAATTAAAAAACGTTTTTATTATTATTTCAACACACTAGTCCTTGTTTTAAAATAACTGCAATTTTTAAATAAATAACTTAATAAGAAACGTAACTTGCCGAGCACTATATAATAGTAACCGATAACATATAAACATCTTGAAACTTTAGAGTGGTGTTCCAAGAATTTTAAATAAAAATACATTGAATAAATTATTTTCCATATTTTAAAATGGGGTTTCTAAAATCTACATATTCAGATGTTCGTCATAGTTATTATAATTCATTTAAAATTTTTGGATCAAATATTACGATGTATTAATGTGGGACTGATTTTAATAAAAAGTGTATTTTTTTAAATAGGATGAAGTATGCAATATTTATCTATTTACTTTAGATTTTGAAAACCCAAAACACTTTCTTGTACATTTCTATACATGTATCCGAGTCAATTGATTGACAAAGCAGTTATACAGGGAACTATGATTGACAGACCAGTTCATTTATACACGTAGCTGCAATTAATTGATAAACAAGATGATTTATACACATAACTGTGATTGACAGTCCAGCTTATTTATACACGTAACTGCAATTAATTGACAAACTATTAGATTTATACATGTAACTGTGATTGACAGACCAGCTAATTTATAGACGTAACTGCAATTGGCAAACCAACTGATTTATAGATCTGCTGATTTATACTCAAAGTATACAACGAAGTAGGGAAGAGTGAAGGAATGCCTGTAAGTTAAGTTGTCCGATTTATAGTTTCGGCACAAAACATATTTTTTGCTAAAACAATTTTAGAGGTTATTATATTCATTAATACACAATATACAGAGTGAGTTTTATGTCCTGGCACAGCTGGATATAATTTAAAAGGTCCGAGATATCAATTCGAGACCTTGGCCTTTTGTCAAATGAACCTCGTCATTATTTTCACGACGTTTGAAAAAATGATAATTTTTAAAGAGTACTTCTATTGAAATGGCTGTAACTTTAATTAGGGACAACGTAGAGACATCTAGTTTGCACAATTTGATTTTATTTTTCGTTTCCTTGAAAATGAGTGGTCACAAGATAGGGGTTTACGTTTGAAAATATTTAGTTGCCCCTTAAACCCAGCTTCGAAAAAGGGGAACAATATTTTTAACAACCTAAAGAAGTAAAAAGTGATATATACGGTTAGGCCAAGATCTCAAATTGATATTTCGGAACGTTTCAATTTTATCTAGGTGTGACAGGACATAAAACTCACTCTGTATATATATACGTAAACATTTCCCATGTATTATCCAGCAAAATAAGGTGTTTTTTACGTTTTTCACTCTAAAAAATTCACATCAGGTCTTATCTCAGTTTTTGTCCGTCTGTCCATATTTCTGTAACAATGTTTGTACCACCATGAAAACGAGAGCACACATTAAAATTAAACTTATTTTCTGTATTAGATTCCTTTTTGAGAAGGTATATGCTTACTTTAAACTGACCTAAGATCTACTGAAATAAAGCTATGAGCTCTCAAAAAACCAGTTTTTAGCGATATTAGCAACATTCGTTCTAAGTTTTACGGGACATATGATCTGATTTACTAATGCGTTCTTACAGTAAAAAACCAACTGTCAAATAAAAATCAATATTAGTTTGTTTAAATTTACAAATGATTTTGTAAATTTATGATGATTGACATGACAAAGTACAACCTGTTAAGTATTATTGGGAAAGGATAATGAATAACGTAGTGGAGGTAGGTATCCGGAGAAAACATAAAATCTACCATTTTCAGCAATGTTAATTTGAATCCAGCAGTTTATCTGTAAAAATGGCATTCTTTCTTCTTATTCCTGGCCTGTAAAAAGTGATGTAAACACATGGTGAAATTGGAAACTGTAAACATTGAAACCTAGGAAATTTACAGCAACTGTGTCTTCTGCTTACCGAATTGTCAAATTTTAGTGTCCACAGCTGTTGAAATTTTTAGCTAAAACCATTGAAATCTAGGACGTTCATGGGGCGTAGCCAAAGGGCATTTTAAGGAAATAAATATGCCAATGAGTTTTGAGATCTACCTTTGTGTAAAATATCAAACCGGTCGGATTAGTATTTTTCGCGTTTACTTTTCACAACAAACCCACAAACAAACAAACATACAGAAACCACATCTTTATAATATTTTAGATATATATTATCTAATTTAATATAAATAAATAGACTGGGATTGTGGCGTCATCCTGTAATCCAGCTACTTGGAGGTCACGAATTGAGGATAGTTGTGAGAGATGGTCGGTGGGTGTGGTGTTCTGTTGTGTGGATTAACGTCCGCACTATTGAATACTACGTTAATCCGCAAAGACCATCATCATAATTAGACCAATTCGTAATTCAGAGGCCGTGGTTCGGATTCCACGTTAAACTGTAGGAACTGTAGGTCCCTTAGTTGCCATCGGCTGTTGGGCTATTAATTAACAGTCCTGTCTAAGGAACATGTCAGCCTTAGTCAGTAACAAGACTACAAGATCGCGCCACATTCATCTTACATTCAATCCTCATTCATACTTGGCTTAAAATACCTACCTTGTGGTATGGTCGCCATTTCAAATAATCTAATCTAATCTAATCTAATTAATAAGCATAAGGATAATTGAGGTGAGTCGTTATTTTTCTTTTTATTTATTTCTTTGTTTTATTCACTTTTTTAGATTTCAGGTAAATTGACTGAGTAATACGATTCGTCCGTACAAAGGACGCACTAGCTACTAGTTTGGAATATTTTAATTTATATGATATAAAACGTAACATTTCAGGTGATAAAATAAAGTTTCAATAAGGTGCGAACGCAGAAAACAGCGCGGCTGATACATACAATGGAACGGTCCCCCGCGTGCACTTCCTCTGGTTGGAGCCTTTATTGCCAAATATAAATTACTGCGTAGCGTTCTCTCTTTTGAAAAAAAGTCTGTTGGTCATATCGGAAACGGTTTAATGATTACTTTCTATTGATTATTCCACAAGAGGATTCCTGCAAGGGGGGAGGCGCGGGATTTCGTCAACTACACATTCATCTGCGTTTGAAGTTGTAAATCTGATTAATTTAAAAATTTATTTTAAAGTTTCCTTATAGGCATTGCCACGAGAACGATTAAGGTTTAACGATTAAGCTTTTAAGAACATACCTATTATTACCTTTCTGAAATGGTGATCTACCCAGGTAGGTATTGTAAGCGAAGTCTGAATGAAAAATGATTGTATTTACTTCCCTGGGGAAAATAGTTTAAACCATGGATATGTCTAAAGGATATGTGTTCAGTTCTTATAAACAGCTGTTCTTATAACCATATGATGGCACTTCCGTTGAACACTTCCGCTGCGCTTTTTGCGTTCTATAAACACTCCCAGCAGAGTTTAGACATATCCATGTAAAAAATGTTTTTATTTACTTCCCTGTGGGAAATAGGTTAGATCATGGATATGTCTAACTAAGGGAATGTTTTCAGTTCATCTTAACAGCTGTTCTTATCCTTTGTATTAAAAACTCAATATAATAGCTCTAATGGTTTCTATGGAAACTTGTTACATATTTCCCATCTTAAAAATCACAACCCCCCCCAGAACTAAGAAATATCCATGTCAAAAGAGAGTAAGACGATTGGACGCGATCTTGTGGTCTTATTACTGACTAAGACTGATATGTTCCTTAGACAGGACGAAACAGCCCGACAGCCAAAAGCAACTAAGAGACCTACAGCTTAATGTGCGATCCGAACTAAAATTTTGCCTCTGAATACAATCCTAATTATGAGGATGGTCTATGGGGATTAACATAGTATTCAATAGTGCGGATGTTAATCCACACCATAGAATCATCCATCTCTAATAATTATTCAAAACTCATGATCTCCAAGTTGCTGGATTAAAAGACACGTTACCGATACACAGTGTTTTAGAAAAGGAATTATTTAATATTCCACTATTCCACCATTACAAATAAAACAGCAAAAATACGTCTATTAATAAAAATGATATTTTCAAAGCAAAAACCGTCTTTTATGTCGTAGGGGGAGGCTCATATGGAATAAATTGAAAATATTAAACGTGAGTTCATGTTGAAATTGATATTTTAAACTCATAAGGAGTTACAGGAATTGCTTGAGAGCAGCTTTAGTCAAATTTGGAATAAAATGTTACGTCTTTATAACTAGAGTACAACGCCAGACACTGGACCTCAAATGTTCAATCCAATACAAAATAGGTTCATAACCTTCAATTTTAAAACCACCGCCATTTTGTTTTGGATCAACCCTTAAAGTTCAGTAGCATTATTTTCTACTACTATGTGCTTAACTTTCAGTTTCAATATACCTGTCGTGTGTGTTAAAAATAGACGACCAGTGGTTTCGGACCTTATAGGTACATTGCCAAGTCAAATACCAAGTGTAAAATTACCCTTGACACTATTGTAGTGATAAGATACCATCCTCAAGACGAGCACATGAAAACACGAAGTACAAAATACATTTATTAATTTGAACAAATAACAAAAAAATAGTCGGGAGCGATGCCTCATCATTCGCCGGTATCACTTTTAAACTTGGTATTTGACTTGACAATGAACCTTTAATGTCCGAAAACACTGGTCGTCAACACCAAAAAACGCTCACAGACAGCATTACAGGTTTAGTAGTACCATTGACTCATTGATGTAATAGTTTACATTGTTTTGTGTCAAATCGTTTGTGTAATATGTCTTGATTTGCTAATGTTTATGAAACAGCGAAACATGAATAATTAGGAATAAAAAGAAGGTTTAAATTTTGAAATAATATGATTTTAGGCAGTTGAGTTGAATCATTTATGTATTTAGATTAGTTATTAGTAAACTAACTAACTCTAAGATAGTCTACCAATAAGTTATCTGAGATTTAATTATTTATGAAATTTTGATTTTAAAAACAACTGGTGTGGCAATTCGGAATCTCTTAAAATAAGTAGGTTTCTTTTTTGGTTCTGATGTGGTGTGCTTTAAGTTCATAACAGTCCTCAAAACTATGGTTGTGAGCTGAGTAATTGAAATTTGGCTTTCGTAAATATTTATGAACCATATCAAAACGGTGGCCTGTTAAATGTATATATATTCCACATATCAAATTTGTTTTGTATATTTGAAAACACTAGCCATTTTGAGAAACTTTAAAGTGGCCAGTGAAAGAGATATTGAAAAATATTTACTGTGAAAACATTTCCGTAGTTCAAAAAATGTAAAACCTATTTGTTAAGTTCATAAGCTTAAAGCAATAAACTAAACAAATTAGACTAAATGAATATTTTCATAATTAGCCTACTGAGCCAAAATACAGAATCTAATATGGTATAACTGTAAATTCTAAAAGCCTTACACTGCAGCAACTCTCTAAAACAAATGAATGGGTTGAGTAATAATAATAAGTTCTGCTTCACTCTAATATAATTTCTGCTAAACTAACTGCACCCATTATCTTTTATTGCTTTCTGTGCTCAGTTTTAAAAGGTTTTTTAGTGCAGGAGAGGTTTTGTCATAAGAGTTAGTTTGTTTGCATGCTTTCTATGATAAAAATAGAAAGCCTACCCAGGTAGGTATTTTAAGCCAAGTATAAATGAGAAATGAGTGTAGGATGATTGTGGCGCGATCTTGTAGTCTTGTTACTAACTAAGGCTGACATGTTCCTTAGACAGGACTGTTAATTTATAGCCCAACAGGCAATGACATATCTAAGGGACCTACAGTTTAACGTGGAGTCCGAACCACTGCCTCTGAATTACGAACTGGTCTAATAATGAAGATGGTCTTTGCGAAAAATCGTAGAATTCAATAGTGCGGGTGTTAATCCACACAAGAGAACACTACACCCACCGACCATCGCTTACAACTATCCACATTTCGTGACTTGAAGAAGCTGGATTACAGGACGTCGCCACCGTTTTTGGTACCCCAAAAATGGGTTTTTAAATTTTTTATTTATAGTTAAAAAACTATTTTTTCTTTTTGCTATTGGACTCGGCTCAAAAAACAAACAATTTAGTATTTTGAATCAAGACTCTAGGACAATTGGTTCCTGAGATATTTAAAATTGTTAACACAGTGCTTTGTCAATGTTAATCTCATGGAGAATAGCTAAGAATCAATAACTCACTTATTTACTGAAACATTCTTCCAAAATTTCTAATTGTAATTTTTAAAATCAACAAATCTATTGAAAAAATTCAAGGCTATAAGATTTGTTTGACGTCTAAAACATTAAAATCAGTTAATATATGAGGAAGGGTTGAAAAAACTGCTTTAAGTGTTACTGGATTTATATTTCCGATGAAATATTTAATCATGCTACAAATTTATTTTCACAAATTTTGTTTGTACTACTATTTTACTTTACATAAGGTACATCTATACTCTTACCAGATTTAACATTATTTTTATTAACTAAGAGTGATATAAGAAGTAATATTTTACTGTTTCTTATTTACGAAGATATAGGTGTTAATACAGATTTTTATTGAATAACGAACTCGCTCTGGCATCATACTTGTATTGTAACTCATGAGTTATATGACAGCATACAAGTTTCGTCAGCTTACCAATTACGACAAACTCAATTTTTCACAGTTGTTCCAGAGTTTCAGCTTCCCAATTCCGCAAAGTTATAATGACAGGAGGGAAGTTGTTAAAAGTACTGCCAAGAACATTATTGCTCCAACTTTATTAAGCTATTGAAATGTTAGGTAAAGTAAATAAGGGTTAATTTAACCACTCCTCATCTCGGTATAAAGTTTACTTAGTAAAACAAGTATCATAATAATTCAATGGAAATAATTTAAAAACAGTACAGTAGAGTCTGTTCATGTATAACTTTCTTGGCCAGAACTTAGTCGAAACTTGGACTAGAATTGAGGCTCGTTTCGGAACTTTACTGAGGTTCAGGCCAGAGTTCCATTGAGGATAAAGTTATTTACTTAAAATAAACCCTTCAGATTTTGTTGTATAGATGAGAACAGATGTAGAACTATCATAAAAACTATAGGCCATTGCAGATGCAATGGCCCATAGTTAATTAATGGCCTAAAGCTTAATTCAGATACTAAGCTTTTTCAATCCAACGATGTAGAACGGATCACTAATCTTTATGAGCTTAGTGTCTATCATGACCCCGACTAAGTGGACTTCTAGCTCATACAGACCGAATCGAGACCGTGACATCTCCTGTAATCCAGCTACTTGGAGGTCACAAATTGTGGAACGTTGAGAGCGATGGTTGGTGGATGTAGTGTTCTCTTGTGTGGATTAACGTCTGCACAATTGAATGCTACGTTAATCCGCAAAGACCATCCTCATTATTAGACCAGTTCGTAATTCAGAGAGAGTGGTTCGGACTCCACGTTACACCATAGGTCCCTTAGGTATGTCTTTGCCTGTTAGGCTATCAATTAACAGTTCTGTCTAAGGAACATGACAGCCTTAGTCAGTAACAAAACTACAAGATCTAGCCACAATCATCCTACATTCATTTCTCATTCATACTCGGCTTAAAATACCCACTTGGATTGGTTGCCATTTCATTTCAGTTAAAAGTTTAAAAATACTGGACCAAAATAAAACTGAGGAATTATATCACTGAAAGTAAACAGTGAAATCAGTCTGTGGCAACCTGACAATATATTAAAAAAGTCTGGACACTTCATTTTGTCTTCAAGGTGCAAGAAGCAAATTCACGACACAACTGCGTGTCTTGAGGTATCTGCAGGGGCAGCCAACTCCCTAAAACTATCGAGTTCGGTGGTCAGTCCTGATAAATTCTGAAATGTTGTGGAAACAAAATAAATTATTACAAATAAATTATGAATTATTACTTACATTATAATGTAAGTAATAATTCAAATGTGTTTCCAACGGTAAAATTATTCTTTAGTTGTTATCTATGGAAAGTTATATTTAAAAAAATAAAATCCATTTCAATTATTATATTATTTCAGTTCAGACATATATATTTTAAAATCTAAAATCAATATATCATTATTAGTTGTTAGGGTAACTAATTACTCACTCAATACTCTATACTCACACACAATACTCACTCACTCTATAGAGTGAGTGTATAAAATATTTCATGGGATTTTGACCAAGAATAAAAATATTATCATAAAAAATGTTGATGCAACATATACTTTGTTTTCGTTCACGATACTAAACAAACGACCGATCAAACGAATTGTTTATTTCTGGCTGTAGCTACAACTACAAAAACCGTCTAGACAGTCAAAAAGAAAAACAAAGACATCTAAAATGAAATGAGTTAGGTTAAAATGTGTACATACATTAAAAAAACTACTAGCTGATGATATTTCGTCTGCGGGTTTTTGCAGTACTAGCTACGGTCGATATATCATCAGATGACCAGATGGTCAGGGTTTATGCAAATTAAGCTAATTCCATCTCTTCATCAATCCTTTACATCTTCATGTTCATCTCAAAACACCTAACAGAGTGTGTTTCGTAATGTTCAACTTTTTAATTTCACACCTCTTTGTTTCCGTACTATTCATCTGATCTGACACACCCATTGTTGTATTCATTCATTGTTCGTCACTTCCCTCATCAACATTGTGTTACTGTTCTCTCTCAATAAATGTATTATTAAAACCCGCAAAGGTCCTTAGTTCATTATAAATATTAATTACACACAACAGAGTGGGTCGGTCTCTTATGAATATGAACAACATCCAATTTTTGAAAACTGTGTTTATTTTCCTAAAAATCAATGTCTTCTTAACTAGGTACTAAAAAATGTATCTATTTAAAAAACAGACTTGACATTAAAATTCTTGCCACACTTATGTTTTAGCGAATTTCCCATAGGGAAGAAGCTATTACCGAAGGTCAATTGGCGAGACTTAAGCCTGTGTGTGTGTGTGTGTGTGTGTGTGTGTGTGTGTGTGTGTGTGTGTGTGTGTGTGTGTGTGTGTGTGTGTGTGTCTGTGAACACGATAACTCTGTAAAAATGGTCCGATCAAGATTTGGTAGAGACGTGTATTCCTACATTTGCTCGGACGAGTTCGTAAACCAGACATATTGGTCAATGGGAGCTGGTAGTTTGGGGGGGGGGTTTGTACTAAAAAATTGGGGTTTTGCGTTTTTCATATGTAATTAAAAAGAATTTCAAATTTTTTTCACCATTAGAATCAGATTAAAAAGCTACACAATTAAGTTACTTAAAGTTTTCTCTATCTCCAACGGTTACCGAGATATTAAAAAATCTAAACACAGCACGTTGTATTTTGGGGCTCCAATGTTAATCTTAGGGAGGATAAGGAAAAATTAATAATTCCCATATAACTCAATTTTTTTTAATTAACTTGATATTTATCTTCATGTTGTTGATACCCACCCGTTTCTGCGTAAAAATCATAGTTTATGTGTTTACCATGGCAGAAAACCTGCATACTCTTTTCCCATGTTAATCATATAGGGAATAGGCAAACTCCTTTATTTATGGACAGATGGTGATGAAATTTGTTATAAATGTAAAAAAAAATGTTTATGGTAGAAATGCCTACTTTCAGTGTTCCTCACAGCAGCAAACCTGCACACTCTTTTCCATGTTAATCTCATGGAGAATAGGCAAATAATTCTCATGTTTATGGACAGTTTTTTAAAAAACTTGTCATATATTATTATTATTATATTATTGATTTGGAAATTCGCTGAGTACGCAGATCTGCTGCGACGGGGGTATTTTCTTTATTTTAAAATTTGAGAACAATTCTACAGTCACTTTGCAGTTTAAGATCACTTAACCCTAACTGCAAAAGGTCGGGTACACGATGCCATTCAGCAATGCGTAATATTGCTATCGTAGTGGCATCTATTAACAGTTTAGTGAACTTGTTAATCGTTGTCGTTTTAGCCATCGTGCAGCCATCTGTGATCTGATATTTGAACTACCTCGAACTCTGTACTCAATTGCCACTAGGGTATGCTTTGTACACTAATTAAGCACTTTCTCAGACGGTGTTACTGTAGCCCTCTGGTTAAGCGGTTGCTGACGAGTGAAGCGTTTGAAGTACAACGGAAGTGGGATGTATCACCTAAAATAAACGGCTTGGGTAAAAGTTGACGGCATATTATGTTGGCTTAAGAGGCGGCAGGAGTCAGTCCAGGCGCTCACACGCTTGACATGGGATGGGTTTAATTATCTTTTAATTGCTCGTAAAGGAAATTTATTAAAAACAAAATACCAAATACAAAGTATTTTATAGGTCCTTATCAACATATTGATGTGTTAAACTACCAAAACTAAGGTTTAGAAATATTTTATTTTTTTGAAATTAGAAAATTAAAATCCCACAAGGATATAACAAAACTAATTCTGTTGTATTATTTTTGTTTATCAGTGGAAAATTTCAAACTTTGGACCTAAATAAACTTCACATATTCATAAATAAAATGTATTGAATAACTTTTTGTATTTGATTTGCTCTTAGCCATAATAATTTTTTTAAGTGCGTTAATTGTTCACGCACTTTAAAAAAATGTAAAAAACAGCTGTTTTTGAAACAGTATGACGAAAGGCATCTTTTCGTTGATCGCTTATATTACACCCTCGTCTGGCGGCTCAGTTTTAAACCGTGAGTTCGTAACAATGGCATCTCTTTCAACCCTTGTAATGAAATATACTAATAAATTTTCCTTGAATGAATGATATTATACACAATACGACATGTTAGCTCAGAGGTAATACTCTGGCCCAGTAAGTCGAAAGTTGCTGGATGGAAACCAGCCACCGGACCCCTGTCAGATCATAAGCGGTCACCTCTGGCTAGCCTAAGGTACTTCGCTGTCTTTACTTCACTACACAGGCCTATGGTGATGATGGTCTTGTTTGAAACATTTAAAGAAAAATTGTTTGAGTTACCTAAAAAGACGGTTCCATACTTTTATTTTCAAACAATTTCCCGAGGGATAGCTCAAGCACCTTTTAAACAGAGATACTATATACCCGTATGTGTTCCCCCATCAAAAGCGACCACGAACCACCACTGCTTGTGGCACTTGGAAACGTTTATACAAGCGAATTGACACTCTAGGGATTGGGGATAAATACCTTGATGTAGGATTTATCATAAATACGAAGGCTTAACATATTTAAATTAACGGTATCAGTGGACTGACACATACTTTCTCCCTTAAGTAAATTTAGACAATCTGTAATAAAACTATCATGTTCTTCAAAGTTTATCTAAATAACATTTAATAATTTATTTTTTCAAAAATAATCATCCCATTTCTGAAAATAAAAACAAGAGAGACAAAGTTAAATTAATTGCTCTGTACACATCCAGACACACACACACACACGGACGGACAGACATCACGTCGAAACCCACTTTTTTGTATTCAGGGGACCCCAAAATGGTTATATCCACTCTCAACTTAAATTCGAACATTTTGACGAAAACAATACTTTGTTCATATACTATGTATAAGGGGAGAAAGCAAACAACTACAATTTAAAGGACTCAGAAGCAAATGGACATTTTTGACGATAGATATGACTCGACATGAGATGTGTGGAGTTGTCGATGAATGTTGACGTACGGCGAACATGTGTGCGACGTGACGTCACCGCCGCTAATTTCACGCGTCAGGCGTCGCGACGCTGTCTCCGTGAGTCATCTCGTCATCGCGACGCGTCCTCCCGCCACGGTACTTACAATCATATGAATTTTGCTTTACTCTCTTCCCTTATACAGGGTGTCCATGAAAAACGTACAGCTAAACAGCTGGTCTTATAACAAAACTATGACGTCACCAACTATATGACGTCACTAACCAAATTTTGGGTCGCGCAATTGCCAACACCCTTCTCAGAACTAAGACAAAGTCAAAATGCTGATTTCACATGGTATTTTTCGCATAGCCTAACTAAAATGGCTCTGGTCTTTAAAAGGTTTCAACAAATATTGGTTTTCACTATCAAATATACGACGCTTATATCAGTGTGGTCATATTTACCATCTGACATGTATTTTATACAAATATGTCCAGCAATTTAAGTTCCACCAGACTTCATGAAACACAAAGTTTAAAGGAACAGTAATCGTGTCAAGTTATGACACAAGTTTTCAGTGCAGTTTGGTATAACCGTTTAGGTAGCATAACTTTACGGGAACTCTAAAAATAAATTACTCTATGTCAAAACTCGTCACTGGAGCTTTATACTGTTACTGTTCTTTAAATACGTTTGTAAAGTTTTACCTCTCAAGCGATACCGTCAGATTAAAACTTCTTTAAAGAATTCCCACGGGAACTTTATGTAATGCTATTGTTATTTATGGTTTAAAAGTTTTTACTACGTCGTTGCATTCTGATCAACATGCTGGATGAAACGTTAAGTGAACATTTTTATAGTTTCTTTCCCAATAAGTAACATAAATATGATGAGGATTGGGGGAAAAGAAGAAGAAGCAAGAGTTTTCAAAGAATTCTTGTGACAGCATTACTTCGTCTGGTGAATCCCTCAGGGAGACCGCGTGCCTCGACCGGATGTTCCTTGCCAAGTTCACTCTTATTCACGTTATTTCAATTCTATTTTTTTAACTCCTTCAACACGAATTTTTCTAATAGTAACATTGAATAAATTACAATTTCTCGACTTTAAAACCTATGTTCAAAATTTTTATAATGATTTCTTTTTAATTAGAATTTATGAAATGTATTATAAATTGCCTAAGGTATCTTGAAGTAAAACAAAATCTTCAGACGATGACATTAAATTCGTAGTATAATTCAATCTCGTGTTCCCCGTAACCTGTTTGTGTTTTGGTAGTTTTGAAATAGATAGGTCTTAGCTCTTGAGATGGGGGTTGTTGGCAATTAGCGAGACAAAAATTTGAAACAGTGACGTCATTTGGTTAGTTTGGTTAAAAGTACAACTGTTTATATTGGCTGAAAACATTTCCTAATCATATAAATGATCTAACGTATTTCCCACAGGGAAGTAAATACAAACAGTTTTTGCTTGGATTGATTTTAAAAATATGTGAAAAGCGAATTCATATTTTAGTTTCATTTAATTTATTGGCCCCACTTAATTAATATATATCGGTGGGGTCCTTTGTGTATAAAACATTTTCTTAATACAATATAAATTTACAATACATTTGTAATTTATTTTTATTCTTAAATAATTATTAACATATTCTGTGGCTGGTACCAGAGCAGACTTCCATCACAGTGGAATTTTTGCAATTGAAACTATTTATTTACAATACAACACGAAAAACAGATACTATAACAATTTTTAAACTATACAAGCAACAACCGGTAATTAAAATAATAATGTACTATTATAAATAAGCAATAAATACTGTATTATACAAGAAAACCCTTTGTTGAGCAGGTAAAACGTAGGGGTATTTCGTTTTGCTTTGTCCCTCGAGAATATAACCCAACCTGAGTACAAAGACGATCCATAGAGTATTTCTTGCGAAGGCGATGAAGGGATGACCAGTTTGTGTGAGATTACAAAAAATCCACAGCTAAAATGATAAAGATTGGAAACATATCAACACTAATTAATTAATTAATTAAATTTACAACCAATAAATATTAATTTTTAAGCAAAAAACTCGAAATTCAGCGAATTAATAAAATGCTAATTTTACTTTTTGTCATAAATTATACCCACGGATGTTCAAATAACACTGTTGTGCGAAAAAATCTATTTAAAATTGCTATCAAGATAAAGAACATTTGGAGTTTTAGTGTTAACATGTTTATACGGTTTGCACAGTGGAGGTAAAGTTCGACCGCCAGTCGTTAGAACAATCATGGCCAAGCCACGATCTCTGGCGGTGGTTGGGCTAAGCTTACTCAGCCCAAAGTCGTTAAAAGCTCATCAAGACTTTTGAAATTCCTTCAGGAATCCTTTGGCTCCATGATCCTTTGAATCGTTCAATGATCGTGCCCAACTGTATTCAGACACCATCAATTGTTTCCTTAATATTCAGACAACTTTAATTCTATAATATTGAGTTAAATATTGACACTTCTGTCAAGAAATTATAATTATCTTATGATATTGTTATGATATATAATTATATTATTAGTTACCTTTTTATTTAACTTGATAAAAAAACAAACTTATCTGCCCATCACCATAGGCCTGTGTAGTGAATTAAGACAGCGAGATACCTTAGCGGTTAGGCACATAGGCTAGCCAGAGGTGACCGCTCATGATCTGACAGGGGTCCGGTGGATGGTTTCCGTCCAGGAACTTTCGACTTAGAACTGAACCTATTATTTTGATGACATTTCGATACGAGGTCAGCATTCGATTGTAAATCTATAATATTATAAAGAAGAAGTGGTTTCTGTATGTTTGTGGGTTTTTTGTGGCAAGTAAACGCGAAAAATACTGAATCGACCGGTTTGAAATTTTACACAAAGGAAGATATTACTCATGCAACACATTGGCATATTAATTTCCTGAAACTCCCCTCGGGCTACGCCCCATGAATGTCCTAAGTTTCAATGTTTACATTTTCAAAGAATGAAAACATAAAATTACTTGAATGTCAACAGCTGACAACACTAAAATTTGACAGTTCGGGAAGAAGAAGAAAGAGCTGCCATGACCGTCCTAGGTTTCAATGTTTACATTTTCTAATGTCAACTTCCGTTTATTATTTATTTTGACAGTTCGGGAAGAAGAAGAAGAAAAGTTTATTTTTACACACAAACTGCTGGATCGAAATTAGTAAATTATTAGTTCGAAATAGTGGAATAGTAGATTTTAAATTTTCTCCCGATGTCTGCCTCTATTAGGTTAATTCTTATCCTCTCCCAATATTTGACAGATGTTACTTTGTCATGTTGTAGACACGTGTTTTGTCATTTTGTAAACAACAAAGAATTAATTAACAATAACTTAAATGTATCTGTAGAGCCTACACCTTTCAGCCTTTTTTACCCGTGCGAAGAACGGGTACTTTGGCTAGTAATCTATAAAGTACACAACAATCACTATAGATTTTTTGTGTATTTTTTAAAATCTTGTAATCGACTATTTTATCGAATGGTTGAGATTGAACTATCGATAATAAAAACTAACACTGACATAACCTAAACAAGCAAACAGGAATCAAGAAAGAACTGCTATATTAGTCTAAATCAACAAAAATAGTCGACAACTATTGATAATAAATCAGGTGATAATTTATGTTTCAAAGTTTATTTCATTTTATTTGCAGTGTGACGAATAATATAGTTCATCACACGGCCCAAAATTGGATTTTTGATATATACTCACACATTTAACAGCCTCAGCTGTTAAACTTGTGTATCAAAAACGCCCATTTTGCTCCTAGTGATGAAATATACTGTTATGCACGTGCATTAAAAAACATGTTTTTCGTAAGGCTGCACAAATTATTGAAACAGCTGCTGTACAAACAAACTATTTTACAGTCGAAACAGATGCTTCCATCTCACTCTTGCAATTGTAAACTATCAGCTGATTGTCTGTCAATAGTAATTACCGGAAATCGTTTACGATGCTATCGATAACGTATTGTTGACACGCATTAATTTAAGCTGTTCTACATTGTATGATCAAAACAGCTGATGTAAACATCAGCTGTTTCCTTTCCTAGGTGAGAAACGGTTACTCCGACTCGCACAGTATCCAATTCAATCCAATACTAATACGAGCAAGGTTTGTAAATATATTTGCACAAGGATATCGATAACGGCTCTGACGAATTTCTTTAAATTTTGTAAATGACTAATTTCTGAGTAGAAAATGTTTGTATTGACTTCCCCGTGGGAAATATAGATCATTATGCACAAGGGAATGGATCGATAACGGCTGTTCTTACGAATTTATTTAAAAATAAAATACAAATTCAGTACAATAGCTAATAATCTTTAAAATCGAGAGTAGAAATAGAAAATAAGTTCTAGATCGGTCGAATGTCCAGGAAAATTACGGGTTTCTTAAACTTGTTGTATTAAGTTTAAAATCTAAAAAAATAACATTAAGCTTATGGTGAATTAAATGTAAACAATACAAATCAAAACATCTGTTTTAACCGTTTGACAGTTGTTGAGTGAACATCCTTTTTACCTTTTTTGAACATATGACTGGGTGTAATAATATTTTATTTACACCCAGTCAACGAATAATCATGTTCAAAAATAAGATTGACTTAGTGTGACTTTAAAATACAACTGGAAAAGGAATATTTCATGTTGAGTTTTATAAATTGGCATAATATGAATAAATTAACATTAATTTTTTGTGCCGGCGTTGCATTTTGCTGGAAAAATATATTATTTATTCTGATTTCCACAGAAAAAGAAGGTAAACTCAATTTCCTCCGAGGTGGGAAGGAACATCCGTCGACTTTGGTAATAAAATATGGAAATGTAAACCAGCTTCTCCACGCCGCTTGAATGCTAACGCTTTGATTTTTCTCGTGTTACTTATTTGATACCGAGGTAAAGTGTTGTGGGTTGAGAGTATACAGGTGGGAACCTTCGTATGTGAAAGTATTGAGCGTTTTCTCTTTTGTTCTGGTGGACTTGTATATTGCACAGTTTGAATCTGAATTGAAATGAGCTCTCTTCGATACATTTTTGTCTCTGATTAATATATATGTGACAAAAAAAGTAGTAAGGAACTTCTATACATATTTTCTCTCATATCACAAAACACTTAATTACTTATTGTAGTGGGCTACACGTACCTCAGACGGTGTTTGACGTCATCAACACAGCTGGTCCCGTGGGTCCATTTTGCAGCATCCTCTTCCTCGAGTTCCATCTCCCTCACATCACTCAGGAACTGGTCATATCAGCACGGGATATTCTCTGGCGTGGCTTAACGTCCGCACTATTGAATCCGCAAATAATTAGACCAGTTCGATACTAAGAGGCAGTGTTTTGGACTCTAGGTTAATTTAAAAGTCCACTAAACATTCCATTCACTGTTGGGATATTAGTTAACAGTTCTATCTAAGGAACATATCAGCCTTAGTTACACGACTACAAGATCGTGCTACACTAATCTTAAACTAATTTCTTATTCATACTTGGCTTAAAATACTTACCTGGTTGCCATTTCACTAACTAACTTGTTTTGCACCCTGCAGTTTCCATACATTTACTAAATATTTAGTTTAATTCCACCTTAGTTATATTATTGTTCCAAACCTCGTGAAAAATATCGTTCCTCCATTATGGTTATTTAATTTTACATAGTAAAGAGACAAGTGTTCGGACCGTTCCTTATTAAACCGTTAAAAATGTTAGTATTTACTTTCCTGTGGGAAATAGGTTCGCTCATGGATATAACTAAAGGGAATGTTTTCAGTTCTTCTAAACAGCTGTTCTTATTCTTATGTATTAAAAATTCAATACAACAGCTCTAGTTTAAAATTTTCATCTCACAGATTGCCAACATGCCCCCCAAGAGCTAAGACATATCCATGTAAAAATCAAGTGGTAAACAAAAAAACATCACTTCACAGAGATCACTTTTAAAATCATATGTTCTATTTCTATTTACATTTATAACGAACGTTCATTCCTCTTTGACTTTACGAACCCACAGTCCTCCAAACAAAAAAAAGTAAAGTATTTCATTATATAAATATAAATTTCAACTGGAAATAAGTAACAAACATCTTAATATTAAATACAGACTGCTCAAGGGATTCTTGGAATTACGCAGATAGGAGCTTAAAGCAAAAGGAGATCAAAATATTGAATTAGAAAATCCTTTGCGTTTGTTAGATTTTAAAATGTGTTTGAACTCGTAAAATATTTACAACGAACGTTTCTGAAAATCAGTTATTTTAACCCATGAAAGCTACGTTCTACTGTAAAATATTTATTTATTTGTTTTTGAAGAATTCCTTTATTTTTACAGAAAGATTAAAGTTATGTTTGGATATTCGAGGGGTCCTGAAAATAAAGTTAAGTACGTCAGAGGTGGAAACCTTTTAAAATCAGTTCAATGGAGGTATTTAAGATCTAGCTCAGAGTGAAATCAATGGAAAATCAAACCAATTTTTTTATACTAAAATGCTGAAATTTGGAGTTTACCTAAGTTGTAAGTAAAACCATGCCACAATTGCCACATTATGAAATGTTATAACTGTTATAAATCTGATGATTTATAGTCAGTATACACAAATAATAAAAATAGTTACACAGGGATATTATATTAGGCCCAATTCACATTTGGAAAATATACTAATACTAGTATTATTTGTTATGTTCAGCTTTGCTGACAAGTATAAAACATAATATTATTATTATTATTATTATTTTCGATAATTCCCCTTTAGGAGAGCGTAAAAACACAATCAACTATCATGGTCCCTTTTTCTTTATTTTCCTTCTTTCTTCCCAAAAACCTCTCATGTATTCAATATGTTCTCTCTTCATTTCTCCTGTCCACTTCTTTCCAATTTTTTGCTTTCTAGGTGTCTCTGTGATCTTCTGCTTTCTGATTTTTTCTCTGTACTCGCTCCTGTTTAATATATCTTCTTCAGAGATGGTCAGCTTTACAAGATCTTCCATGGTTTCCTTCATCCAAGGAGTTTTCATTTTACTGTTCTTCACTATATTAAATATTTTCTTGGTGAGTCTGCCGTCGTTCATCCTAAAAATGTGCCCATAAAATCTTGCTCGCCTTTTCCTAAAGTTGTTTGTAATGGTGTCCGTCTGCTTGTATAACTCTACTGTAGGTCTCTTTCTCCATATTCCTTCTCTGTGGACTGGCCCATTGATTTTCCTTAATATTTTTCTTTCTTGTTTTTCTAAGTATTTTTTTATCTTTGTTCTTCCTTTAACTAACAATGTTTCTGAGGCATATAGGGCTTTCGGCAACACTACTGTGTTGTAGTGTCTTAGTTTAGCATTAGTGGAGATGTTTTTTTTGTTGTAGTGGTTCCATGTAAGTCGGTATGTTTTTTGTAGTTTGGATTGCTTTTTGTAGAAAGGTAATAATATAATTATTATTACCTTTCTGAATTTGTGACCTATCCAGGCATTTTATGCCTACGATTGGTAAGAAATTAGTGTATTCATGTGGACTTGAAACATTAAAATAATGTAAAAAATTGAGACACACTATTATCTTACAACAAAGTACCTTTGATAATTTTAACAGCCCGGTAAATACCCACTCTCACACGCACGCAAAATCAAATAATATTTGGTAATAATACATAATATCAACCTTTTATGCATTTCAAATGGCAAAAACAAAATATAAAAAATATACAACAGCTGATTATTATAATAATCATAGGATGAAGTAAAAACTCACGTCTTCCAGCACTACTTAGTATATTTACTCTTATATTGTAATTCCTGTATATTGGAAGTTCCCGTCATGGCGTCGGAAGTAGCGTTTATTGGCTTGCTAAGTTCCGGAAACAGTTTTCTATTCTTTCTTGCAGAATGAAAGTACAGTATCAGCCAAAATAAACAGTACTGAAATGGTAATAATTTATTCTACGTATACAGTTTGGAAGTTTGTATCCTGTAGGGAAAACCACCGATATTTTTGAACATTTTTCTCATTGACGTATTGCTAATATTCAGTTTAAGAGAAGCTCGCATTAGGCTTCTTTTCGGTGACTGTAACAATTTGCTGCAACACTCTTGCATGGTTTTCATTTGTACAGAAAGTAGTTGTGCGACCTGAAAAGCCCTTTCGCTGTGTCAAAACACTACCTGTTCTTCGAAATTTTTCAACAACACTAAGAATCACAGCATTACTAGGCGGGGTTTTGTGGAAATGTTCCTGAAAACGTAAAGCAGTGTGTGACAAGCTTGGACCATCTGCACGTCCATTTCCGTATGAGCGAAAATAATGCTCTACGATAAAAGTTTTTTCTACAGCTGTTAGCACCATGTTAACAAAAACTAACCCCAAATAAGAAAGAAGTAATGAACGCGAAGCCGTGGCAACAATCACCAATTGAATCAGCTGATCGAGAAGGCAACTACAGCTGATTCAGTTTCAGTACTGTTTATTTTGGCTGATACTGTATTTGTAAATTTATTGCTTTTTTATCTCTACATTTTTCTTTATAAATAAATAACTCTTCCCGTGCATTCATTCCATTTCCTTTTTTGTAAGTTTTGATAATCTTGAGGTCTTCATTGATTGTTGATAGGTTATTTCCTTTTTCCAGCAAGTGTTTTGTGATGTTTGATCTTTCTGGTTTTCGATTCTTCCATGCTGTATGTGATTTTTATATATTTTTATAAAATTGACGGTCTGGCCTATGTAGATGCTATCACAGTCTCTGCATCCAATTTTGTATATTTCCGGTGTTTGGGTTTATTAGTGTTTTCAATCTTTGTGTATTATTATATCCATTGTGTTCTCGCGTCCTAGATGCTATCGAAACTCAATATTTCTTAAATTTATTTGCAATTCTTTGCGTTTTTTCCTCTGTATAATTGAAAAATGCAAGCCGTAGCTGGATTACAGGGCACGTCACTACACAACTAACTAATCTATGGTTAATGTCAGTGGGCAAAGTACTGGTAAAAAGGTATTACTCTTAAAAAATAATATTAGTGCTAACTAATATAGTTTTAAACAGTGTATTCAAAGTTGTTAGTACGTATGAAAATGAGAAGGTTTAAATTTAGATTTTTTATCCAAACAAAATAAATTTAGAACATTTTTACAAAAGTATTCTAATTACTGTCGTAACGCAAAATAGGAAAGATCGTAAACTGAACGAAACATGAATGGAGAGTTGTAATTGAAACGATGAATCACGTGACCAAGTTAATGGAATTGTTTAGAGGGAGATTTAGAGAGACGAAGCGACGGAATGGTCTGATCAAGTCGGATAATGAACTTGACGTCTTATTTTCAACACCCTACAATAACATTGTCTCTTTAAATCTATACTCTGAGTTTTTCAATTTATTTCTTTTCAAACGATGTCTCTGGAGAAACCTGCACTGTAAACGATTAAATTCATTCACCATTTTGATCGCTTATGACTTTGAATGATACAAGACTCAAAAGTAAATTGGAAAAGATATACTACTTTTTTGATACCACGTTTTACGGTATTGTATTTCATACATAGGATGAATTTGGGTATAGTTCAGTATTTCTGAAATTTCTACCAAGATGAAGGTAAGAAATACCACACACAAAAAATGTTTGTACAGTATTTACTTCCCTGTGGGAAATAAAAATGTCATAATTCGTGTCTCCTTTTTGTAGAGTTGAGGTTATATCATGTGTAGAATCTATTCAGCCGTATATAACCCAGCTCACGTTCAACTGACAGCTTCAAAGGCCGCTAAAATACCAGAATATTGTCCTTGGCATGTTATAGTTTGTCATTAATTTATATATTTAGTTATGTTATTTATGTTTTTCTCAAACATTATCTGTTATTGTTACTGCTATGAATTTATTATTTATTTACTAGTGTTGAATGTTTTATGAGCACAGTCTCTCTGCAAAAAAGTATGTTATTAATAAAAAGAAAAAAATTAGTAAAATTTGTAGTGGTCAGCTGATGGATTGTAGGATGTGTGTCTAGGATGTTGGGTAAGCCACCTTAAAAATAGAAAACAGTATTATTTTTTAAGTATGTATTTACTGTTTTAATAGTACATTCTGTGAATCAGCGATGCAATTGTTAATAAAATTTACTGAGGTGTAGACTAATAATGCAATACTTAGTTTATTCTAATATTCTTATTTTTTAATACATTTTAGCAATAATTTTAGTGGTTTTTATAGTAGTGGTAGATTGTACTGACATAAAAACATTAAGCCATCACTCAATGATGAGCAACTTTTTTTTTTTCTCAAGAAATTCGTGTCTCCTTTTTGTAGAGTTGAGGGTTATATCATGTGTAGAATCCATTCAGCCGTATATAACCCAGCTCACGTTCAACTGACAGCTTCAAAGGCCGCTAAAATACCAGAATATTGTCCTTGGCATGTTATAGTTTGTCATTAATTTATATATTTAGTTATGTATTTATGTTTTTCTCAAACATTATCTGTTATTGTTACTGCTATGAATTTATTATTTATTTACTATTGTTGAATGTTTTATGAGCACAGTCTCTCTGCAAAAAAGTATGTTATTAATAAAAAGAAAAAAATTAGTAAAATTTGTAGTGGTCAGCTGATGGATTGTAGGATGTGTGTCTAGGATGTAAGGTAAGCCACCTTAAAAAATAGAAAACAGTATTATTTTTTAAGTATGTATTTACTGTTTAAAGTACAAATGGACCCTATTGACAATTTTTGAAAACCTGGTGGGGCCACGACTTTGTAATAATACGTCAGTAAATTATGTTTTGTAGATAAGATAATTTTCTAATAGGCTCTTTAGTTTCTCCAGTAACTTCATAGCTCATGGAATGTAATGTACAATTTTAGTATTTCAGTGATTTAATTACAAAAAATTAAACATATGACTTCCATAAACAAAATATACACGTGGTCAATGACGTCACTTCAGTTACATTTTTTGCGTCTCGCAAAATGAATACACCGCCCTTAGTGCTTAGGCTTCATCTATGTCATGGGGTGAAGCCTATAAGACATAGCAAGATATACGTGGAATCTCACTGACTCCACGAAATAGAATTATACAATACACGGGGTTTGTACGTAACATTTTCAAAAAAATATTCATTGAAGCATAGTGTGTCCAGTAATCCAGCTACTTGGAGGTCACGAATTGTTGGTAGTTATGAACGATTTTCGGTGGTGTGATATTTTATTGAGTGGAGTCCGCAAATTGAATACGACGTTCATCCGCAAAGACCTTCGCATAATTAGACTAGTTCCTAATTTAGAGGCAAATTTTTGGTTTGGATCCCAACATTAAACTGTAGTTCCTTCAGATGTCATTAACTGTTAGGTTAATCAATTAATTAATCAAATAGTTCTTTCAGTTAGTTGAGTAAAATGTCAACCTTTGTGAGTAACAAGATGACAGGATTACGTCAAAATCATCTTACACTTATTTCTCATTCATATTTTGTGTAAAATACATACCTATGCAGCTCGCCTTTTCAGTAAGATATTAATAGTAGTAAGGTAATTTATAAAAATATATAACTAAACATACCACTGAAATATGAAACATTTTTCTCTGGAATGTCTAAAACAAGTGTGAAACAGCTGTAAGGTAGCCATTAACGTTATCGCAGCTCGACTCGGAATCAGCTGTTAGCATGACACGTGACCCGGCTACATGACACAGCTCCCACGAGTACCAACGGTAACTCCTCGTACTGTTGCATTTATTTGGTTCTAACACTTGAAAGTCAAGTTGGATTACTCAGCTCTTTAAAACTTTCGTAGGTAAAAAAGACGGTAGTTTGTACTATACTTTCAAAAAAAAATACAATACTCAAGTGTTGCTGGTTTCATAAAATAATGGTGAGTTGAACAAAAAAATATAAATTCTTGACATAGATAAATGTTATCAGTATACCGAGACATACTTTCGTCCCTTAGTAAACTAAAAAAATCATAAACATTTGATATTCACATTATTTAATGTTTGTTTGTATATTAATAAAAGATTTATTCAAAAATAATCATAGAATTTTTTATGTCCCCAACTTCTTTCAAGTTAAAAATTATTTGGCATTTTGGGAAACATACGTCGTCCTTTAAATAACTCTAAGCTGTTTGAGTGTGTTTTATTGGGCAACCATACCAAGATTAATCAAAAATAGTTCTGAAAGAAAGGAAGAAATCGATTTTGTAGTATTTTCCATAATAATAACTTTGGGTGCTCTCAGGCAACGTACTGCGTTTACCACCGAACAATCATTCTGGTTGACAAATGTTTTTTTTTAACTTTTTGGGCTGTTTAAAAATATTTCATATATTTTTTTGTTTTTCCAGAAAACTTAAACACGTTGAAAACTTTTAGAAGAGTACCCAACCTTAACCATAATAAGGAATAACCTAACTAAACTCCATAAGGATATTGACTAACACAAAAATAAGGACAGCTGATAAATAATGTGAAAAAAACAGTTTGAGATACCGGATGCTGGGGTAACAATATGAAATATTTAATTCGTCCTATTATAATTTTATACACACTTAAAATCCCACTATTATTTTATTTAAATTCCATATGGTTTTTACATAAATAATTGATGTTTTTAACTGTTGTATGAACAATAAATATTTTTAAAAAGTAATAAGAAAGAAGTAGGAGGATGTTTTGTAAGTTATAAAACATTTTTAACAAACATTTTCACATTAATTCAATAATTTGGCTTGGTAATAGGTAAATATTGGTTTTTTGGGCTCATGTTTAAATTTATTTAAAGAAATACTTCACAACAGTTTAATACTTACTAAAAACATCCTTCAGAAATCAAATTTGAGAAATATTGAACTGAGCGAAAGGGATTGTCAGCAGAGATGGAACCCAACAAAGAGATGAAAACGCATATCTGTCTGGCAGATCTCTCCTTGGCATTTCTTATAGGCAAGTTAAATAGTTTTATCTTCCATTTATCACTGAATGTGTTTCTATTACTAAAGAATTATACAAAATCGTTCTTGAATTAAAAAGTTTTGTTTTTAGAATGACTTTTCATATTTCGAATACTTTTTGATAAAGGAATATTTTACCAAAACATTTATTAATGCATCCATTGATTGAAATATATTTATTAAATTTTTATATTAAAAAAGTTAATACAGTTTTCCATTAGCGTAAAAAAGATGTTGTATAATTGTATGACACGATTTATGCTACATAAATATAAAATATTGATGGTAATATTCGAGTTAGTAAAAAAATAATGTGAATTTTGTAGGATTCTCACAAGAAGAAGTGCATGTTAAGGTTTGAAGTTGGTAGAAAAAATGTATTAAATACTTGTCCAATTTATTACTGACGCATACTGTGTGTGGTGTTTGTAAATCCAAGTATTTTTAGGAAAAGAAATCCTCTTACTGTACTCCCGTATAGGTTGGAGAAATTAAGAGGGTAGAGCAATGATACTTGATCATTTATTAGATGGTACATATAAATGTACGTAATTGTTACAAAATTGCATACTGTAAAACTGTAACTGGCGTAAACTGTAAAATCATTATTATTGAGTTTCACCTCATGAGCCAAAAATTAATAAAGGTAATATTTTTATTAAAGGTCAGAGGTTAAGTAAATTTTCAAGTTGTAGCCAATAAACATTTTTACATGTAACAAGTTAACTCTCTGAGGAATCGTTGGTCCGGTCTTGGGATACGCTATTTGTTTCTTTGTGTTCTGTTTTTGTGTTTTCACTGATAGCAGAAGCTCATCAAAAAATATAAAAAAATTAATATATTTATTTATTTCCTTTTAGGAAGTATCTTAAGGCACGTTCACATTAATTCGAGTTTGAACTGATATAAACCAGCCTTTCCTCGCAGTCGCTCGCATTCCAACAGATCGAATATGTGCTCAAATTAATTTGATCATGGATATGTCATGGACAAAGTTAATGATTTCAGTTCCTCTAAACAACAGCCCTGATAAACACATGATGTCCTTTCTGTTACAATTTTCGCGTGACGCGAATTGTTAACTAACCTCTCTAGAGCTTACCAATGTAAACCCCATTTCAAAATACCTGTAAAATTCAAGGGCAATCTTTCGAATACATCGTAGATCGTATTGAAACTTTTATCATGAACATATATTCTCTGCATTGTAGTGTGGAGTACATAAAAACTGTTTATCAAACTAAAACTAAATACATAATAGCTTCTAAAAGGTTCATAGTCCCATGCATCTTTTAATTATTCTTAAAATTGTACGTACACCTTTTTGAGGGCTGGCAAAGGTCTAAAAAATGTAGTACGAGGTTATGAGTGAGCTCATTATCCTTATGAAACTCATAAGGATAGACAAAAAAACAGAAAGATAAACAAATGAGGCTTTTACGTTTTATGATGTTTGAAGGACTCTTAGGAAGTGTGAAACTTGGAACTTGAAGACATTCAACTATAAGCTGATAAGTAGGTTGAGTGGAAACAACCCTCTCAATGAGGAACTTTGATAATATGAGGTTTCATGGTTTTATGAACCGTTGTGGGATAACTTTCATATATTAAAGGATTTATAGGGAAGGCAAACTTAGGTTACGAGAACTTATTTGGAATATTCACATCCTTGGGCTTTAAGTCAAAAAATAGAAATGAACTTTTTGTTTTGGCAATGGCGTAATTTATGAACATGCTAAGGTGGTTGAAAAAATTATTAAAAAAAATTGAAGTACGTTAGTTAAAAAAAATGGTTTTCCTATCTTAGTAAGTGTATCATCTTGCACTTCTTTGTTGGTTTTGGGTTCCAACGCTGTGGAATCCTCCCATGCTTATATTTCTCTCTAATCTTTAAAGAACTTTAAATTTATCACTGTAGCAAAATTAATTGTTATAACTTACGTAATCAATTGGTTTATTTAAGTGAAAAATGTTTTACATAAAGATTTGTTTCCAAATCATAAAAATATTTTCATGTTTTACATCATTATGGTGCAATAGATATATCAAAATTTCAATGTATATATAGTTTAAGATTTGCTTGGAATCATAATGTTTTTTGTTATTTTTTTGTTTTTATTTCTGTCTGTCTGTCCGTCTGTAACGCTTCTTCACGAAAACGAGCGAATTTACAGTTATGAGACTCATTTTTATTTAGTAAAATTGATTTACCTTTACTTGCCTGTAGATCTAAATATCATTTTTTAGAATATTTTCATAAAAAAGAATAGTTAGAACTACAGGAAAGTAAAGGAAAGTAAATTTTACTGTATATTTAAAGGTCTAAAAGACTGGAAATCATAAAATGTTAATTTTATCGTTCTTAACCTTTTAGATAATGGGTTTTGACTTTAAACTTACCCACGCTCTATGAAATTATTAGTTTGTTTAATATATTTATTATTAGTTAGTTTACGTAACACATGTGATACATAAAAATGATTGTATCTACTTTCCTGTGGGAAATAGATTAGATCATGGATATGTCTAAAGGGATTTTTTCAGTTCACCTAAACACCTGATCTTATCCTTTTATATTAAGTCAATACAATGGCTATGGTAGTTTCAATGAAAACCTGTTACATGTTCTCCATCCAAACAACATCCAACACCAACACCCCCCCTCCAGTTAAGACATATCCATGTGAAAATGACTTCATAGAAAGAAATAACTGTTAGCTGACAAATCAACAAATCAACTAAGGGACCTACAGTTTAACGTATGAATATATAATAATAATACGAACTCTAATCATGTGGATGGTCTTTGCGTATTAGCGCAGTATTTAATAGTGCGGACGTTGATAACACAGTAGCTTATGAAATTGACCATCCCAGTTTCAATGAAAACCTTATATAAAAACTTCCATACTACATTAAATGTTACCTTAATGTGAACAAAATGATTTCATAGAAAGAAATAACCGTTAGCTGTCAAATTAAAATCAACTTTTTATTTTAATCAAGCAATTGCGCTGAATTTTCATGTTTTCCAATTTCGTTTTCAGGTTTATATTTTGCCATACTAATAAGTATCTTAATCTGAATAATAAGTAAAAAAACACGTACAAAGTACGGGCTTACTGTTAATAAGAAATAAAATCATAGATACCGTAGTGGTGAAATGATGACGAAACAAGATATGTATGTGGGAGATATTAGTCGACATCATGTAACTGACATTTCTACTACTTCAATGACAAAAGAATAATGTTCTTATTTACTTCCCTGTGGGAAATAGGTCATGGATATGTCTAAAGGGAATGTTTTCAGTCCATCTGAACAGATGTCTGAACCAAATTATGTCTAACCAAATGACGTCGGTGTTTCAAATTTGGTCACGCAAATTTCCAACACCGCTCCTCCAGAGCTAAGACATATCCATGTCAAAATTAAATAGATGCTGGGTACACCCTACGATTACTCCTCCCCCGAAGACCCCATACAAGAACAAGAGAAAACAATATTTCCCTGCCCATAGCATGTGTTAAGCAATACAAACCAAAAATGGAAATATAAACATAGGCGTTTTATGTGAGAATTTAAAAATAAATTTTATTAGAATGTCCTCCCGGGCTGGTTTTGATCATTTAATATTATTTTGTAGAATATTTTTTTAAATTATATTGAAGTGATATGTCTCATAAACCCATTGTGTGGGACATATATTTTTTATGATAAAGTAAAAAAAACCATCTGTGTACAAATACACCATAACGTTTGGCGTTGTACGTTTATAAACGCACCCGCAAAAAGTATTAGAAAAACCCAATATCGTTCCGGTTGTTTGAAGTAAACACATTTCAGAGGTACAGTATATATCCAGTGAGGCAACGTTTATTGCTGTAAATTAAAGGGCAGTGACAGCTTTTAATTCAAGGGTTTCATTACTCTCTGGGAATCGAAGCAATTAGTTCCAAATTAAACTGAAAAAGCTCGCAGATGTCTCTTTAAAAACGTTCGCTGCTGACAGTTTGACTTATAAGTTAATTTACAGAGTGAAATTATTGGAAAATCGCGCTGTATTTCAATTTTCTTTAGAAATAATAGTTTAGTAAAAATTACCTTAATTTTTCACCCGATAACTCAAGAATAATTCAGAAATGAAACATGGATAGATACTTGAAGTATCATTAAATATTTCGAACCATGGTGTAAAGCTATGATTAATAATGTTAAATTTTTTCATTTATACGTATTTGATGACAATTTGTATATTAAAAAGCCCTCAAAGAGACTAAGTTAACTGTCCGAGCAGTTGAGCGGTTATAGTATCCGCCTTATAAACTGGAGATTGCCGGATCAAAAACAATACCCCCGTTGCAGTAGACCTGCGTACTCAGTGAATTTCCAAATCAATAACATAATAATATATGACAAGTTTTATCTGTCGATAAATATGAGAGTTCTTTGCCTATTCTCCGTAAGATTAACATGGGAAAGAGTATGCAGGTTTGCTGCTGTGAGGAACACTGAAAGTAGGTGTTTATAGCGTAAACAATTTATATTTTGACCATTTATATCAAGTTTCATAAACATCTGTCCACAAATAAAGGAGTTTACTTATTCCCTAATATGATTAACATGGGAAAAGAGTATGCAGGTTAGCTGCTGTGAGGAACACTGAAAGTAGGAATTTATAGCATACAAAAATTTATTTTGACCATTTATACCAAGTTTCATCATCATCTGTCCATAAATAAGAGTTTACCCTATACGATTAACATGGGAAAAGTATGCAGGTTAGCTGCCATGATAAACACATAAACTATGATTTTTAAGCATAAATGTATTGATCTCAACCACATGAAGCTAAAGTTTTATCCAACAATATTGGATAATAAGTGAAACATGAATTTTTACTTATCTTTCATAAGATTGACATTGGAGCCCCAAAATACAGCGTACTGTGTTAAGATGTTTAATATCTCGGTAACCGTTGGAGATAGAGAAAAACTTTAAGGAACTAAATTGTGTAGTTTTTTATGCTGATTCTAATGGTTGAAGATAAAATTTGAAAACTTTTTAAATTACATATGAAAAACGCTAAAAACCCAATTTTTTAATACAAAACCCCTCCAAAACTACCCGTAACTTACTAACTTCTGGAGTGTAATATTATCAGGAACTATTTATAAAATGTAATTTAAAAATGTATCGCACAAGAAACAACCGAAAATGATGAAAATTCCAGTTTAAAGTTAACTCCTACGACTCAGGCATTTAGCCATTATAAGTAGATACTTTACAGGATAAGCGTAGAAGACTTGGAAAGTGTTTGTCAAATTTGCTTGAAAAAGGATGGCCAATAATGTGACTCTTGCTACAGGGTGAAGTGCCTCCAGGGGCCGCCAGGGGCGCTGTGGTCTGCAGGATCGGGTGATTTACACGGGTAGTTGCCGTCCTGGAGGAAGACAAACGCTAGTTTACCTGGACTGGTAATTTATCTGAACGGTCGTTTAGAGGTTAAACATTGGTGGCAATAAATAGATCAGACTATCACTAAAGTAATGGTGGAGTAGTTAAACTACAAAATGTTTATCTACATAAGTTAAACTATTCGTTAGACCTTCGTTGTACGGCGTGTATGACTCTCAGTTAAGAAGGACACCTATTATTATGACTAAATATTTACCTAAATAGTAGGTAAAAAATACTTAACCCAATTATTTAGTTATGATTTAGATTAGACGAATTAGATTAAAGTATAAAATGTGTATAGTTAGTAAAATTAGGTTTACATTTTACTTTGGATAACATTTAAATATAGTATAGTTATAATATTTATTATTATTCGACTACTGATGGTCATTTCTTTCAGTCAAAACTTAGAAAATATTTTACTACTACCTCTGAGAACTGGATTAGTCAGACCTCTAAAAGCCTACTTTAATTTAATGTCAATAGTATATAGCAGTCAGTTAAAAAAAAGCAAAACCCTTCTTTAAAAGATATAGTATAATAAACACAGGTGTGCTTTAGTTTTCTCGAGAGGCGTTACAAAAAAACCTTCTTTAATGTTAAAGATATACAGAAATTAAGATAATACCCATTTCGGATTAATCGTAGTATTGGCCATAAAACAAAACATATGGTAATGCCAAGCAAGGTACAGACAAAGGACCCATATAAAAAAAATAGCGTTTTGTCTGTAAATGACTTGAAATATTTGATTTTTACAGTTTGTACCCTCAAAAAGAAAAAATTGCATTATTTCAATTTATATTCGTCCGTCTTTCTGCAACGAAAAGTAAAAGTCTTTAAGTAAAACCTCTCTGTAACAGCGAGAGCACTTAAAGTTGGAAAACTTATTTTCAATAAACTAAAAGTGAGTAATATGTAAGCATTGATCGCCAAGTCCGGCTTGCATTTACGGGGATGGTGCCCACGATGACGATTTTCACACGTTCTTCCGGTGTGACCGGTGGGCATTTCTAAGAGAGCAGCTTCTGCTGGAGATCGGGGAATTTTTGCCGGAGACTCTCATCACGTCCTTCGTGGAGAATGTTCATGAGAAAGAAACTTGAAGATCCGTAACATCCTGGGCCTTCCCTCAGAAGGCTAAATCGGAGTGGTAGCTCATAGAGATTTAAATAAGAGGCTCCACTTTGAGGTTCATGCCTTAATAGATCATTCTGAGGATGGCAACAGCTGAGGGTTTTATTTGGGTGCGAGTCCGACACACAGGGGAGCGTACCGTTCTCCTCCCTGATGCATTAGGGCATCTCCCATCGAAAAAAAATTTAAGCATTGAGGTACTCTGCAAATGGTACTCTATGCCTGTGGCAGTACGCTGGCAATCGCAGCGAACGTAACTGGTGTTTGAGGTCTGATCGTAAATACTTGAGAACTGGACTCTCATCACGTCCTTCGTGGAGGAAGTTCTCAAGAGAAAGAAATCGGATCGTTCGACTCGAACACTGAAGCATTTGAGTTAATGTTTCGTCTGATGAAGACCTGGAACCTGGAGGCACGTTTATTGGAGGCGATAGTGATGGCTATGAAGTCTGAACTTGTTCGGTTTCAGTGACGGGTAGCTTTCCGGAGTTCTTTTGAGCCAACGCCCAGGAGTGTGCTAAACGGTTTCAGGCTAGTCTCTCAAAGTTGAGTAGGAGGTTTTAATGGGTGAGATTCCTACATCCCGTGCTAAACGCATTTCCTCGTCACAAAAGAGCAATTTAGAAAAAGTTATAATATTGATTAAGAAGATTTTACTTGGCCCATGTAAAATATGCCTTACTTGCCTTTGCCTTTGTCTTTGAGACTCAAAGACAACTAAAAGGAGTGGGCGTGTCCCACCGGACCGGAAACAAAATGGCCGCGGCAAAAACCTGAAATCCAGGCAAAATATGTCCAACAGATAACAAAAAAAGCAAATCAAAAATCACATAAATCCACCTTCACCAATAATGAATTTTATCTTATCTACTAATTTAAAACCTGAACGATTTGAATAAATTTAATTACTAAATCATTAAAATATGAATGAGTGAAATTGTATTGAATTACATAGTAAAACAAGTAAAAATAGATAAATTAATACTAAATAAAATTGAAACAAGTAAAACTTTAGGTACTAAAATGTATTCAAATCAAATACATTTGAGGGTAATACTTATATGTAAAGAACAAAAAATGAGGCTATCTTGGTTCTTGAGATAAAAGTGTATTTTTCTAATGCATTTCATAGAAAAAATTATTGTATTTACTTCCTTGTGGGAAATAGGTTAGATCATGGATATGTCAAAGAGAAACTTTTTAGTTCCTCCAACAACTGCCGTTATAGCCATATAACATCACCAAGAATATTACATCACCTTTTTTTAAATTTTTTGGTCTCGAAAATTGCCAAATCCCCCCTCCAGAGCTAAGACACATCCATGTAAAAAATGTTTTTATTTACTTCCATGTGGGAAATAAGTTTGATCATGGATATGTCTAAAGGTAATGTTTCACTTCATCTAAACAGCTGTTCTCATTCTTTTAAATTAAAGTGTATAAAATAAAGAACAATACAATATAATAATTGTCCAACCGATCTCCCTTAAATGCTCATTGTATAGTTAAATTGTAACACATAATTTAATAGTTTATTTTATCGCGTGTAAAATAGTTCTATGTTTTGCCGGAGCACTGTCGTAGTAAATCACTGACGAATGCTAGCGTTGTGTTGGTGTGTATAAATGGCTACCTCTGTTTGATTTATTAGTACGGACATAACCTATATCCAAGGAAAATGAATGATAGTACCGAACCGGTACTAATAACATTTTTGTAAGTCATAAATCAAAATATTTTCTAAACTATTAATTATTTCATTTGTCACATTTGAAGGACAAGCCCAATTATTATTATTTACAGCTTGTAGTAAAAAGGGTTTGTATTTACTTCCCTGTGGGGAATGAGGGTACTTCCCATGGATATGTCAAGGGTAATGTTTTTAGTTCCTCTAAACAGCTGTTGTTAGAGTCATATGACGTCACTAAGCATTTGAAGTACCTGTTTCAAATTGAAGTTGGTCTCGCAAATTGCCAATACCCCCAAGAGCATATTTATGTCAATATTACTATATAGGTAAATACATGCTTACAGAGAAATACGCATAAATAAACAACCCTTAGAACCTCTGTAAAAAACCCAATCGCAGTATTTAAAAATCATAAAAAGAATCTAAAATTTCATTTACGTAGCAAAGAATGTATATAACTTTGAGGAACTATTGATTCATTGAAATAATATCATTAAATTATAGATTTGAATTTAATCCCACTAACTTTAAAATGGGATGGTGGCGTCATCCTGTAATCCAGCTACTTGAAGGTCACGAATTGTGGATAGTTGTGAGCGATGGTCGGTGGGTGTAGTGTTCTCTTGTGTGGATTAACATCCGCACTATTGAAAACTACGTTAATCCGCAAAGACCATCCTCATAATTAGACCAGTTCGTAGTTCAGAGGCCGTGGTTCGGATTCCACGTTAAACTGCAGGTCTATTAGTTGCCATCGGCTGTTGGGCTATTAATTAACAGTCCTGTCTAAGGAACATGTCAGTAACAAGACTACAAGATCGTGCCACAATCATCTTACAATCAACCCTCATTCATACTAGGCTACCTTGTGGTATGGTCGCCATTTCAATAATCTAATCTAATCAAATATATAACAAGCTTTTGTAAACTACAAAGTAGAAAATTTCATTATAGGGACACATTATCCGGTGCAAAGATGTAGCAGTAATACGAATGAAATGGAAGAAATCTGAGAAATATCCGAAGTGGATTACTAGGAAAGTATTTGAAACGTGACTCGAACATGCGATTACAAGAAATATGAAGATTACACTTATAAAATACATCAAGATTTAATTCGGTCTAAAGCAAAACCACCGTTTCATACGTCGCCGGTGATCTAACAAGTGTGAAATTTCATTTGACGAAGCCATTAACTTAATAGCGGTCATGATAGTGGAATCCAATCCTCACTCAACTTGGAGCCGGGCCAGATGAGTCATCTAGGGTTATCATTTTGTATCAAACACAGCTTCAGACCTGCTTGTGAACTGTTATTCTCAATTTGATTTTTAAATTATTAGTAATAAACTATCCAATATTAGAGTATACAAACATTTTTGAAACATTTTCTGCTGAAAAATAAAAAAAGATTTGACCATACAAAGTGTAAATTTTTGTTAAATCCCAAAAAATTTAGATGAATGAGGAACCCAATGATTAAATGTTATATTTTATAGTTGAACAAACCTGTAACTAAAAATGTCAAACGTTTTTGAAATACTGTAGTAGATGACCAAATAGGGAATTTACAAGGTACAAATGGTAAAAAGAAAAATTAGGGGTTTCAAAATTACACATAAAAAATTAAAATCCCATTTTTGAGGTACAAACCCCCCCCCCTAAAGTGTAGTTAATTTAGCCCGTTCGCGTTGCCCAACGAACTCATCCAAGATATTACAGAAAGGAACAACCCAATCGAATTTTATAATAATCAGACAATAATTGCGTATATTATCGTGGTGATACATACATATATAATATTTTTAATAATCCCTCCAAAACATGTTCAGGAAGTTGATTTACAAGCTTCTATCATGGTCCCGGGCTTAACTGTAACCTGTGCTTTACTGTTTCCATGGGGAATTAACCAATAATTAAGAGTTTTGTCTGTACATTACTTTGAATTATGTTATTTTTGTTTATTTTTACGTTTTATACAGTCAAAAGCCTAATTTGGTCGTTTCTCAATTAGTATAGATAAGGAGAGTTTAAAGTCTTTATTTATATCTTTACAACTGAGTACATAACTATTTCTGTTATCATTTAAAGTTTATTTCCAAACAATGTATCTTTGGTAACGCAGTTATTGTTGATAAAGATGATTCTGATAGGAAACTCCGCGTGGAAGTCTACAACTTGCAATGTTGGATTCGGTAATTTATCGAAGTTATGTCAGAAACATCTCCATTATCTTATTTATTTTATACTCACTATCTATTAACTTACTGGAAACACAGTAGGATAACTTATAAATAAGTAACTCACTAAGCTATTTTCACCACACTTCAGTGAAATCATCTGTTTTCGTTGTATCCTTACGTAATGAGAACGTTTACTATATTTTTTTGTTTTAACAATTTAAAGAAACATTTGTTATCGTTTGATAGCCTAAAAAATGTTGTTTTCAAACCTTTTGTGCAATGATTATAACAAAGAAATTATAGAGTGTCTGTTTTTATTAAAACATTTTTGTATTTACTTCCCTGTGGGAAATAAGTTAGATCATGGATATGTCTATAGGGAATAGTTTCAGTTCATCTAAACAGCTGTTCATATTCTTTTATATTAACAATTCAATACAATAGCTCTGGTAGTTCCTAAGGAAACCTGTTACGTGTGTTCCATCTTACAAATCGCCAAAACTCCCCCCCAGAGCTAAGACATATCCATGTCAAAATACGAATAGTAATTGTACTGTAGCAAAAAAAAAACGCGAGCGAAAGTGGTTAGCATATTCTTGACTACATTTGAGGTGCTCGATGAATCTTACAATTCAAACATATGGCTTCAGATAAAAAAAGCATGGGGCGGTGAAACAAATTCATTGAGTCACAGACACAATTTCACCAATGTTTGGAAAACAAATAGTTTAGTTCTGGAGCCTTCTTGGATGTTAGCCAAGCCTTTGATAAGGTATGGCACGTTGGCTTATTATATAAAATTAAAAAACTTCTCCCTCATTCAATTTTTCTTCTATTGCGATCTTACTTCAGAGATAGAACTTTTCAAATGAAATTGATAAATGACCAAACTATTGAATAAAATAAACTTTCACAGCTGATTGGCTGATTCCATTTATTGCTATAAAATTGTATTGTTGTTGTTGTTGTTAGTATTGATCTTTATTTATTTACGTAGTAACAGTTGTTGTACAGCACTTTGAGTATCATTATTCATATGAATTTATTAGTATTTGCCATTACGAATAAATTCCTCTTTGTAGTTATGTTTATAAAGATGTATTGGGATTTTCACGTTGGAATAAATAAATGAAATGAAAAGAAGTTCCATAAAGCCGCTTGGATTTCCGACATGAAGCTTATTCATTTCAACTTGTTCTGCTACAAATACCCTAACGATTTTTACTGCCAGCGGTGAAAACACTAAAAAATTAATTTATGTTAAAGGCCCTTTTCCACGTATATAATATTTACTTAATGTTTGGTATTTTTTAAACAGATTGTAAATAAAATATCTAGTTAATAAAACTATTTACTTTCCTGTGTGAAATAGGTTAGATCGTGGAAATGTTTAAAGGGAATGTTTTCAGTTCATCTCAACAGCTGTTCCTATAACCAAACTATGACGTCACTAACCAAATGACGTCACTGTTTCGCTTATTGCCACCACTCCACCAGAGCTAGGACATATCTAAGTCAAAAACTTCAAACATAAGCTCTTGAATATGCAATGATCCACTTTCGACTCTTGTTATAAAATATACAATTATAAGTCAGCTGATACATGTCGTTATAGCCAGCAAGTAAAGCTATGGTAACTGACAGGAACACGGTTTTAACTTATTGTGTGTATCTGAATTCGTGTAAATAATTCTAAGCCAAATAAAAATTGGTATGTGAATGTGAACGAGCAAGTTCGAAATCCAAATAATACTGTCCGAAAGGATTTTACGGGGGGGTTGGACCCGAAAATGGGGTTTATGGAGTTTTAAAGCATAATTTATTAAAAAGTTAAATTTATATTTGTGCCATTGGACTTAGCTCAAACAACAAACAATTTATTACGTTGAATTTTCATTTAATGTCAACCGGTTTCTGAAAACTGGTTACCGGGAACTAGTAAATGTAATACGTTGTATTTTCGAGCTGAAATTTCAATCCTACGAGGAAAAATTACCTGGCTTATTATTTGAAATATTGTAATACAACTTTATATCCAGCTTCATATAGTCAAGACTTGACAATAAATGGTACAATATTTTTGTGTCCCTCAAATATATTTACTCAGGGGGGTTGTCTTTGAGTCTCCGTGACGAGCGGACGTGTTTGGTTTCTTATGTGTGTAATGGTTAGTGACTGGTTTGTTTGTAAGTTTTTTCGACTGCTTTAAACTTTTATGTTTTCAGCTTTATACCGGTTTGGTCAGGATAATATGTTAATTAATTGTGCTATGTTTTAGATATTAGTTCACCTGAGGACGGAATCAGATTCCAGATCCCGAAACGTCGTGAAACTTTGTTTTACACAAAATCGTGATGGAAAATATCCGCAATCAAAATCTAAATAATATCAATCCACCATCACCAATAATGAATTTCAAACATAGAATATTTACTCATTCTTTATTCTAATCTTACGGAGAATAAGCAAATTGATAAGTATATTTTCCTTATTTATAAACATACTTAGATAAAATTTGTTATAAGGTTTAACAAATGATCAAGCTAAGTTTCTATAATCTCAAATAGTAAATAAATTAACGGAAAATTGCTAAGTGCACTGGCCAGCTACTACGGGGATATTATATTTACTTCTTGGTTCTAAAAAAATCCTTGCTCATCTAGCTTCAATTTCTCAAGCTATTAATGCTTAATATTGTATTAACTCCTTTGTAAGTTTTACCCCACAAAACTCAAACAACTTCTAAAACTTGATTAAGACTTAATTAAGGACAAGGGCAGGCTCGTTGAGGGTTGGACTAAGGGATGTTTAATTCACGCCAGCTCTAAAGCTAGATGTGGCACTCGATAATCTCTAAGCACATTTTTGAGGTTTTAGATGAAACAATTTCATTTGAAAAACACAGTTAAAACACAATTAAACCACATGGGTTAAATACATGTGAGTGGGTTGTTTTTGTAGATAGCCGAAACATTTATTCCTATTATATAATGAACACCATTAGGAAGCTCATCAAATTGAGAGTTAGTTGTGGAAAACAGCTGACAAAATAAATAGTTTTGTCAAGTTACAGGTGCTGTTGTAAGGTAATAAAATTATGGTAAACTAAATTATACAGGGTGTCACATATGTAAAAACCAAATTCTGTCAATCGATTTCATAGGTCAAAAAGAAGAACATTTTTTCTAAAAACACTTCGTTTACCAGATATCCACCATTTTGTATTTTTCACAAAACCATTTGTATCTCAAGAACAGTTTGATTGATTGGGTTCATACTTGGTATGGTCAATATTTTTGCAAAGACCTAATTAATAAAAAATAACCAGCTTAGTTTGATACACATTTCAAAATGGCGGCCATTTTGAATACAAATTACTAGAAAACGGTTACATTCATAAAAATTGCTAGAATGCCTTTTCATTAAATTTGAATAGCTCACTTTTCCATTGGAAACTCCATAACTCGTCAAATATCTAATCTAATAGTGTAAAAACTGATTTTATAAAGAATATAGAATTTCCCAATTGAATTATAGACCAGAAACCATGATCCATTTTAATAAATACAATAACTAACTAATAAGTTTAAGGATTAAGCTTATAAAAATAACTATTTATCCTAAAATCAAACTTGTTGGGATTACGGGTATATTTCGATTTCAGGGAATTTTTCAGGGATTTTAGGGAATACAAATTTAAATAATACTTTTAATCTGTTCCATCTCTTTATAAAAACTTAGTTTAGTTTATGTTGAACTTAAAAATATTATTACACCTTTCATGATTTACTTATAATTTGTGGTGTGCATAATTAGGTAATGATGTAGTATGGACAGTCCATTGTTTGATTAGGAGCAATATTTATGTCCCACCAATGAAGTCTTTGTTTAGCAAATGGAGTAATTTATATGCTAATCAGAACGTACGCGGAGAACTCAGTGAATAATTCCTGTTTGTTTTATCAACTTAATAGTCTCATGAGTTTATGTTTTCTTTTATTTATCAACTCGCTAATATTCATAGCTTGTGTTGTTTTGATTTTGATCGTGTTTGTTCGCCTAGTTTGTTCAATAGGAAACTTATTTGTATGCATTATCCAATACTATAATACGAGCAAGGTTTGTATATATATATATATTTGCACACGGATCTCGAAAACGGCACTGAGGATTTTCTTTAAATTTTGGAAATAACTAATTTCCGAGTAGAAAATAAGTTCTAGATAGGTCTAATGTCCAGGAAAATTCGTGTTTTCTTGTAATATTAAGTTTAAAATCTAAAAATTTAACATTACACTTATGGAGAATAAAATGTAAACAATACAAACCAAAACAGCTGTTTATAACCGTTTGACAGTTCTTGATTGAAGACGGCAAAGAACAATATGTGAATAGAGGTTTTTCATAAATATTTATTTTATGTATGTAATAAATGTAAAATTATCAGGTTACTAAACAATTTGTAAAAACTTAAGGGTAACATAACTGTGCGAAATAAAAGCAGGAAAGAGTATTTCCAAAATCTTCCGTGTTTTGATAGAAAACGTATTTGTTGTATTGCTTGAGCCACTGTAACAAACCAATTAATATGTGTAAATTAAATTTCTCTTTTGCTTTTCAGTCCTCATTCCGTTTATATCAAAATCAGTTGGTCACAGGCTAATAATAACTGTATGGATAGTTAAACAGTAAATGATCGGTTAAAACAATTGAGGTTGGCTAAAACACCTTAACCGGCGTCTCTCATTTGGCAGACGCCGTGGTCCAGCGGTAGCGAGTTGGCCTCGTAGAACGAAGGTCGCGTGTTCAAACTCCATCAGGGTCAATACCTTTTGTTCAGTGCTATTTTAATTATGGTGTATTAAATCGGGTGTATTTAATCCACATAAATGTTTTCATTGAGTAATAAATGCGTTTTAATTTTTCTAATTCATTTTTATAATACATGTATTATTCTAAACGAGCAAAGCTTGGTCACCAGGTACTAATATGTAAAACAGCAAACAGTGATTTAAATATGTGTAAAATAAAACGTTGCATTTTTAGGTGCTTACTGATCAGGTTTTCTCAAGGCATTCATTTATATATGTACATTTGTATTGAAGAAATGTTTGTGTTATAATAATCGTTTGGTATATAAAGAATTACAAAACTTATTACTTTATTACCAACTAAATAAAATGATATAATCACTATTTTTCGTGATAGATGGATATTTAATGTCAGCGAAAGATATAGTGAAACAAGGACTTAACTCAAGTCCTCACAAAGTTCATGAGTTTGATTGTTCATAATGAACTTAAGTCATTTAGTGTAAGACCGTTGAACTTGCGACGAACCGCTAAGCTTTGTTGGATAAACTCGATAGCTTTGTGGAGACCCTCAAGCGTTCTACTGGGCCATAAAATATTATATTCAAGTAACATGCATGTATGAAATGCATGACAGGTATGATAAGCATGACATGTATTTCAAGCATGACAGGTATGAAATGCATGACAGGTTTTTTCTGTGGTGGGTTTTACAGGACGTCAGTCGGGCTAAAAGAAATCAGACATTTACTTCCAAAAGGATGAGATCATGTAAGAGAGTTGTTTTTGGGTCAGTAGGACTAAAGCTCCAGGGATTCCTTTAGAAGTCGTGTGGTAAAGGGAGGATGGTTGGGGGAGGTGACGGAGGGGAGGGTGAATTTTATGGGATTGAATCTCGTTGGCAAAGGGTTTTATCCTAGGAAATTACGTATTTTAAACCAAATTTGAATTTTTAAAAGTTTAAGAATTACAATTAAACAATTTCAACCAATCATATGATATTATAGTTTAAGTATAATTGAAAAAAATCAACTGAGTATCCTTTATAACATTTTTTATTCTAACGACATGTTTCGACCTTTAGGCCAATTTCAAGTTAATTATAAATGATAACCTAATATAAACAATATTTAAATCACATATGTTTAAATTAAATAATTTCAATTTAATAAATGTACATGTATTCTCGAAGAATTTGGTTAAAACAATTTGTTGTATCTATATAAATGTAAAATGTAATTATATATTTCGTTTGAGTTTTCTGATTTTTTTCAAAAAATTGGATTGGTTTTTGTTATGTAGTTGTTCAAAATGTTTTGGGGGTCAGTTTTTTTGCCATGAATAAATGTAATATTCATATTGTGTATCCATTCCATCCTTTGGCTGTGAATTCAATTATTTCAAGATTTTCTTCTATGTTCTTGTAATTATGATTTTGTGTTAGTAGGTGTTCTGTAAAATTAGATTTCATGGTTGTTGTGTTGTTGCTTCGGAGTGCTTGATGAGTTCTCGGAGTATTTCTTAGAATGTTCTTCCTGTTTGACCTTTGTAGTAGTATTTGCAGTCTGAACATTTTAATTTATAAATGCCTGATTGGTAGTATTTATTTTGTTGATGTATTGTATTGTTTGTTTTTTATTTATCATGTTAAAGACATTTTTTTGGGGTTTGTAACTGATTTCATAGTTAGATGTTTTAAATGTTTTTCTCGTTACATTGTTTAGTATTGAATTATATAGTAAACCTATATATTTATTTTCAGGGTTTTCTTCTTTATTTTGTTTGTGTTTTGTTTTCTTTATGTTTCTAGTAATTTTGTCTATTATTTTACAGTTGTATCTATTCTTGACAGCTAGAAATTTAATATTATATTATATTAATATTAGGGATATCAATAATTATTTAATAATTATAATCGAGATAAAATTAAAATCTATTTATATAAAAGTAGTACTGTATATTCAAGGTTGAAATTTGGAATTGATTCCACTCGAATCAGCACTGGCATCAGCTATGTATTTCCCAAAGGTTAAAAGGTCAACAAAGGCAATCCGTCAGACACGCTTGGTGGGATTGCCTTTGTAAATAAAAACCTTGAATGTAATTCTCAGCAATTATTTGGGATTAAAAAGCTTTAAAATTAGTTAAAGTGAAAGAAATCTGTTAAGAATGCAATTAATGATTTATCAGGCGTCGTTTTATTATTTTATCTGGAATTATTAAAAATGAACAAAAAAACTATTAAACATTCGTGGCCTTACGGGCTGCAAAAGGAAGGGATTCTGTGAAAGGGAACATAATTCTTATTCTAATTTAACCACAAATGACTTTCATTATTATTTCACTTAAATAAAAGATAACATTTCAAAAATAATATACATTGTATCTGTGAAAACTTGCATTATCTTACTCTTAACTATATGTGAAATGTGAGCTTTATAAAAGTGATCCAATAGCTAACCTTTTAATTAAATCACCTTAGCACCACACTTCAAATTTGGAATTTACTCAATTTTAAGTTTCACTCTGGAATACAATATCAGATTTTCCAATATGGCTGACATTTTTCCAAAATGGCGGAATATTCCCAAAAATTCATCCGGTATATATTTTGGGTTTGGGTGAACTTTTGGATATAAAACTTTCTGTACGGTTATTCAGCTAATACACACTAAACCTGAAAAATGTTTATCCCATTGATTTTAGATTTATTTCTATCATGGTTGCCGTAGCAACTTTAAACATGAGTTTAAAAATCCAACATTAAACATATATATTTTTTGCTATTAGCTAAAATTCATTGGCTCTGTACAATGTGGAACCTATATAAAATGTAAAGTAAAGGTTTCAGTATAATTTCAGTAGAATACACTCCGAACCTTTTTGTAACAGAAATAAACTTGTACGACAAAATGTTTTCACGTTTGAAATGCACCAATGTTTAAAAGGGTCCACTATGAGGATTTCTTCTTTTGAAGTGTGTTATTAATTCATTCACATTTACGTATTATTATTATTTTATTACGTATTACCTTCTATACATTCATTTTATATAGAGAGATTAAGGGTAAAATACCTGCCACTTCTGGGGTTAAGAAAGGAATATTTTTGGAGCCAATTTCGGCATACAAAATTATATGTAAGTTTTACGGCTGTGCTATAACTGTGAAATAGGTGCAATATAAACAAATACCCCCGTCGCAGCAGACCTGCGTACTCAGCGAATTTCCAAATCAATAATATAATAATAATATATGAAGAGTTTACAAAAAATCTTTCCATAAACATGAGAATTTTTAGTCTATTCTCCATAAGATTGACATGGGAAAGAGTGTGCAGGTTTGCTGCTGTGAGGAACACTGAAAGTAGGTGTTTCTACCATAAATATTTTTGATTTTTAACATTTATACCAACTTTCATCAACATCTGTCCATAAATAAAGGAGTTTGTCTATTCCCTATATGACTAACATGGTAAAAGAGTTTGCAGGTTTGCTGCCATGATAAACACATAACTATGATTTTTAAGCATAAACGAGTGGGTATCAACAACATGAAGGTAAATACCAAGCTTAATCTAAAAATATTGATTGATATGATTGATTGTTTTTCGTCTCTGGGCACCTAAAGAAGAAAAAATAACATGGTCCCGGGCTTAAGTCTCGCCATGAGACCTACGGTAATAGCTTCTTCCATATGGGAAATTCGCTAAAATTAAGTTTTAACTGAAAGACTCGAGTTTATATATTAGATAAATGATACTAAACGTAGGATCCATAAAGACAAATGATTGCGATATGCAACCCATACCCGGGAGAATATTACGTACGTGTGTACACTTGGGACCGGCCCTGCCACATCTTGCGCTCATGGATTTCGGATATATAAAACTTCCGAACACAACTTTAAACGTTCCTTGAATTGTAACCGAGGTACTTGCTCCATGGTTGGATTATGGATTAACACTTTATTCTAGTCTAAATTGTGCTGACACTGAAATACCAATGAACCAAATATTTGTTGTTTACTACTGTTATAATTTTATTTAGATGAATAAAATTGAAGTTTCATCTGTACACTGCTTATAATTATAATATTTTTGGTTATTGTTACGTGTTGGGGTCTAAAGTTGAACGTGGAACTGTAAGCCCTTTAGATATGCCATTGATTGATTGTTGGGCTATTAATTAACAGTCCTGTCTAAGGAGTAAGGAACATGTCAGCCTTAGTCAGTAACAAGACTACAAGATGGCGCCACAATCATCTTACACTGATTTCTCATTCATAATTGGCTTAAAATACCGACCTGGGTATGTCACCATTTCACTTACTAGATAACCAACTAACAACGTAAAAACTATTGTCAATGTAGAGACTTTTGTCTAGCCTAGTATTTTTGACTTTCTCCCCTTATACATAGTATATGGAGAAAGTATTGTTTTCGTCAGTTTTCAAATTTGTGTTGAGAGAGATCCGTTTTGGGGTCCCCTGAATCCAAAAAAGTTTCGACGTGATGTCTGTCTGTCCGTGTATCTGTCTGTCTGTGTGTCTGTGTGTGTGTCTGGATGTTTACAGAGCCACAGCCCACCCTGTTGGTCCGATTTAGATGAAATTTGGCATTTATGTGTATATTCACCGTATCTCCAGGTATTTTTTCAATTTTTTGAATATTTAATTTTTAAGGGTAGTTCACCCCTAAAACCCTTAAAAACGTGAAAAATCAAAATTTATCAAGAACGGCTCTAACGATTTTGATTAAAATTTGATAGTTTATAGTGCACAGAGTACTAAATAATTTGACTCCACCTGAATGTCTGTAAAAATGACGCTTCAAAAGTTATGGCCTTTTAAATGTTAAAACTTTAAAAAAATCAAATTTTTAAATTTTCAGCGAAAACAATAAAAGTAAAGTATAACTTGGCTGGCACTATTGACACCAGTTTTAAAACTAAAGAAATTAGTACATTGAATTATTTGTCTGCGACTAACGGTTCCAGAGAAAAGTTAAATTTACTGTCCATGATAAACGCAGTACGTTGTCTGAAAGCGCCCAATGTTATTCTTATTGAGAACACGATAGTTTTATTACAGATTGTCTTTTTTAAATTTACTTAAGGAAGAAAGTATATGTCAGTCCACTGATACCATTTATTTATGAAAAGTCTAAAAAGGATAAAACTAAGAAAACAAGTTAATGTCTGGATAATAGAATATCACGTTGTGTTTTTAATATATATAATACATATGTTGTGTATATAATATATGTATATTTTCTAACTAAAAACCATTTTCATTCAAATTTTGAGTATGAGTATTTAACTTAAATTGGATAAATAGTATTTAGTAAATAACTATCCCTGTGATAACGTATGTTTGTTTCAAGGTAACTACTTCTGTTAATAGAAAATGTAGGGAGCTACAAAATCTCGGAATCACCAGTTATATGGAGCCATCATTGGAAGATAATAAAAACTTGTTTGATATAAAAAGAAAGCCATTAGATTTCACTTTGTTCCTCTCCCTTTGATTGTCTCTGCTCCGTTAGCCTCAGGTACGACTGTCTGCCCTTCATTTACTTTCATACCACTTAGTCTGAAATCTTTCTCGATTCTGCGAAACATAAACTATAGTAGCAGTAAGCCCGTAGCAAGGGTTGTATGACGTAATTTTCAGAAGCAAATAACTTATTATCATGACTATTATGTCATAGAGTATATTTGAGTTTGGTTTTAAGAGTCTGCATCTTGGATTTTAGTCCCGTAAGAGCAATGTTAAATTCTGGCGCCTGTATCTCCTTGACCTATTGTCATAAATTAACGGAAGAGGCGTAAAATTAAAGGTATTACAGTCCTCCAGGGCACCACCTTACAGAACTTCTTATTTTCGCTCTCAATAAAAAAATAATAATTTATTTTGTAAAATATTCCTGGATTATTGTTTTTATATCAAGTTAAATTTTTGAACATATTGAAAAGGTCATGCCCTTGAGCTACATCTCATCAATGTACTTCCAAAGTTTTACATTGATACTTAGATAATTAACGCCACTACAGACGCCAAAGTGAAGGTATGTTCCGCCAGAATTTAACATTGCTCTTACGGGACTAAAATTCAAGATGCCTACCACTGATGCAGACTCTTAATCCATAATAGTAAAGGTAGTTTTTTTAATGACTATAATCGATCATATGTTTGGGAAAACTTGAACAAAATGTTGCTTATATCATACCAAAAATAGGGGTTTTGATTACTCAGTTCTTTATTTGATAGGTTGTGGGTCAGTACCCATATTACTCATCATAGTGAGTACTCCATTTTCCATGGAGTAGCGTTAGTAAGCGTTCCATAAAGACAGAGAGAAAGTTTGAAACTGAGACAGGACTCATTTTGGGTTTCCTGGAGTATACAACGTAAAAATGACAAAAAATATTACAATACTAAGAAATGTACGGAAAAACTGTAATTTTAATTATATTATATTTTCTACATATATGCATTGCTGTATTGTCTTCAATACAGCAATGCATATATCACACTATTAGCTCAATTTACGTAGTCTTTCACTTATAATTACAAAAAACGATAAGCCTACTTATAAATTCTGTAAATAGAACCATTCCTACAATCCTACACATCACATCACACATTACAAAAAATCCGAGATTTTTCTAAATAGAATTTCTTACTACTAGATGGCAATAAGAATGAAAAAATACACCAAATATAATTTTAAATATACTTTTGTACTGTTTGGTTCTTTATATAAAATACAAATACTGGGGCGGTGGCTACGTCCTGTAATCCAGCTACTTGGAGGTCACGAATTGTGGATAGTTATGAGCGGTGATCGGTGGGTTTAGTGTAGAGTTCTCTTGTGTGGATTAACGTCCCCACTATTGAATACTACGTTAATCTGAAAATACCATCCTCATAATTAGACCAGTTCGTAATTCAGAGGCCGTGGTTCGGATTCCACGTTAAACTGTAGGTCCCTTAGTTGCCATAGGCTGTTGGGCTATTAATTAACAGTCCTGTCTAAGTAACATGTCAGCCTTAGTCAGTAACAAGACTACAAGATCGCGCCACAATCATCTTACATTCAATCCTCATTCATACTTGGCTTAAAATACCTACCTGGGTAGTTCGCCATTTCAAATGGTAATTAATCTTCATAAACATACATGAATACACATAGTATACTTCAAGCTATTGAACTTGATGAGATGTAAATCACAATTTCGTATTTAACTTATATATAACTTAACTAAATCCTATAAATATTACTTTGTAAATAATAATAATTAAAAATTATATCCTAGTTATGTTATTATTTAGATTGGAATCAACATTTAAGAGGTAGTAGACGAAAAGTATCGTTTTATTCTTATTATCTATCGTTCTATTATGCTATACTATTTGTACAATTATTGTTCTAATTAATAATTACTATAATTACATTGTGTCATAGCTTATAGCAAATATGTTGGTAATAATGTACACATATAGTGAAAGTATGAAGTATATAAAAGTTTAAATTCCTTTTTAGAGGTTTCGATTTTAAGTAATAACTGTAATAATTTGTCACCAAAGCGAATTTTCTGCTACAAACCAAACTCAATGTTGGCTACACTGGGTTCAAGGTACGGGTATACTAATCAGATGCTCGTAACTCTCCTGGCATGTTGGTAACACTGCCCCAAGCTCCTTGCCTTATCTGCACAACCTGAAATTTACAATTAACTGCTATTCTTTTATTAGACACCAATTAAAACACATTATGATTTAGCCTAATTGTGAAAATATTACTGGAACATATATGTGAAAATAACAGTTATGTTTTTTTAATTTAATTGATAATTATTATAATAAATGAAAATAGCATATAATCTATTATATATTATTTGAATAATACTAGCTATATTCTATTTTTGTCATAGTTTTAATACTTAAGGGTACATTTTACTGTTGGATTTTGTGATTTCATTAATATAACTGAATATAAGAATTTTTAAACGGCGAAAGAATTTATAAATGATTGAGTTGTGATTTATTGTGAAAACAATCCTACTGCAAGTAAATGATTTATAAAGCTTTAAAGGTACCTAATTGATTTTACTGGAGTCTAATTATTTAAAAGAAACTAACTATGCAGTGAGATATTTGATTAATATTTCTCCTTGAAAATAGATATAGAACTGGAAAACGTGGATTGAACATGTTTAATAATTGAATAAAAGAATTTTATACAAAATATTCATCTATTGCATAATTTGTGACTGTGTAATGACTGTGGAGTTCTGGAACAAGCTGTAGCGGGTTCAAAAATATTGTATCCAGTTTGTTTTTGGACTGAGACGCTATTTACGCTATTTACAGTCTTGCAATTCAGAGGCCGTGGTTCGGATTCCACGTTAAACTATAGGTCCATTAGTTGCCATCGGCTGTTGGGTTAATTACCAGTCCTGTGTAAGAAACATGTCAGCCTTATTATACTACCTTCTACATATAGTTCTACCTTTCACCTCAATGTATGAAGACTTTTTTAATTTAATTTAATTTTTCATTGATTAGGAATGTTCTACTAAATGCTAAGTACTAATTTAATTTAGTGTTTGACGGTTTGAGGTATTTGGGTTAAAAAATAATCACGTGTTTCTTATGAACTAGTGTAGTGCGAGTAGACGACTGAAAGTTATGTTTTTCTATATTAATAATAAATTTTTCTCAGAAATTGTTACAGATAAAATTTTTAATTATTCTTGGTGCTTATTTTACAATTTTTTTTAGATGGCTTTAACCCATTATTTTTTATCTTTTAACATTTTCCGGTAATATTTTTATTTAATTTTGTGAAAACATTGTTAAGATTTCATAATTAATTCATAGAAACGTTATAAGTTACTAAACTTGAAATTCTTGTGGTAAAATTTGAACCCTACCTATAAGAGTATGTGGAAAGTATTCAGATCTGTGTCTCCGGTAGTTTCTGAAATAAAATGGCAATAAAGATTATATTTTATACTACCGACCTTAGCAATGATTTAAGACATTCTTAAGATGTACTCCCAAGAACATCAATATACTTGATTTTAAGTAAAACAGTTTCAAAGAGAGTGATCAAAAGGGAACCGTAAATAGAAAGAATTCGGTAACATGAATAATTTACAGGTTCTCGCTATTTTCCCAGCCTTGCTTTGTCCTAAGGATTGTATTATTGACGAACTTTGCTCTTTTACTGGCTGTTCGATCTTGTTTCTTCTACCAACAGGATTCTGTCAAATTATAAAGTAAAACTGCAAACTCGTTCCTCAATATATTGCAGCCACTTCGTATATATCTTTGATAAATATATTAGTTAATTTATCCATCACACTGCATTACAAAGGTTACGGTTAAATAATTTTAGTTTATCACAATGTAGATTTGGAATGACAATAATTTAAAATTATATAATACTTAAAAATGTCTATGTTATGGCTACGTAACCTTGCTGTCTTGTTACTGACTAAGGCTTACGTGTTCCTTAAGACAGGGCTGTTAATTAATAGCCTAACAGTCAATGGCATATCTAAGGGACCAACGGTTTAGCGTGGGGTCCGAACCACGGCCTCTGAATTACGAATTGGTCTAATGATAAGGGTGGTCTTTGCGTATTAACGTAGTATTCAATAGTGTGGACGTTAATCCACACAAGAGAACACTACACCCACCGACCATCTCTTATAAATATACACAATTCATGGCCTCCAAGTAGCTGGATTACATGACGACGCCACCGTCCCAGTCATTGGCTTTTGGCTTAACTTGTTCTCATTGTTGCACTTAAGACACTGTTCCAAACTACGTGAGTTTTTTATGCTGAAAATTATTTAGGTTGGGTCTCATGAACTTAATGCATTTTTACGACATGTAGCTTCGATAAAGTCAGAGATCAGCTGATCAGTGGCACGCCATCACCAAATTGTGAATAGAGTTCGTCAAGGATCGAACCAATGAACTTCAGATTATGACGCGAGTACTATAACCAATGCACTAAAGGCTCAGTCAGACTTGACAGAAACTTAACATTGAATATTGTAAAGTCTACTTACAGAAGTGAGGGCCGTATAATCAATCAAAGCTACTTTCAAAGCGTTTTGAGAAGTACTCGGGTATAAATCAAGGAGCACAGTTGTGCATGTCTAGCCTCTAGCAGGGGGTTGCCAAGTTTGCCGGATCTTTTATTCAAAGCTCGCTTGAGATCGTCCAAAGTTTCAGCGAGTCGACTTAAGACAATCAAATTATAGGCTGGACCCTTTGTTTACGCTTTGTTAAAATTCGACACCATGTCGTAAACGCGAAAAGCCTTCACTTAAAATGTTTTTAAAACTCAAGTCTTGATTTATTTTGTAAGTTGAATTTTTCCACCAATTTAATTAAAACTCTCGCTTCAAGATAAAAAAAATCACCGCACGACAATTTTTGAATCCTAAACCATCTATATAATAAATAAATTTACAGATTTGTCATTGCTTTTAAATATAGTATTTTTAATTACCTTTACGTTTTAAACCACAGCAATTTTTATATTTCTAATAATGCGTGTTCAAAAGTGTTTACATCAAAAGAAAAAACTCAATTATATTGAAAAGAGAACATAACAAAACTCCATGCAATAAATAATAATTATTACAATATTTTGATTTTTGATTCTCTTAATTTCAATGGTAAATTATTTTACGATTATTTTGATTGTGTGAATTAAAATAAAGCTATAACGTTTGGGGCCTGAAATACTGAAATAATAAATACTAATACTAAAGTTAAAAGGGTAAATCGATGTGGAGTGGACGACACACATGTGACTGTACATATTTTGTCATGTTTATTTACATCCAAAACCGTGTTCCTCAATCATCATGTTGAGGTTAGGTTTACCAAATAAACAAAACAGACAGCAGACTCAACCGAAGTTAACTGCATTTATAAGTGACCCTGAAGCTTCTATTGAAACTAATATTCTTCGATAGAACCTAAAACCAATATTAGTTTTGTTATTAATGATCTAAAATTTTACATAGCTATTTTATATATCTAAAATATTATTGATAGTTGCCATTGACTGTTGGGCTATTAATTAACAGTCCTGTCTAAGGAACATGTCAGCCTTAGTCAGTAACAAGACTACAAGATCGCGCCACAATCATCCTACATTCATTCCTCATTCATACTTGGCTTAAAATACCTACCTGGGTAGGTCACCATTTCAGTCAAAAGTATTAAGTCAAGTAAGTAAGTATTAAAAGCTATTTAAAATTATACTACATTTTAAAGTTATCTCAACATATATCATAGCAACATAACAAACATCCCAAATATTACATATTTATAATATTAAATATCACAATTTTCACTAAGCATTCGAATTAACCTAGTTGATCTAATTTAAAATTAAAACTTATTTATAAGCTGTTATTTCTTTTATCACAATAAGTAGGTAATTTTCTTTATTATGTATTAATATGTAAGTAATAATATATAAGTAACATGCTTATTAACATTATACTTAAAAACCCATAAAAAGGACAGGTTTGCTACTAGCACATAAAAAAATTAAAAGTTGCTTTTTGGTTAAACGGATGTTGAACATTGATAAAACAAAATTTGAGTTGGTACATAAAATGAATTAATTACAAGTATAACGTAAGCTAAGAAAGTGAGGAAATATAATTAAATTGTTAAACGGATATTAGGTATAGTAATAGTTATGAACAATGAAATTAAATTTGGTAAAAGATACACTAAAGTTAATGTAAAAAAATATATAACTAAAAATAAAATGAGATTATTGATATGATCCGTAAAATAATAAGTCAATTAAACTAAAACGGCAAAAAGAAATAGACATTTAAAGACTAAATAGCTTAAATGCATGCAAAAAATTATGGATTTATTCTATATGAAAGGTGTTCAATATATGATGTGTTGTAGAATATGATATCCGAAGGTCCACCAGATACCTGACGATATGTTTGATATTAAACAGCTGTTCACTCCCTCCTTTGTCTTTCAACTGGTGACGACTCACATTTCTGTTGTAAAATGTATAGCTATAGTTTGGTTAGGCTGATTTGGAATATGTTCGTGAAGGGTTGGTAATCGGTATTAACTGAAAATGTTTTCATCGGAGGTTTAATTAGTATAGTTGCACGATCAGAAGGTTAATTTATTAGATGGCAGAGTGACTTGTATCTTAAATTATATTTCAACCTACCGAACACTCAATACATTACTATTTATCAGGAATTGTGATTTGATTTTGTGCCAAATCTTTTGGTATTATACTTATTTATGGTTGGCCACTTACTTACTTATAGTTATTTTTAGCCAGTGTGCAATATGAACTAAGACTATATAATATTATACAGTAGCAATACGTTCAAAAACTCTCATAACGGTCACTGCAATTTTCTATTAGCATTTCAGGTTCAAAGGTTCATTTCAGGTCATTGTAATACTCAGGTTCAAATGTTTTAAATAAATAAATAGTTTAAATAAATTCCACCTGTCCAAAAACACAACTAATTATAAAATGTATTGACCAAATATCTTAGCCTCAATTATCATAATATTTTAATGATTTTGACACTTCTGATTGCTGAAGTGTAATCATGAACATTCTTTAGCTAGGACGTCATCGGGTTTGTCCACATAATCCTCTTTGCCTTTTTACCTCTTTGTCTTTCTAATTATCTTGCTACATAGTAAGGTAAGTTAAAAAAGGCGCAGCAGATCTGCGTACTCAGCGAATTTCTAAATCAATAACAATAATATAATAATAATATATGACAAGTTTTAAAAAATTCTGTCCATAAACATGAGAATTATTTGCCTATTCTCCATAAGATTAACATGGGAAAGAGTGTGCAGGTTAGCTGCTGTGAGGAACACTGAAAGTAGTAATTTCTACCATAAATAATTTTTATCTTAACATTTATACCAACTTTCATCAACATCTGTCCATAAATAAAGGAGTTTGCCTATTATCCATAAGATTAACATGGGAAAGAGTGTGCAGGTTAGCTGCTGTGAGGAACACTGAAAGTAGTAATTTATACCATAAATAATTTTTATCTTAACATTTATACCAACTTTCATCAACATCTGTCCATAAATAAAGGAGTTTGCCTATTATCCATAAGATTAACATGGGAAAAGAGTATGCAGGTTTGCTGCCATGATAAACACATAAACTATGATTTTTTAAGCATAAATGGGTAGATTTCAACCACATGAAGCTAAATATCAAGTTTTATCAAAAAATATTGATTAATATGGGAAATATTAATTTTCCCTATCCTCCATAAGATTAACATTGGAGCCCCACAATACAACGTACTGTGTTTAGTTTTTTTAATATCTCGGTAACCGTTGGAGATAGAGAAAAACTTTAAGGAACTTAATTGTGTAGTCTTTTAAGCTACAATGGTGAAAAATAAGAATTAGAAATTGTTAAAAACTACATGTGAAAACGCAAAAAACCCATTTTGGGGTACAAAACCCCCCAAACTATTCATTGAACAATTTCTGGTTTACAAGTCCGAGCAGTTGTGGAATACATCTCTAAATTTGGTCTCGATCGGACCATTTTTCTAGAGTTATCGTGCTAACAACACACATATATTATAACTATAAAATATATAATATTTATTGATTCATATAGTATATTAATATATAATATATTTTAACGACTATTGTTTTTTTGGATTGCACCTAAAGAAGAAAAAATAACATGGTCCCGGGCTTAAGTCTCACCATGAGACCTACGGTAATAGCTTCTTCCCTATGGAAGTCGCTAAAAGGACTGCAATGAATCAATGATGTCAATCCCTATGGGATACTTTGAGCCTTCGCGTTCCTTTTAAAATGAGAAAACAATTAAGCGAACGAATAAACTATGCTTTATAACTTTTTAAATAATTTTATGTTCAAATTTAAAATCTATATAAATTAAATTAGGTTTTGTCTGTACATTGCTCAGAAATATACTTTTTCAGTTATTTTTTCGTTTCGTGCGTTAGAGAAGCCGAAACAAGTCTTATCTCAATTTCTCAATTTGTGTCTGTTTGTCTGTGACGCTCCAGAAGGCATTTTACGCCGTCTTCTCCGAAAAAAAACGGGAGAACTGATAACAATGAAACTTATTTAATGCATTCTCTACATTACAGAGAAGGTTTTTAAATGGTTAAAGTTGTCCGCCGACCCTTAAAAAGTGAATCACGAGCATTTAAAATCCCACTTTATACTAGATATTAGTCGCATTTTCTTTCAATTATCAATAAACCACTTACTGGTAATAATCAGCTGTCTTTTTAGTTTAAAGATTTAATAGAAAAAAAGAGCTGTACAATCAATATTAGTTAGTTTATATTGGCCAATAATTTAAACCATTTTCTAAATCATACTATATTAAAAAGTTATTTTAACGTATAACTAATTATTTATGTAATGATGGAAATGCTTTTTTCTTTAAACTGAATGCTAAAACCCGTACGAAGGACGGGCTTACTGCTAGTATAAAATAAATTTTGTTTTACAAATATATTAAAATTAAAGCAAAACTAGTCATGTAAAATTTTTAAATGAAATATGCATTTTAATTTATTTAAGTTGGATAAGAAGTATGTTAGATCGAACTATTTAAACATATTGTTTGTACTGGCACCACTGTTGGAGTTGACTCTTGCCGTAGTCCATTCTGAGTTCTAGATACTGTATTTTTACCTAAAAAATCAACTACAATGCTGATTCGAGAAGGTGAATGAATCTGAAAACCGTAGAAGCATCTGTGTAAGCCACCAGGCCCGTACAAACATCACTCACAGTGAACGAGAATGTAAAATAATTTGTAGTGAATAATACCACCAAACGATCCAAAAGCAGTTTAAGGCTATTTTAGTTTGATACGCAATTTTGAAATGGGTTGGAGGTAAACTCATGTTTATCTTCGATCAATCTATCCAATCACCTGTCCAGTAAGAAAAATAAATACTGCTGCAATGGAAATTTTATTTTTCTTACATTATTATTACAAGACTTATTACTCAGTTACAATACTATAATATTGAAACAATTTCTCAATATTTTTATATCATTAACCATATTCAAGTATCGTTGAGGTAAAATACCACATTTATGTAGCCTATTAGGCTGAAGATGATCCTTCTTTAAGGATTGAAAATCGTATCCATAAATGTACAATAATGTAAGTTGTCATGGATATTTCTTAGCTCTGAAGCGGGGGCTATTGGCAATCCATCAGACACAAATTTGAAACGGAACTAACATCATAAAGTTATAAAAACAACCTCCTTTAGACATACCCATGATCCCAAAGAGAAGTAAACACATTCTTTTTATGACAACTGTGGGTGCTCTGGTTTTCACAGAGCAACGTTTTAAAAATAACAATAGACCAATTTCGGCTTTGCTGGGATATAACACGTAAAAATAACCAAATAATAAATAACCATAAGTAAAAGTAATGTATAGACTAAATTCTAATTTTATTTATATGGATATAAGCACTGGCGCTGCTTACTTGAGTATTAACAGCTTAGTTTCTGAGAAACACAATCTAATTCATAAGCCAGGATCAGTATTTAATAGCTCAATGAGCAAGGACATCTGACTTCAGTATTGAGCAATCAAAAAAACTCTTTAGATTACGCTCAGAATCCAACCGGTAATCATCAGATTGTCACAGTCAGATTTTCAGACTGCTGACAGCATATTAAGGTTAACTGTGTGCTAAAACACCGCCATTTCGGCTGTGGACGTTTTAATGAACCAGCTTTATTTTTCCATGACCTTATAGGTTTTTTTACCTGGGAAGTGGCGTGTTCTGTACTTCAGATACTTGGATACGAATTGGATACTAGGAAACTTTGACGAATTGTGGATAGTTAGTTGTGAGCGATGGTCGGTGGTTGTAGTATTCTCAGTTATAGATTAACGTTCGTACTATTGAACACTACGATCGTCCACAAAGACCATCGTTTAAACTAGAATAGTTCTTAATTTAGAAGCAATTTGTGGTTCAGATCCCACGTTTTTTTTGTTCTCAACTTTTTTTGTTATTCATTGAGCATGTTGACTTGGTACAATATATATGCTACGTCATACAAAATAGTAAATAAAAAAGTAATTCTTAAAAACAGTTTACATAACATATCCGCAAACATATCCTGACAAACATATCCGCTTTACATCTATCTAAAAATAAGATCCTCAACACTGTAACACGACATACCAGTAAGTGCATTTCTTAGTTTCTTTCTAAACATGTCATAATCGAGCTACTTTTTTTAGACTCAGTGGCAGACTGTTAAAAAAATTTATAGGCGAGTATTTCAAATGTTTCTGAACGAATGAGGTGGAGTGAGGAGATATTCCAAGCAAGTTTCTAGGTTTGGTTCAGGTTTCATAACTGTGGTTAGGAAGGAAATATTGAAAGTGTGAGACATTTTTGAGGAGAAATGACAAAGTTTCAAGAATATAAATAGAAGGAAAGGTGAGAATTTTTTGTTCATAAAGCATTCCTTACATGAAGTGCGCTTTGATAAGTGGAAAATTGTTCTGATGACCTTTTTTCTGTGATCTAAACTTCATTTAGACTTTAGGTTCCTTACACGTCATTGGTTGTTGGGCTATTAATTAACTATTTACTAACGAAAATATCAGTCTTAGTCAGTAACAAGACAAAAAAATCGTGTCGAAATCATAGCGGAACTTGGATAATTCGAACTTCTGTAATTCGAAAACTTCTTTATTTCGAAATTTTGTCTTGGTCCCTAGAATTTTATATAAAAACAATGTTAAAATATCTTGGTTAATTCGAATAATTTTTTGGATAATTCGAAGTTTTTACAGCGGAAATCTATAGTGTGTGTATAACTGAACAAGTCATTGTGTGCGATTTTCCAGGAAACGACGTTCGGGCTTCCTGTCCTCAGACTATTTTTAGCTAGATCAACGCGCCCACTCCACTCACTAGTCCACTACTGCTCATAAATCACAACATTGACATCTGTGTGTATCATCGATGGTGGTTTGTTCCGATATTCGTCGTCTTTGTTTCGTGTTGGCATTTGTGACTTCGTCTGCTTTCATGTTAACACTCGTGTGTATGAACTGGTTCGCTTCGTCAAAGCGAACCTACAAATGACGTTACCTACTCTGACGTTGCAAGAATAAATAACGGCAATCAAGGAGGTAGAGAAGGGATTTGAAAAAGTTTGTAATAGCTAGTTTCGGGATCCCTCCAAACTCATTATTGACATTTAACAAAAATTAGGATTTTTAATCAATAATATCTTCGTCAACCTAACTTTTTTAATATACAATGTTCAAACATGATGTTTGATTGTTTATTTCAACCACTTGCATAAACTTTTCTAATTCGAATTTTTGGATAATTCGAATTTTTTTTCTGGTCCCTTGAGGTTCGAATTATCCAAGTTCTACTGTATCCTAATTTCTCATTCACACATGGCTTAAAATACCTACCTGGTCAGATCGTCAACCCAGAAGTAAGATAGCGTAACACATGCATCTGTTGCTTATTACGTCTATTTATTTATGCAGGAGATAAAGGGGGAGTGAGTTAATTAAGACATTGAAAAAGACATTTTATTTTGTATATCAACTGAGTGTGAACAGTTCTGAAGCGTTTTGAAAGAAATATGAAGTGTTATTTAGCCCGGAGAGACAAGCAGAGGTGCAGGGGAAGTGGCAGTCAACGGCAACGAGCTCTCAACGGAACACCGAGTGTTTTTTGTAGGGATGATTTTCACCCAAGCACCCCTCGAGGTAAGTGGAACACTCTGTAACAATTTTCACATTTATTGAAACGCACGTATCAATGTAGGGAAGTTATGAAATACATTGGAGTAAACGCACCTTCAATAGAATGTTCTAAATAAACGGTACCAGTGGACTGACACATACTTTCTCCCTTAAGTAAATTTAAAAAAGACAATCTGTAATAAAACTATCATGTTCTACAAAGTTATTCTAAATATCATTTAATAATTTATTGTTCAAATTGTATGGGGGAACCCCCCCCCCCCCGGTAATACCAAGCTTTTTCGAGCTGGTTTTGTTCGGTGATTTGACCTTACACTTCATACCAAGTTTCATGGAAAACGGTTGGAAAGTAACTAAGAAATTGATTTTTTTATATTCTCCATAAGAATAACATTGGGCGCTTTCAGACAACGTACGGCGTTTATCGTAGACAGTAAATTTAACTCTTCTCTGGAACCGTTAGTCGTAGACAAATAATTCAAAATACTAATTTGTTTAGTTTTTTAAGCTGGTTTCAATGGCACCAGTCAAGTTATACTTGACGTTTATTGCTTTTGCAGAAAATTTAAAAATTTGATTTTTTGACATTTAAAAGGCCATAACTTTTGAACCGTCATTTTTACAGATATGCGGGTGGTGTCAAATTATTTAGTACTCTGTGCACTATAAACTATCAAATTTTAATCAAAATCGTTAGAGCCGTTTTTGAGAAAATTGGATTTTTCACGTTTTTAAGGGTTTTTAGGGGTGAACTACCCTTAAAAATCAAAAATTCAAAAAAATGAAAAAAACGCCTGGAGATACGGTGACTATATATATACATGCCAAATTTCATCTAAATCGGACCAATGGGGTAGGCTGTGGCACTGTACACATCCAGACACACACACACACACACAGACACACGGACGGACAGACATCACGTCAAAACCCACTTTTTTGGATTCAGGGGACCCCAAAACGGATATATCCACCCTCAACTCAAATTCGAAAATTTTGACGAAAACAATACTTTCTCCATATACTATGTATAAGGGGAGAAAGTAAAATTGATGGTCGCTAATTTGAACCCCATAATTTTCAAATACAAAAGTACATCATATTATTATAATTCATAATTTCATTCTTTGATTTCAAAATGGCAGCATTTTTTGAGAAAATATGTGATTCTGTGTTTTTAGTTTTTGCTATTTACTACCCATAATTCCATACATCTGTGTCATAACTGTTTAACCACTAATATGGGGAATACTTGATTTAGTTGACAACTTAACCGAAAGAGATGGAGATAAAGTTTAAACTCTAATCCTGTATACAATTAAAGTTTAACCTTGGTTAAAATTTAGTTTTGGAATGTCAATACCTGTATATTTGTAACTACAAAAAAATAGTTTCGTAATTTGTACAATCATATCAGAGTAAATTTTTGCCCATGAGAAGAGTGAAATTTTAATCAGGATAGATATTTGAATTACAGAATAATAAAAATTCCAGAAAAAGACCGTTATTTTAAAACGAATACATTTATAATAAAATCAATATTATTTTTTGTGTTATAGAGATTTAAAATATTTATACTACGACATTATTGATTGTATTTTATAATTCTGTTTCAAACTAGTGAACCTCAGTAATTGAAACTTTGATGTACAGTTTTATTTCATCATTGTAGGAACCACGATTTATGTGTAGTTAATTTTTTCACACGATCATTCAAATTTACGTTCTATATTAACTGAAATTTAAAATTAAAATTGTATTTCAAAATTGTACATAAATCAACGTCACTGTGAGTGGCTGAGTTCCACTCATATGTGATATAATTCTGGGACGATAATTCTTCATGAATCTTTCTTTAAACTAATAAAGTTCTTTTCCTGAGTTATATTGTTTTATCCGAAACGACACTGCTGACTGTAGAAGTACCTTCTAACACGATATAGACAGTACTGAGAAAAGTACACTCACATGCCAATGAAAGTTTTTTCATAAACAGTGCACAGGAAATTGAAAATATTTACATATATTATTGCTGAACGGCTTCAAACTTGTTTTTATTAAATTCGAGATTATTAAATTTCAAAATAAAAATGTTTAAACCTGAAAATACAAGTAAAATCTTTAACTAAACACAAAAATTAAATCATGATTTTACCTTGTTTAATTAATTGCTCTAACCCTCCATCTGTATAATGTATATTTGTTATTTTTCCACATTACTATTTGTAAATAAAAAATAAATATATTTTGATTTGTTATGTGGCATTCAAGTTAAATTCAAAGAAAGAGACCCTCGAGCAACTTTCACCTGAATTGCTAGCTTCATGACGTCACGCTCTGATGGCAGTTTATTAAATGTCCCCTCACTTTTCAACCTCAGCATTAATGTTTTCCATTAAAAAAAATCGTCTCGGGTAAATGTTTTCTTCGATAAGAATGGAAAAGATATGTTTAATCTCAGGACCTTAAATTTAGTTTAATAGAGTAAAAAGAATTTGTAAATTGTCTTGGGTCTGTGTGCAAGAAATCTAGCACTAATGTTGATGTACGAAAAAACTGAATAAATACTGAACCAAGATCTTTAAAAATTGGTTCACAAAATTTTCTCTGGGAATACATTTTGAGGAATGATTTTTGTTTTGGTAAATTTGGTACTTGGTAATTTGGTAAAGTTGAAACTATGATTTTTTAACGTAAAATGCGAATATTATAACCATAAGAAAATAAAGCTATAAGAAAATAAAAGATAAGGTTTATAAAGCTAAAAATCAACCTATAATTACGGATTCATTTTATTAGCCCCGAACTGCAATTAAATTAAGAGATAATAAATACCTTGGATAGTCTGCAGTTCAATGATTAAATTTACTTGTGTTACATGTTTCGGCTTACGCCATATATTTTCAAACAGAATACAAATTTCTGTAAATCACTGTTGCAATCAATAATGTTGTAAATCAATGTAAATTGTTTTTACACAAATTTGCATTTTGTTAGAAAATGATGTGAGCCGAAACATGTAACAAAAATAAATTAAATAATTTAACCGCAGACTGACCAAGGTATTTATTATCTTTTAATATAATTACGTACTTTATTCATTTATTTTCCTTATGTCATTATGTTAGGGAATTTATATTCCTTATTATTTTATTTACTGCACCTATTGAAGAATAAAAATACATAAATTCGTAGATGAGTTCACCTTCATTTTGGTACGCCTTACGTGGTTGATAGGGGATAAGAGTACGTCTACTTTTTATTTATCTTTTACTTTTTTATGGGTGATTATTTTTTAATATATGTAAATATTTAACTACTAATATTCCAAATATATGCTCAATGGTTTTGATTATAAAATAGTGAGTTTAGAGTAAAATGATAATCATAAGTATTGTTGACCTGATTGTACACACTTAGATCGCTAAAACTTAATAACAAAATATGGAATCATTAAATAGATAGAATAATATGGAAAAATAGTGTTCATAGACTTTATTAGTTAATATAAACTAAAATAAAACTAATAAAAAGGATAAGTTTTTGAATTAAGTGGAAAAATACTGGCACAGGGCTCAAAAGCAAACGGCAATAATATCTCGGATGGACTTACACGCAATAAAGTTAAAGGTTTATCCTTATAAATGAACAACTTCTACGAGAAATCCTTTACTGTCGTCAATGCTATCAAATCCAATATATTTGATTCAATGAAATAAGTTATATGAAGAGAAAAAGGAAGAGGCGAATGAAGAGTAACGATACATTTACTATTGATTATACAGAAACAGGGAAATCCTTGTTAGGTATTATAAAAAGTTTTAGTCTCTGAAAGGATTAAACACAAGGAAAGTAATTTGAGGTTATTTAGCAGAATAATTACACCAATAAATCTTGAGGCCTAATGGAACAGTTGGAGGTGAATTATACAACATTCTGGCAAAATAACACTGATCATTTCAGTGTTTTCTCTTATTCGTGTTTTACTAAACCATTTTTCTGACTGAAAAAATTAAATAATATGGATTATTCGTTTTCTGTGATGTAGCTGTGTTACATTGTGTTACAGTGAAAGAATAACGAAGAAGTTTTTATTATTATACACTGAAACTAAAGTCACATCATCCGACAAAACCTACTCAAAAAAGCTTGGTACAACCCGAGAGAGACGGGTTGTACCCCATTAAATCCCAACAATTAATTTAGCTTTGTTTTTCTTGACATTATTTTCAGAAATTTTATGATTACTGAATAAAATATTAATTGTTATTTAGATAAAATTTAAAGATGATTGTTTTATTAAAGATTGTCGTTTTTAAATTTACTGGGAGACAGTACGTGTTTGACAACTGATACCGTTTATTGCTTCTTATTGTTGCAAGAATTTTCCCTTTGAATAAGTGTAGTTCATGTCATATAAGTGTTAAACCTTTCAAGAGAGCGATTTACTATATAATTAAATGTTATATGAAATGCCTAAATATAATGGGCGGTCTTAAACCCAAGTTTTATAAAACTTTGGAGAACATTTTTTGAATATGTAGGGACCAAAAGGTGATTGTTATCCTTTCTAAGCACACGTATTTGTAATTCTACAACTTTTCTACGTGGCTATTGAAAATGGTTCACGTAAAAAATCAGACGGTATATATTTTACTCTACAAATTATAATTTAATTACTTAGTAATTAAACCAAAACAGAGGAAAGTTAATTTTGTTTATTAGTCATAATTAGGGTAAATATATGCATGGCTGTATGAGTGAATGCGTGAGGAGAAAACTAAATTATTAGCAACGTTGGAAAGAAATTAATTATCTCACTTAAGTAAAACCTTTTGCATATATTTATATTTTGTGTTTTTAACATTAGTTTTTATTATCTAATAGCTGATTTTTGTGGTGTTTTATTTATTAACATCCATAGTTGTAAGTACTCTTTACAGAAAAATAAATATTTATTGTAGGTATTTTTAATTTCATTACAAATTCGTGCACCACTTTCCTTCAGTGCTACGTAAAATCCTTATTCAATATTTCAAAAATGTATTAAAAACACGGGACAAATATTTTAAGTTTTGTTGGGCCTTTCTGACTCTCACTACAGCTATATTTCAGTTCACCTGGGATCTTGAGTAGGCATTAATTTATTTTTATTCACATTTCACACTAAAACTTTCATTTATTGTGTTGTAAAATAACGTGGATTTCAATAAACCTACTGATCGAGTGACTCAATAAGTAAGAGTAATGGATTTCATGACATGCAGCATTCTGTTATTGACAAGGGATAGCTGATTAATTTTCCAGGATCATTAGTTAATAGCCCAATGGAGAAAGACAACTGGGTCCATTCTCGTACCACCCTAAAATAATTGTGAACATTATGGATAAAATGAACGGTATCTTTGGGCGATGGTTGGTGGGTGTGGTATTTCATTGTGTGGATTAACGCCGGAACTATAGAATACTACTTTAATCCACAAAGATCGTTTTCGTAATTAGACCAGTTTGTAATTCAGAGGCAGTGGTTCGGACTCCACGTTAAACTGTATGTCCTTGACTGTTAGGCTATTAAATAACAGTTCTGGATAGAAAATATGTCAGCATTAGTCAGTAACAAGACTATAAGATCGCGCCACAATCATCTTACACTCATTTCTCATTCATACTTCGATTAAAATACCTACCTGGTTAGGTTGGCATTTCAGTTAAAAGTATAAAGTAAAGTAAGTAATGTGTCATTGAACTGAAACATTTTGCATCTGATCAAAAACTACTTTCTCAAATTGAGTTTAACTTAGAAGCTAGTTTTAAATTAAAGCGAAGAGAAAAGTTTACAAGCATAGCCAACTAACTGTCAAATTAAAACACCAATAATTAGCTAATATAAACCATTTTTGAGGTTATGACGATAAAACTGAAAGAAAAAAGTATAACAGTAGGCTATATCCTCTTTGCTGGTAAATATATTTCTACGTTACAGTTTAAATTAGCTACTAAGTAAAACTAGATTTGAGGAAAGCAATCCTGAAAGTAACAAACCAAATATTTGATTGTTATTCTGTTTATAAATCTTGTAAAAATATTGTCAGAAGTACTCTCAATGATTTTTCTTTCGCAAAGATTTTTAGAACAGGAGCGAAATACACAGCTTATAACGCTATTATCTAACAACAATGCTAGGTAATAGCAAAATGGTTTTGGAAAAAAGTCTATTGAATTCTCAAAAACAATATCATTAATTATCCTCATACTATGTAGTCTACTATGCTTAGAGAGGACAGTAAATGTTTTCCCAGCAATCCTTTTGTGTTGACTTATAATTCATTTTTGTCACAAACTGAGTTTTATGAAGATAAAAAAAGAAGAGGCGAATGAAAAAGATACAATTGATTTAATATATATTATTCAGGAACGGAAAAATCCTTGTTAGTTATTATAAAAAGTTTCAGTTTTTGAAAGGGTTAAACACAAGGAAAGTAATTTGAGGTTATTCAGCAGAATAATTACACCAATAAATCTTGAGGCTTAATGGAACAGTTGTATGTGAATTACACAACATTCTGGCAAAATAACACTGATCTTTCACTGTTTTCTGTTTTTCGTGTTTTACTATAACATTTTTCTGACTGAAAAATTCCTTTTCCAGCAATCCTTTTTTGTAGACTTATAATTTATGATTCAAATTTAATTACTTTTATGATATTTGGACTAAACGATTTTAGACATTTTAAAGATAAAAAATTACCGTAATTTTCATAGACAAATAGGTGGTGCATTAACTTTAAACCATAATAAATACAAAATATATATTATAAGGGTTTGTAGGAGTAAATTACACATGCATTGAAAATACTAACATATATCAAAAGGTATTAAATTATCATTTCATTTTAAATTTTCTTTATCTTTTCATTTATTATTAGGCCTATTAAGGAATATTATCATTTAAGTTATTAGGACTTCCTGATCCATAAACTATTATAACATTATTGGTATATGGCTTAACCTTTGATATAGCTTATGTTAATCTCAAGTAATTCATAAACGTATGGAAACGTGCTGAGCATGCAGGTCTACTGCTATACTATAGCTACATTGAAGTTGTAAAGAAAACTGTTCTTTGCCAAGCATGTTTGACTTATCTTCTAAACATATTATGATTGAAAGAAACACTAATTCAAACCTCATTATTCATAGTCATTTTTACCTAACTTGGAACACAATTTATCTGATTTCATAATTTTAGAAATGTAACAACCGTTAAAGTGCTGGAGTGCTCCAGTACTAGATGATTAGCGAAGTTATAATGAACAAGAGTTTTAAAGTTACTAGCTCAGGGTGTGACGTAATTTGTACGGGTTACACAGCTTCACGTGCTCTTCAGATAATAATCTTATAATTTAATTAAAAGAATAGCTAATAAACTATCTAGTTTCAAATTCTGAATTCTAACAAATCTAAAAAAGTCTCTTAACTTGTTCCATGCTATGGACTGTCTTTAGTTTCTATTTCGGAAAATGACTAGACAAGTATTGTAGTAGCATCTACTGACGATTTTGTGGAACAGTTAATTGGTGTTGTTGACTGCGATGCTGCCATCTATGAGGTGATACTGGAACTATCTCATGGGGTTTGCTGTTTTGCCGCTAGAGCAGCTTTGGTCCATTTGGTTACGGTGTTCGCTGACAAATAATCCATTCGCTGACGTTGTAAGCCTTTGAAATGCCACCAATGTAAGAACTACAACAACTGACCTCATTAAAAAATTCCAGGAATGTAAGAACCATTAAAACACCATCAGAAGAGGATTTGGGAAGTTATAATGAACAAGAGTTTACAAGTTTTTACTAAGCTACTGCCTTGGGGTGTGACGTGGTTTTTCCGGGGTCTTCCACAGCTTTCACGTACTCTTGAGATATTTATGTTACGGTTGAATAGTTAAAATATTGGTTATTTTCAAATGTTAAACTCAAGGAAATATAAAAAATATTTTAAAACAGTATTTTGTAAATTAATTGTAACATCCATGAAACCCAAGGAGGCACATTATGGGTGCAAGCTTTAAAAACAAGCTTTAAAGTACCTTAATTCTCATATATTATAACACTTTTAAAACCCCTTAATTCACAAGCCAGCAATGCTATCTTTAAAGATATTTAGCCAAAACAATTATATGTTTACATTATATGTTGACAATTATATGTTTAGATTCTGATATATATTTTTATTTATTGGTTATATCTGTTATTTATTTATTCTTTGGCTATTTAACTGTTTTCTATCATCAAAAGAACAATCAATTTATCACCGTTATCTTTTTATTAAGACTTCATTTTGTTTTTTTGGTAATTATATAGTTTATTTAGTTATATTATATAGTTATTTAGTTTACTCCAAATATTCAGGAGTACTACACCTGGAATGTGAAGGAATGACCTAAGAACATTGTTCTGTATTTTTGACATTGTCAATACTTATATTTGTTCATGACAATAAAAAAGATTTGATTTGATTTGATTATGGAAAACGAAAAATACAAGTCGTCATGTGTAGTTTAACAGGCTTATAAATATTTTATGAATACAAAAATGTATACAATTTAAATCATTCATGTTAGCTAAACTATATATTGACTGCTAATCTGATGACCATTGTTATCCATAAAAAATATAAAGGATTGATTGATGACAGGTTAGTAGTCTATATATGCGAGTGTTTTAGTCAATTAATCAGTCCAGGAGGCATATGATGGTTAAATAATTAATGTTTCTAAATAGTTTAAGATCAATAAGCTATCCTGAAACCCCTAGTTTACTTAATCCACAAAGGCCATCCTCATAATTAGACCAATTCGTAATTCAGAGGCCGTGGTTCGGATTCCACGTTAAACTGTAGGTCCATTAGTTGCCATCGGCTGTTGGGCTATTAATTAACAGTCCTGTCTAAGGAAAATGTCAGCCTTAGTCAGTAACAAGACTACAAGATCGCGCCACAATCAACCTACATTCATTCCTCATTCATACTTGGCTTAAAATACCTACCTGGGTAGGTCGCCATTTCAGTTAAAAGTATAAAGTATAAAAGTATAAACAACTTTTTTTACTTAGCAAACCTATTTTAACTTATATTTAAATATTATTTCAAATATAGTAGCAGACAGTTATAGCAAATAGATAAGTACATAAATTACAAGATGGTCTTTCCCTTTTTTGAAAGTACGAGTAGTAAATCAGTTTCTGCTGTTGTTTTCCTTGATAATGTATATATTTTTGTAATAGTGCAATATTAAAATTGAAATTATGGATTGGTTGAACATAAAATGACTGAGATGAGGAAAAATGTATAAATTTTAAGTATTGAAATACAGCAAGATATTTATGTGACCAATAAATAGAATGAAGCTCAGTGTAAATGGTTTTATTTACTCCTCTGACCGGTTACTCCCATTTTCCAACCTCATACTTGGTTCATATTTCTTCCAACACATTGTGAACGTTATTTAATCTTCGTTGGGAGACAGCCTTAACCTAATAAACCTGCCTTTCGGGACAGCTGAGACATTGTCTTATAGCTCAGCTTAATATTTTTCTCCTCACATTCTATACAGCTTTAAAATAGTCATATCGGTTACATATTTATTTTTCACAAAAAGGTTAGAAATTTGTTACGTACAAATATTCAAATACGTATATTCATATTACAACTTAAAGTACTGTAAGCCTGTTGTTAGTACGAGCTGTGTAAACATTGTTAAGTAACAAGGTACTTAATATTTACCTAAAAACATAACAAATTAAAAATGAAAAATAAATTCTCACGTCAGTTAATTAGTTTTAATTTTAAAACAGACAAATTAGAGATTAGAGAATGAGTATCATTTGAAAGATTAGGATTACTGTAGGATATAATTTTAAAGTAATGGAGATCGGAACAAGATGGGGTTTTTGTAATTGCAGCTTCAGCAGACGTCAAAATCTAGTATTGAGTAGTTGATCTATTCTGAAATCACTATGTGAGTGCCTGACTCTGCCGGAAGCCATTTTGAAGGAAACATTCGGAGTTTATAAATCAAAACGTGCGTCTGAATTGACGTAATTTTTCATTATTTTCAGATGTGAAAAGGTAATAGAAGTAACTGTTTCTTGTAATCTTAGCTACTATCCATAAAAGGTACACTTAAGTAATAAATTAATGCATGCAATAACTAATTGATTATATCATTATTGATAAAAACTCAAAGAATTGCAAATAAATCTAAGAAGTAGGTAGTTTCAATAGCATTTAGGACGCAGAACACAATGGATGTAATACTACAGACAAAGATTGAAAACACCGATAAATTAAACCAAGCAGGAATATACAAAATTGGATGCAGAGACTGCGATAACATCTATATAGGCCAGGCTGTCAATTTTATAAAAATATATAAAAATCACATATCAGCATGGAAAATGTAAAACCAGAGAGATCAAACATCGCAAAAAACTAACTGGAAAAAGGACATAACCTATCAACAATCGAAGAAAACCTCAAGATGATCAAAACCTGTAAAAAAAGAAATGGAATGAATGCATGGGAAGAGTTATTTATTTATAAATAAAAATGTAAAGATAAAGCAAAATTAATAAATAAACAAAAATAAACTGATTCTGCAAGAACGTATAAAAATCTGTTTCTGGAACTCAGCAAGCCAATAAACGCTACTTCCGACGCCATGACAGGGACTTCCGGTAGCCAATAGTATCTAAGCAGGGACGCCATCTTGTTTCTTTCAGTCTCCGTTGTAGCCTGACGATGTCCGGTGTGACTGGACCAAAACAATTGCCAATTTAACAACATTAAACACAATTTAACACAACAACAGGGTTTTAAGAGCTCATTATTTTATTTTCACTGTGCGTGGATCAGTTTAAAGTAAACAAAAATCTTCTCAAAAATATATACAATAATGAAAATAAGTATCATACGTGAGGGTGTGCAAAAGTGTTACAAAAATATCTTGTTTAGTGGTACAGAAACACAGACAGAAATTTTGAGATAACACACCTTTTGGGGTTTCTGGGTTATAAACATAAAGATAACCAAGCAATGTACTAACCAAAATTAAATTGTGTTTATTATATAAATTAAAAAATCCCGTTGTAGACCATTAACACGTGGGTAGGAAGTTGGTTTTGAGGTTAATTTTACTAGCGTGGAGGTTATAAAAATAATTAAATTTAAAATTGAACAAAATTACAAGTTTTAAAACGCATTAATTTACTAATGGAGCGTTTAAACTAAATGCTGCCGCAATATGATAATATTCAGTCCCGCTGTTTCATCTGGGTATTTTCATTTCTAGTGACATTCCTGAGGACATGACTGATGCCATGTATCATACTAAGATTATTCTTATACAATTACCCATTTTCAGGTCGTGTTCACAAATTATGGTGAGAGTTATTCACTTTCAATTATCTATTATGAATTATATTAATCACCTAGGGTTAGTCAATTTTTAATTAAAATTACGGTAAAAATAACTGCATTGAAAGCAACCGGTACAAATAAATGATTAAGTTTTATTAACAAAACATATTTTCAGTAAAAACTGATAAATTTTCCTTCAGTTTGATCCTAAAATCGTCTGCCAGTGGATACTTTATATAGATTGAAAACAAAATTGGGTTTGTTAAACACTTAACTCTTTTTACAATTTGAAAAATATTTTCAGGGCATTATACGTATTAATTAATAAAAGTGGTTTAAATTATCTGGATTGTACCGTAATCAGGTCTAATATAGTTGTCATTAGCAAAATACTGAATAGCACGAAAGCATGTATTTAAACAACTTTTAGCGTTACTCTGATATACTAAAACTGCTGCTTATTATTAGTATAATATTCTTATCACTATCTATTTTTAAAACAGATGCACTTATGACTCTTTTATAAGAGCAATAATTTTTGTGAGGTTTTGGACAGTAGCGTGTTCTGTAATCAAGCTGCATAGAGGTCATGAATAATTGTGGATACATATATGAGTGATGGTCGGAGAATGTGACATTCTCTTGTGTGGATTAACGTTCGCACTTCGAATACGATGTTCATCCGCAAAGGCCCTCCTCATGATTAAAAAAGTTTGTAATTTAGAGGCAAAAGTAGTTTGGATTCCACGTTAAACTGTAGTTCCCTTAGATTCCATTGGCTGTTGGGCTATTAATTAACAGCCCAGTCTAAGAAACATGTCAGCCTTAGTTACTAACAAGAGTAAATGATAGGACCACAATAATATTACACTCATTTCTCATTCATATGTGGATTTAAAAACCAACCTGGCTAGGTCACAATTTAAGTAAGGTAATAGGTATAGGTAAAATATAATTGGTACCTAGGTAATAATAGTAACAACATAATTTAGAGTTTGAAATTTAAAGTAGAGTTACAAACTGCGATTAATTAATTTAATGAAACTATATATTTTCCTAGATTTTTGGGAGAAAGATTAAATAAGGTTAAAATGAAAAAACTAATCAAATTTATGGAGAAGCGTCTTTTATACACATCAGATTTACCTCAGGTCTGGAGGTGATGTTGAAAATCCAGTGAAGTCCACGGCCGGCCATGTCTGGCCCAAAGCCAGATATTTTATTGATGAACTCACGGCCATGTAGTCCTCAGGTAAGCTGCTATTCTGCCGTTCCAAATAATATTTAAATAACTCCCAAACATTATTGGACAAATTAACTTTCTTTACTTTTATAAAACGAAAAATTTTATAAGGTTTAGTTTTAATTAACATTTTGACACCAATATTATTTTCATTAGTCACATAGGCAAGCCAGAGGTGACCGCTCATGATCTGACAGGAGTCGCCGGTCGCTGGTTTCGATCCAGCAACCTTTGACTTACTGGGCCAGAGCGTTACCCCTGAGCTACTGTTCCGTTAAAACATACTGGGATTCAAAATACTATACAGGGTGTCCATGAAAAACGTTTCAGGACTTCGGTGAGTGATTGGGTACATCCAAGCTCAAAATCCAAAATGGTGGCCATTTTAAATTTTACCGTTAGCATTGTATTTTAGTTTTAAATTTTAAAATGGCCGCCATTTTGGATTTTGAGCTCGGATCATGCTAGTTATTTTTTTAATAATGGTAGTCTACTAGTGTAAAACACATACCAAATTTCAAAATAATCCGTCGAAAAACGTTTAAAATAAAAAATATTTTGTGAAAATACGAAATGGCGGATATCTGAGAAAATAAGCGTTTTAGGCCATACCTGCATTGGAACTTTTTTCTTCCTTTTAATGTACCCAATCACTCACTGAAGTCCTGAAACGTTTTTCATGGGCACTCTGTATAACTTAATATTATATTAAAAAATAAACTATTTAATTCACATTTCGATACTCTGATATACAACAATATTTTTAGCTTTTGACAGGACATAGAATGAGGGTGAATCAAAGGAAGTACGGTCGAGGCTGAGGTGAAAAGGTCACAGGGGAAGCCCAGTAGAATGAGACAAAGGACAGAGGAGGAACATTATGGCGAACAACAAAGAGGGAGAAGGATTAGCGAACGTAAAAATTGGGAAATATTAAGAACAAATTTTGGTGAAGAAAAACTCCTATGTGGTCACAGAGAGCCAAGAGAGTAAGGCAGTACATATATGTCGCTGTATTGTATATTTAAAGTAAGGCTATGTAAACTTTTAGGCAAAAAAAATTTTATTTACTTCCCTGTGGGAAATAGGTTAGATCATGGATATGTCTAAATGTAATGTTTTCAGTTCGTCTAAACAGCTGTTATTCTTCTTTTATATTGAAAATTCGGTATAATAGTTCTGGTTGTTAGTTTCTATGGAAACCTGTTACATATTTTCCATCTTAAAAATAACAAACATCCCCCCAGAGATAAGAAATATCCATGTCAAAAATCCTCTGTTGTGTTGAACATATTTTGTGTATACTAATTTGCATACTAATGTATATTTAAAACCAGAACGAGGCAAAATTTTCATCTGCATTGTAAATTACTATTATTCACTTTGATGACATAAGTAATTTTCTTTTTCTTATTAGCCGAATTTCTTAATACCCAAAATTTTAGTATTAGACTAAAAAATAAACAAATTTTAAAAACATAAATCAACAAATTATTAAATTCAAAAAAAACATAAAAATTCTATAAAAAAATATTAATCCAACTTCTATAACATCTTAAAATATACATAACTACAACTTAAAATGAACAAAAACAAATAAAAAAGAAAATATGTGGTTTATCGGGCAATAAAACAAAATCTGTTCTTCTCTATTTGTTATGTCTTTCTTTTCTTATAGAAATCCAAAAATAATCCTAACACCCACTCAAGAAATCCTAGTTTTCACTGCATTATGTTTTGGCCTACTTTTGTAATTTACTTTATGTCTCGTACTACGAAAGCATATACTGCTTTTTATGATACAAAACTTTGTTTTCGTTCTGTAAAGTTGAGTTGTAAATGAAAACTGATATCGTAATGGCCTGCTAGGCTATAGCTAAGAAGTTTTTCCGAAGATGGGATAGCTGGCAAAGAATTACTACTATCCATAAATAGAATTACTTACTGAAGTAGTCTAAGTTAAGATACAGCTTTTCACGAAACCTAAAACAATTACAATTTGAAACTTAGGACATTGTATCTTATGATTATCTGGTTAACTAACAACCACTCTTTGGATCATAATACTGCAGGATACAAAGTATTCTCTATTTCAAAACAACAGTGTCTAGCAATTACCAACCAGACTAACTGGTTTAACTCTAATATTGGTTTTTGGCCTGATCTTACGGTAACTTTAATAATTTATTATTTTTTCTATCTTTAAATTTACGTTTCTTTCTTTGACGTAAATTATTTATATCTTTATTTACTTCTTATGTTTACATAAAGGTTCAACAAGGTTTAATCCCAAGGTTTGACTGCTCGTAGTTGACGTTGATATTGATCCCAAGGTTCGAAAACTCGTATTTGACGTTGATATCGATTCCAAGGTTTGATAACTCGTAGTTGACGTTGATATCGATCTCAAGGTTCGACTACTCGTAGTTGACGTTGGTATCGATCCCATGGTTTGACAACTCGTAGTTGACGTTGATATCGATCCCAAGGTTCGACTACTCGTAGTTGACGTTGATATCGATCCCAAGGTTCGACTACTCGTAGTTGACGTTGATATCGATCCCAAGGTTCGACTACTCGTAGTTGACGTTGATATCGATCCCAAGGTTCGACTACTCGTAGTTGACGTCCCAAGGTTCGACTACTCGTAGTTGACGTTGATATCGATCCCAAGGTTCGACTACTCGTAGTTGACGTTGATATCGATCCCAAGGTTCGACTACTCGTAGTTGACGTTGATATCGATCCCAAGGTTCGACTACTCGTAGTTGACGTTGATATCGATCCCAAGGTTCGACTACTCGTAGTTGACGTTGATATCGATCCCAAGGTTCGACTACTCGTAGTTGACGTTGATATCGATCCAAACGTTCGACTACTCGTAGTTGACGTTGATATTGATCCCAAGGTTCGACTACTCGTAGTTGACGATTATCGATCCCAGTTCGACTACACGTATAGTTTGATATCGACCCCAATTCGACTACGTAGTACGTATCGATCCCACTACTTCGTAATCGACTAATTGACTACTATATTGACCCGGTTCGACTACAATAGTTGACTACACTACTCAACACGTTGATATCGATCCCAAGGTTCGACTACCAAACACCCCAACGACTACGATCCCAATACAACCACATACTCTATCTCCCACTCGACTACGTTTGACGTAATAGACTCAAGGTTGACTACTCGTACTACCGTAGTTGACAATCCCAAGGTTCGACTACTCGTAGTTGATACCCAACGGTTCGACTACTTGACGTAGTTTCGATCCCATTAGGTTCGACTACTCTCATAACAACCCAAGTTCGACCTACTCTTCACTACTCGTAAGGTTCGACTACTCGTAGTGACTACGTTGATCCCCCCAACTAGTTCGACTTGATCGAGTTCGACAATTTGACAACTCGTATTTGACGTTGACATCGATCCCAAGGTTCGACTACTCGTAGTTGACGTTGATATCGATCCCAAGGTTTGAAAACTCGTCGAACGACAAATAGTTGACATTGAATAAACAGGACCGGACTACAAAATTACTAATGAGCACCTGATGCATTTTTTTGGCCGTTATAAGAGAATTTAATAAGTAAATAGTTTTAACTTAAACTGTCTATTACAATGGCATACGGCCTATGAATTTTAGATAGCGATATAACGTAGCAGATTTGGTCACATAAACTAGCCAGAGGTGATCGCTCATGATCTGACAGCTGTTAGCCACTGGCCTTTGACTAAGACCTGATCGAAAAATACATCCTGTACACTCATTATAACCTGAATGCTGGTCGGTTTCAAAAGGAACTTTTAAAAATCACATTTAATGAATAAATAGACTACTGTTTTAATATATGACTGGGACGGTGGCAACGTCCTGTAATCCAGCTACTTGGAGGTCACGAATCGTGGATAGTTGTGAGAGATGGTCGGTGGATGTAGTGTTCTCTTGTGTGGATTAACGTCCACACTATTGAATACTAGGTTAATCCACAAAGACCATCCTCATAATTAGACCAATTCGTAATTCAGAGGCCGTGGTTCGGATTCCACGTTAAACTGTAGGTCCATTAGCTGCCATCGGCTGTTGGGCTATTAATTAACAGTCCTGTCTAAGGAACATGTCAGCCTTAGTCAGTAACAAGACTACAAGATCGCGCCACAATCATCCTACTTTCATTCCTCATTCATACTTGGCTTAAAATACCTACCTGGGTAGGTCGCCATTTCAGTTAAAAGTATAAAGTGTAAGTATAAATTATAAGTATGTAGGTATCATAAGTCAAATATGAATAAGAAATGAGTGTAAGATGATTGTGGCGCGGTATTGAAGTCTTGTTGAACTTTGGCTGACATATTCCTAAGTCTGAATTTTTAATTAATAGCCCAACAGCAAATGGAATCTAAGAGACTAACAGTTTAACATGGGGTACGAATCACAGTATTTCCTCTGATTTACGAGCTGCTGTAATTATGAGGATGGTATTTGTTGAAAAACTTAGTATTTAATAGAGGAGGTCAATCCATACGAGAGAATAGCGTATCCACCGGTCATCGCTTTTAGCTATCCAGAATTAATTGTTGATCTGCAAGTAGCTAGGTTAAAAGACCCGCCACAGTCCCAATCATTGGCTACTCTCGTAAAAAATATACCGTCTGTGAAATTTCCCACGCTCAACTCTGGACATTTTGTGTCCTAAGCCGTTAAACAGAGCTGCTCCTGTGCACTCGTGTGTTTGTGTATGTGTGTGTGTGTGTATGTGTGTGTGTGTGTGTGTGTGTGTGTGTGTGTGTGTTTGTGTGACTCGTAGTTCTCAGAAACAAAGTTCGTTAGTGGAACACAAAGACACAGACCTGACGGGGTTCCGCTTTGGTCCAAAACTATTTCATGCTTCATGTTCTATTCTCGTTGAGTTCAACCAAACGCACATACCTCATTGAAATATCTCTTTGGTATTTCCTGGTGAGAAGATTAAAATATTCTTAGTTTTTTTAAGCTGACATGTTTTTTCCTGACTTATCAAAATCATAATCTTTACATAATTAATCAGCATTAAACAGCTGAAACAAACAAGGGTTTTTAGTAAATAAGTAAACGAATACTAAATGTTCTGAAAAATAACTGTGGAAAAGGTTTCTAAATTAACGATAATTGAAAAGACTACGAAAACTAGGAATGGTTTTCAAACGATAGTTATTATTATATTAAATATAATTTATTAATTAATATAATAATAAAACTTATACAAAATAAAAACATTATAATTAAATTTACAAAAAAATTAAAACAAAATAAAATACATTTTATAATTTTTTAAAACAATTTTAAAACAATGTTAAAAACTTTTAAACGTGATTAATTTCAGTTTACAAAATTTAGAACTTTATTTGATATCGAACCTACACAATTGATATCGATTTTGATATTATTGAAAAACAACATATTTGATAACAAGACCACACTATAAAAAAATTTTCACAAATCCCCAATACAACCAAACCACTAACCTTTCAATAAGAAGACGCTTTGTTCAGTATTATATGGACTCAATACGGATTATTGTCTAATATTGTTATGTTCTCGGTTTTAGCTGATACCGAAACGTTGTAAAACTTTGTTTTTACTAATCGTAAAGGAAATATACGCAAAAAATAAAATCTAAATAACTAGACCTAAGCTCACCAACAATGCATAAAAATTGGAAAGATATTAATTTTGCAACCGGAAAAGCTACATTAAACATAAACTGTTTGATCCGGTCAATTGATAGTTGCATTGTTTGATGTTAGCGTAGCGTTCAGCTTAAACAGCATAAAATTATAACCAAAGTTTAAACAGGAATTCCGGTGTTGGTCAGACGAGTTTGGAAACAGTTGCATGTAACAAAGCAAACCGCTAACTGACTAATGGCTATTTAACCGGCCTTCCTCATCGTTTCAATAAGTTAATCTTTATTCTTCTTTAAACTTTATTTTTTAAAATTGTGATTTTTGTTTTTTTAATTTCAAACAATTCTCTGTTTCTTTCTGAACATTTTGGCGTATAAAAAGTAGGGAAGAGTTTGAAGAGGAAGGCTGTGTATCAGGTCCTTTAAGCAGAAGGCGTGTAATAGAAGGTACACCTAAAACTTGAAAGCTGTTTTCCCGAACACTGTTTTTTTTATAAATAAAATTTACCTTTTCTCAGGAACTACTTGATATAGGCCCACCAATGTTATAATACTTGTTTATCACAAATATACACAGAATTAACGAGGAATTTAAGGAGGAAGTGAAGAAAAAATATTACTCATTTACAAAAAAAACTTTAGTAGTTTAAAAATTGTTATTTTAACGTTTTTAAGCTTTCGTTAAAGTGTTTAAAGAGGTCAAAAACAAGCCCTAAAATTTCATCGCAGCATCTTAAGTAGTTTTCCAATGTTTAAAGTATTTAGTTTCAGTAGAAAAGGTATATCAAAGTTGTTAAGTTTAAATGGTCAGCATAGGGTGTACCGAAACCCTTAACTAGTAATAAAACTATATATGAAAAGTAAATAATTAAATTAAGACGATTGTTAAGTTAAGATAAGGTTGATAGGATGATTAGGATGATAGGATGAGTTGATAAAACTGTAGTTTAAAATCTATGGTAAACAAATATTTTTTAATTATTAAAATGTGCCTTGATGGAGAATAAACTGTGTTTAAATAAATGTGTTAAAGAGAAAATATGAGATAATTGTTTTAAACACCTCACCGTGGTGTTAAAGGTAAAAAATTCAATAATAAATTGAGAGAAATTCCATCACGTCCGATATTGGAGATGCATTTGATGAATGTCGAGCGAGGAGAATACTGCCTGAATACAGAAACGTAGGCTACGCTGCGAGTTGCTCAGTCCGATATATTCTAAATGTCCGATGAATTCCGATATATTCAGAGATAAATTTCCGGTGGGTACTCAAACAATTTATTCATGAACAGGTTAGTACCTGAGCCTTTGTGAAATTTGTGTGGACATCTCTCCACACAAAAGGTTTAAAGCTATTGTTTGTTTTAAATTCATATCTGAGAATTTTATTTATATTTTTTGAAAATTAAACATTACATTTGATACGGTAATGGTTAAAAATGGTCAATTTCTGAGTTACTAGTAGTATTCTTGTTCTTTTTCTGATTTAAGAAAAAAGATTCACGTACACTCAAAATACTAGTAAAAGTACTGAATCATCGTAGTTCATTGACCGATTTTCAAAACAAGAGTGTTTACAAAATTATAAAGTAACACTTGTTAAATAATATTATTAGGAAAGGATGAGAAATAACGTAATGCGTAATAACGTAATTGGGAGAAAACTTAAAATTCTACCATCTTTGACAATACTAAATTCTATCCAGCAATTCATCTATACTAATGAACTTTCTTTCTTCTTATTCTCGAACTTTCAAAATGTAGTGTTAACAAATTTTGACGTTAGAAAAAGTCAACATTGAAACCTAGGACGAGGGGATTTTAAGGAAATTAATATACGTACGAGTTGCTTAACCTTTGGGTAAAGTTTCAAACCCATCGTTTCAGTATTTTTCGCGTTTAGTTTCCACAACAGACATACAAACAAACATATTATAGATGGATTACACAATTTTAAATTTATTTCATTAACTGACAAGGAAAATTCTTCCAAGGTTTAAATTTAGTAATTTCACGTATTTATATGAAATGTATAGTAATGTTACCGCTTGAAAACTCGGAAGTAAAAATTAATGAACATTAAAATACAACTCATAAAATAAGATGATAAATATAAAATAAGAAAAAAATATAAGAACATTATGTTTGGCTATATGAAAAGAGTTTTATTCTAGTAAGAGGATCTATCTGAGCCCGTAGGATGTAAACTGTTTTGTCTGGTAAGTATTTCATCCATTCTACAATACAGAGTCTGATGTCGGCTCAACCAAGACGAGATATATTTCATTCTTATGACTTAGGATACATCAAAACCTTTGTTGAAATCTTCATCGGTATATTTTACTTGTACATGGCTTTCTTGAAACAATTTATGCAATTGCATTTTGGGAAATTGTTTTCATCATATTGTACAGAAAACATCCGGTTACGGTTCTCTAAATCGTATAAAAAATCATTGTTTTTGTGTTGCTTCAAATAGGGAACGGAAAAACGTACATACAAAAACATATGAATAATAAAACAGTAGCCACAAAGCTATTTTTTACGTTGTTCGAAAGATTAGATTATAATATAACTTCTCTCATTGACTTGAAAAATAGAATAAGAATACATAAACAAATTAATGGTTTATAATGGTAACAAGAATTACCTTCTGTCTAATTCTGTTGGTATGTTAAGTGCGAGAACGGTGAATTCGTGTTTGTTTTTATCATAGATTGAATTTAATTAAAACTAACGTGATAACATAAGTTCAATTATTGTTGATTATAATATATCGCCTTTAGTGTATAATACTAATTTTCACGTTACAAATCCCTTAAAATATAAATTAAATATTTTCGATTACATTTCTACTCTACGCCGTATCTAACACGTATGGTTGTCGTTTTTATTAATTTTGAGAAATAAATTGACAATGGATTGAGTTGAAACGGATACCAAAAATTGGTATCCGTTTCAACTGGTAGATGAATCATTGAATAAACATTATCGATTAATTTTGAAAGTTCATGAAAAAAATGTTACATTAAACTCATCTTAGCGAGAGTGTATTATTGAATTCATAAAGATTGTTTAGATAATGTAACACAATCTTCTCTTAAATCTTGTAATTTAAAAATCTAAGCACTTAAAAATCTTAGAAGTGACGTTAAATTAAGGTGAGAAAATAGAGTATAATTATGTAAAATGTTATTGAAATTAAACAAATTGCAGGTAACAACCAGATAGGAAATTTAAATTAGAAAAAAATTGATAAACAAGTATTTATCTACGTAAGGTGTAATAATCTTTTAAAATTGGTATAAAAGTTTACAGTGAGTGTAAGAACTTGTTGGTATTCGACTTCAGTTAGTGTTGAGACGAAGAACATGACATTTGTAATGTCACATCACGCCGTCAACTGTCAGGAAGATACTGTCTAGAGGAAATTGGAAAATGTCTCAGGGGAATACATGTGATCGTTCGGATAGGGTCTAAACGGACGATTATTACAAAAACTTCCTTTTACTTTCTCCCCTTATACATAGTATATGGAGAAAGTATTGTTTTCGTCAAAATTTTCGAATTTGAGTTGAGGGTGGATATATCCGTTTTGGGGCCCCCTGAATCCAAAAAAGTGGGTTTTGACGTGATGTCTGTCCGTCCGTGTGTCTGTGTGTGTGTGTGTGTGTGTGTGTGTGTGTGTGTGTGTGTGTGTGTGTGTGTGTGTGTGTGTGTGTGTGTCTGGATGTGTACAGTGCCACAGCCTACCCTGTTGGTCCGATTTAGATGAAATTTGGCATGTATATATATAGTCACCGTATCTCCAGGCGTTTTTTTCATTTTTTTGAATTTTTTATTTTTAAGGGTAGTTCACCCCTAAAAACCCTTAAAAAACGTGAAAAATCCAATTTTCTCAAAAACGGCTCTAACGATTTTGATTAAAATTTGAGAGTTTATAGTGCACAGAGTACTAAATAATTTGACACCACCCGCATGTCTGTAAAAATGACGGTTCAAAAGTTATGGGCTTTTAAATGTAAAAAAATCAAATTTTTAAATTTCCAGCGAAAACAATAAAAGTAAAGTATAACTTGACTGGTACCATTGAAACCAGCTTAAAAAACTAAACAAATTAGTATTTTGAATTATTTGTCTACGACTAACGGTTCCAGAAAAAAGTTAAATTTACTGTCCACGATAAACGCAGTACGTTGTCTAAAAGCTCCCAATGTTATTCTTATGGAGAATATAAAAAAAATCAAATTCTTCCTTACTTCCCAACCCTTTTCCATGAAACTTGGTATGAAGTGTAAGGTCAAATCACCAAACAAAACCAGCTTAAAAAGGCTTGGTATTATCAAGGGGGGGGTTTCCCCCATACAATTTGAACAATAAATTATTAAATGATATTTAGAATAACTTTGTAGAACATGATAGTTTTATTACAGATTGTCTTTTTTAAATTTCATTAAGGGAGAAAGTATGTGTCAGTCCACTGGTACCGTTTATTTGATTTGAACCCATAACAGTGTATTTTATCACTAAGACCAAAAACGGGCATTATGGTACGTTAAAAGTTTAACAGCCAAGGTGTGCCGAGGCTGTTAATTGTGTGAGTATATATCATAAAGCTAATTATGGGCTGTGTGATGAACAATATTTTTCGTCATACTGCAAATAAAATTAAAACAAAATCGTAAAACATAAATTATTACCTGATTTAGTGTAAATAGTTGTCGACCATTTTTATCGCCTTAGACTAATCAGCTGTTGTGTTACTTATGTTGTAGCAGTTCTTTCTTGATTCCTGATTGGTTTTTTAGGTTATGTCAGTGTTAGTTATTATCAACTAGCTGACCCGGCGAACTTCGTAACGCCTAACAGTAAATACATGTTAACTTTAAGATTGACCATGTTCTGAAGTCAAATAGCATTGCGGCTTCGTTGTGAAAGCTTTAAATATTCAACAGCTGATTATTATAATAAACCTAATATGTATAAACATTCTAATTATTTTATTTGGCCAAAATATAAACACGTGACTTTCAATCAGACACAAAATAAACATATAAATACATAATTCCCCAAAACCGTAAACCATTAATGTGGCGAATAAAGCTGTTCATTTTGTACAGCACATATTTATTTCATAGTCTTACATTAATAAATGATTCTGATGGCACTGGATAGTAAAGCATATTGCTAATGGAAAGTAAACCAATCAGCTGTAGCTAAGAAATCAAATGTTTTCATTGTAGAAAATTTGTAAACAAACTTACTCTCCATAAGGTTAACATTAAAAATTTAAAACGCCATAAAATGGAAACTTTTGGAGTTTTCGGAAATATGTTTTCACTAAAACCTTCTCGGACTCATATAGAGCAACTTCCTAAAGTTTCATGGCGATCGGATGAGTAGTTTGGCAACGCATAAAGGACATACAGACATAAATACATTAAATTTTATATATAGAGATAGATTGACAAAGTGGATTAAATCATGCGCGCTCGTGTGTGTGAACACGATTACAATCATCAAATGGTCCGATTAATACAAAATTTGGCAGATATGTTTAGTCCTACGTTTGTTTGGATGAGCTCGAAAATTATGCAAATCAAATAATCCGATAGTGGGTTTCGTGGTTTTTAGTCATATTTAGAAATAAACTTTTTAATCTGTTTGACATAGATGGTCGCCATTTCCCAACATGGCTGCCAACTTAAAAATTTTATTATGGAACACCCTGTACTTAAAAATTGAGCAAGTTCCTAATTTGAAGTGTCCTGTTAAATAACGGCATTAAACTATTAGCTACTGGATCAGGTAAACACCTCATATCAAAGAAATTAAAACTTCAAGTCTTTGTTGCTTCTAAACCATTAGAGATATTGAAAACCATGAATAATAATGAATAATAATGTTTTATTTTAGAGAGTAGAATCCAAAGACAAAATAAATAAATATTACAAGGTGTTCCATAAACATTTTTATAGAATTTTTCGCCGCCAAAAAAACCCTGAAATTGTATTCCTGAGTGAATATTCAGCAAGTTAAAAATTTAAATTGTCGTGATAAGTTCTTTAATTAGTCTTTATGGCAGTATAATTAAAATAAATTTACTAACGCAGCTCTCGAAACTGATTACTCCAGTAAATCTTTGCCCTAATGGAAGTGATCGTCTGATAATTAGAAGCTTTTGGCAAAACAATCCATCCATCGAGTTGAAACAAAATACTGACTTGTTTACGTTTTGGGTTGTAATTTATATATTTCAGTTCAATTATAGATAAACGCTTTAAACAACTAGTGAAATAGTTGTTTGAAATACTAAGGTTTTAAAGAAATATATTGAACAGGAAATCAATAGATTTTATAACTTAATAAGCTATGCAATTGAAAATTCACTAGAAATTTCCCTTTAAAGTGAGTTTTCTAACAGAGACGTTCTTTTTTCTGTTTTGACAGATGGAAAAACTTCTTCAGCCCCAGGAAAGTCCAGGAGATTTACTCTTGTAAACAAAGTTAGGTCAGGACGTGCCTGAATACTAATTTGTAGTTTTATTTTGTAATAAAAGGAATAAGGAATATTCTATTAAAACCTATTAATAATCTATTTTATCTTTGGTTATACATCTACAAGAAAAAGTTTATGTTTACTTCCCTGTGGGAAATAGGTTAGATCATGTATATGTCTAAAGGGAATGTTTTCAGTTCATCTAAACAGCTGTTCTTATTCTTTTATATTAAAAATTCAACACAATAGATCTAGTAGTTTCTTTGGAAACCTGTTACATATTTTCCATCTTAAAAATCACCAACACCTCCCCAGATATAGATGGATATTTCTAAGATATATCCATGTCAAAAGTATGTGCTCGGTTGCAGCAGTCCTGCAGTAGATACTCAGTACTACTCAGTAGATTTCTAATTCTCTTAATACCTAAGTCTTTCGGCCAGGGGTGCCAGTAATATATTTCCTAAATTCATAATTGTTAAAAATCCTCAATTGCCTGAATTAACTTAAATATATTATTTTTACACGTATACATTTTACTGTTTCTGTAATATTCTATTCAAGTAAGAAAAACGTTATAAATCCATTCATAATATCAAACTTTTCGAAAAAATTTTCTGACATGATAATTGCTAATATTATTTCTTGTTGCATAATTATTTGGGTTGTCTTTGCGTCTCGGTAATGAATGTAAGTGTTTTATTTATTGTGTGCGTAATTGTTCCTGAATGGTATTATTTTAAGTTTTCGACTGCTAAAAACTTTTTATTTTCAGCTTTATACCGATTTAGTCCGTATTATCTACTAATCGTGTTATGTTTTAGGTACTGGCTCACCTGAAGAAGGGATCAGATTCCAGAACCTGAAAGGTCGTGAAACTTTGTTTTATTTAAAACCGTGATGGAAAATGTCCGTAGTAAAATATAAATAACATAATAATCGTACTCATAAGGTTCATAAAAAAACATTAGTGAATTGAATGTAAATAATTCATCCTTCAACAAATGTCTTTAATTTACTGTCAAATACTATATCAAAAAACGACCTTGCCGAATATTTTATAAATTTGCAAGGAAAATAATCTACGTAGTTGCTTGCTTTTAAGACAAAAAATAATAATTTTATCGATGCCGTTAACTGAATTTTTTGTTTACAAAAATTCTTTGTATTTGTTAATTACAATACTGTACTCTAAATAATTTTTTTATATATTTCTATTACGTTTTCACGATTTCATGTATATTGTCGATAATGGTTTTTGTGTAAAAATGGTTAAGTTTGTCTCATAATTTGTTCATAGAATTTTCTTGCCTACTTCCTTTTAGCGAATTTTCCACAGGGAAGAAGCTATCGCCGTTATAATTTTTCACCAATTGAATAAAGTTATGAAAAGTAAATGTTTTATGTGAAATACATTGAAATCCATCTGGTAGGAATAAATTGATTTGCCAAGCCAATACCGTGTTTATTGTCACCAATAAAACCAGACGAGATGTATTGGATTGAGTCATGTTCTCCCACTTTATGTTTGGCTGAATCAAACATGAAACAAATGAATTGAATTTTTCACATGCTCTTTAAATGTTCGCTGCTACTTTATCCATTAATGAGAACTGAACTCGATCATCTATTTCATCAATATATATGATTTTTAATTTGTTTTACAAAAACTCCACCTTTGAAGCCAAAATCATGATCTTGTACTTTATAATTTCTAGCTCATTTAAGGAAAATTCTAATCAATCCCACCGAAAAAAATATACACTGTATATAACTACAAAGTATTAAAAAGTGTTTTGATTGGTTACATAGAGTGGTCGTTTAGAAACATAATTTCCATGTTTATTTGTTTTTGATTATTTTATTGATTTATATTTATTAAGCAGTAAATATTAAAAGGGAGAATCAAAACAGATATTTTTTAATAAAACTAAAACAATTAATACTACTCCTTATCATGAAAAAAAAGAAATGAAAAATTCTTTATTTAAACAGGCAAAGTTATGGCCACATGGCCCTTTCTTACACTTAACCTGCATTAAAACATAAAAATATGAACATTAAAATAAACTTATCATAGATTACAAACAAAATATGCTTAATAAAACATAGAATATACAAAATAACAAATAAATAGATTGTTTTTATTACAAAACTTACACTCAAGCACATACACTCACATCAGCAACCGCCCCACCACAGAAGCCCTAGGACACGCCAGCCGAGACCATCCGATCAAAAAACAAAGTTTTTAGTGCCGCCACAAACTGTGATCGTTTTTCAAGGGATCTTATTTGTAGAGGTAGATTATTCCAAAGGCGACAGGCAGTGACAACAAAAGCCCTATCATAAGCTGTGGTCACATGATGAGGTATTCGTAATGTGATCGATGAAGAACGTGAATTTCGCGAACTACCTTGAGATACGAATTTAAAGTCATCTCTAAAATAATTTGGAGCTCCTGTTTTTAATATTGAAAAAAGTAATGACAGAATTTTGATTGCTCTTTGATCTTCATCATGTACCATCATGTAGATATATGTTATTTAGATTTTTATTACAAACATTTTCCATTACGATTTTATGTAAAACAAAATTTCGTGACGTTTCGGGATCTGGAATCTAATCCCGTCCTCAGGTGGACTAATCTCTAAAACATAACACAATTAACACATAATCTGGACTAAGCCGAAATAAAGCTGAAAACATAAATGTTTAAAGCAGTAAAAAAACTTATATACACACCATACACTTACCATTATACACATAAGAAACCAAACACGTCTACTCGTCACGGAGACTCAAAGACAACACTTGTCTTTGAGTGTTCCTGAGGACAGAATCAGATTCCAGATTCGAAAATGCCGTAATATTTTGTTCTACATATAATTGTGATGGAAAATATCCACAATAAAAATCTAAATAGCGTAAATTCACCATCACCAATAATGAATTTCAAACAAAGAATATAGATACATATATGGACAAATCAAAATTAAAGGTAGCAGTTTTATGATTATAAATTGAGCTATAATCATTAAAATCTGCATTAATCAAGGTTGATTTCATTGACTTGACATCTTAGAAACCGTTTCTACAAAAAACTCACATGTACAAGAGAAGTGAAAGGCGGTTGTAAGGAAAAGGAAATTATCTGTCAGCGAAATTGTTCCTTCCATCCGCCAATATTGCGACTTTTGTTGAATCTTTCGAGAAAAACATGATTTACTGTTTCCTTAGTGAAGAAACCATTGATAGATTTGAGGAAAACACAATTGTGTTCATACCATAGGAAAGGTAAATTAATGAAACATGTTTAAAATACATGTGAAAATTCAAATTATTTAACTTACTCCAAAAAAATTATACTTTTATAGAAATGTTCTAATATTTTACGACAAGAGTATCTACGTCCTTTGTACGGGTAGTATGATTTAGTAACATTATTAAAATTTGTTAAATAAAGCCCCTTACACACTATCAGTTCAAACTGTCGGGTAAAACTGACAAATTGAACTGAAGATTCCAATTACCTCTACATGGTCAATTTTGCCTGACATCAATCCATTTAATCATTAATCAAGAAAATATAAGTACAGTTCCGTCCAGATTTGACATGGATATGTCTTAGCTCCGGGGTGGGGGTGTTAGCAATTTGTAACATAAGAACAGCTGTTTAGATGAACTGAAAACATTCCCTTTAGACATATCCATGATCTAGTCTATTTCCCACAGGGAAGTAAATACAAACATTTTTGGCCGGAACTCAGTCCAAATATTGCATACTGAAAATTAGTCGTACCTGTCAGTTCAAACTGATAGTCTGTAGGGCGCCTTTAATTAACCTTTTAATATTGTATAACTTTTAAACAGCTTTAGGATAGTGATCAATGTAAAAAACTAATATTTATTTGGATTTGACAGCTGTTAGTTATTTATTTCTATTCAATCACTTTTAAATTACTCGAATATTATTTGTTTCGTGTATCGGGCATTTTGAAATAAAAATCTTCTCCAAGAGGTATGGAAAAAATTAAGTTTCTTGACTGTGGATGCTATATTTTGACATGGATATGTCTCAGCTCTGGGGGGGTGTTAGTGATTTTTAAGATGGAAAATATGTAACAGGTTTCCATAGAAACTCCCAGAGCTATTGTATTGAATTTTTAATATAAAAGTATAAGAACAGCTGTTAAGATGAACTGAAAACATTCCCTTTAGTCATATTCATGATCTAACTCCTACAGGGTGATCTATTTCCTACAGGGAAGTAAATACAAACAAAATAGCACTGTTTTGCGTTACAGACTCATTTTGGCTTTACTGGGGTATTAAACGTAAAAAACAGAAATTATCTTAAGCAATGAAAAGACAGGGCTATAATTTTATTTATATTGACTTTTTTAGGATAGGAAAAAAGTAGATAAGAGATGGTTAAAAGTACGAAATCGAGAAAGATATGTATTGATTGAAAATAAAAATTGAGTTTGACCTGAAAATAGTGTCGTGTGTGATGCTTGACCAAAAATGTAACAAAACTTTTGTGGTCGTCTCCAGGGATGAAAAGAAGACTCGGCAGTCTCTTCAACAGAAAATTGTCAGAAGTGACAATATATTTTATACTAATAATAAGAATATGTATTGAACTACATCTATCTACACGTTTAGATATTTGTCAAAACAATTCATATTAATTAATGTTAATTAAAGGAATTTGGATTAAAAATATATTAGTACATTCGTTGAGTATTGTTTTCTGTATTTCGAAAATAATGTAACAAGTGAATATGAGACGCAGTGTCACGAAGATTTCTGCTTCTGTTGAAGGTAATGTCGTCGTATCGAAGAGAATTGGATATGCAAATTGGCAATACGCGCTATAACGCGCGCATTGCGTTATAGTGAGAGGATAACTTTAGATTTTGAAATTACTGTAATATACAAAGCCATAATATTTAACTTAATACACACCTTTTCCTTTTTTTCAATACTCTTGATCGATTATCCTATCAAAGACGTATGTTCTCTTTTCAAATGAATACAAAATATAATGAATAAAAATAACGGTATCAAGGAAAATACATGTAGGATCTTCATAAAACTAGCAGATTCTTCTAAATTAGTATATATTGAAGAAATATTTTGTTCTAAATAAACACTTTGTCTTAAAAACTTTCAACGTTGACAATAATTTGGCCTTATACTTATTAAAATGGGAGGAAGTAAAATATTAGCTGTTAAAAGTAAGTTGTATAATAATGATCTAAGTAGTGAGTTTCGGTAATGGGCGTTTTTCATATTATTCATGTTATACCCTTGAATAGAGTATTTATAATATTAGCATGTTATACTTCATGTCCATTTTCTTTTTTCTATTTCCTCTTGGGGTGCTGTGTGCTGGTTTCATTTTATCCTTCAGTTTCTTTTTCCTCTTGTTCGCCTAGAGTTGCTTTATGCTCCGGCTGTGTTTTGGTCTTCCTTTTTGGTCTAATAAGTTCCTTTGTTCTATGTTAACGATAGGATATTGTTGTTTTAACAACTGTAGTCTTAGTTTCTTAGTTAGTCTTATATCTTGTCCGTTGTTGTGTTGTGCGTGTTTATCACCTCTTTGTGTTTGTTCCTTAGCCGGCCTCTTTTTCCATCCTCCATTCCTTTGTGCCCCACATATTTTCCTGAGTATCTTCCATTCGTATCTATCCGAATATCTCTATATCCTATAACTTCCTGATCTGGACATTCAGAGTGTACTCAGTGGAAACACCACAAACCGAACCACCAAACATCATGATGGTAATGTGTAATATATATTGTGAAGAACTAACTGGTACTCTAGTGAACTACATATTTCGAGGAAGATATTATATGTTGTCTGATGTTGTCGATGTTTCATTTTGACTGGGACCATGGAGTGTCCTGAAATACAGCTTCTTATAGGTCATGAATCATGGATAGTTGTGAATAATGATCGGTGGGTGTAGTGTTCTCTTGTGTGGATTAACGTCTGCACTATTGAATTATACGCTAATTCGCAAAGACCATCCTAGTAATTACACTAGTTCGTAGTTCAAGGTCAGTGATTTGGACTCCACGTTTAACTGTAGGTCCCTTAGATATGAAATTTACGGCTGCGCTATTAATTCACAGTACTGTCTAAGAAATATGTTAGCCTTAGTCAGTAACAAGACTACAAGATCGCGCTACAATCATCTTACACTCAATCCTCATTCATACTTGGCTTAAAATACCTACCTGGGTAGGTCACCATATCACTAACTAACTAAGTATGCTCAACAAAACCAGCAGGTTCGTTCTCATGTGAATATGAAAGACAGGCCAAGTACAGTATACATAATTATCAGGGAGAAAATAACTTTCAAACCAACCCAGAACCGGACACGTACTGCAGAACACCCTAGGAGGATTCATGCTCCAACTCAAAAATATACCTTTATCAGTCCACTGGATTTGTTTCCTTGGAAAGGGCTACCTTGGTGTGTATCTTTGTGGTGACGTCATATGGTTAGTGGTGTCATAGTTAGGTTATAAGAAGAGCCGTTTAGATGAACTGAAAATATTCCCTTAAGACATATTCATGATCTTACCTATTTCTCAAAGGGAGGTAAATGTGAACACGTTTTCCCTATATTTCTGTATAGTTCACTAAATACAGTTAAATGGTTAGTAAATAAATTACTAAATATATTTTCATGATAGCTTTTCTCTATATCGTGTAACACATAAATGTTAATTGTTTAATTACAATGTTTAATTGAAACTTTAAGCAACGTTTTCAGAGTATTTTTAGTGTAACAGTCTAGGTTACAAGGACTTACCAAAAACGTACAAAAATTACTTACAAAACTTTGGTAATAGACCAATAATTTTAAATTCATAAAAATAATATATAGCTTGTGTGGAAAATAATATTTAATACAATCCAGTGTATTAAAAATAATTTATTACTTACTGTACATTTATAAAAATAATTTTAATAAGCCATTGAAAAGAAGCATCAAGCAATTAGGAGAACAAACTTGTAACTGTAAGGTCAACAGAAAACGATTTATTGTCTAATAATGAGGTGCTTGAGATTGAGTCTGGCCTACTTCGTCGTTATTTCTGGCTCGGCCTTTTTCATTCCACTGGAATTATTGAAAGAAAGATTGAAAGATTAAATTAGCTACAATTTAGCTATCAAATAGGCCTTACTAAATACAGAATTATATTTTTTACCAACCATTTTAAAGCCGTATTAACCACCATATTGTTGAGGAATATACGAGTTTAATGTATATCGTATATGCAGCCGATAGTCTTTCAGTGCAAGAGTACCTAAACATAAAACCAGCTTTTTCGAAATCATTTCTCTTATAATGGAGATTCACTTTTTAACGATTTTCCAAACTCTATTAAGTCAAACGTAAGCTGACCCAGAAGTTTGTGTTATGGGTTTTTCCTAAAGGTTAATGAGGTAGATTAGTATAGGGCTATCTTAATTATTTACATCTATGGACACTGAACACAAGTCCGCAAATGGTACTTGATCCTCCCAACACATTGCCTTATAGGTCTCTAGCGTTCTCTTTACTTCTTCCCAGTTTTCTCAGATATTTTTTTCAACTTGGTCCCACCATCTTATTGAAGGTCTTCAAAGGTATACTCTATCTTTTGGGCTGCTCTCTAAAAATTCTTGTTCATGATTTATATTTTTTACTTAAGATGTCTCTCCCTCATCTCAATCTTCTCCTCAGTACCTCAGGGTTTATATCTGGGTCTTTAAATAGTTCCTCAATATGCAATTCTAAGAAAACCGGTCCGTATACTTCAGTAAAAATCTTATTTCCACAAACTATAACTTTCTTTTTTGTTTTCTTGCTTCAAATCCAAATTAATGGTATAACGATATCATAATTATTGCGATTTAATATTTTTGACTTTTTGTACAACATCAAAAATAGTAAAGAGCCAACTTAAACTGGTTTTTGGAGGTACTAAGTAATACTTTTTAATAGTAATTCTTACTATTTGATATTTCAAAAACTAGTTACTGTATTGATTATGTTTGAAAATAGAGTTTGATCTAGTTTTGTCGATGTAAATGTATGATAATTTTCATAATAACATATAACCAGTTACTCTTAATACATACTTTATATAAATTTTCAAATTAAGTAGCCTATTAACGAAACCGAACATATTTGTTATGTGATTCTTTATTTGGATAACATTGCATAATACCCTGTTATTATCAATCAGTGAAATACATTGTGATTGTAACAAGTTATTTGAATTGTAAAAACCTTTACCATTTCCAATGTTAGCGTATTTTTATAACAGTAAATATTGTGATTTTCAGTGTATAAGTATTATCTTAAACTATAAAATATTTCTAATAAATTTTCTACAATCCACGTACTTTTATAAAACCTAAAGTATTTATAAATCCGAAATTATTATAGTTTCAATGAAGAAGAACCTTATGCATTGTAAATATTTCAAAAAGAACTAAAAATATCAAGATGTTTAATTAAACAAGGTAAAATACCTGCTTTCACATTCTTTCCATATGCATTTTGATAGATGGAAAAACTTTTACAGATTTGACGGAATCCAGGAGATTTACTCTTGAAAACAAAGTTAAGGTCTGAAACTTTGTTTGGCATACTAATAAGAGTAGTACGTAGGTGGATCTGTGCTAGAGTTTGCATTCCAAAATTTCCATTATAAAAATACATCCCTGTTATTTAATGTGTCTTTTTAATTCCAGTAACAATATAGTAATTAGTAATATAGTATAAAAATAGTAATATGGTATTTGAAACTTCTTTACTTTTAAAACCTATAATTGAAATGATAAAGTAAATTATAAACGTGTAAGGTGTACTGCTGATGCGTCTCTTAATGACAAGGATTTACATTGTTAATGTGGATATTTTCCTCAATTACTAAAAAAATTTACAACGTGTCAGGATCTAGAATCTGACCTCGTCCTCAAGACTTGAGAACGAGGTCAGATTCTAAACACATCAAGCTCACTTAGTGAGCTATAACCTAGAAAATTACAATATTATTACATAATCCAGACCAGGCTGGTATAAATCTAAAGACAAAAATGTTAAATTCAGCCAAACATACAAAAAATATTAAGCAACAAAAGTAACGCACACAAAACCAGAGCATAAAAACAGAGTTCGTTTACACGTCTCAAGAGCTCAGGGAGCATATGACACAGCGGGAGTTTCCAGTGGGCGTGTCACTGGCATTTGGCGACACTAGCGCCGGAAACAAAATGGTGCCGCGGCAAAACCCTGAAACAAAGACGAGTATGCAATTGTAAACCTGAAGGGCAGTGTACGTCTGTCTGTTTTTGTTAGCTCGTTTACCTGATGACTCTCACGAGCTTTAAGAGGATACCTTTATTAACGTATTATAAACAGTACACAGAATACACTCAATGTATTGTATTATCTGAGTACTGCATTGTACATCTACTAAATGCATACCCAATGTTAATCAAGGTTGTTACATTATACAGTTCCCGGTGCAAAGTGGAACCAATATCAAAGGGGTAGAATCATGTTACTTATTGTTATCAATTTGAATGTGTATATAACCGTAGCGATAACTTAAGATGAAAAGTTAAGTAAAAAGAAAGGAGCTTAAATGTTTACGTATTTATTTATATTTACCTTTAAAAGGATCTCGTGAATTAGTATATGTCTAAGATATCTTACATTACGTAGCTGTAAGAAAAATGTATTTTAATGATTTTCTACTAATAAAAGAGGGTGAACAGTTATCAAAAGGATAAGTATACTGCACTCTGCTTTCACTTCACCTTTTATCTGAGACAACAGGTGAGCTCTTGACTCGGAGGAGGCCAACGAGCTGTAGTAATAATCTAGAGCACTCATGTGATCTGAAGGGAACTGATGCATCACTGATTAACATTTTATAAACAAAATATATGTTAAAAGCTTAAAAGAATTAGCAAACTTTACAAACTTACAGTAAAATAGAATCAATACCTTTTGAAGATTCAACTTCACAAAACCGAAAACAATTGAGTTTTAAAAGTTACATTTAAAAAATATGTTTGCAAAGGAGAGCTCTCTCAACCTCATTTTTACTTTCTCCTACTTATACGACAGGATATGAATAAAGATTTGTTTTCGTCAAAAATTTCGGATGAGAGTGTATCCTCGTATATCCGTTTCAGTGCCCTAAAATGTAAGATTTAAAGTGATGTTTCTCCGTCTGTCTCGTTTTATATTTGTGTGTGTGTGTGTGTGTGTGTGTGTGTGTCTACCCCGTTGAACCAAATTAAATGAAGTTTGGTATTATGTATATATTCACCCTATATCCAGGTATTCATAATTTTTCAATTTTTTATTTTTAAGGGGAGTGAAGTTCCCTTAAAACTCTTAAAACGGAATAGATCCATATTTCTCAATAATGGAAAATATTTCTCAAATCTAACAAGTTTAATTAAAATTTAAAAGTTTATAGTGCACACAGTACCGACTGTGAAATGACGGCTCAAAAGCTGTAGGCTTTTAAGAGAAAAATCTATATTTTAAAATTTCCTTTACTTTTTCAACGGTTTTTGGTTTAATGTGACTATTACCATTAAAACCAGCTTAAAAACTAAACAAATAATTATTCTTATTTATTTGTCTTCGTCTAAATGTTCCGGAGAAAAAATAAATTTACTGCCCACAGTTAACGCAACCCACAAAACAAAACCCACTAAAAACTTGATTTCACCACTGGGGGTTCCCCCATAAAATTCCAAAAATTAAGTTAACTTAGGTTCTCTTTTTGTTATTTTCAGAATTTCGATGATTATTTTGGAGGCAATAAACTTAAGATGATATTTAGATGAAATAGCATCAGAATATGATAGTTTTATTACAGATTGTCTTTTTAAATTAATTTATGGGAGAAATTATGTGTCAGTCCACTGATACCGTTTATTTACTATTAGAGAATGGTGATTTTAATTAAACTACGTCATAGAAGAATTGTTAAATAAAAGAGAAAAATTTTTTGGCTAATTTTATACAATGTTAACATATATAGAATTAATTAGTAAAACTATAAATAAATGTAATACTACAATAACAAATAAACAGTAAAGAATCCATGGTAAGAAACGAGCTTTACTAATAAAGTCCTTGCAATATACATTCATATAATATTCATAAAACACAGGCTATCTGATCTTTAATTAACAATATTATACAGGGTGTTCATTAAAGTTGGGGACAAACTTCGAGGGATGATAGTACTCATCAAAATAAACAAAAAATTTCCTATAAACATATGTAAAAAAATCCTTCGTTTAGCCGCTAGCCGCCATTTTGTATTTTATATAAAAACCTTTATATATAAAGAACTACTTAAGAAACAGAAACCAAAATTTGCACACATATTTATTGACCAAAGAAAAAAATATTCTCAAATTATCATTAAGTTTGCTTTTATATTTTCAAAATTACGGCGGTTAAAAATATTTTAATTTAAATAACAAAAAACCATTAACTTTAAGAACCGCCGCCATTTTGAAAATATAAAAGCAAACTTAATGATAATTTGAGAATATTTTTTTCTTTAGCCATTAAATATGTGTGCGAAGTTTGGTTTCTGTATCTTAAATAATTATTTATATATAACGTTTTTTGTATAAAATACAAAATGGCGGCTAGCGGCTAAACGAAGGATTTTTCGACATATGTTTATTAGAAATTTTTTGTTTATTTTGATGAGTACTATCACCCCTCAAAGTTTGTCCCCAACTGTAATGAACACCCTGTATACTGTACATAGTATTTTGACGATATGTTTTTTTTTGTATTAGAAGTAATTATATTTCAACTTAGATTATCTAAGGGAGCGTCCAGCAGAGACCATTTAAAGTTTACAGCCTTTGTTGTGATTTTCACAAAATTAATTACTATACCTGTATATAAAACTTAATAAATTTATTTAGCAATATATATATATTTATGTACAAAAACTAGTATATGCTACGGCCCTGGTCATTGTTTTCACCCAACGAATAACCTGATTTTATTTTATTTAATCAAATAAATGACTGGCTACCAATGAAATTTGCGGTGTAGGATATGAAAGCAAGCAATTTCAAGCTGATTTTTCCTGGTTGCAGGCTTTCATCCACTTCAAAATCCCAATACTAGATCTCTTAAGTTGATTGTCCTTCAATGGCATCGCACTAATTGCCTGAAATGTGCTTCCGCGTATAGGATGCAACCAACGGCAATCGAAACTGTGAAGAGTTGGCTTTTCAACGACATCTGCTGCACTTCAGAAAAAAACCTTTGCTCTTTTTCCACTCTACATAGTTTTCCTAGACACAAAATCACCATTATATTTCATCAAATTCTTGTAGTAATTTTTATTCGTTGTGTATTTTCGTACACATGATCACGTTACTCACATTTGCTATTTATTTATCTTTCACTAGCGTCACCCGGTGAACTTTGTACTGTCTAACAGTAGAATCCTTCAAATGATCTAATCACAGCTGTTAATTTTGTAAACACTAAATTTATGAAACTTGACACTGCACCCTTTCATGCCCTCTAGGGCGAGCCCTTTGGACAGATTTGGACCAAACTTCACAGAAACCATCCTCGAATCGTGGCCGAAAGTCTTATTACAACAATCTTTCGAGCGGTTCCGGAGTCAATCTCCTTATTTTATATATTAAGATATACTATAAACTTAATTATTATTATTTATTCATAATATTTCAAATATGTTACGTACAATCCAAACACAACAAGCGCAATCCAGATACAAGCGAAATTTATTTCTACATTTTAATATAATCTCAATACTAATTTGGGGAAGTAGTTCTTTAATGCTATCCCATACTTACACGTGTTTTATGATACTAAAAACCATAGTCTTAATTTCTTAGGAAAACTATTTTGTTAAGTTCTTTTAAAGAACATGTTGAATTATTAATATTATATCCGTAGTGCTGTAAAGTTAAACTACTTTTAAAAATAGCTATTGAAATAGGTGGTAAAATAGATTATTTTGACTCAAATTCTTCATATTACAGAGTCTGTTCATGTCGTCACACATTTCACTTAAGTTCCTATTTAAAAAAAGATATTTTGCATTTTATAAATATAAATAAACTTTAGAGACAGCATATTAAAAGTAAAACTATTTTCCAAAACAACCTCTCTTTGTTATCAACCAAAACTGCTTTGTAATTATTTTTAATTTTAAATATATATGACGAGATCCATTACAATATTTGTGAAACGAGCAAGAAATATAAGCATCTATGAAATACACTTCAATAATTATATAAAAAACAAGATCATAATTCCGGGTTCAAAGGTGGAGTTTATTTTATAAAGCTAAAAACAACAAACATTGATGCTATAGATGAACGAGTTCAATTTACGTTGATTTAGAAAGTAGCAAGGAACACGTAAAGAGCATGTGAAAAATTCAATTCATCTGTTTGATGTTTGATTCAGCCGAACATAAAGTGGGAGAACATGACGCAATCCAATACGCATAAATTAATGAGCCCAACTTAGCCTGCACTCCCCAAAAACCAAGTGGAAGGGCGCCGACCCACAAATACATAGAGGGTCAGGCAAAGAACAACAAGACTTCATGCAGAATAACTAGTAAAAATTTCAAAAGCCTACGTATAATAGTTTGTACTACATTCAAACATACGTTGCGATATGGTGGCGTAATCCTGTAATCCAGCTATTTGGTCACGAATTGTGGATAGTTATGAGCGGTGGTCGGTGGGTGTAGTGTCCTCTTGTGTGGATTAACGTCCGCACTATTGAATACTACGTTAATCCACAAAGGCCATCCTCATAATTAGACCAGTTCGTAATTCAGAGGCCGTGGTTCGGATTCCACGTTAAACAGTAGGTCCCTTAGTTTCCATTGGCTGTTGGGCTATTAATCAACAGTCCTGTCTAAGGAACATGTCAGCCTTAGTCAGTAACAAGACTACAAGATCGCCTCAATGATACCTACCTCAGTAGGTTGTCATTTCAATAATCTAAGTCTAAATCTAACATACTAAATTGCGAGAAACGGAGTTCAAAGCTAGGGCTTGTAACACTTACTAAAGGAGATCCGCCACATTTAAATGGTGAAATAAATGTATAAATAAATAAACTACAAAGTTTTTACGGTCTACGAAATATTACAAGCAACATTTTTTATGATCAGAACGTCTTTAATTTTTTCATATGTATAAAGAAAATACGGTGAATAAAAAATAATTTTTTTGGAAAACGTGAAACATGTATATATAACCGTTTAAAGGTGGCGTATCCCCATAAACCTGGGGCAATGCTCCCAACTCATCGTTTATCTGTATTCCGTGCCCCACGAAGCGAGCGGATGTAGCGTCTGAATGCAAGCAAACGAAGGCTGACATTGTTAGGCCGTGTGTTCGACGGCACTCTGGGATTTTATCCCAAAGGAAATCTAACAGACCCAGCAAAGTCTTAACTTGCTAAAATAATTTCACGATAAATTAAATAAACAGTATCAATGGACTGAAACACGTTTTCCCCCTTGAGTAGGTTTTAACACTACAACCTTGATTAAACTATCATAGTTTTATTTTATATTTAAATATAATTTCAAAAATTAATCGATTTTCTAAGTAAAAAAGTTAAAATAATTGTTTAGACTTTTTAGAGACATAACCATCTTCTTGTGCAGTAATACAACATTTTTTTAAACGGTACATACTACATACTGCATACTATGTTCAGAAATAAGGAAGAACTTGAATTTTTCATAGTACCCTTAAGAATAACATTTGACGTTCTCAGACAACGTACTGCGTTTACCATGGACAATAAGTTAAACTTTTTCTTGAACTATTAGTCATAGACTAATGTCAAAGTACTAATTTGTTAATCTTTTTGAGCTAGTTTTTAGTTATTTTATGATGGTTATAAAATTATGATAATTATAAATATCAATTTAACTGTTTTCAGAAATTGTATGATTATTTTGAAAAGAAATTATGGAATGATATTTAGATAAACTTTAAAGGATATGATAGTTTCATTAAATTTACCTAAGGGAGCAAGTATGAGTCAGTTGGCTGATTCAGTTTACTTTTTTAAAAACAGAAATACATGGGGATAGAGAAAGCCATGTTCTAACTTATAGTGACATTATGGATTAAAAAATTTTACTACCGAGCAAAATGGCGTCAGAGAGGAGCTATCTTTTATTTTATAGGTACTTGCTTGAAATAATAATTCGATCCCATGTAATTTATATATTGATTGAAAATTTATTTTATTACTTAGAGGTTTAAAATATGTTTTGTTTTTGTTGTACGAGTATAGTATTAATTGTAAGCAGACTTGTTCCCACTAATTATGTAAAATAATCGGCTAAGGTAATTAATTATATCTAGTACAACACAACCACCATCGCATACATCATCGTCTACTTACATGGTTATTGGTCTTGTACGTTAAAACGACATACACTACAAGTTTGCCACAAGTTACCTGCAAAACTCAAACAGCTATTGAAACTTAATTAAAACCAAGAAACCTAATTACTTTCCAGGTGGGAGTTTTATTAGGTAACTTTACTAAACAAAAGGCTGAAGTTACTTTGTTATGATAGGAGACAGCGGGAGTTCCAACTGATACTGACATTGTAAATTATTTACAAATTTTAACTGTTTGAATTGCATTCAATATTAATTCGTTGAACTACACGTAATATTTACTTCAGAATTTTTGTTGTGGTATTAAATATCTTTGATAGCCTTTAAACCTTATAAAATTAAAAAATATATTTCGTTTATGGGTAATATTTTAAGATTAAAATACACAAGTATTAGCAAAAGATACTTTAAAATTAATACAAAATTTAATTGTATTTTTATGTTAGGATTATAAGTTTAGTTTATAAAAAAGCATGACGATAAGCCCCTTCCCCATCCAGACAGGTCCCTTTCCCATCTAGACAGGACCCTTCCCCATCCAGACAGGTCCCTTTCCCATCTAGACAGGACCCTTCCCCATCCAGACAGGTCCCTTCCCCATCCAGACAGGACCCTTCCCCATCCAGACAGGTCCCTTCCCCATCCAGACAGGACCCTTCCCCATCCAGACAGGTCCCTTCCCCATCCAGACAGGACCCTTCCCCATCCAGACGGGTTCCCTTTCCCACCCACCAATTAACCAATTAAATTTGGTTTAAAAACAAAATTTACTTACATTTTGTTCCAATGTCACAGAACCGGGTTTCTGAACCGACCCATAAACGTATATTCACTTTTTACAAAAACAATTTTATATCAGCTTAACGGTAAACTATCCAGAAACAATTTCAACTTTATGGTCTGGATCATAAGATAAAGTGATATTCAATGAATTCAATGTGAAAAGTTGAACGTGAATTTCTAATAGCGTGCTTTAACTTTTATATTCGTCGGATATAATCCCGCTAAGATATTAGCTATAACATTCTAAATTGAATTCACCTACTCGATTAATTTTAATGCTCATACAGTTTACTTGATTATATTCATATAAGCCCCGGTTTCATTCCATGGTTAAATGTTGTTTTATTGTTTTTCATGTGAATTGAACACTGTGAGGTAACGTAGAGGTAATATTCTTAACCGCTGTTAGTGGCTATTATTATTACGTAGCGGCGTTGTTTGTATATACAGGGTGATTCACAAAGATGTGAGGTAACCTTAGGAGCTCATTCTACATGTAAAAAGCAATTAAAAACCTATAAAACATAGGTCCGAAAATGTTTCGTTAGCGACTTATGGCTAGGGCAAAATTCGGCTCCATGATATTCCAGGTAGGTAAACTGAGGGACAAATTCAATTTTTCCATATGGTATTTGATTTGAAAAATTGATAAAAACAAGTCCCAGATCTGTAAGTTAAATATTTTTTTAGAAAATCTATGTACAGTGCACTGAATTGGAGTAAAACACATTTTTACATTTGACCACAATAACTTTATTATTTTACCAATAAACAGATCAAAACTTAAAATAAAACTTGTATAATTTAATACTGAACAAAATAGTACAATAAAAGTATACGAAAAGTGAATAAACGATAGATTAAAATAACTTTTATTTAGAACAAAACTACACCTGTTACACATTAGGCCTACAATGCCTACAAAACTACAAACGTGTGTAGCTTTGTTCTTAGTAAAATTCTTTAATACTTATTTATTCGTTTGTATCACTTATTTTGTTTGTAAATTTCCTACAAGTTTTTTTTTATTTTGATCTTTTCATTGGTAAAATAATAAAGTTATTGTGGCTAAATAAAAAAAATTGTTTTTACTCCAATTCCATGCATTGTACACTAGTTTTTTTTCAAAAACTACTTTACTTTACAGTTCTAGGACCTGTTTTATTCAATTTGCGACATCAAATACCACATGGAATAATCAAATTTGTCCCTCAGTTTACCTTTCTGGATTTCCAGGAAGCCCTTATTTGTTCCAAGGTACCAAAATCTGAGCGAATTTTGCGCTAGCCATAAGTCGCTGACGTTCCGGACCAATGTTTGTATAGTTTTTTTAATTGTTTTTACATATAGGACGAGCTCTTAAAGTTACGGCATATCTTCGTGAATCACACTGTATTGTAGGATATTTTATTGGTATGTCGAAAAACTAAAGTTTTATTAAAGGGATGTCATTCAGGAACCGAATGTTTTTTGAGTGGTACAGTCACAACAATGATTGTGAAAGAGGAAGCGTATCATTACAGTAGCCATGGATCAGTGGACGGTAGGCCTTTAACCGTACCTTTGATGTATTTACGCAAAATGGAAAATCACTGGGCTGCCGTGATACTCACCATTTTAGAATTATAAAATAATTTGAATTTAATCAATAAAATCATCTAAAAAACTAAAAATATAGTATTTTGAATTGATTGTCTACCATTTATTTACCATTCCCAACTAAATTTTAATTTACTGTTTGTGGTAAACGCAGTACGTTGTCTGAACGCTCCCAGTGACATTCTTACGGAGAACATTAAAACAAATTAATCAATTTCTCATTTACTAACCATTTTCAATAACAATTATTTATATACAGCTCACGGCAATATCACCAAAACATGCACAGAAAAACATTTGTTATTACCTCAGAAGGTGGCGGTGTGAGATCCCCCCCCCAAAAAATGTTTAAACTTGTTGAATGAAGGTATATAACAAAAAAAATTTTTGGAGAATTTTTACAATACATTTTTGATGCTGATAGCTGTTTAGTAAGGTGACAATAAGAAAAATTTTAGGTAATTCTGTACACTTTTTAGAATAAAAATGTTTTTATTTACTTCCCTGTGGGAAATAGGTTAGATCATGTGGATATGCCTAAAGGGAATGGTTTTAGTTCATTTAAACAGCTGCTCTTATTCATTTACATTAAAAGTTCAATACAACAGCTCTAGTAGTTTCTATGGAAACCTGTTACATGTTTCCCATCTTAAAAATCGCCTAAACCCCCAGAACTAGGACATATCCATATAAAATATTATCTCTGTGTAACAACTGTAGGCAATGGAATTAACCCTCAGCACTGCCTGTGTGAAGATTAATTAACTTTTTATTAATATTCTGTAGCCTTAAGATCACACAATTTGAACACGGGTGGAGTTTTCCTTTGATATGTTCTCAAATTTTTGGTCCACACCCAATGTATGCCTGCGAACCTTAATTTATCTATTCTCCATAAGAATTACATGCAAAATGAATACGTTTAATATTTAGGTGAATAAGTGAGTTAATGAGTTTCAGATATCCTCCATAAGATTAAAATGAGGCAAATTACTGTGTTTACGATTTTAAATTGACCTAGAGTCATGATACAAAATCCTAAATAGTGTTGTTTGAGGTCAACCCAATGATAAAATAAAAATTATATTTTTAAAAAAATTATACATAGATTAAAACCCTCATTTCATGGACAGGTTGTCCATGAAAAACGTTTCAGGACTTCGGTGAGTGATTGGGTACAAGGAAGAAAAAACCAATAGAGGTGTGGCATAAAATGCTTACTTTCTCAGATATCCACCATTTTGTATTTTTCACCAAATATTTGTTATTTCAAACATTTTTTACGGATTATTTTCAAATTTGGCATGTGTTTTACACTAGTAGACTACTATTATTAAAAAACAACTAGAATGATCCAAACTCAAAATTCAAAATGGCTGCCATTTAAAATTTTAAAACTAAAATACTTTGAAAACGGTAAAAACTACAATGGCCGCTATTTTTTTAATAATAGTAATCTACTAGTGTGAAACACATACCAAATTTGAAAATAAATCCTACAAAAATTTATCAAATAAAAAATATTTTGTGAAAAATACAAAATTGCGGGTTTTTGAGAAAATAAGCGTTTCAGGCCATACATCCATTGGAACTTTTTCTTCCTTTTAATGTACCTAGTTACTCACCGAAGTCCTAAAACGTTTTTCATGGACACTCTGTATATACAATTTTAAATTACCCCCCAAAACGTGTTCAGGAGGTTTCTGTCATGGTCCTTTGTTTAACTATCACCTTGTGGGTTATGTGAATAGGTCACTTTTCCATAGAAAATGTGTTAATTATAATTTTGTAATGTATCATTTTAAACGTCTGGTTTCTTTCCAGTATATTAGTTGTAACAGACAGAAACAATCAAGTAGGAAGTGTTATTTAGTTGAGTGGACAGCCCAGCCCAGGTGGGGGATGGTGAAAGCCCTTGAGCTAAGTGAGTGAGGGTCGTGACGTCAGCTGGTGCCGTCATACGGCTGTGTGGGCGAACACGTTGACGACATTGTTGAAACAGAGATAACTAGAGAAGAAGGTAATAGAGGAAACTGTTTCAATAACCATTACGTTGCTTTCAGTGTTTGATATTTTAGAGAGAGACTTCGTATCAGCCCGAAGTAACAGCCAATTGGTTGCTTTGAAATGGCTAAAAATAATTCAGAAACTAGACTGCAGTCTGCATAGGATTTTTTAAAAATTGTATACTATATTTAGATCGTATTTGAAAAATATATCGTGACTTAAAGGTTTTACTTATGCTGTTTAGCTTCGTAATGGTACCAAAACGTATAAACGTATACACAGTTAGTAAAAAAGTTACCTATATTTTTTATGACATAAAATAGCTAATCACGAGCTTAAAATATTTTATAAGCTTCACAACTTTTAGGTATCCTAACTTTTGCTATACGTAGTTAGTATATTTTGTATAATTATATGTAAAATCAGAAATAAAGTGTTCAGAAGAAGGACCGTTGCAATTGTCTGGAATAATTGTCTTGCTTAGTTGGTGATTTATTATTGAGCGTTAATGGGAAAAGTAGTTGTTATAAAGGAAGGGAGTGGTTAAACTGTTTAGACGATGGTAATGATTGTGAAAAATATGTTATTCGTATAATACGGTGTGTTACGAAAAAAATCTATTTTATTGTAAAACAAAGCCAGATACTGTACGAATGTTTACAACAATTAATATTAACAATAATGCACCGGTAATTTCAGTATGTATGAATTGGGATTAATTTAAGCAGTAATAAGTACAGGATGTTCAATAAAGTCAGGTACAAACAATAAGGGATGTAGTACTAATCAAAATAAACAAAAAACATCCTATAAAAATATGTCAAAAAATATTTGTGGCGGTGTGCATAAAAAGTGCATTTTCTCGCTTATCCTTAGACGGATTTCGTTCAACAAAGTCTCGTTGGATTTAAAATTAAAACTACAATCTTTATTGTTAAGTTAATTTTTTTTGTTATTTAAATTGAAATATTTATGACCGCCGTCATTTGGAAAATATACAAGTGAACTACATGATACTTTAAGAATGTTTTTCTCTTTAGCCAAGAAATATGGGTGCAAAGTTTGGTTTCTGCAACTTAAATAGTTCTTGAGCTATAATTCTAATTTAAATATATGAGCACTATCAACCCTTTGAAGTCTTTTCCCGACTTTAATGAAAACCCTGTATATTTTAACATTATGATTATGCTAAACAAATATAATAAATTAAAATATTAATAATTAATCAAAATTCAAAACAATATATACATATATATGTTTTTCTTTTGTAAAGTGCAATACATAGTAAGCCCATCCAACTTTTTGTTCGAATCTAGTTAGATATAGGTTGAAACAAATCTTACGTAGAGACAATTAAACAGCCTATCAGAAGAGAAGGAAGGTACTAGAACTGGTTTGGTTTATAATAGCTTATGTTTCCTCAGGCTCCCTCTCATTTTTATATATAACATCATGTACAAGTGGTGATACATGTCCATCCAAGGATTTCACTGGTACGTAAATATACTATGCATTTCATTTTTTCGTTTTAAAACTATAAAGTTTGGTTTTCGGTATAAGTGTACAAATAATATGTATTAAATTTAAAGTAATTTTTACGGTTGATAGCTAAATAAATAAACGGTACCAGTGGACTGACACATACTTTCTCCCTTAAGTAAATTTAAAAAAGACAATCTGTAATAAAACTATAATGTTCTACAAAGTAATTCTAAATATCATTTAATAGTTTATCGTTCAAATTGTATGGGGGAACCCCCCCCCCCCCCGGTAATACCAAGCTTTTTTGAGCTGGTTTTGTTCGGTGATTTGACCTTACACTTCATACCAAGTTTCATGGAAAACGGGTGGAAAGTAAGGAAGAAATTGATTTTTTTATATTTTCCATAAGAATAACATTGGGCGCTTTCAGACAACGTACTGCGTTTATCGTGGACAGTAAATTTAACTTTTCTCTGGAACCGTTAGTCGTAGACAAATAATTCAAAATACTAATTTGTTTAGTTTTTTAAGCTGGTTTCAATGGTACCAGTCAAGTTATACTTTACTTTTATTGTTTTCGCTGAAAATTTAAAAATTTGATTTTTTTGACATTTAAAAGCCCATAACTTTTGAACCGTCATTTTTACAGACATGCGGGTGGTGTCAAATTATTTAATGCTCTGTGCACTATAAACTATCAAATTTTAATCAAAATCGTTAGAGCCGTTTTTGAGAAAATTGGATTTTTCACGTTTTTTAAGGGTTTTTAGGGGTGAACTACCCTTAAAAATCAAAAATTCAAAAAAATGAAAAAAACCCCTGGAGATACGGTGACTATATATATACATGCCAAATTTCATCTAAATCGGACAAACGGGGTAGGCTGTGGCACTGTACACATCCAGACACACACACACACACACACACACACACACACACACACACGGACGGACAGACATCACGCCAAAACCCACTTTTTGGATTCAGGGGACCCCAAAACGGATATATCCACCCTCAACTCAAATTCGAAAATTTTGACGAAAACAATACTTTCTCCATATACTATGTATAAGGGGAGAAAGTAATAATCGTAGAAATACTGTCTTAAGGTTTAATATGTGAGTCGAAATAAAAATTACAAATGTAAATAAATACTGTAGATTAAAAATCAATTTCATTAATTATTTAACGTTTTATTGCAATATTGCTATTGTTAACTTGTTATGATTATTTGTTACTGAAAAATACTTACAACCCATGTTGTTACTGTTATTGTTTAGTTATTATTATTTTCAATCTTTTGATAACTTTGACAGTTTTATATATTTCCTAGAAATATTACTTTAGTCAATAAACACATAAGGTGAAACTTAAACATGCTAAAAACAATAAAACGTAGCTTCTAATTTGTGCTCGTCTACAGTTATTGTGTGTATATTTATTTATTTACTCACAGGAAAAATTGAAAACGATACACGGTTTAGTAGAATAAATATTTCAAAACAATACATACTATAATACTGGTTTTATTTTTCAATTTTTTCGTCAACCTTTAAAAGTTATTTCTATAAACGATTGTTGTCGATCAGAAAGCACTAAAGGTGACAACGCTGTTCGGACGGAAAGTGATCATCGAAAGCTAGATGGTGTTATGATCAAATTTGAGAATTACAGAAGGACCAGAAACCTATTACAGGAAGATATAAAGTCGGTTCGACCAAGTGGACGCTTGTTAAGGGTCCCAACGGGACAATTGACACTTACGGCTCTCTCCTTTCTTCTAACTTTTTGCTGTTTTCTTTTGAGAACTTTAAGAAGTTTTAGGGCCATATTATTTCAGACATTAGTGTCCGAAACAATTTATCTGATTTGAAGTAAATACTACCAAATTAGACGAGTGGATTATTTTGTGACGTAGCCAAATGTTTAGAATGTAAATGTATATAGAATCTAATTATTTGATGCTTACAGAACCGTTATTTACTAATAAAATCAAACTAGGGTATACCTTTCGGTCAGAGTTTTAATAGTTGTAAATCAAATGTGTCATTGTTGTTTCAATCATTACATTGTTATTTATAATGCAATTAAAAAAGAAAAAAACAAACTTGAACCTTTTCACATTTGTGTTATAAATTATTTGCATTCTCTTAGTAACAGTTATGTTTTGTAATGTAAAACATAGGTAAAACTGCAATGGATTAAATGGAGACTTAATTAATTGAAATCTATTTTGATGAGGTTTAATTAGGTTAAAGACTACGCAGGTTTAATTTTCCTTTGGTTAAAATAACTTATTGTACACTCATTTGTGATTTATTTGCAGTAATTTATATTAAACTAGCCAAAGTACCTGTTCTTCGCACGGGTTAAAAAGGCTGAAATGTGAAGGCTCTACTGATACATTTAAGTTATTGTTAATTAATTCTTCATTGTTTACAAAATGACAAAACATGAGTGTCTACAACATTTCAAAGTAACATCTGTCAAATATTGGGAGAGGATAAGGATTGATGTAATAGAGACAGTCGTCGGAAAAAACTTAAAATCTACCATTCCGCTATTTCAAATAATTCACTAATTTCTATCCAGCAGTTTATCTGAAAAATCAACTTTATTTCTTCTTCTTCCCGATCTGTCAAAATATAGTGCAAACGTATGTTGTCATTAGAAAATGTAAACATTGAAACTTAGGACGGTCACGGCAGCTCTTTCTTTTTCTTCTTCCCGAACTCTCAAATTTTAGTGTTCACAGCTGTTGACATTCAAGTAATTTTATGTTTTCATTCTTTGAAAATGTAAACATTGAAGTTTAGGACGTTCATGGGGCGTAGCCCGAGGGGATTTTAGGGGAACTAATATGCCTATGTGTTGCATGAGTTTAAGATCTACCTTTCTGTAAAATTTCAAACCGGTCGGTTCAGTATTTTTCGCATTTACTTGCCACAACAAACAAACCCACAAACAAACATACAGAAACCACCTCTTCTTTATAATATTATAGATAAAAGCTAATACATTTTTCATTCAGTTCATAACAGGTTTTCAAGATTGTAAAGAAAATGACATAAATGTAAGTCTACAAAGATATTAAAAGTTGGTTTCAGTTAATTTGAAACCAGCAGGACTATTCTGTACCTGTAATTTATAAAATCATATTAACCAATTATTCTTAATCCCTATGTAAAGTGATTTCAAAATTTATGACCGTTTATTATTCTTAAACACTCTTTAAAGATTAACTCTGTAAAGTATTATTAGAGAAAACGTTTGAATATCAGATCTTTTCATGGGGAAATAATCTACGTAGGTGTGTTGGTTGTAATATGCCCCAAGTGATAGATCTACCGGAGCTCGAACAAAGGCTAACTCTTTTCTCACTCAAGATTTTGAGATCGTTAAAACCTCATCAGCCAGTAAATTTCAACCCTGATTCCCCCTGAATATCTATTTTATATTTTGGCAGCAGGTGGTAATATTAAATAAAATTTTAATCCGATGTAAAATGATGAATTAAAAATGAATGATAAATATCCAGCCTATTTTATCTGTAAATTTTGTTATAACACCACTTATCCAAATTATGGCATTGTAAAGTTTAGGTAAATAAATTATGTTTTTAATTAAACTAGTTTTAAAACATAAAAAATATTATTTTTTTAACTTTTAACAATGAAAAACATACACCAATTAATTACAATCTACATCAAAGATTCAATCAACCAATTCTACCTCGCAGAACTTTTTTTCATCAACCAATTTCAATGAATATTTGGTTTGTTGAATGTTTCGCCAATAGGTTTCAAAATTGGTCATTCGTCAAATATTAAACGCAAAAGTATACAAGGAGGTTATTGGTAAGAAAATATGATTCGTCAAGGACTAGTTAGAAATAATTTTGGGGGCTCAAATTTATATATTTTATTTACTTCCGATATGAGCTTTTGTTACTTCCGTAAAAGTTTTGGGATTGAGTTAGAGTTTTAAGTGATGTTTGAATATAGACTTAACAATTATTTAAATTTTCATCAAATTGAGCAACTAAACGCCTTCAACGAGCAATTGTGACCACGGCTTATGATAGGGCTTTTGTTATCGCTTCCTGTCGCCTTTGGATTAACCCACCCCTATAAAAAAGATCCCTTGAAAAACGTTCGCAGTTTGTGGTGGCACTGAAAATTTTGTTTTTTGAACGGACGGTCTCGGATAGCGTGTCCTAGGACTTCTGTGGTGGGGCGGTTGCTGATGTGGGTGTATGTGCTTGAGTGTGAGTTTTGAAATAAAAACAATCTATTTATTTTTAATTGTGTATATTTTTCATTTTTTAAATTTTATTAAGTGTAAAAAAGGGCCATGTGGCCCTAACTTTGCCTGTTGAAATAAAGTATTTTTCATTTCATTTCAATCGTAATTTAAAAATTTATATTTATCGATAAAAATTTGTATAGTAGTAAGTATAAATTATCGATAAATATAAATTTTCAAACTGTATATAATTAGATATCATAGCTAAAATAATACTCGTATAACTATTTTAAAATCGATTTAACAGCTGATAATGTAGACCAGAGAAAAAAACAACAGAGTTAATCTGTGATGAGTTCCGAGAAATCTTCGCGTTTCTCGTTTAAATAAACGTGGAGCTAACGCGTCTAAACAAGCACAGTTGAGGGAATCGTTTGAGCGATAATTGAACGTACGAACCTAGTTTTCACCAAACAAATCATCACGGGGTATTTAACTGGCTTAGAGTTGTCATATTTGCAGTTGCGTGCCTTCTTGGAACTATGAATGACGTGTGCATTACATGTTTAGTTAAAAATGTTTGTATTTACTTCCCTGTGGGAAATAGGTTAGATCATGGATATGTCTAAATGTTTTCAGTTCATCACAGCTGCTCTTATTCTTTTATATTAAAAATTCAATGCAATAGCTCTATTAGTTTCTATGAAAACCTGTTACATATTTTTCATCTTAAAAATCATTAACACCCCCCCCCCCTTAGAGCTAAAACATATTCAAGTTAAATTAGAGTTTTCGTAACTTCATAGTATATAAAGGAAGTACTTTTTAATATAAAATTTGTTAATTTGAGTTTAGAGTGGTTGTATACGTTTCGAGTCTCCCTGAATTCAAAAAATTAGGTTTGGACTGTAGTTTGTCTGTCTGTCAGTGAAAGTGTACAGACCTCGAGACTAAACTAATCGACCGATCTTTATGAAATAGGGTATAGAGGTGAATATTAAATATCGGCCATATTTCAAAAGCATGTTTTTATTTTCTTATTTTAAGGGTAGTTTACACCTAAACCTCCTTAAAAATGTGAAAATACAAATATAAAGAATCCGCTTTAACGATTGTAATCACAAATGCATGGTTCATAGTTACTTGTATTAAGGCCAACAATAATATAATACCTGTATGGCTGTAAAACTAACAGTTCAAATGTAACCGGCTTTTAAATTTAACGAAAACATTTTTTTGGCAAAGAAATAATTTTATAAAGTAATTTGAAAACGCTTAAAATGGAATTATAATTTTAATTATAAAAATACAGCAAGAACATAATTTATATATCACACGGATCTAAAACGGCGCTTTCTAAAATTTTTAAATAACTAATTTCCGGTAGAAAAATAAGTTCTAGATATCTAATGTCCAGGAAAACGTGTTCTTGATATTTAAAATCTAAAAATTTTCATTGCTTATGGAGAATCAAATGTAAATTTGCACACGGATCTCGAAAACGGCGCCGAGGATTTTCTTTAAATTTTGGAAATAACTAATTTCCGAGTAGAAAATAAGTTCTAGATAGGTCTAATGTCCAGGAAAATTCGTGTTTTCTTGTAATATTAAGTTTAAAATCTAAAAATTTAACATTACGCTTATGAGAATCAAATGTAAACAATACAAACCAAAACAGCTGTTTATAACCGTTTGACAGTTCTTGATTGAAGACGGCAAAGAACATATTTATAGAGGTTTTTTCATAAATATTATTTTAAATGTAATAAATGTAAAATTATCAGGTTACTAAACAATTTGTAAAAACTTAAGGATAACATAGCTATCGTAAAAGCAAAAAATTATTTAAAATCTTTTTTGATAGAAAACGTATTCGTTGTATTGCTTGAAGCCACTGTAACAAACTAATTAATTGATAAATTAAATCTCTCTTTGCTTTTCAATCCTCATTCCGTTTAAAAAAAAATCAGTGATCAAGGCTAATAATAACGTATTAAATAAACAGTAAATGATTTCTTTTAAAAGACGAAACGACATGTTCACTAACAGTTCAAATGTAACCGGCTTTTAAATTTAACGAAAACATTTTTTTGGCAAAGAAATAATTTTATAAAGTAATTTGACTATCTCCAGCTTAAAAACCAGGCGAATTATAATTTTTAAATTATTATTATTATACAACTAATGGTTTTACTATAGTTTACTGTCTGCGCAAGTACAGTACGTTGTCTGTCAATGTCCTTCTAAAAATTTTAAACTTATTCAAAAGTATATTTATGTTTTATGAAGATTTTTGAATTATGACACTTTTAAAAAGGTGGTTTTGGTAAAAATTACATAGTGTAATATTGAAAGGTCTATCTCTGTAAAAGTCTATCTCCTCTTTGAGGAGATTAAATCTTAATATATTTAATCAATTTAACATTGAAATTTATCGAAGTTGGTTTAGTTGATCATGGGCTTAATGTGGTCTTTATCTTAATTGTCTTAACTCTCCAATAAAATTACATTTGCATAAATAAACGATACAAGAATGCAAATTCAAAATGCCTATCACCATTTGTTTACAGATTTAATGAGTAAAATAATGAACAAACATATTTATAATAGTTAAACTATGAATAATGCATTGCAATACAATTATAATTCAACGCTAAATTGAATAAATATTATCAAAGAAAATCAATTTGTTAAGAAACCAGATATTTGATCTAGTTTTGTACAATGAAGCGGTAACGACCACCATCGGGACTTCAGGTTATTTAAGCTGAATAGGTAATCAACTTTTATTTCAAAACTAGGTTAATTGACCAGTTAAATTTTAACAATCGGTTACTGAAACAACTGTTTAACAGTGCAATTTGAGAACTAAATAGCTAATATATTTTAGCTTTAGTTATTATTTCGTTGAAAAACACATTATTATAAATAGTTTTTAATTAGCAAAGGGATTTTCAAAAGTGGATATAAAATAAAGAAGTACAAATAAATTCTAAGAAGCGTACTAATTTAACGACAGAAATTTATATTTATTGAGATGGGCCTGGATAAAATATTAAATTTCAGAAGATTAAGTTTTAAAATACTCTTTCGAAATGTATATACAGTAGTTAACTTAAAAGAACTGTGTGACAAATCATACCAGAATTTACGTCATAAAAAAACTTCAAATTGAGTTTGAATATTTAAAAAAAATATAAAGAAACCTGTTCAGTTGAACACGATGCTATTCATACCCGATTTTCAATCTATATAAAAATATGTAGTGGCTTTATATTTCATTGAATTACAATTTTTTGTAATTTTTTCGTTTGATGTCCCAGAAAAGCCAAAACGTCTTATCTCAATTTATGCCTGTATTTCTGTCAATAACGCAATACAAGATCCGTTAGACTAAAATTTGTAACGGAAGTGTCGTCATATGTTTATAAGAACAGCTGTTTAAAGAAACTGATTTCTTCTAGACGAACCTCATCTAAACTATTTCTCACAGGGGGAAAAATACAATTATTTTTTATACAATTCTCTCACATTAGTAGCAATGCTAGTTTAGGAAGATTCTCAAAAGATTTATAGTATTGATAATTTCTCCATAGAAGATAAAATCAAAGAAGGTAAACAATAGAAAGAAAAGAAAACAGCTGTTAAATTAAAAACCATTATTCGATTGTTTAATTCAATCACTGATTTCAAACCCAGTTCAAAAATTATAGTATATTAAAATGTTCTCATAAAGTATAGCTAATTTTAATAATACCACTATTATCTAACATATTTAATTGCGAAGTAATTCTAAATGAATAAGCTAGGTTCTAATATTTTCTTTGAAATAATTTGATGGGATTTCTTGTTTATATTTAGACATGATAATCTTACTTATGTATTATTGAAACTGATAATAGTGAAGGATTTTTATTTATTTAATTATATTGACTTTTCCTTCCACTCCAAGTGTTTCACTAAACAACGTTTCAGGGGGTAAAAACATTCCTCCCTTTATCAAGAGACTATCATTGAAATCTACATTAGTCTATGTGATATTTTCTTTAAAGGTTTTGTTTAATTTTGTTACAAACATCGTACATTTATACACATGGAACACGCATACAATTGTTTATGATTTGTAATAAGTATATATAACGGCTTGCCTTTTAGTACACGTGTTCCATGTATATGTATGGATGATGTTTACCAAAAAATAAAAACCCCTCCCGAAAAAGTAGGTGAAGTAGAGTAATGTAGATTTTAATTAGGGACACTTGATAACGGGAGAAGTTTCCTTACCTCCAGAAACGTTGTGTAGTTAAATACTTGAAGCGGAAGGAAAAGTTCAAATAATTAAATAAATAATCTTTCTTCTCTACATTGACTCCTAAAAGCAGTGCTAAGGAAAGATGCTAGTTGGTGATGAAATTAAAAAAATAATCCTAAACCTAAAAGATTTGACTTAAAGAAAATCAAAAAAGTAAAAAATAACTTGGATTTTCCCACTCCAAAATTGGTAAAGGGACGTCAGGCAATCTGGCTGTGGGTAATGAACCAGGGGACGATCTAAGAGCCGGGAACAAATTGAAATTTAATGTCTTTCTTTAGTTTCATCTTAAACTTTCATTTTATTTGTCAATTCCTTGTCTAGCAATGTAATCTGTTATAAATAAGAGATTTACAGAAGTTAAATACTCGTTTCTGAATAAAATGAAACGGTCTAACGTAATTTTCAAATGAGAAGCTCAAATGTTTTCAATATTTCTCAGATAATCAAACACATTTTTTGTCATACAGCTTAAAAATAAATTTAGATATTTTAGTGTTTAAGAGCAAATGTTGATTTTTTCTACCAAGGACTTATCGTATTATTATAATTTTAGCACTAGGCAACAAAAGATCATTACTGAGGATACTTTTGATTCGAAGTCAGCATTCGATTGTAAATAATCGATGAAGTAACTACAACAATCCCCATCGTTTTTTGTATTATTCAGACATTCTGGATAGTAATTGTAAAACTGATAATCGACTATTAAATCGTACTATTGAATCGTTCAGATTGAACTATCGATAATAATAACACTGACATAACCTAAACAACCAATTAGGAATCAATAACAAACTAAAAAATAAAACTTAAAAACTATGTTTTTCGTAAAGCTGCACAAATTATTGAGGTAGCTGCTGTCCTATTAAACTTGTGCTCTTATCGGAACCCCTCGTTTTTGGTGCGAAGGATGAAAAATACTATTTCAATATTTGTGAGATAAAGAAACACATTTTATTAAAATGCTGAGTATTTCACCACGTCAAAGAAAATATACTCATCTCTTTACAGCAAAAACAGTTATTCTTAGAAACAGCTTAAATAAACAAATTTCTAAGGAACACTTATGGCTTTTAAGAGGCTTTCTATCCTTTTGGTAAAAATAGCTGCAAAAGAGCTCTTTACGATTTAAATCTTTTTTTATTGCAATAATATTTTTACTTTTGGTAAAATTGTAATTCTAAATTAAATAATACCTTACTCTAGCACCTTTTACTAACAAAAATTTCCTAGGTTAGGTTGATTTATAAATGAGCACTTTTCAAAGTACTTTAAAGTTTAACTAATTTGTAAAAAAAACTGAATTTTCTTAATAATGCAGAAAAATATTACATGTGTAACACAAAGAACCTAATAGTTAATTTTTTAGTAATAGTCTACATTCAATTTAAAACAGTTAAAACCAATTTGTACTACAATCAACCAGAAGTTGAAGTTTATTTAACAGTAATGAAGAAATTCTATAAGCTGGTCAAAATTTACAAGGTTAAAAAATCAAATTTTTCTCTATGTGATAATGCCGCAACCCACGTAAAACCCTAATAAGTTTTCTTCAGTAATTTTAAACAAAACTGATGAAAACAGTTAAAACCAAGGTCTTGTTACTACCTAGAATCAAACAGTTATTAGAAGCATCATTTTTTATTAGTCCAATGAAGAATGACACCCGGTCTCCAGGTTCTACCCCTGCGAGATTTGACATGGTGACTTCCAGTTTTGAAGGCAGGCACTACTCAGCTACCAAGCCAGTTAAGCTATAGAATATTATAAAGGACTTATAAGGACTTAAAAGGATGTGTTACTGTCCACCCCTTTCACGCCCAAGTTTTCTTTCTATATATCCTTGAAAGAAAAGAAAACGAGCTCCTAAATCTAGGATGAATAACATTATAAGTTTTGGATTGTCAAGTTGCCTGAACTATTTAAATGTCTTCAATCTTGAAGGAAGTCTACTCAGCCAAATTACTTAGTGTTAGATGGTTTCTAATTTACTAATTTAATACAATTTATCTACTTTACAATTGAGGCGGTGCGAGCGGTGTTAGGGACAACTGAATCCGCTAGGTCGGCGCTAGTGTCGCTTATTCGTTACGCATATGTGGTTGTTTCATGCAAGCTTCCTCAGTGACCTGTTTAAGATAACAAATTTGTCTGTACATTTTAAAACATTTTTACCTCCAAAATGACATATTTCACGAATAATATTATTGGATAAAAAATGTGGCTTAAATGAAACATTCCCTACAGTATACGACGTTTTCTTATTTCAAAATATCACATTGGCTACGTGAAAAAGGTCTGTTCATGTTCCCAAAATTTCAGTTCAAAATCAGTTGTTTTCCTACACTCTTTGCATGAAAACCGCTAAAATTCCGAATTAACCACCCTGTAACTCATAAAGTGTACAAAAAATTATGAAAAACCATATTAATGATACAAAAAACAATTAATCATCGTTAACATTATTTTTGTACTTATTTGTTTCTAACTTCAAGTTTATATTTTGTTATGCCAATTAGTTAGGCTTATTGCTAGTTATTTATAAATCAGGTCCCACATTACTAATAATCTCCTCACTTAAAAATTTATTAAAACATTTCATACTTCGTAACGGAGAATGGTCGAATAAATAATTCACCCTCTTGGCCATGTCGACGCCCCCGGCGTTGTTATTAATTCCTGCTGAGAACGTAGTCAGTGTTAAGGAAACATTTGTTTTCCGGTTCCCTCCGTTATTAAGAAATAAAAATCACGTTCTTAGAATTAAATTAAAATCCTTCTCGAGCTTGAGTTAATCTAAATACTCCAGATAGTAACTAATTTTAAATTACTTTCCTTTTACTGTTAGAATGCCTTTTTCTTCCAAAATCAGCAGTCTTGTTTTGTCCTTAGGATTCTAAATGTATATTATTCACTTTTAAAATCCATTTCAAATTTTACGAAAGTTAAACCTTCTTTTTTCAATTATTTTACATTTACACTCATGTCAAATTCTCCTTGAGTCTCACTTTTGCTAGCGTTCTATTAACTTTTATATACTCGTGTTTTAACACTTTTTACATAAGGGAAAAGGAGGTGATATCGTACGCTTGAACATTGGGAATTATAAATAATTTTATTTCCATAAAAAGCATATTTTAAATACATAAAATTATTTACTAATCTAATATTCTACATCCCTCCAATCCTTATTGCATTTGACTACACCTTAAATTATAACCTAAAAAAGCACTATACATTCACAATATTACAGACACCAAAAACATTAGAACATTATACTACACTCCCATTAAAACAATGCAACGCTTATAAATTACATAAAAATATAATACTTATTAGATTAGATCGTTGAAATGGCGACCATACTACAATGTAGGTATTTAAAGCCAAGTATGAATGAGGATTGAATGTAAGATGATTGTGGCGCGATCTTGTAGTCTTGTTACTGACTAAGGCTGATATGTTCCTTAGACAGGACTGTTAATTAATAGCAAAACAGCCAATGTCAACTAATGGACCTACAGTTTAACGTGGAATCCGAACCACGGCCTCTGAATTACGAATTGGTCTAATTATGAGGATTGTCTTTGCGGATTAACGTGGTATTCAATAGTGCGGACGTTAGTCCACACAAGAGAACACTACACCTACCAATCATCGCTCACAACTATCCACAATTCGTGACCTCAAAGTAGCTTAAATTTAGAATTCTAAGGATTACAGGACGTCGCCACCGTCCCAGTCTATATATAGATTTAATATATACTTATATAGTATACATCAAGTTCGCATGTATGTAATTTTGAAGTGCATATACATCTATACATAGGGCTATCCAATGAAAAGTTATCTTATATTAAAATGTAAAGGTATAGTTAATGGGTAATTACTTCGAATTTAAAATCAATCAAAATAATTAATTTTAAACCACATAGTTTTTAGAGAAATATAAAGCTTCAAAGAAAATTCCTGTGCTGAGGCTTAGCGAGTTATAAACTCTATACGGTGAGTGTATGTGTTTAATTAATTATTGAATATTAAACTGTTTACATTGATTACTGATTGTAAACCTGTTTTAAAAATTATACTATGTTCGAATGTTATCTAGACATATAAGAAATTTTTGTAATGATAGGAACAATTTATAATAATTCAATCTAATTTATCTAATTGCAAACCAAGTAAACTGGTAGTAAATAACTAAGAAACATGTTTTGTTTGTATAGGTTTTCAGGTTTAAATTTTGTCATGACGATAAGTTTTTTTTAACATAGGGGTTTTTGTTTGGGTTTTTTCTGCAACCCGTACCAAGGACGGTCTTACTGCTGATATTTAAATAAGATAAGAGTGACCGTGGAGGCAGATCAATGGAAAGCTGCAACAGCACAACTCGGGTGGTGGACATTTGAGTTGTGATGGATGACAACTCTTGCCACTTGTGAATTTTTAAACACGATGTCATATCAGTCTTTTGTTACCATTATTTTTTCGCAAAAATGATTATTTACACTGTATAAAAGGGTAGTTTCTTATCTATAAATGAAAATAACCTCAGTGTGAACGCAACAAAAACCCAGTTTATTAATTTAAAATATTTTATTAATAAAAAATCCTTGTAGATCGTTTATTGAATCCAGCCTAATGATTGGCATAGATGTTATTGAGTCTAGTCAGAAAACAAACTCTTTGGGCCTCGTTATTGATTCCGGACTTAATTTTTCTTTTCAAATAGATAAATTTTTCAACAAATTGAGTAGTGTCATGTTTCTCCTACGTCGACTTACCTTTTGTGCAAATAGAGAAGTTTTGGGCCTGGGTATTTGGGGTGCTGAAACAGGAAATCAAAAGCAGGTTTTTAGTTTCCAAAAAAGCAATAAGGTTGATATTTGGCATAAATCGTTCTGGTTGATGTAGGGGAATCTTTTCTAAGAATAATCTTCTGACGTTTTCATGCTTATATATCTTAGAATGTTTAACATTCCTGATTAAAAATAAACACTCTTACAACGTCCAAACCACCAATCAATACAGTCTTCGTACCGCAACACATCTTTCTATTCCGCATAAAATTCTTTGTTTGAAAATCAAACGTTATACTCTTCAATTAAAATGTTCAACACTCTTCCACCAAACCTGAAAAGAGAAGCTGATGTTGTTGGTAGAGTCAGGAGAAATTTGAAAATGCTTCTTAAAATAAAAGAAGAATACTACAGTGTTCAAGTTTTTTAAAGTGATAAGTTTAACTTTTATTAAAGTTTTATTTTTATTTAGTGTAACATTCATATTGTTACTCATAAGAAGTATTTTTTTGACCAATTGTCGATGTTTTTTTATAAAAGTTTATGACGATAAAAGATTTTGATTTGATGAACCATCTATGCCCAATATTTATCCATTCCATTCATCCCATTTACTTATTCAAACACCGCCATTTTGTTTCCGGTGCTAGGTTTCCCCAGTTACAGGGACACGCCCACCGACTTTTTCCAATCCAGTTTTACTGAGCCCTTAAGAAGAGCAGACGTGTTTTTGACTTTTTTGGTTAATAGTGTTGCTTAATATTATTAATAAGTTTTTTTACTGCTTTAAATATTTTTGTGATTAGCTATATACTGTCATAGTCCGAACCTTTTACTAATCCTGTTATGTTTTAGGCTCTAGATCACCTGAGGACGGGACCAGATTCCAAATCCCTAAACATAGTTAAACTCAGTTTTACTTTTAGTAATAGAAAGTTTCTGGATAGAAAATCTAAATAAACTTTTAAAGATTTGTCTGTACATTTCTTGGAATCATGAGAGTTGTTATTTTCTCTAGTTATGCCTTCAAAATGCTGAAATGGATCTTATCTGAATTAATTACGGTCGGTTTATATAAAACTTTCTATAACAACATATTTTGTAGTGATTATAAGTGCTAAAGATAGAAACCACTTCTAGGTGAAGGTTTTTTACACTTTACACTCATCCACACGCTATTGAAATCAAAAAATCACAAAATCCAAGTTATGGAGACTATTAGACACATTTGTTCCAAGTGTTTCTGAACGTGTGATCTATGAAATTGGTTTAACAGGAAAGATAATAACCAACTGCCAAATTAATATCAATATTAGTTTGTTGGCATTCGTTTATAGTTTTAACTAATTTCAAATTTTTCTTATATTTATATATCATCTTAAGTATGACGACTTTCACGAACGAAACTAATTTTCTTATACAATTTTATTGATTTTTATGAAATATATACGAAATAATTTAGACGAGAATTCATTTTTCCTTCTTATTTATTTGTTTACAAATAATTCAAGGTTCAAATATTTTCATTATATCAATTACTAAAACAATAAAACTACTTGTTAACCCTTTTAGGACAGGGCTAGACATGTTTAGTTCTCAAAAAACGGAAGCCCTATTTTTCATAATACTGTCAAAAATTGGATACCCCAAAATATGTGTTTTTTCTAAGATACTACTTAAAAATTAATAGCTCAATTTATTGCCGCTAGGTCCTTAGAAGGAACAAAAACATCCTCAAATAAAATTCGCTAGTGACAGATGATTACAGTACTTAATATTTAACTCCACATTAGAAGAACCAAATTTAATAAATTAGTTGCTGGTGATTTGTACACTACCCTAACAACAAACGTCCAACGAGGGCACCATGTTACATAGACAGGTTTTAATGCCCTCGTGTATCTCTTAAGTAGCTTATTCCAAACGTTTCTCCTCGGTAAATATTAAAACTGCAAATCGGAATATAAATTTAAGTCCAGTTATAAAAAAAGCAATCCACACCCATCAAATTGTATGGACATCCTGGGGATCGATCCCGTGACCTCTTGCACCGACGCTAACATTTATACCATCGCTATAAATAGTTATACGTTAAAAAAGCTTTTTAATATAGTATGATTTCGAAATGAGTTTAAAATCAATGACCAATATAAACTAAGTAATATTGATTCAACAGCTGTTTGTTTTTCTTTCTATTAAGAGTCTGCATCAGTGGTAGCCATCTTGAATTTTAGTCCCGTAAGAGCAATGTTAAATTCTGGAGGAACATACCTTCACTTTGGCGTCTGTAAAGGCGTTAATTATCAAAGTATCAATGTAAAACTTTGGAAGTACATTGATGAGATGTGGCTCAAGGGCATGACCTTTTAATATGTTCAAAAATTTAACTTGATAGAAAAACAAAAACCCAGGAATATTGTACAAAATAAATTATTATTATTTTTTTATTGAGAGTGAAAATAAGAAGTTCTGTAAGGTGGTGCCCTGGATGACTGTAATACCTTTAATTTGGTACCTCTTCCGTTAATTTATGACAATAGGTCAAGGAGATATAGGCGCCAGAATTTAACATTGCTTTTACGGGACTAAAATCCAAGATGGCTACCACTGATGCAGACTCTTAATGTGTACTCTCTTGCACACACATCAAGATTCCATATATTTCAAATTCCTTTATATTTCATACCTCTGTGTAGTAAAGGGACAGTGTTTTTATAAATCGTGATCGTTATTTATACGACAAGGATTTATATGGCAGGGTTACATCCGTTATATGATTTATATAACCAAGACATCCTTTACTACATCCCTATTATGTGACCCTGTAAACTGCGAACCGTCTAAAATTTAAAATCCAATTCCAAAAATGTTTCATCAGATCAGACATCATTTCTAAAATCCTAAAGCGACAAAATTAAAATTCCTTTAAATTTTTAAGGTACAACTGAGATTAGTAATTTTTGTCAGTTCAGAGGTATAAATTTGGTGCACTTCAAATGTCCTGCCAGTGACCGTTCCTGAGAGCCAATAAACGTCATTCTGATTGTTGCCTCATCCCCAAATATCCCTCATTCGTCCTTCATCCCTCATACCTCATACTTAACCCTTCAAAACATTTACCTATAAATTTACTTACGAAAGATTAACTGCAATAAGTAGAATCAACAACAATCTTTATAGATTTATTCAAGAATAAAAGTTTTTACAACCCACTTTTCTGTGTAAATTTTTTATCACAATTAAATATACTATATTAGTATTACGAACTTACATTTAATATGTTTTATTATCAACTACACATTAGGATATTCCTAATGCATCTTTCATGTTGCAGGTGTCTTTTTTGTCCTAAATTCAGTGTTTCATACAACGAGCTTGTTAGTGAAACTGTTGTCCTAGGATAAACTATTAATGCACATTGTAACTGAGCAGAAAAATATTTATTTTTATGTGGATAAAAATATAGTTTATCAATGAAATAAACAATGTGACATTATTATTAAGTACACTGTAATTCAATAAATAATATATTTATGTCAATTAATTTCTAGTAGCCTAAATAAACTACAGTAGCATTATACTCTGGTCATCTGCTAGCCTAACGGTTAGCGTCTTGTACTCCAGTGGAAGAGGTGACGGGTTCGATCCGCGGGACGCCCACAAAATGTAAATTAGAATATTCATGAAAAATAGTGTAATTCAAGGCTTCATAGCTTGAGCTGAGCCTGACGTTTGTAAACCAGAAAACATTACACTGCAATAAATTTCTTTGTTTGATTTGAAAAAAATACGGTTCAAAGGAAAATTTAATATTATTTAGTCACAGCTGTAAATCTTTTAGAAACTTATTTTATAAAACCTGATAGAGCACTCTTTTATGCCCTCTTGGTCGGAGCCCTTTGCATGGATTTGCACCAAACTTCTCAGACACCATCCTCAAATCATGTTTAACAGTGCCTGAAGGTTTCATTACAATATTTCGAGTAGTACGAAATCTATAAACAACGTACATACATACTTGTTCTTATATATGTAATAAGATGAAGAATTAGTTCAAACCTTATAAATTAAATCATGTGGCTTAGTAACTTAATTTATACCAAGACTATTGCTAATATATTATTTTTGTTTGACAGTTACAAGTGACCACCATTACATGAAGTTGTCAATTTTCCAAGGATCAACAACAGTTGAGTTCATCAGCTATGTATTTCCCAAAGGTTAAAAGGTCAATAGAAGCAATCAGTCTAGTAGAGCCACTGCAATTACAGTGTAAAGTAGTTGTGCAATTTGGCTGTGGAGTTGTGAAGAGAGTTGTAGCTCTTATGTTATAAATAACAGAGGGTTTTCATTAAAACTAAATTAATGAAAACAGTAAATATATTTTCAGTATTACTTTTGCTAAGCACAATTTTATGCTGATGCAAATAATTGTTCAATACACAATCTTTTCAAGGATTAGGTTATGTCTGTTCAGATCATCTAAACAGCTGTTCTTATGTTTCAAATTTTCTTCTTACCAATAATTGCTAACACCCCCTCCCCAAACCTAAGACATATCCATGTCAATAAGGGATTTCAACTACAGTAAGAAACACTGAAAGTAGGCATTTATAGCATAAACAGATTTTTAACCATATACCAACATCTGCCCATAAATAAAGGAGTTTGCCTATTCTCTAAATGATTAACGTGGGAAAAGAGTATACAGGTTAGCTCCCATTTAAAAAAAACATCATCAAAGATTTTTAAGCACAAATGGATGGATCACGACCACATTAAGCTAAATATCAAGTTTCATAAAAAATAAAGTAAACGTGAGTTGATAAGTGAAACTTAAATTAAGTTTTCTTTAAAACCTCGATAACCATATGAGATACAGCAGAACTTTAAAGTACTAAATTGTGTAGGATGTTGAGCTGATTTAAATGGTAAAGAAAAAATAAACGTACAGAAATTATATTTATCTTTAGTCTATTAGGATAAGGCTGATAAGTGTTTATAATAAATTATTAAGTAGATTATTTAATAAGGATGTAAGAAAATATCCGTCGAAACAATTTAATAAATTCTTGTCCGTCGGATGATACAATTGCGAACCCTCACTCCTCGTTCAAATAGAGTGAACAAACATTGACATTTTCTAGTTTGGACTTTTGACTTATTGGAATTAATATTTAAATCTGTAGATTTCCCAAGGACAATCCTGATTCAGGAGAATTAAGCTGTGTATTTCCCAAAGGTAGAAACGTCAATAAAACAGTTCATTCTATATTGAAGAGAATATTTCCATTATCGTGTACAATCGAAGTTATTAAAAACTATAGTTGTTCGATATGTTTAACTAGGTGTAGTGTTTTAACTCTTGGTTAGTCTGCGAACAACTTAACATTGTTATAAATATGGATGTGCAATAATTATTTAACATTTTCATTCCATAATTGATTTCTGATATTATTTTATTCAAGTGAATAAAAAAGTATCATGTTTTTGAACATTTTATCCCAAAAGGGAAAACTCATCCAAAGTTAAAATAACATTCCACAAAATTGACGTAACCTTAAATTTGTCGGTGGTTGTGTTCATAAAAGTAAACTGTCTTTAAAGTAAACGTTAATTTTGTTTCCTCAGAGAGAGTTGAATAAAAGATGGAGGTTTTGGGATAAGTTGAAACTTCAAGTCTGTATTGCAGTTTGTCAAACTTTTCGTGAAGTCTGCATCAAATATGTTTCTCAAATAAAATAAGTTTAAATGTTCCGTCTGTCATAGGAAATTTAAACGGATTAAAAAGTTCAATTTTACTAAGTTTGTATGAAACACATTTTCCTAATTGCCTTATATTACTGGTGGAACTATTTAATGACAAATATACGTCATGTTCAAGTTTATTTTTGTCAGTAACTAATATTAGTTTACCTTACAGCAAAATTTATCCCGGTTCTAAGAAAAAGCGTTGCTGAGATAGGAAAAACCTACGTGGCAAAGGTTGGTTTTTGACATCTAAATTACGTAGGAACTATTATGAGGAATACCGTTCCGGGGTACCTTTTTCCCACCCCGAGGGACAGTTAAGTGTATGCAGTAGAGTGTCAGTAGGAGAGGGAGAGCAGGAGAGTGTGATTATGTGAGCGTGAGTAGTAGAACGTAAGCAGAAAAGTGTTAAGTATGAAAGCGTGAGCAGGGAGGAGTGAGTAGGAGAGCGTTAGTGGTTGAGAGTGTATAGAATAGCGTGAGTCGGAGATCGTAAGTGGTTGAGTGTGAGTAGGATAGCATGAGTAGGAGATCGTAAGTGGTTGAGTGTGAGTAGGATAGCATGAGTAGGAGATCGTAAGTGGTTGAGTGTGAGTAGGAGATCGTAAGTGGATGAAAGTGAGTAGGATAGCATGAGTAGGAGATCGTAAGTGGTTGAGTGTGAGTAGGAGATCGTAAGTGGATGAAAGTGAGTAGGATAGCATGAGTAGGAGATCGTAAGTGGATGAAAGTGAGTAGGATAGCATGAGTAGGAGATCGTAAGTGGATGAAAGTGAGTAGGATAGCATGAGTAGGAGATCGTAAGTGGTTGAGTGTGAGTAGGAGATCGTAAGTGGATGAAAGTGAGTAGGAAAGCGTGAGTAGGAGATCGTAAGTGGTTGAGTGTGAGTAGGATAGCATGAGTAGGAGATCGTAAGTGGTTGAGTGTGAGTAGGATAGCATGAGTAGGAGATCGTAAGTGGTTGAGTGTGAGTAGGAGATCGTAAGTGGATGAAAGTGAGTAGGATAGCGTGATTAGGAGTTCGTAAGTGGTTGAGTGTGAGTAGGAGATCGTAAGTGGATGAAAGTGAGTAGGATAGCGTGAGTAGGAGATCGTAAGTGGTTGAGTGTGAGTAGGAGATCGTAAGTGGATGAAAGTGAGTAGGATAGCAAGAGTAGGAGATCGTAAGTGGATGAAAGTGAGTAGGATAGCATGAGTAGGAGATCGTAAGTGGATGAAAGTGAGTAGGATAGCATGAGTAGGAGATCGTAAGTGGTTGAGTGTGAGTAGGAGATCGTAAGCGTAAGTGTGAAAGAGTGAGTAATGAGAGCGTACGTTTATGAAAGTGATATTCACACATCGGGTCGTAATCGACAGAGTGAGGGGATTTGGCAGGCTCGTGGCCGTTTGTTAGTGGTAAGACTACCATCAATCTTGCAATATTGCTGCAGGTGGGATACTTCCCAAATATGATGTATCCCACACATTTCTCTGCGTTATGAATATACATATTTTCATCTAACTAGACAACGTAAACTATTACATGCCATTGTAAAAGTAGTGGTATGGAATAAAATTAATTTTTTTTTTATCCTTTTACTAAATATAATCACATGATTTCTTAACATCTGTTTATCAATTTTAATATTTTTCATGTTTGTTGAATTTAAAATGGTTAAAAATGCTAATTTATTTTTTTGAAGCTGATTTTAATGGTAGGCAATTTTTCTTATAATTTTAGTGTTTTACCAGAAATAATATTTTGACAGTAGTGCCGTTTTAGACAGACATCATTGCAAAAAACACCTTTTTATATTCAGGATGGCAAAAAATTGATCTTTTTTCTCAAAGTTTATATTTTTACCGAATAATACTTTCTCCAAATACCGTACAGGTCTGTAAAGACAGAAAGTAAAAATCATAAACGTTTTTCTCTACTTTATCTGTCAGCTGACAAGTCATTACGTCATAAACGTCAGATTTTCAAACAGTAACTTGTAAAATACGTTTATATAAAACCGTGACGGCGGAGGCACGTTATAGTACAACAAATGGCCGCTACGCCGCGTGAGGAACTGTACGTGACGTCGATGTTATAGTTACAACGTCACTGACTTTGCTCCAGTACGTGCTCCTTCCCCCCCTTCTGTTCCTGTGAGAGACAACATTAGTTTAGGACAAATGAAAACATTAAACATACCTTTTGGCATAACTATAGTAACTATTACGCTATACAATATTCACATCTATAAAAACAATAGTCGCACACAGCGTATGAATTTCCAAATCATTAAAATAATAATAAAAATATATGCAAGTTTGGTCAAAATCTGTTGATAAACATTGTTTTTTTCTCCATAAGATTAAAATGTAAAGAGTGAGTAGGTTTTCTTAAACACTGAAAGTAGCCATTATACCATCAAAAATTTTATTTTACATTTTACAAATTCATCAACAAAGTATTTTATAAATATAAGTTTGTATCTCCATAAATTAACATGGTAAAATATGCAGGTTTTGAGATAAACACATAAACTGTGATTTTTAGCATAATGTATGGATCGAACCATGAAGCTAAATCATTCAAAAAAAATATTAGATAATAGTGAAAAATTAATTGTTTTTAATTTAATTATAAAATTAACATTAGCCTCAAAAATCGTACTGTTTTAGATTTTTATATCTCGGTAATCGTTGAAGAAAGAGAAAAATAAAGGAACTTAACTGTGTAGTTTTTTAGCTGATTATTTGAAATATAAAATTAGAAATTTTTTAAAATTACATGTGAAAAACGTAAAAAAAATTTTTACAAATAAAACTAGTTAATTGACCGATAAGTGGTTTATACGAACTCGTGAGCATTTGTAGGAATATTTCTACAAATTTGTCGATGCCTTTTTTACGAGAGTTATCGTGTTACAGACACACACACACATAACACAGCAACACACACACACACACACACATATATATATATTATATAAATTTTAAAAAAACTATTGTTTTTGGTCTCTACAAAGAAAAAAAATAACATTTGGCTTAACTTTGCCATGAGATACTATATTCTTCTTATAAATAAAATTAGAGTTTTGTCGGTACATTGCTTAGAATTATACATTTTTTAGTTATTTTTACGTTTTATGCGTTAGAGAAGCCGAAACAAGTCTTATCTCGATTTGTGTAAGTGACGCTCCAAGAGGCCATTTTTTTCTCCAAAAAAATGGGAGAACCGATAACAATAAAAATTATTTCATACATTCTCTACATTCCAGAGAAGGGTTTAAAGCCTTAAAATTGGCCGCCCCTTGAAAAGTAAATAACGAGCATAAATAGCACATTTTTTACGCGATATTGGTCGCATTTTCAATTCAGACTTTACTTGTATTGGTAGCAACCAAGTACTTTTTATGTAAACGTCAGATTTTCAAACAGTAACTTGTAAAATACGTTTATATAAAACCGTGACGGCGGAGGCACGTTATAGTACAACAAATGGCCGCTACGCCGCGTGAGGAACTGTACGTGACGTCGATGTTATAGTTACAACGTCACTGACTTTGCTCCAGTACGTGCTCCTTCCCCCCCTTCTGTTCCTGTGAGAGACAACATTAGTTTAGGACAAATGAAAACATAAAACATACCTTTTGGCATAACTATAGTAACTATTACGCTATACAATATTTACATCTATATAAACAAAATTAGAGTTTTGTCGGTACATTGCTTAGAATTATACATTTTTTAGTTATTTTTACGTTTTATGCGTTAGAGAAGCTGAAACAAGTCTTATCTCGATTTGTGTAAGTGACGCTCCAAGAGGCATTTTACACCGTCTTCTCCGAAAAAATGGGAGAACCGATAACAATAAAAAATATTTCATACATTCTCTACATTCCAGAGAAGGGTTTAAAGCCTTAAAATTGGCCGCCCCTTGAAAAGTAAATAACGAGCATTTAAAAGCACATTTTTACGCGATATTGGTCGCATTTTCAATTCAGACTTTACTTGTATTGGTAGCAACCAAGTACTTTTTATGTAAATACTAAACCCCTAACACTTTTAAGTTGGGGGGGAAGTGAAACTCTTTTAGACATTTCAATGTTTTCATGTTTACATTTAAATAAAATAAAAATTATATACTGAACAATGAACATTTTTTGCCGAGCCCTCCTTAAGGATTGTTTGTAGTTTAAATATTTGATGGAAAGAAAAATAAAGAGCTGTTGAATCAATATTAGTTAGTTTATGTTGCTCATTGTTTTAAAACCATTTCGAAATCGTACTATTTTAAAAAGTTATTTTAACGTATTACTAATAATAATAATGGTAAATAAATCTATTTAATTGTAAAGTAAAGCTAAATAATAAAACTAAAAGCTTCTTTAAGTTAAAGAAGCATATACTGTATACATATTTGTACTTTTTTATTATTTAAGAAGCAGATCCTTACAAATATAAGTTACAATACAGAGTTTTAGAGCCTATAATTAAACAGGCGGATCTTCAACTCGGGACTTCTTAAATCTCATTACACAGCAAGAAACAGAGACCATCAACGGATAAAAATCCTCGCATCTGAATCAAGTAACGAATTATTAAATTTAAGTTGACTGTGGCATATTTTATCTTAATTAACAGCCACATAATTAGGTAGCTGTTTTACGAACAATTACTCATATGGTTTCAAGTTACCTACTATAATTACCTTATGAAATTATCTACCAAAGTAGATACAAGAATTATGAGTATAAATTGATTGTGACATGAGCTTATAGTCTTGTTACTGACTAAGGATGACATCTTACTGAGATAGTAATAGCCCAACAGCCAATGGAATCTAAAATATCTATAAAATCCATTAACGAGAATATCTCATTCACCGAACATTGCCTATAACCCCACAACTCGTGGCCTGTAAGTAGTTGATTATAGTTATCATCAAGCGGCTGGAAGGTGTATCAGTTGACACTGATACACATTTTGGCATATACACAGTGGTTTTGAATATTCTGGATTATACATTTTAGATTAAACATGGGGTTAAGACCACTAGCTGCTAACACTATGCTTATCAGGCCCATTTTCTCTCAAGAAGAGAATGATGAATAATGAATATACATGGAAAACTAGCAGTAAACCCGTCCTTTGTACGGGCATTCAGTTTAAAGACGAAAGATTATCAGACCAAAATGTAAACCTAAAAATACATCAGTACAAAGAAAATAAACAACAACCAGCTTTATTATTTAGCATTATTTTACAATTAAATGGATTAGAACATTTATACCATTATTATTATTAGTTAAACGTTAAAATAACTTTTTAATATAGTATGATTTCGAAATGGGTTTAAAATCAATGACCAATATAAACTAACTAATATTGATTCAACAGCTGTTTGTTTTTCTTTCTATTAAATCTTTAAACTACAAAAACAGCTGAGTATTAACAGTAGGTGATTCATTGAAAACTTAAAGCAAAATGCGACTAATATCGTGTAAAAAGTGGTGTTTTAAATGCTCGTGATTTACTTTTTAAGGGGCGGCGGACAATTTAAAGCATTGGAAAACCTTTTCTGCAATGTAGAAAATGCATGAAATAAGTTTAATTGTTATCAGTTCTTCCGTGGATGGCGTAAAATGCCTCCTAGAGACAGACACAAATTGAGATAAGACTTGATTCGGCTTCTCTAAGGCGCGAAACGTAAAAATAACCAGAAATGAATAACTCTGAGCAATGTACAGACAAAATTCTAATTTTGTTTATATAGATGTCGTAAATCCTAGAATCCTCAAAAGACGTTTTAGGTTCACTTTTTAGGAATAATTTTCAAATGCATTTTGGAGATAAAATGAACGGACTCTGGACCGAAATCGGATTTCATCCGGGCTGTGATGATTTAGAGAAAAGTAAATAGTGGATTCAGCACATCGTCTGAAACTGTTTTGGCGATTTGCTTGCTAATATTTTAGCTCACATTTACAGACAAATGCTTAATTCTTTTGCTTCAGTCATGATGTTTCAATACGTGGAATGACGGGCTTTCGATCCAATACTATTCACATATATACAGTACAGTTAAAATTTTTTTAAACTAATAAAAAACTCCTATATTTTTACCATTACACTGTTGACCATGAATAATTTATATTCTGGAAATCCAAACAATTATTTTATTTATTCATTTATTAATTATGTATTTATCAACCAACCATTCATAAAAATCAATTTAAAAAACTATTCGAAAGTAGTACAAAACATTAAATACCTCCGTCGCAGCAGACCTGCGTACTCAGCGAATTTCCAAATCAATAATTAATAATAATGATGTATGATAAGTTTTATCATTATCTGTCGATAAATATGAGAGTTATTTGCCTATTCTCCAAAAGATTAACATAGAAAAGGGTATGCAGGTTTGCTGCTGTGAGGAACGCTGAAAGTAGGTGTTTCTAGCGTAATCAATTTATATTTTGAAGTTCATAATAGCTTCTTTCCTATGGGAAATTCGCTAAAGTTACGGTTGACGTCAATTATAAACCTTATATTTATATTGTGCTGTGTTTATGTTTTTTTTAAATAGAATAATGATTAAAATGGCACGATGTGTGCACAAGAAGTGATATGAAGTACTTTCAAAAGTTGCTTCCGTGAAGTCACTACAAGTACTGCGTGTTACTGCGATGGTGGAGTTTTGGTGCAAAGAAACAGACTTGAAACTACTTTGATCCCACCCCTCCCAACAGCCCAGCGATTTTGTCTAAATATCCTAGAATAGAGAGTTAGGGTAGTATAGTGTATTTCATTTTCAGGTATTTCATTCATTTGCAGTTCTCTTCTAAATTTACCTGTCCAACACTAGTCTAGTCGACTGGGACGGTGGCGACGTCCTGTAATCCAGCTACTTGGAGGTCACGAATTGTGGATAGTTATGAACGATGGTCGGTGGATGTAGTGTTCTCTTGTGTGGATTAACGTCCGCACTATTGAATACTACGTTAATCCGCAAATACCAGCCTCATAATTAGACCAGTTCGTAATTCAGAGGCCGTGGTTCGGATTCCACGTTAAACTGTAGGTCCCTTAGTTGCCATCGCCTGTTGGGCTATTAATTAACAGTCCTTTCTAAGAAACATGTCAGCCTTAGTCAGTAACAAGACTACAAGATCGCGCCACAATCATCCCGCAATCATTTATCATTCATACTTGGCTTAAAATACCTACCTGGGTAGGTCGCCATTTCAAATGGTAGTCTGGTAATCTGTCTTTTGGTATTCCATTAATTTTCTGTACTTCATTGACGAGTTCCGTCTTCGTTTCATTTTATAGCGTATTCTTTCCATGAACACATTGTCGTACTTATAGGTCTGATAGTGAGAGAATCATAGTATAGGACTAAAAAACCAATAGTTCATTATCATATGAAATAGCTTTATAGCTTTGAACGACTAACAGGGATGTAACAACCTTTTACAATTGTGATTCATCTGTGAATATGAATAATACATGATTTAATGGCTGAAACCCATACAACTACGTAAACACTTCTAAGTGGTTCAATTAATTGCCATTTATATTGGTGAAATCAAAGAGCCTGTTTTAGTAGCAATTTACACTGATTAGCATATTGTATTCACATTATTTCCAGCAAAGTTGAGGAATTGTGGGATGTTACACTGGCAATTATATTGTTTGAACAGTAATTTGACAACGACTCTACTAATTAATTACACGAATTGTTTTGAATGAAACCAATTTAATGTTTAAATTACCTGAGTAAGCCAAGTGATCCAACGAAAAGCATATAAACTATCATCGTTTTGTTTTAACATCAGGGAATCGTTCTAAAAACTCATGTTCAAGGTTTAAAAAACACAAGACTATTTTTGTATTTTTTAAACCTTCTTCAAAAACGCCACTTCGAACACTTTTTAAAAACACATGTACGAAAGACGTTTGAAAGAAAAAAGTTAAATTTTAAAAAATAAACGAGATCACACGCAGCCTGCTGATGTGAGTCATGCGAATTTCATGGAACTTATATTATTCCTATCATAATAATCAAATAGTACTGAGAATATAGGTTCACTACAATAACAGTTATTTTACACGGTAATGTGCTTATATTAAGACTGTTCACTAAGTAATAACAAATACAAAATTTTATCAAGTTATGTCAATAACTAAGCAAGGTATACCCATTTATCTATCCCCCGTAAGAATTTTAATGAATACGTAGGTTTGCTGTTGTAAGAAACATTATTTTGGTCAGTTTCTAACACAAATTTATGTGTTTTTCAATGTTTTTGCTTAAATTTCAACGTATATGTGTTTAAAATGATTGTTTAAGTAATGTTTTTGAAGAAAATTACGATTTTTCAATGTAAAGGAAGTAGCGTGTGTGTGTTTTTAAAACTTAAAACACGTTTATAAAACTAGAAACGTAGTAGTTTCAACCCCCTCTCGTTGGTACCCTAGAATAATTAATGTAATTTCATTCCTTTTACCAATTCGTATGACTGATATAGGGGCTACCATGAAAATTTTTGAATCGATTTGAAAAGTGATTTGGTATCAGGTATTGTTGCATATGAAATGTTTGCGCCCTAGGCTACAGTACAGATTTACAAATCTATACTGTAGTATACAAAGTCTAAACTATCTTAATCCACTAATTTATTCTAACTAATTTCATTGCGTGTGATTAATGTTCCAGTTTTAAGAGACCTTCATGTTTAGTATTTTAGTTAATTACTTTCATAACAGACCAGAGGTCTGTCATAATTTAAGCTTTGGGCTGAAAATTCTTATTAAGAAAATTTTATGCAAGATTAACTATCAAGAGAGTCGTTAAAATGGAAATCCGAAATAAAAACATCACAAATTATTATTCATAGGAATCATACAGTTGAAGCTAATTCCAACAATTTAATTTCAAATCTAAGAAATTGAAAGATTATGACTTTACTAGCAGTTCTTTACTAGCCTATTCTTTGTACAGGTTGTATATCCAATGTTAAGAAGAAAACAGTTATTATCATGACTAATGATATGCATTCATCATATCATCAGAAAATCCTATGCTTAAAAATCCTGCCAAGCACAGTATTTGCTGTACTCTGTTCATGATGATATAAGCTATATTTTTAATAACTTTAAAATCATAGATCAATAGAAACAAACTAATATTGATTTAATTTGACGGATAGTATATTTTAATTGATAACTCTAAGAGATTCACATGTTTGGTAAAACCTAGAATCAAATGTTGGTGATATCAATAAAGCTAGGGTATTAGTAGATATTTATAATATTTTAATATGTTATGGGCCAGTTTAAAGTAAACAAATACCTTCTCCAAAGAAGTATAGAAAAACTGAAATAAGTTTCCTCATAGTGAGTAGCCGTTTTTTCACGGAGAGGCGTTTTAACGCCTTCTTTAGGAATATAAACAGACAGACCAAATATAGTTCTAATCATAATTCCAAGCGATGTAAACACGTAACACTTATTTTATTTTATTATAGTGTAATTATATGTACACCGGTATATATTTTATGGAAATATTTTTATGTTCTATACAATTTACACATATTAATTAAAATGAAAAAAAATGTTTAGATCAAAGGCAACTCAAAAGTGTTGACAGGCAACAAATATATTTTGTGTGTGCTGTAATTCTGCTTCATCGGTTTCCCTACTTTAGTGTCCTAAACAAACAGAAGCTACTCTGTGAGAAAACGTTGACATTTTGTGACATATTCTGTGCAAATATGTTTAGGGTAAACTACGTAAAATTTAGAGTTCTGCTTATAACAATGCGATTTACTATAATACCTTATAAAACTAATTTTTCAAATTCTACATTCAAACTTCTTTTACATTTGAGTTATGTTATAGCTTCATAGAATCATTTATTTGTTTGATCTTTTGTCAATATTAAAAAAAATAAATGTATTGATGTTTCACTCTTATTATTTTGGGCTTCACTCACCTAAAATGATTACTTTTTGGGTTATCTACAGGGTGTCCATGAAAAACGTTTTAGGACTTCAATGAGTGATTAGGTACATTAAAATGAAGATTATACATCTAATTTTAATTTCCACTACATTAAAATGTTATCACGACGTTTAGCGTATTTTGTTAGTGATAAAAACTTTCGAATTAAATATTTTGTTTTAGTAATAAGTATCTTATTTCATAACTATGGTTCTTACAGCCCGTACAAAAGACGGGTTTACTGCTGGCAGTTTAATAAGTTAGGTCATTATACTCCCTATACTTCCGGTACAATAAATTTAGGTGACCTCATCCTAAATAATTGAAGTGACAAATGACTGAAGTGTTTAGCAGTGGAGTGGTCAGTTTGGAGAAATGCTAGCGATAAATTGTCGGACAAGGGGTTGGTGTTAAAAGGGTGAGCTCGGGTAAGGCTTACAATATAGCACATTAGCGATAAGGTGGGCTTTACACGGCCTTATACATTAGGGCTTCACGCAACGTAAATATACTGGGCATTGCATGGGGAAAATAGTAGAAAATAGCGTAAGACGTGACAGTTATTATTGCAATATCCTTAGTAAGTCTCCTATATATTTTGTTTATATAAAATGGATACTGAACCTTGTTAATACATTTTTAATCTACTACTGTAGATACTAAGTAGGTAAAAAACTAAACTAGAAGACATTTTGTACTGTATGGTAAATTATGTTACTTCTTATCATTTATTAATAACTATCAGTAAGCCTGTCCTTTGTAAGGGTTGTAGGATTCAGTTTAAAGAAGAATGATTATCATAACAAAATGTAAATATGAAATCCTAAACAAATCAGTACAAAGAAAATAAATAAATACCCTGTTTTCTTATTTAACATTAATTTACAATTAAATAAGTAATAACATTTTTATACCATAATTAAAATTAGGTATACGCTAAAATAACTTTAATATGGTATGATTTCGAGATGGGGTTAAAATCAAAGACCAATATAAACTAACTAATATGGATTTTAATTTGACAGCTTTTTGTTCTTCATTCAATTAAATCATCAAACTACAAATACAGCTTATTAGTACCAGTAGATGTTTCATTGAAAACTTAAAGCAAAATGCAACTAATAAAGGTGTAATAAGTGGGTTTTAAATGCTTAATATTTACTTTTTAAGGGGTGGCGGACAATTTCAAGCATTAAAAACTTTCTCTGGAATGTAGAGGATGCATGAAATAAGTTTCATTGTTATCAGTTCTTCCATTTTTTCGAAGAAGACGGCGTACAATGCCTCCTGGATCGACTCAGACAAACGGACAATCATGAATTGAGATAAGACTTGATGCAGACTGTATAGTTATATAAATTGAAATGTAGTCAACCCGATTTGTGACATTTTACGTTGTGACATATACGACATCTAAATGTTGCTTCCAACTCGTCAGATCCATCCAAGTAAATGCTCTAAATTTGACAAATGCTGCAACATGACTATGATGCATGACCAGTTCACCGATGGGAAACAGATGGTTTGAAAGGTTGAAAATTATAAATGGTACAAATATATGTTTCTAATATTCTGGTGTTCTCATACTCGCGTAAATAATATATGAGTGTAAATTACAATTATACTTTTATTTTTTAACAAACACACATTTTAATGACCTTGGCTTCACCAAGTTAATCATGACTCGTTTGAGGAGTCCATTGTGTAATGTTCTTGCAATTATATATAATTTAATTTTACTCTACATTTTTTAATTTACCAAACGTAAGATATTTACTATGGCTGGCCACCAAGGCAGAACTTTATTACAGTGTATATTTTTACTACGTTAAGAGCATCACGATATTTAAACTAGAAAACAACAACCAACAATAACTATACTTAGCATAACAATTATTTAACAGAAAGAAACTACTAATACAAATAAAAATAAAAATGAACAAAATAAAAAACAAGTAAATTAACAAGAATTACAGGAATATCAAACTTATAGCTATACAATCTATATAAATAAAATTAGAATTTTTTCTGTACAGTGCTTGGAGTTTTAATATTTTGGTTATTTTTACGTTTCATGACCCAGAAAATCTGAAATGGATATCAACTCAATTTTTGTCTATCTTTTTTGTAACACTAAACAAGACATTTTTGTTCGTCTTCTCCATAAAAACTAGAGCACCCATATGTATAAAACTTGTTTTCCTAACTCTCCACCTTTTGGAGAAGGTTTTTACTACTCAAACTGACCCAATAGTAACCATTTATTTTCAGTTTACAGAAATCGTGATATTTATAAGCGATAGAAATGAAAACAAACAGATGTCAAATTAAAACCAATATTAGTTTGCTTACAAGATAATTAAACTTAATTCCATTTTGAAATCATGCTATAAAAATGTTATTTTAATGCATAACCCATTTGAACAACTAATCATATAAATATTCTCTATCTAATTCTAAATTAATTACCAAGCTTCGAATTTATTTTTTTATTTGAATTGATTTGTTTAACATTTCAGATTTATATTTTGTAGTGAAAATCTTTCTTATCTAAACATCTCTAAAAAATCCTAAACCCTTACAAAGAACTAGCAGTAAGGCTAGTAAACAATAAAATCCTATGATACACAGGTAAAGCCCAGGAATATTATGCTTTGATCCTGAAGGAGACTAGAGGGGAACACAACCCAACCACTAACCAGAGAACCTTAACCCAGTACAAACCGAGAACAGCATTAACGTTTAACTATCAAAGAAGATAAATGATTATTTCTTGCAAATAAATGAGTTTTTTTAATAATTTATCTCGAATTTATTTTAATCCACAACTAAATCAGAAAACCATTTTGGCAATATATATACTAAGTATTGCAAACATATTAAACCTCAACTAAAACTACAATAACTAGAAGTAGGCCTACTATAAACACACCATTCATTCTCTTTAAAAACCTTTAACGTGATGACATAAATCACAAATTCATTGTAATTAAATTGTAATTTAATTTACTAATTAATTAATTTTTAATTGTGCAAATACCCAACCTACGAATAACCAATATAATTTATACAAGAGAAAAAATCTTTGCCGAAATAAATTCAAGTTGATAAATATCAACAAACTGGAATAATAAGTAATAAAATATTGTGTACTATCTCTTTGCTATCTCTTTAAATTCCTTACTTCAGAATTATAAAGAAATAAGCTCCTTTTCCTTTGTAAACGGAGGATATTGAAACGATAAAGTCAGTGGGGATAACATTTAAATAAAAGTAAACGAACGCTGACATTGTTACAGGATATGTTCAACCGGGTCTCCCGGGCCCTCCCCGAGAAATCTGGGAAAATCACTCCCTTCAACTTTTACCATTCAACGGCTTACAGTAGTATCAAAAACATTCTAAATTCACTCTAAACCCGTGCAATTTATTAAATTACGAATAAATTTTAAATATTACATTTTATTAACCAACAACTTTCCTTTATTACTATTTTTCACACATAAACTTTTTTCTAACATTCCTCTCTTTATTCAACAGTTTTGTACAATAATTTATGAGTACTGTATTTAAGGATGTCAAATTTTCTGTTTTAAGTATTTCTTTAACAGCCAAGTGTAGTTTTGATATGGATATGTCTTAGCTCTGAGGTGGGGGGGTGTTGGTGACATTTTAGTAGGAAAATTTGTAACAGATTTCCATAGAAATCACCAGAGCTTATTGCACTGCATTTTTAATATAAAAGAATAAGAACAGCTGTTTAGATGAAGTGAAACCATTACAGTTAGACATATCCACGACATAACTTATTACCCAAAGTGAAGTAAATATAATTATTTGTTATGGATATTTCCAAACACAGGCTTTAATAATATTATTATTTCATTCAATACGTTTTAAATTTTTGTATCCAAACTATTATCATTGGCTGTTGGACTATTAATAATAGTCCTGTCTAAGGAAGCCTTGGTCAGTAACAAGATAGTAAGATCGCGCGAAAATCATCTCACAATCATTTTTCATTCATACTTGGTTCAATACCTATTTGGGTTGACCACCATTTTAACTAACCTAATTTAATCATTGCAAGAAAACAGAGAGACTTACCTTGCATCTTAACTCTGCAATAAAATACGAACTATGAGGATTTTTCTGTAATCTATTTAAATAACTTTTTGTCTATAATTAGCTTTAGTTGTTTTTTTACGTTTAACATAATAATTATAATAATTACCTAATTTAATTATTCCATAATCTTTGAATAAGGTGTTTGTTTACTTTAAACCTACCCAGAAAATATTTGAATAAAAGCAAAGTATTTACTTCCCTGTGGAACTTAGGTTAGATCATGGATATGTCTCAAAGGAATGTTTTCAATTCATCTCAACAGCTGTTCTTATTCTTTTAGATTAAAAATTTAGTACAAACACCTCTGGTAGTTTATATGGAAACCTGTTAAATATTTTCCATCTCAATAATCACCACTCCCCCCCCAGAGCTAAGACATATCCATGTCAATAATCGTATGTCAAAAACTCAATTTGATCGAAATAAAGAATGATTTTTAATAAGTTTTAATGAAAATACATTGATCATTTTTATTTACATCTAATTTACAATAATTATGCTATATAACAATGTTATCTTAACGGAAAGCTAAATTATTGAGCCAAGAATTATTTTAGTGTTTGTTTTATTTTTTACCTATTTTGATTTAAGGTAATTATTTATTCCTAATAATACTTATCTTGCTTATGAACAGCGGTTCTTTCAATCTGTCTTTCAATTATTTCAGTAAATGACTGTCTTACTGCAAGTTATTTAATACATATGTATTATTCGTTTTAAAAAGAATAATTTTACTGTACTGAGACAGGATCTAATTCAGGTAATTTATATGTTAAGGTTATGCAACGTATAAGCCATGTTAATTAGTACTTCCGGACTAATTAACATTTCAGAGTTTAACACATATAATTGTCTTCCATTTTGATTACCACCACTCACACTTATGAGCCTAATCCAGGCATTGCAATCGTTGAATGTTTTTATATTTTGTAAAAGGAAAATAAAAAATGTTTGTATTTACTTCGCTGTGGGAAATAGGTTAGATCATGGATATGTCTAAAGTGAATGCTTTCAGTTCATCTAAACAGGTGTTCCTATAACCAAACTATGACGTCACTAACCAAATGACGTCACTGTTTCGCTTATTGCCACCACTCCACCAGAGCTAGGACATATCTAAGTCAAAAACTTCAAAAATTCAAATTAAAATTCAATACAATAGTTCTGGTGGTTTATACGGAAACCTGTTACATATTTTCCATCTTAAAAATCACCAACACCCCCCAGAGCTAACACATATCCATGTCAATAAAAGCGTATGCTATTTTTATAAAGTGATTGAAGCTTAATGGATCTTATTGCATTGAAAGAATAATACTATTATTTTAAAATGCTCTCTAAAGCTTCGCCGGTAATGGCTCCTATAGATTGAAATCGTTTGCAGGAACGTGAGAAAAATATACAATTCTCTATTCCAAAAGCAAATGGTCTTAGACTAATTCTTAATTTATGGACGTTCTAAAAAGGCAAAATAATTTATAGAATGATTCTACAGATGGAGTCTCTCGTTCGTTAACAAACCCACAGCTACAAATCAGAGAACCTAATACCCGGAGTCATGTCCTACTTACTAGAATGCCATTCATACCACAAACCACATCACATGAGCTTGGGTGGTTGTGGCCATTCATTTGTGCTAATCTCGCGAAGCTTGTTTCACTTAACTGCATGGAATAAGCTGGACTAAGTTATGGAACTGACTCGGCCGCATACAGAGAATATAAATGAAAAACTCTAATTTATCGTTTGAATAGACGACTGTTACTGAGGTATTTTCACAATGTTCAATACCAATATGGGTAGAGTACTGGCTTTATACTTTAAACTTTTAACTAATGGAAACCTACTCAGGTAGGTATTTTAAGCATGAATGAGAAATGAGTATAGGGTGATTGTGGTACGATCTTGTAGTTTTGTTACTGGATTAAGGCTGACATGTTCCTTAGACTGAACTGTTAATTAATAGCCCAACTGTCAATGGCATATCTAAGGGACCTACAGTTTAACATGGAGTCCGAACCACTGCCTCTGTTTATAGATTTAAACAATAAGTTCTTATAAGATTTGTATAAATCCCACACATATAAATGAATCCAACTACTCGAAGGTCACGAATTGTGGATAGTTGTGAGAGATGGTCGGTAGATGTGGTGTTCTCTTGTGTGGATTAACGTCCACACTATTGAATACCACGTTAATCCGCTAAAGACAATCCTCATAATTAGACCAATTCGTAATTCAGAGGCCGTGGTTCGCATTCCACGTTCAACTGTAGGTCCATTAGTTGCCATCGGCTGTTGGGCTATTAATGAACAGTACTGTCTAAGGAACATGTCAGTAACAAGACTACAAGATCGTGCCACAATCATCTTACTTTCAATCCTCATTCATACTTGGCTTAAAATACCTATATTGTAGTATGGTTGCCATTTCAATGATCTAATCTAATCTAATCTAACACAAACTATGTATTTTGACTATTTTTAAATCCACCAGTAGGTTAATAAATTTAAGGGGCAGCCATTTTTAAAATTACAAACGAAAAGCTTTCTTTCTGTTTCCAAAATGTTATATTATAAACCTTCATACCAAGTTTTACCAAGTAAATACCTTTAAGTAATCACAAATATGTGTTTGAACATTTTAAATTTATTGTTGCTTATAAATAACGGTAATCTCTAGTCAGTTACGTAATTTTAGACGACCCGTGTATTTAAAGGTTTAAACATTAGTGACAATTGCTCAAACCATGAAGACAGTAAAGGATACACTATTTTAAATGAATCCTATTACAAACAACCACTCGTGCATGTGACTGCGACAGTCCCGCCCCTGGTGGCGGTCTATCACACTTCTGGGACCGAGACTTGAAATGGCGAACATCAAGCAATCAACCAACCCTTCCTGGGTCTACATGTTTGCTTATAAAATTAAATAACATTTTTTGCAGGATAGAAACAAAAGATCTCTTGATATAATTATTTCCCAAGAATAAGACATTCCATTGATAATTCACTAAACCTGGGGGTTCATTTTAGTCAAGAAACTTTAATATTTATTTTACTATCAGTTAGCCAGGCCTTTGTGTAGATTGTATGACTTAGTGTTAAATAGAAAGGTCCTTATTTTCATTACCAAATATTTAACCAAAATCAAAATTAGTAAAAAAAGTATGAATAACATTTTACAACTGGGTTCAAAATCAATTATCAATGCAAACAAACTAATATTTATGTTAATTCAACAGGTGGTTATTTATTTATGTTAAATAGCTTAAATAGATCACATGTATAGTAAAACTTAGAAAAAAGTGTCCAATAACGTTCAAAACTTGGTTTTGCGAAAGCTTACTGTATTTCATTAGAGCGTTCTTCATTTTGAAGTAAACAAAAACTTTCGCCTTAAGGTAAACAATACTAAAGATAGGTTTAATCATTGTGGATGGTCCTGTTCTTATGGAGAACTGTACAAAAAGACAAACAGACAGAAAATGAGATAAGACGCATTTCGTCTTTTCTGGGGAATTAATGAAACGTATAAATAAGAAAAAAACAATCACCATTTCAAGAATTCTACAGACAAAAATGTTATTTTCATAGATTTCAAGTATATATCATGTTCATTAGCCAATATCTTTTTGTACTGTGATGCTCGTTATTTTTTCCAACCCACGGGTTTTGATAATGTGAACGTCGACGTCCAAAACAGCTGTTGTAGATTCATGTGTTGAAAAGCAAAAGTTATAAATTTTCTTCCTTGGACTAAACCTATAATTACAATGATTTTTAAGCCCTAGGCCGCAAAAGATCTTTGTCGATGATACTTTTGAATCAAGAAGATCAGCATTCGATTTTAAATAATCGATAAATAAGCTGCAACAATCACTTTCGGTATTTTGTGTACTTCGGACGTTTGGTTATTGATTGTGATATCGTAATCGACTATTATTAAAACTATTGAATGGTTGAGATAGAACTATCTATAATAATAACTAACACTGAGATGACGTTATAGATAAATCTATAACAAGTACAAGCACACTTTATATGTCTCAGCTGTTTTAAGGAAATCAATACTCATGCTTTAACCCTTAGTCTTTAAGGTAGTTTTTCACAGCTTTCATTGCCTCATTGGGTTTTGAAAATTCACATTCTGAATGGCGTATCTATAAAAATCAATTAAATCAAGGAGATTCTCGTGAGCTTCTACAAATCCATTTTAAGAAAGAGACCAGGCTTTAGAGTGGAATCGAATGTTGAAGGGATTTTACGATTATCGCACAATCCTAGTGAGGAAATCGACTGCAAGAATGTATGACTCAGCCAGAAAACTGTCCAATACTCCGATAAGGCACAAAAAACCCATGGAACCCACGTGTTTTCACATTTTTCTTAAGATACGGTTATCATTAATTTAATTACCCATTTTTACTCTCCTCCCTTGTACATTGTATTTCGATAAAGTATTGTTTTCGTAAAAATCTTTCATTTTTGTGTTGAAAGTGGATATATCCGTTTTTGAGACTCCCTAAATAAAAAAACAATGGTTTTCGAACTGATATCTCCATCAGCTATGTTTTGCCTTTATGTCTTTATCTTTTACTTTACTTTGTGTACATACATACAAACATAGATACTTTGTATTTTACATTTCAGAGTAGTAGTCAGTCCGACAAAGGACAATTTTGGACATTTTAATGTTTGTTTTCATTTTGTGAATTTTTGTACTGTGATAAAAATGGGAGAAAATAAAAATATTATTTTTCTTATTATTATAATGAACTAAATCAGCAATTAAGAGAAAATATACATTCTTACAACACGAGAAATAGGAAACATATTGATGTACCTTTTCAACGACTAACTACATCTTAATAGGTACGTTGTAATAGGTTCCAAATGTAAAGAGACTCCAAAAGATTAAGCCAAAATTGTATGAGTGGTTGGTCAATCAATGGTTGGTTGGACTGGGACGGTGGCGACGTCCTGTAATCCAGCTACTTGGAGGTCACGAATTGTGGATAGTTGTGAGCGATGGTCGGTGGGTGTAGTGTTCTCTTGGGTGGATTAACGTCCGCGCTATTGAATACTACGTTAATCCGCAAATACCATCCTCATAATTAGACCAATTCGTAATTCAGAGGCCGTGGTTCGGATTCCACGTTAAACTGTAGGTCCCTTAGTTGCCATCGGCTGTTGGGCTATTAATTAACAGTCCTGTCTAAGGAACATGTCAGCCTTAGTCAGTAACAAGACTATAAGATCGCGCCATAATCATCCCACAATCATTTCTCACTCATACTTGGCTTAAAATACCTACCTGGGTAGGTCGCCATTTCAAATGGTAATCGAATCTAATCTAATCTCTTTTACCCCCTCAATGGATTATTTGAATTTAGTCAAAAACGAATAATATTGTAAACATTGTATTGTATAATACCTAATAACAGTTTAGGAAACATTGTAGTAGTTGTAGTTAAAACTCTTGTAAATATTTTGTACATACTTTGTATTCTGTCTTTGTCTATTGTTTTTTGTAAGTTGAACGACAGTAAAATTTTATTTATTTATTTTATTTAATAAAACAGTTTCTCCACTTCCTGTGTATATTGGTCAGTTAAGTATTGTTAAATAATCGAAAAAAATTAAATGAATCCATTTAAAAATAATGTTGAACCTTCCTTTCAAAATGATCTTATACAAAAAATACGACCGATATTTCAAACAATATCCGCATATGTTCAAGCAATTCTGGTTATCGTAACCACTTCGTGTTTTGTATTCACAGTCTCCCCTCTCTCTCTTTATATCGACATTCGTCAGACTCATCTATACCCAATATCAAACGTGATGGCATCCATCGCCATTTTATCACTTGAATCGCCCCCTTCTTATCTCCACGTTTTTCTCGTACATCATCAAATGTGAATGTGCTCTCGAGTCCGGGTCATTTTCATGGGAGAAAATTACGCATGATTCAACAATGAACGGTATTAGTAAACTGACACGTACTTTTACCCTATAAAAATAAACCAAAACATGACTTACACTTTTAATAATTAAGCTATTCCTATTTGTTTATCGTCAAAAGAAATAATTTTTTATATAGTCATTAAATTTATTTTCACACTCTCTCAATACATGTTTGAAACTATTGGGGGAGAAGTTCATCACACGTTCCCTCCAGAAGTAATGTCAAATATATTTCGTATTTTTTTTGGACGATGTTACCGGAAGCTGCGTCCATGTTTCTTGAGAAAAGTTGAGAAATAAGGAAGAGATTGATTTTTATAACCTGATTGGAATAACACAGAGCGTTCCTAGACGGTTAATCGTAGACTAATGATTCAAAATACCAATTTTTTATTTTTTTTTATACTTTTATACTTTTAATTGAAATGGTGACCTGCCCAGGTAGGTATTTTAAGCCAAGTATGAATGAGGAATGAATGTAGGATGATTGTGGCGCGATCTTGTAGTCTTGTTACTGACTAAGGCTGACATGTTCCTTAGACAGGACTGTTAATTAATAGCCCAACAGCCGATGACAACTAATGGACCTACAGTTTAACGTGGAATCCGAACCACGGCCTCTGAATTACGAATTGGTCTAGTATGAGGATGGTCTTTGTGGATTAACGCAGTATTCAATAGTGCGGACGTTAATCCACACAAGAGAACACTACACTCATCGACCATCTCTCACAACTATTCACAAATCGTGACCTCCAAGTAGCTGGATTAAAGGACATCGCCACCATCCCAGTCCAAATTTTATTTATTTTACAAATTTTGCATTTTGTTTTAAAGCGAATACTTCGAATTTTTTCACATTTTTCAAGGGGTGTCGTTTTTTATTTTCATTGGAAAACTGTCTTTAAATTGAAAAGAAAAATGACCTAGAGATACAATTTATATAATGGCCTTTGAATAAGAGGAGAAAGTAAACCACCTATTGAACTCTCCTCCCACCATAAAGTTAAAGATATTATTTAAATTTAGAATAAAACTATTAACGGGTAATCATTGATTGATTTAGTATTAAAAAAATTATTTTTTATTATGCATTTCAAAATCAAAATCCTCAAAACCATTATAAGACCTATTCTTCTATATGGAGCTGAAACCTGGACTATGGATAAAATACAGAAAATAAATTAATCACGTTTGAAAACAAAGTCCTGCGCAAAATCATTGGGCCCACAAAGGAAGGGGACACTTGGAGGATTAAACATAATCGTGAACTAAGGGAACTTTACAAGGAACCTGACATAGTAGCTGAGGTTAACAGTAGGAGACTTCAATGGACGGGTCATATCATTAGAAGAGAAGAAAGAAACACAATAAAACAAGTGTGGAAATGCAATCAGACGGGGAGGAGACCACGAGGCAGGCCAAAGAAACGCTGGAAGGATGAAGTAAAAAAAGACATGGCCAGGATGGAAGTGGATAAGACACCGCAAGAGACAGAACAAGATGGAGGCAGTGCGTTGGTGAGGCCAGGTGCTACTTGGGGTACAAATGGCCATGGGAGTAAGAGTAAGAGTAAGTATTTCAATGACAAATAAGCTGAATTTTTTGTTTTGTACGTTGATGGTATTGTAATATGGAAATGTGTGACATTCCAGGATTTGACAGTTTGCTCCGAAGTCAAAGACGCTGTCCTTCAGTTAATTGGTTGCCTAGCCAATATACGTCCCAATCAGTGATTATACGATAAATATGTGCAACAAAGAACTGTGAATAATTGAACTGGTAAATTGTATTGAAATCAAATGATTATACCATTATTTATATAACGACTCACTCCTCCTCATTGAATGAGTCGAATTGATTTGATTGAAATCCGAATATAATAGCGATGAAGCAGAAAGAATTCGTTTAATCAACACGTCCCAGTAGATTAATATAACTCCAAATCTAGTCACTTTGGTCGATTTTGACATATTTTTTTATTTTCACAAGGAAAACCCTTTTAATATCTTGTCCGAGGTACATTGACTAGATCAAAAGTACATTTGCTTTAAAAGACTTTCCCCTTTTTCAGTAGTCTATTTGGAAAGTATTTTGATTTATGACTATTTAGATAACCTAAAATCCCTTAAAAACATAAAAATCGAATTTTTTCAGCATCAGCTATATTTATACGATTAAATTTATACTTTGTATTCTGTCTTTGTCTATTGTTTTTGTAAGTTGAACGACAGTAAAATTTTATTTATTTATTTTATTTAATAAAATAGTTTCTCCACTTATTGGTGTGTGTATTGGTTAGTTCAGTATTTTTAAATAATCGAAAAAAAATTAAATGAATCCATTTAAAAATAATGTTGAACCTTCCTTTCAAAATGATCTTATACAAAAAATACGACCGATATTTCAAACAATATCCGCATATGTTCAAACCATTCCGGTTATAGTAACCACTTCGTGTTTTGTATTCACAGTCTCCCCTCTCTCTCTTTATATCGACATTCGTCAGACTCATCTATACCCAATATCAAACGTGATGGCATCCATCGCCATTTTATCACTTGAATCGCCCCCTTCTTATCTCCACGTTTTTCTCGTACATCATCAAATGTGAATGTGCTCTCGAGTCCGGGTCATTTTCATGGGAGAAAATTACGCATGATTCAACAATGAACGGTATTAGTAAACTGACACGTACTTTTACCCTATAAAAATAAACCAAAACATGACTTACACTTTTAATAATTAAACTATTCCTATTTTCTCATCATCAAAACAAATGATTTTTTAAATAGTCATTAAGTTTCTTTTCACACTCTCTCAATACATGTTTAAAACTATTGGGGGAGAAGTTCATCACACGTTCCCTCCAGAAGTAATGTCAAATATATTTCGTATTTTTTTTGACGATGTTACCGGAAGCTGCGTCCATGTTTCTTGAGAAAAGTTGAGAAATAGGGAAGAGATTGATTTTTATAACCTGATTGGAATAACACAGAGCGTTCCTAGACGGTTAATCGTAGACTAATGATTCAAAATACCGAATTTTTATTTTTTTTTATACTTTTATACTTTTAATTGAAATGGTGACCTGCCCAGGTAGGTATTTTAAGCCAAGTATGAATGAGGAATGAATGTAGGATGATTGTGGCGCGATCTTGTAGTCTTGTTACTGACTAAGGCTGACATGTTCCTTAGACAGGACTGTTAATTAATAGCCCAACAGCCGATGGCAACTAAGGGACCTACAGTTTAACGTGGAATCCAAACCACGGCCTCTGAATTACGAATTGGTCTAGTATGAGGATGGTCTTTGTGGATTAACGCAGTATTCAATAGTGCGGACGTTAATCCACACAAGAGAACACTACACTCATCGACCATCTCTCACAACTATTCACAAATCGTGACCTCCAAGTAGCTGGATTAAAGGACATCGCCACCATCCCAGTCCAAATTTTATTTATTTTACAAATTTTGCATTTTGTTTTAAAGCGAATACTTCGAATTTTTTCACATTTTTCAAGGGGTGTCGTTTTTTATTTTCATTGGAAAACTGTCTTTAAATTGAAAAGAAAAATGACCTAGAGATACAATTTATATAATGGCCTTTGAATAAGAGGAGAAAGTAAACCACCTATTGAACTCTCCTCCCACCATAAAGTTAAAGATATTATTTAAATTTAGAATAAAACTATTAACGGGTAATCATTGATTGATTTAATATTATAAAATTATTTTATTTTATTATATATTTCAAAATCAAAATCTACAAAACCATTATAAGACCTATTCTTCTATATGGAGCTGAAACCTGGACTATGGATAAAATACAGAAAATAAATTAATCACGTTTGAAAGCAAAGTCCTGCGCAAAATCATTGGGCCCACAAAGGAAGGGGACACTTGGAGGATTAAACATAATCGTGAACTAAGGGAACTTTACAAGGAACCTGACATAGTAGCTGAGGTTAACAGTAGGAGACTTCAATGGACGGGTCATATCATTAGAAGAGAAGAAAGAAACACAATAAAAAAAGTGTGGAAATGCAATCAGACGGGGAGGAGACCACGAGGCAGGCCAAAGAAACGCTGGAAGGATGAAGTAAAAAAAGACATGTCCAGGATGGAAGTGGATAAGACCCCGCAAGAGACAGAGCAAGATGGAGGCAGTGCGTTGGTGAGGCCAAGTACCACTTGGGGTACAAATGTCCATGGGAGTAAGAGTAAGTATTATGTATTTCAATGACAAATAAGCTAAATTTTTTGTTTTGTACGATGATGGTATTGTAATATGGAAATGTGTGACATTCCAGGATTTGACAGTTTGCTCCGAAGTCAAAGACGCTGTCCTTCAGTTAATTGGTTGCCTAGCCAATATACGTCCCAATCAGTGATTATACGATAAATATGTGCAAAAAAGAACTGTGAATAATTGAACTGGTAAATTGTATTGAAATCAAATGATTATACCATTATTTATATAACGACTCACTCCTCCTCATTGAATGAGTCGAATTGATTTGATTGAAATCCGAATATAATAGCGATGAAGCAGAAAGAATTCGTTTAATCAACACGTCCCAGTAGATTAATATAACTCCAAATCTAGTCACTTTGGTCGATTTTGACATATTTTTTTATTTTCACAAGGAAAACCCTTTTAATATCTTGTCCGAGGTACATTGACTAGATCAAAAGTACATTTGCTTTAAAAGACTTTCCCCTTTTTCAGTAGTATATTTGGAAAATATTTTGATTTATGACTTTAGCAAACCTAAAAACTCTTAAAAACGTAAAAATCGATTTTTTCAGCATCAGCTATATTTATACGATTAAATTTTCATGGTTAACAGAGATCATAAATGTTATAACACTGCTCGTATGTCTCTAAAAAAATGTACAATAGTTATGGGCTTGTAAATATGAAACGATATTAAATTTCCGAGGAAAATGATAGAATTTTAAAGTTTTTTTGATGAGTTGACTGTCCTTGGTAAACGTAGTACATTGTTTGAAGAGCGCCTAATGTTAATCTTACTGAGAATCAATAAAAAGTAAAGAAATGAACAAAATCGATGTCTATTTCGTTCCTCAACAGTATAAAACGCTTATGGTTGCGATAATACTCACACAAAAAAATATTTATTATTTTAGAGAGTAGGGGATGTGTTTCCTCCCAAAATCTTTAGACTTTCAGTAAGTGTAGGAAAGAAATTTGATTAGTATTTTTGAGACAACATATCTGTTACGTTCATATACATTAAGGAATATTGGTTTACTTTTAGAGGGAGGAAGTATGTATCAGTTCACTGTTTTAGTTTTTATTAATAAGAAACGTTTCATAAATATGTAGTTTTGTTTATTGTGTATCGTGTAATTTACTATTTAGAATCTCTAAAATGTAATACTATAAAAAACGTAGGTATAATATATTTTCGTGGTATTACACGTAAAATTACCCGAAACATCATTAATTCAAGCAAGGTATACAACTATAATTTTACTTATGAAAAAGCCTCGTTTCCATAAAATTAAGTAATTGAATAGTAATATTAAATTGTTACCTTTATTATGAATTGTTATTAATTAAAAGTTCATAAAGTTTCAGACTTGAGGTTTCATTAACCCTCCAAGTGCTATGACTATTTAAATTTTGTTATTTTTATGCAACTCTTCATAAAATACCAAGAATACACAAAAAAACACAAAACATGCCCCCCTCCTTATAACCACTAACCATAACTCATGGTCGGGATTCGAACCCTCGTCCCTCCGAATGGCTTCAACTGTTGTACTCGTCAGCACAGCAGTCTAACCACTACACTACAAAGGACCACCGACTGAGAAAACACTTATTTGGCTATAAAAGCATACTCTAGCGGCAAAATAACGAACTCAAGCGTCAGAATAGGGAACTACAGAGTAGTTGCATGTATTAGCTCGCAGATGGCAGCACCGTGACAGTAATTTTTGACTTCGATAGCGCTATACAATTGCACCTCGCTGACATCTCACAGTGAGATGTTAGCACCTAAAGGGTTAAACATTCCATATTATATGCATAGCTACTATAAGCTCACTCCCAATTAATTGTTGTTTATATTCTGAATTCAATTATTCTGTGTGGTCGTGTGCTATTTACTTATGCACTACTTTAATTTTAAAAGTTAATAAAAATGTTCCGGAATTATTGTTATAATGAAATAATTACAATTTAATGGATTTACACGTTTTTTTCCACTTATTTATCTTTTATACTTTTTCACTAACAACAGTTTGGATTATTTTTATACTCGTAAAAATTCTAAGAGTTATATAAGTCGTATAAGTATTATGACTAATGTTTTATAAATAAACATCATGTCTTATTATTGTTAGAGGTAAAAAAATGCTAACCTAGCAGCAGAGCTAGCTGATTTAAGACTTCCTCATCATATTACAAAATACTTTTAATCATATTCTAAGTAAAAAAAGAAGTTGTATAAATTTACTTATCATATGTAACCCTGTCTACAAAGTTTACCACAATATTGCCATTAACAAGCAAAATATCAAATTTCAAACTTTTCCCCAGTGATTATTATTGGAGTTCCCGAGGACCACGCTCTTTATACTAATTTGCACTTATCAGTAACAGATTAATAAAGAGCTAGAATTCAAAATTTTAAATTGTTTATGTCTAATTCTAATAAAGTTGCTAAAAGTTTATTTTGTAATAAATCATATATAAACACCCTATTGAATGACCAATATGTCTGATTTTCAAACTCATCCAAAAAATTAGAACTACAAATCTCTGCAAATTTGGCCTTGATTGACCAGTTTAACGATTATTCGAGAGTTATAGTGTAGTTACAGACATATATAAACACACACACACTATTGTTTTTGGTTTTTAGGAATTTCAAACGAAAAATCAACATCGCCCTCCGGCTAACATCTGACCCATGGGAATAGCTTCTTTCCTTTGGGAAATTTACCATAAATGCTACTCGTGGGATCTGGGATGACTGTATTCAAACAAGCTGAAGACTGTTTAAATGTACCCCAAGTACCATTTAACGATAATGTTAATTTAGAAAAAATAAAACATACAGACCTAAAATTTGTCTTATTTAAAACAATAATTTATTGTAATGTTCTGTTGAGATAATTTAATTTTTTGTTAAACATTTTTATTTTTGGATTGATTAAAAAAAGGTTTTAAAACATAAAAGTATTTAGTTTTTATTTTTTATAGTGAAGGCATTGTACTGAAACACTCAGATGATCTATAAGAACACACTTTTATACATACCATAGAAAATATCATAGTTGTATTGCTAACGATTTCTGAGATGTGTGTAAACATACTTTATACAAAAAAATATGGAAAAGCGTAAAACTAAAATAACTCTAGGAGTCATTTATACGTCAATCTATTAGGAGTTGAAAGAAATCTTTTAATAGCAGAATAAGTCAAATTTGGTATCAAATTGCAGATCTACTAAAATACAAATACTGTAACTGGAAGTGGAATTAAAACAAAATGGCGACGGTTTTAAATCTCCCTAAAACCAACTGAAATAAGGTTACAGGTGTTACATAATTATTTTTATATGAATATGTCTTAGCTCGGAGGTATTGGTAATTTTTCGAGAGCGAAATTTGAAACTGTGACGTCATTTGGTAAGTGACATCATTTTTTGGTTAAGAACAGCTATTTAGATGAACTGAATACATTTCCAATAGATATATCCATGATGTAACATATTTCCCACAAGGAGGTAAATACAAACATATTTTTCAGTGACTTAGCAACATTTTAGTATTACGTGTAACATAACACGGGAAAGAGGAAATTCTGGAGGAAGAAAAGCAAAAGCTTAAAAACACACAAAGAGGTTTAGTCGATTTGGAGAGCCCTCAACGTATTTAATCGATTACTATGAAAACTACAAGATGATAATGTCATGATGGAAGGATTAAATCAAATGTTTTTAAAACTACACAAGAGATCTAGTGATTTAGAGCTTGAAGGTCGTATTTAAAATTTAAAACAAACACATATAAAAATTTTAAAAAAAGATAGTGAGCGGGACATATTTGTCCTAGGATTGATATGACTATCCGTGGATGGTGTGTGTGGCGGGATGGAAATGTTTTGTGTGGCGGGGGACGATAGAAACTCTATCGTCGATGGCCATTTGGCCGCCATTTGTAATTGGGCTATTAATTACGGTAAAAACTAACCAACAACTCGTTAATAAGAACAAGTAATAACAAGAACAAGGTTTGGACTGTTCTCCCTTGGGACCTGAAGATGTCCGGTGTGACTGGACGAAATTGATCGCCAATTTAACTCATTTTATAAGTAATGATTACAATATAAGAGTAAATATTAAATAGTGTTGGAAGACGTGAATTTTACTTCATCATATAGTAAAATCAAAACGTATATTGCTAATCAAGAAGTTATTCGCTTTCTTTTTTATATTTATATTTCTTCAAGATTTGTTTTAGCAGGTCATTTGACATGCCTTCCTTCCTCCCACCCCCAAGTAAAGTACCGTAATTGAAATTATAACTGCTTATGCTGTTATCAAAGTATTCTTTAGATTAACTTATTTCTATGGGTTAACTTAAAAGTTCCAATGAAAATTTTTAACTTGGCTTTTATAAATTCAATATCAGATATCTTGGAAACGGTACACATTTTCTTACTTCTATTGTCGAACTATATTTAGGGGGAAAGGCAGTGTTGTTTGACACATCGCAAAACTATCGTTTCATAAAAGGTTTTTAAGGTGAATTAAACATCTTATACCGTACGGAACTCACAAAATTTTAACGTATTAAAAAGCTAAGATATTTACCTAATCAATAAATCCCATAATTGAATATTAATTTGAACATACACTTTACAGGAACTTTATAATTATTCTGTATAATGAAAACCAAACTGTTTAATGCTTAAATGCCCCAAATGTCATCATCAACAGGGAAGGTTTACAGCTAGACCTATAACATTGAAGTTGGTAGATCCAGTATAACTTCCTTCTATTCTCCTTTATCCAAGAAACAAAGGAAGACGTAAGGATTAACGGAGAGCCGATCCTTGTTCATTGCTCGATACAGTCCATTTATCCCGGCCTTATGGCCTGTAACTCTACTCCTCAATTCATCTAGTTGGGTGATGCCTCGTATGTTTTAATTATTACTGCAGGGTAAAAGACACGCGAAATTTAATATTAATTATATTTACTTTATAGTTTGAATTTACTATCACTAAGTTAAATACCTAATGTTTAAATTTAGAGTTTAGGGATAATTTGAATCCTTCTTAGGAGTAACAACGTATCAAAGCAAATCATTTTTATTAAAAAAATTTACACAGCAGTTTATAATGTTATTACCAAAAAACCTCACATGGGTGAAACCCCTTGTGTGTGGATTGCGTTTTCCCTAACTGTTTACGTATAAAAATACAAACAATTGGAAAAATCTTATCATAGGTAAATAAAAATACAAAATAATGGAAACCTTAAATTACAATAATAGCGGTAAACGCTAGAAAAAATACAATTTATCCAATCCAATGATCTTTTATTCAAAAACAGATTCATGAGATTCTGTCTGGGCTACTGCTAAGAGATTGAGTCATTGGATGAATTTGATGTAAATGTCTAAGGTCAGATTCTTGTGACAGTTGATATTCTGGGGTTATAAGCGACTGAGCAATAACACACTGATCTCTGCCAGATAAGTCGCCAGGATAAACCGAGAAGGACTGTTGGTTTAGCATTTCCAACGGAATTTTCCTTAGCAGGAAGTTTGCAATAAAAATTGGTAAAGGTTGGTACCTGCAGTACCACCTCCACTACATTATGGGTACGGTGGACGTGAGTCATCAGTGCCTCAACCAAGTGTTCGTGACTATATAAACAAAAATACCAATAAATTACTTATACAGGGCGCCCATGAAAAACGTTTCAGGACTTCGGTGAGTTATTAGGTACATTAAAAGGAAAAAATGTTTCTATGGAGGTATGGCTTATTTTCCGCCATTTTGTTTTTTTCATAAAATGTTTTTTATTTCAAATATTTTTTAACGGTTACTTTTAAATCAAATTTGGTATGTTTTGCACTAGTAGACTACTATTATTAAAAAATAACTAGCATGATCCAAGCTCGAAATTCAAAATGGCGGCCATTTAAAATTTTAAAACTAAAATACTTTGCAAACGGTAAAAAATAGAATGACCGATTTTGAGCTTGGATCATGCTATTTTTATTTTTGTAATAATACTTATCTATTAGTGTAAAACACATACCAAATTTCAAAATAATCCGTTAAAAATGTTTGAATTAAAAATTATTTTGTGAAAAATACAAAATGGCAGATATCTGAGAAAATAAGCATTTTAGGCCATACCTCTATTCGGATTTTTTTCTTCCTTTTAATGTACCCAATCACTCACCATAGTCCTGAAACGTTTTTCATGGACACCCTGTGTATATTTACCTAACAGTTAAAAGCCCAGACTCTTTAATTATACAGTTGAAGCGTCGGGAATGGCTTTTTGAATGCAGCTTTGATAATTGACCTTTGAATTACGTCTAGAGGTTCGATGATAGATTGGAAGCAGCTTCCACACATGATTATACCATATTGCAGGTAAGTTTGGACATGGACATAATAAGTTTTAGATCGTTTTCATTTAGAACTTAATTTATCTTATGAAGAACATATTTTTCCTTAAAAAAAGGTTTTGAATTTATTATATTTAAATGACTTTCACATTTTAATTTTCGACCAAATATTAAACCTATATAGCCTACTTATAATCCTTGATGCTTTCCATAATCTGACTTTTACAACTGTTTACGTTGGCTCCACTGAATCTGTGCAGGATCATCGTGAGCTACGGAGGTGGCTCATACGTATAAGAAGTTTTTATTTTATATAAAAATAAATTATTAAATTATTAATATTGACATGTGTATATAGTAGAAAACCGAAGGTTTTGACTTGGTAAACAGTACCAGTAGCTTTAAATTAATTAAAACAAAGATTTTTCAGTAAAACATATTTTCATTAATAGTAGTTTACTTGTTCACGAATAGAATTCGTAGCACACTAGCTACATTCTAAGGCAATATAAATAGTCAAATATTAGTTAAAGATTATTTGATTAATTTTAATGATGGATTCAGAGTTAGATTTTCTTTGCAATATAATATTTCAGTATAGTTTAGACAACTTTGACTTCGAGATGTCGTGGTCTTTTCGGTGGGTGGGGTGTTAATAATCCGTCAGAAACTTTCAAACGGTGACGTCAAATAGTTATAAGGGCAGCTGTTTAGAGGAACTGAAAACATTCCTTTTGAACATAAATCCATGATCCTTGTTATTTCCCAAAGGGAATAAAATAAAATATATTTATTTTGAATTTTACTGAAGCCTCTTAAAATATGTGTAAGACACCTATTCAACTTTTAACAAACTCAGCATAAATAGCCTTTTTTAGTTATTACTACAGCACTGATAATACTCGGTTGTCGATATTTTTTTTAAAGGGAATTTATGTAGGTAACAAAACAATAAAATTATTGTTAAATAAAATAATACTAGCTATTGCCTGTGGGCTTCTAAAAGTCAATAAAATAAAACAGAAAATTATATCTATATAGTAATTAGACGCAATTGAGGACTATTTTATGCTTGCTTGTTTGCCTTTCTCAATGGTTCGTCTAAAAACAGCTGCCATATATACCTTAAGACAACATTATTATGTTATAATCCAAAACAAAATTATTTCCCCATAAGTTTAACATGGGAAAATTAAAAACAAGGGAAACTTGTCACAGAAAGTATAAGACTCTCTCATTTTAGGCCTAAAAACAGTATATAAAATTTCAGCCTAAAAATTTAATTGGGAAGTGGAAGGATTAGTGATGATTTCGTAAGGGCTTTGACTTTTATATATACAGAACATATATTTCATGGTGACAGCTGCCCATTATTAGGGATTGTAGAAACTTTACTGTAAAAATTGGGAGACACAATGAGAAGATTGTAACAATAATAGATTTGGCAGAGATCACTCAAGGCCTCGCTGGATTCTTTATCGAATTTCACTTTACGAGATGAGTTTGGTCCAGAAGCTGAAAGCCAAAACTTTCCATTACTTAAAAGGTCTCCCACTGAAAACTATTGATTACTTCTATATAATCTGAAAAATCTCCAACTTCAATTTTCTGCAATGAAACCTCATTCTTCATTCATTTCAAAGCAGTGATTCATGAGGAATACTCGAGGGTTAGTAAAATGGTTTGAATAAAACAAGCCATAGTAAAGATAATTTTATTACAAAAGGCTCTATTTATATTTCATTAATGAAGTAAAAATAAAAAACAATTTTATCCCAAAAACATTATCTTTATACTACAAACAACAGGTGGCTTATGTATGTATGTACGTTTGTTTGTTGTGGAAACTGAACGCGACAAATAATGAACCGACCGGTTTGAAATTTTACATAAAGGTAGATCTCAAACTTATGCAACTCATAAGTATATTAATTTCCTTAAGATTCCCTCGGTCCAAGCATCGTGACCGTCCTACGTTTCAAATTTTACAATTTCAAAGGATATCGACAGAAAATGACTTGAATGAACAGCTGTGGATATTAGAATTTGACAGTTTGGAGAGAAGAAGAAGAAAATTCATTTTCCAGTTGAACTACTGGATCGAAATTGGTACATAAACTGCATAAAGGTGAAGGACGAAAGTTTGTCAACGGTCAGTCCAAGACAAACGGATGTCAGTTGTTGGCAGATCCGCTGCAGTCAGTGGAGATGAGAGACTCTGCCTCCTCATCGCTGATTGCTAATACCCAATCTTTCTGTATATTTAAAAAAAATTATGATATGTTGAACTAGACACCAAGCTGCTACTAAATGAGATAAATAGTTCAGTTGTATTATTAAGTGTAATATAAAATCTATTTTTTTTATATTTTCGTTGCTAGATAACTACGATTCAAACACTGATTGCTTATCATTTGTAACGGTCATATGAAATAGAAGAAAATAATGATCCATAATGTTCGAAAATGATTCTGAGATACTACTTAACAAATAGATATTGAATTTAAAGAAACATACATTAAATGAATATTTTCATAACGCAAGCGTTTTAAAATACATGCCTACGTATGCCTAGTTGGGGCCATGTAGGGAAGAGTTTTGAAAAAGCAAGGGAAGAGGGGCAGATGAGACAGATTTATGTTTATCGCCTTACACTAGCATTCAATTTAACCGGTAGGATGGAAGCCTCGACAAATCTAGTGGTGTTCCCGGATATTCTGAGTAAATACCTTGACAAATCTAATGGTGTTCCACAATCATCTTACACTCATTTCTTATTGACCCTTGGCTTAAATACCTACCTGGGTAGGTAAAAATTTCACTAATAACTAACAAACTAATGTTCTAGGTAAATGCCTTAACAAATTTAACGGTATCCTGTGGGAATATGGATGCTGTGGGTACATACCTCAACAAATCTAACGGTGTTTCTGAATGTTTTGTGGAAATACCTCCACAAATGAAATTGTGTTCCTGGATTTTCTGGGTAACCGACTCGATAAAACTATAAACTACAATAAAACTAATGGTGTTCTTTGATGGTTAAATACTTCAATCTAAAGGAGTTACTAAATGTTATGGGGGAGCGTCCTGGTCAGGCCAGAGTCTTTGAGATAGACTTTTATGGTGGTGTAAAATTGGAGATATTGTTTGTTTTTAAAAGTTTGCCAAAATAAATTGTAACATACCTAATCCATGATTTTGTTGGCAAAATGGGTTGAATTGTAATAAGCCCTCTGTGGATGGAGGTTCATTATAGGTATAGTGCGTATTAACTGTGGAGAACATTTTAATAATATGACGAAAAAAGTCACCATTGTCATAACCACTTGTCGATTATATAGACTGGGATGGTGGCGACATCCTGTAATCCAGCTACTTGGAGGTCACGAATTGTGGATAGTTGTGAGAGATGGTCGGTGGATGTGGTGTTCTCTTGTGTTGATTAACGTCCGCACTATTGAATACTACGTTAATCCACAAAGACCATCCTCATAATTAGACCAATTCGTAATTCAGAGGCCGTGGTTCGGATTCCACGTTAAACTGTAGGTCCATTAGTTGCCATCGGCTGTTGGGCTATTAATTAACAGTCCTGTCTAAGGAACATGTCAGCCTTAGTCAGTAACAAGACTACAAGATCGCGCCACAATCATCCTACATTCATTCCTCATTCATACTTGGCTTAAAATACCTACCTGGATAGGTCGCCATTTCAGTTAAAAGTATAAAGTAAAGTATAAAAAAGTATACAGAACTTTGTGATCGACGTTAATTATGTATATTTAAACTTCACTGTTCTTACATTGTTGCCCTCTACAAGAACAGTAAAAAGTGCAACAGTGTTGTGTTTTGTTGTGCACTGAATACTATAAAAAATCTAGTAGTTTTAATGTAAATTAATAAAGTGAGCTTTATAATTTAGTGTTGCACAGATGTACAGTAAGTAAAATGGAAGGTGAGTGATGTGGGGATATAGGCCTGACTCGTCCTGTGGTGTTCTTGTGTAATGCTCTCGGTTATATTGTTTCTCATAAAACGAAAAAAGCTTTTTGATATTCAAAATATGTGTCACTTACTTAGAATACACAAATAAATCTGTTATATCCTTAAAAATTTTACAATTCGAGTATTTGGTTTTCTATTACGTCTAATTTAGCTTTTAAGTTAAAGTTGTCACGTAAATAAAAAAACAATAATGTTAAGAAATGGTTATGTACCCTTGTCATTCCTGAACATGCAGTGTCATTCGGGTTTAACTTTAAATAGTTGCAGACTACCTTAAAAATTTAATAAATTAATGAAAAATACATCTTTACTATCATGAGGTGAATTTAGGACCACATGGTTCTTTCTAACAATTAATATCATTAGAGTAAGATAAATACAGATATTAATAGTAATAATGGCGATAAAAATTAAAATAACTGTTGATTTAAAGTAAAATAATAAAATAAATGAAACCTGATTATTTATAAAAATAAAAATATATAAGACACACTCACACGACCAACCTATACCCGCTACCTTAACCCTGGCCTAACCCACGCCCTCTCGCCACGCCTCGGTCATCCGGTCGAGATAGTACTGATTCAACGCCACCGTCAGCCGTAAACGAGTGTCTATTGATTTTAAATTTCGGGGAAATAAGTTCTAGAACCAATAAATGGATCTAGTGATCTAATTATTTTCTACGTGCTTATACAAGGTGCGGCAAACAAAACCTGACCTATTTTCTTCCGTAAACCGCTCAACGGCGGAACGTCCAGGGAAAGTGGGAATAGCATTGTTGCAAAGCCAACATAATTCCATTTTAATTAGCATGGAGCAGTGGTCGCTTGCACAAAGGGGTTTGTTATTGAAGCATATTTTAAAGTGCTGATTCTATTGAATCAGCATTTACAGCATCACTACACATCGGCAGTTTCGAGCAAGCTTTCAGTTAGATCGAACAAAGTTAGGGAAAACACATAGTCCTGAGTAGAATTTGGTTCCAACAGAATGGGAAGCTGCACACACAACCAATACTGTGATGGGGTTCTTACAACGAGAGTTTTGCGGGAGAGTAATCTCACGTTTCGAATATATCGCGTGGCCAGCACGCTCCCCTGGTCTGAGCGTCTGTGACGTTTTTGTGGGGCTACTGAAAATCTAGAGTGTACATAAGTAAGCCTCGTTGGATGAACAAAAAGAGACCATAAGAAATTGCCATCCTCGCCCCTGAAATGCTGAGTAAGGTGTTTGACAGTTTTGGATATCGTTGGACGGGCATAATCTTTAAAACCTAAACTGGTAAATTTTGATGTTATGTAGTTTTTCATTAATGGCAGTTAATAACAGTCGGTAATAACCAATAAAACCTATTGTACCCCTGATCATCTTTGAGTTATTCGTAGTTTAAATTGTGTAGATATTTTTTCCAAACCCTGTATTTATTGATTGTTGGTATTTGATGGCCCACATCAAAGTATGGCCCACCTATAAAGTTCGAATTTCACTTGTTAATAAGAAAGATTCTCAGAGTACAAAATAAAATCATAAAACGATATTTAAAAAGCTAGTTATCAAAAGCTGAATAGAACATAAGTAGGTTCGTTTAGGTTTTTATATTGTAAAAGTGTTCTTTCACATGAGTCCGTAAAGAATTAATTTTTTATTTTTTTTAGAAATCGGAGATGGTTTCCAAACCCATTAATAGAACTCATCTTTCCTTCATTACATTCCACAAAAATATTACAGTTAATAAATAACATAGAACCTAATACTGTATCTAATTTACTATCAATACAGTGACAATGGTTAAAAGTTAAAAAGTCAAACATTACGTAAATAGTAAAATGAAGTGTTAAGTATTGACTCAGTACTAAACAATGGAAAGAAGCTCTTCCAACAAACAAAATGCATATTTTTGGTTTGCTTACAAATATCAAATATAATGATTCTAGGTGCAATTCTTATTCAGGCTGTGCAAGGTGAGGGCTGGGTGATATACGATGACATGACTTACAGAAGAGTTCCCTTTAAAAGATCGTGTAATTCGAGCTGATCCTTTGGCCTCCCTCCAGGGCTGCTGGAACCTCTCCAGGCTCGGGTGTCGCTCACCACCGGCTGTATACGTGAATGTATAGGTACAGGGTGTCTGTAAAGTCCGTCACCAAACTTCGTAATGTATTTACTTGTTTGTATTTTGTTGGTTCTTACTACGCCAGAGGTATTTTGTAATTGTACACAAACGATTTTGGGGAAAACGGATACTCCAAATGGACACACCGGGATTTGAACCCGTGACCTCTTGCACCAAAGTCCAAGACTTCCAGGAGGCATTTTACGCCATCTTCTCCGAAAAACGGGAAGACTGATTACAATGAAACTTATTTCATGTATTCTCTACATTCCAGAGAAGGTTTTTAAATGCTTTAAATCGCCACCCCTTGAAAAGTGAAGTTAAAAGTTAAAAGAAGTAGAAATTAAAAACCCACTTTTACGTGATATTGGTCGCTTTTTGATTAGGTTTCTTAAGAATAACCTTCTGGTAATAATCAGCTGTCTTTGTAGTTTAGAGATTTAATAGGAAGGAAAACAAACAGCCGTTAAATCCGTATTAGTTAGTTTATATTAGTCATTGCTTTTCGAAAACATACTATATTAAAAAGTCATTTTAACGTATAACTAATAATAATAATGGTAAAAATGTTCTAATCTACTTAATTGTAAATTCATGCTAAATAATAAAGCTGGGTATTGATTTATTTAGGATTCCAGGTTTCCATTTTGGTATGATGGTCTTTCTTCTTTAAACTGAATCCTATAACCCGTACAAAACGGGCTAACTGCTAGTACTATATATTTATTGAAACAAAAAGGTTGTATATCAAGATAAATCAGTTGATATGTAGATAAAAAAAGAGAAAAAGACAAATAAGTGGGAATCAGAGGGTCGCAATGCGGTTCGCAGGTGAGTTATTGCACCCCGCGTTACTAGAGATGTACCTTGCTGCTACTTCAACATTCATCTCGTCCAACACCGGTTTAGTTTTAAAGTAAAATATACAACATCGTATCGTAGTTCATTGGTTTACAACTGGTAATTAAAACTACTTAAGTATTGTCAAGTATTGAATAAGAGTCTGTAATTCTCCTTTAGAAACGGTTATCACGAAATGGAATACTGAGTGTGAAAACATGAAATGCATTAGCTGTATTGATTACAAAATGTGTTTCAAAATTAATGTTTTATATAATTTTTATTCCTTAATTTAAAATCCTAAAAATTTTCTAGGCCAAGAATAACTCCTTATCAATAATTATTACCAATAACACAGTTACCATTAGAGATACCTCGAGATTTGGCGCAGCCAAGAAACCTCATAGCCCAAAAAACTCAATATATTCTTCGTGACTACCTTCAAAATTCAGTGGATGGCTTTTAAAACCACCTTGGACATTGTCAGAAGATGGGAGGAGAACATTTTGAACACTAAATTTAATTTTAACTACTGAATGAACGCAACTTTTTAAGTCCAGTTTGCTGAATTGTACTTTGCTAGGTGAGACCTTTTAATACTAACCTCGACCTATGATACTGCTATTTAAGAGTTCGGTTTAGTTGGTGGATTTGTAAAATTCGGTGGAGTTGTTCCTTTCTGTAATATATTGGACGAGTTCGTTGGGCAAAGCAATCTGACTACAATAACTGCACCTTTTGGGGGTTTAGTACCCCAAAATGGGATTTTCAATTTACTTATGTATATTTTTTTACCACTAGGTCAATTAGTTACAGATATTTTTAAACACAGTACATTGTGCAATGTTAATCATATAGAGAATATGTAAAAATCAATAGATTAGATTATTGAAATGGCGATCATACGACAAGGTAGGTATTTTAAGCGAAGTATGAATAAGAAACGAGTGTAAGATGATAGTGGAGCGATCTTGTAAACTTGTTACTGACTATGGCTGACATGTTCCTTAGACAGGACACTTAATTAATAGCCCAACAGTTTAACAGTAGAACTAATTTATTGGTCATTATGATGGTCTTCAGTTATCGTATTTTCAACACGGACGTTAATTACAAGAGAACCCCCCAACGACCATCGTTCACAACAATCCACAATTCGTGACCTCCAAGTAGCTGGATTACAGGACGTCGCCACTTTGACTGGGACGGCGGTGTATCCTGTAATCCAGGAACTTGGAGATCACTAAATGTGGATAGTTATGGGTGACGGTCGGTGGATGTGATATTATCTGATGTATACTAACGTCTGCATCATTGAATAATACGTATATCCGCAAAAACGTCCTCATGATTAGATTAGTAATTCAGAGGGGAAATTATGGTTGCTTTCCTACGTTAAATTGTAGGTCCCTTAGGTTATATTGTGTGTTAATCTATAAATGTCAGCCTTAGTCATTAAGCCGACTACAATATCATTCCAACCTGGAATAACTACATGAGTAGCTCCTATTTTAGAAAGGTAGTGTAATGCAATTACCGTATAGCTTTCTTTTGTAAAATAATTCTTAGATTATTTTTTATCTTTAAGTAATCTGAGTATCAAAAATGCAGAATGCAAAAAATCAAGATGAAAAATGAGAGGAGAAGCGAGAGTTGAGTCGCACCGAAGTTAAATGTGGACCTAAGCTGACCAGAGAGGTACAGCAATAAGTCCCGTGTTCAACCCAGTGACCACCAATACCAACAAACCATTCGGCTAGAGCTTATAGCGAACCGGTCAATTCAAACGTGCAGGTCTGTCGCGTACCTTATTATCTACTTTGTACGGTTCTGTTCACAAATACGCTGTTTGTTTATTGAGAACTTCATATGTGAAATTTTTGAATAAAATTAATTTATATGAAATTAAGTTTACTTCTGAGATCTTTGTTACGATTCTTTACACTTGAAAAAAACAGTATGGGTGATATAAAAGCTCCAACGTGGCTTAAAATGTTTAATTATTGCAATTTTATATATTTTTATACCTTTTTTTTAATTACTCTGTATATTATTTATAGTGTCAACACTAATTGATTTATATAACTCATAAGGATTCCTCTCTCATTATGATCTGTGTATAGTTTATTTGTACGTCACACTTTACAGTGTTTATACTACTTTATATAATTTAATGATTGCTGCCTCATCATAATCTGTGTACTACAAATAAGTATTTTTACTGTACTGTTTTCCTGATACACTATTATATTTTTCGGTGGCTTCTAAATCCCCAGATCCTCTATATTATTTAAGCTTATGCTAGTGGAAAGAAATCCTTTTATTTTAATCAGTTCGTAGGTCTAATAGGACTTAAACTTTGTTGACGCCATCTTTGCTCAAGATGATATAGATATTTTGAGCTACATTAGAAGTAAATATTGAGCCAAGTGCTCATAAAACCAAACTCTACCAATATTTTATCGCCCAGTAAAAATTTCGCATTCGTCTTTTAATCTTTTTCCGATTCAATTGATAAGGGTTTTAATACACAGAAATATACAGTGTATAAATTACGTATGGTGGAAAATCTCTATGTTGTATATAAAATTAGTAAAAATATTTTATTTTAGAATTGATTTTTAACAATTGTTCTTGGGTACTAGGATTACATCGATATTTTTCCACTCTAACATGGTTAGGGGTACCTTAATTATTCGTTAAAAAAGTAATCCATACTGAGCGACTCTTCATTTTACACTAACTGTCTCAAGTAATACAATAATGTAAACTTAAATCTCATTCTTGTCGAAATGGGAGGTATTCCAATACTTGATTGGTTGAAAAACACCCTTTTAATCAATAATATTACAATTTGAATAAATGTCACAGTAGTCCATATTACGTAAGAGTCAAAAGAAAACAGTAAATTTAGTTTAATTATGTTGTACCAAAAAAAGTTGTTGTCTATAACAATGGTTACGAAAAAATTATGTTTAAAATGTTTAAAAAAGTAATTTATTAATATTATGGGAATAAAATAGTAAAAGAGGAAAAAAACTGAAATAGCCAATCGGAATTATTTAAAGCATTTGAGTAGGTTTGATACCTTTGTTTTGTGGGCGTATCACAGGAGTGAAGTGTACTCAAAGCAACCAGTAAACCTACACAAGAGCTTTCATGTAAAGTTGCGATGAGAGCACGAACCGACAATTAACAATTCCAAGAATAAAGAAATCCCAAATAAGTGAAGTATTCGTCAACAATTAAAACCTATTGAAAGCATGTTTCAATAAATTTTGATTTAAAAATACATATTTGTTGGTATTAATAATTTATCGAACACTGATTGAAAATAAGTTATTATCTATTTGACTATATGACTGGGATGGTTACGAATTGTGGATAGTTGTGAGTGACGGTCGGTGGATGTAGTGTTCCCTTGTGTGAATTAACGTCCGCACTATTGAATACTGCGTTAATCCACAAAGACCACATAATTAGACCAATTCGTAATTCATAGACCGTGGTTTGGATTCCACGTTAAACTGTAGGTCCCTTATTTGCCATAAGTCCCGTGTTCAACCCAGTGACCACCAATACCAACAAACCATTCAGCTAGAGCTTATAGCGAACCGGTCAATTCAAACGTGCAGGTCTGTCGCGTATCTTATTATCTACCTTGTATGGTTCTGTTCACAAATACGCTGTTTGTTTATTGAGAACTTCATATGTGAACTTTTTGAATAAAATTAATTTATATGAAATTAAGTTTACTTCTGAGATCTTTGTTACGATTCTTTACACTTGAAAAAAACAGTATGGGTGATATAAAAGCTCCAACGTGGCTTAAAATGTTTAATTATTGCAATTTTATATATTTTTATACCTTTTTTTTAATACACTCTGTATTATTTATACGTGTGCAACACTGTTCTGTTTTTATATTAATTCCATATAACTTTCCTATAAGTTTCCTCCCCCAACATAATCATTGCATTATTTATACGCATGTCACACTGAATTGAATTTATATAACTCTCATAAGGATTCCTCTCTCATTATGATCTGTGTATAGTTTATTTGTACGTCACACTTTACAGTGTTTATACTACTTTATATAATTTAATGATTGCTGCCTCATCATAATCTGTGTACTACAAATAAGTATTTTTACTGTACTGTTTTCCTGATACACTATTATATTTTTCGGTGGCTTCTAAATCCCCGGATTTTATGTATTATTTAAGCTTATGCTAGTGGTAAGAAATCCTTTTATTTTAATCAGTTCGTAGGTCTAATAGGACTTAAACTTTGTTGACGCCATCTTTGCTCAAGATGATATAGATACGTTGAGCTACATTAGAAGTAAATATTGAGCCAAGTGCTCATAAAACCTAACTCTACCAATATTTTATCGCCCAGTAAAAATGTCGTATTCGTCTCCTAATCTTTTTCCGATTCAATTGATATATAAATAGAAATATACAGTGTATAAATTAGGTATGGTGGAAAATCTCTATGTTGTATATAAAATTAGTAAAAATATTTTATTTTAGAATTGATTTTAAACAATTGTTCTTGGGTACCGGGATTTACATCGATATTTTTCCACTCTAATATGGTGAGGGGTACCTTAACTATTTGGTCAAAAAGTAATCCATACTGAGCGACTCTTCATTTTACACTAATTATCTACAGAAATACAATAATGTAAACTTAAATCTCACCCTGGTTAAAATGGGAGGTATTCCAATACTTGATTGGTTGAAAAACACCCTGTTATTCAATAATATTACAGTTTGAATAAATGTCACAGTAGTCCATATTACGTGATAGTCAAAAGAAAACAGTAAATTTAGTTTGATTATGTTGTACCAAAAAAAGTTGTTGTCCATAACAATGGTTACGAAAAAATTATGTTTAAAATGTTTAAAAAAGTAATTGATTAATATTATGGGAATAAAATAGTAAAAGAGGAAAAAAACTGAAATAGCCAATCGGAATTATTTAAAGCATTTGAGTAGGTTTGATACCTTTGTTTTGTGGGCGTATCACAGGAGTGAAGTGTACTCAAAGCAACCAGTAAACCTACACAAGAGCTTTCATGTAAAGTTGCGATGAGAGCACGAACCGACAATTAACAATTCCAAGAATAAAGAAATCCCAAATAAGTGAAGTATTCGTCAACAATTAAAACCTATTGAAAGCATGTTTCAGAAAAATAAAATTGTTGCTAAATATCCCATGTTTGAATATAATCTATTTGATTTATAATACGATTGTGATATTATTGTTCCCTTGTGTGATTAAATAAGTTGATTACTGCGTTTTGACTAAGTACATAATTAGAAATGTAGTTAGGCGTGGTTCGGATTGCACGTTATGTATGTTCCCTTATTTGTGTGTGCTATTAAACAGTCCTAAATACTGCGTTAATAATTACATTTAACACATCCTCATATAATTTTTTATTTCTACGGTGGTTAACTGTAGGTCCTTTTACTACCAAGGCTGTTGGACTATTAATTAGCCAATGACAGAACATAGATTCATTTTCGAAGACCTTAGTGGGTATTATAACAAACTACATACATCAGCACACCATTCATCTTAAAACTACCTTGGTCACCATTTCAATAATCTAATCTAATTTCATATTTTGTCATTAATACATCTTTTCCAGAATGTAAAATACATCATATTGTAGTTCAACTACTTTTCCTAGATACCTTCTTATTCCAATACATCTGGGGGAAAGCATTTATCTCGACGTTTCAGCACTTTATCTAAATAAACTGCTCTACCCATGTAACAGGGTGTACCTCGGCAACACCTCCGTAGCTCGTACATCACTACTAACCACTGCGCCATCCTGCCCTGCCCGTCTACAAACGCATATCCGACATTTTATTTTGTTTAAAATACTATTAATCTGATATACTTTTATGCTCACTTAGTCTATAATACATGCACAAAGAAATGTGTAGCTTGGGGACAGAGTTTTTTCAATTCAACAAAAAAGTTTGTTTGCAAAAAATGTCTGCGTTTATCCTACTCGAAATATAATACCCAATCTGACAATTACAATACCCTAGAACCAAAATATATCAATACTTGGGAAATGTCCATCCTTTGTACGAGTTTTAGGATTATGTGTTGAGAAAAATTAATTCATGTACACATATAATACTAGTAAATGTACTGAATCTACGTTTTTTATTGATCGATTTTCATAACTTTGAATTCATTAAACATGGAATTGTATTTTACATAACGTTTATCCTTAATCAATTTTAAAACAGTGAACCCTGAAGAGCTGTTTTTAATATCCTTGGTAAAATATATAAAAATTGTTCTAATTATGGTAAAATGTTTTTATACAAAACTAGTGTAATCAGTTGCACCTTGAAGCGATGTACAAAACAAATTTATTAGGTTTAGGTTCGCTGGAAAATATAAAACATAGTATAATTATTATTACCTTTTGGAGTCTGTGACCTATCCAGGAATTTCAAGCCAAAATATTTGTAAGAAATGAGTGAATTCATGTATACTTAAAACATAAAAAATCGAGACAGATCAAAGTACCTTTGATCATTTTATAGCCCGGTAAATACACACTCTTGCTCGTACGCGCACACATACACAAAATCAAATATTCGATAATAATACTCAATATAAACCTTTTATACATTTCAGATGGCAACAGGAAAATATAAAAAATAAACAACGGCTGATTATTATAATAAGCGTAAAGTGTATAAACATTTTAATTTAGCCAACAAGTAAATATCTGATTTTTAATCATGAAACATAATCCTCAAAATCTGTTCTGAGTAAAATTATATTTATTCAGTAATTAAATACTATTTAATGCTTGTTTCTTTCGCTTGTTCAGTAGGGTAGAAAGTTTTGGGGAAATCTTCACAAAAACTATTAGACTTTCCTATTTTAGGCCTAAAGAACCAGTATACCGAATTTCAGCCTCCTAAACTATTGGGAAGTGGAAGATTTAGTGACGATTGTGGGCTTTGACGTTTATATTACAGATAACACTGCTATCTGTGGCTTTGAAAAAGTACATATCATATGTTTAAAAACTAGCTTTCAGCTTTAGCTATTCAGTCTATCAGTTTTCCATCAGTTTTGGAAGAAGTAACACCTGGGTTGGATGGAAAATAGTTTAACCTATGCATCACGTTTGTTGACAAACAACTTTATTTGCATCATGAATGTGTAAAAACTCACAAACTTTACACTGGACATTTTCTGGCTTATTATAATAGCTTAATAAACATTTAATGGTTTTTTGTCAATTCTGGAACACTCTGTATTTAAATAACATAATGCGTACGCTGTAAAAGTAAACCTAGTAAACTAAGTAAACTAATTAATATCAAGCTATCTTGTGTATGGTGATTCCTAGTATAGTGTAATTCGGATTTTTAAGGGTACAAGTGTGTATATCGTAGAGTTGTAGGCGTCCTCTTTCAGTAGTGTGGTCAAATGAAATAAAATAAAGGCCATTTATTTCAATAAATATTCGAAACTTTGTGATCACAAACCTAATATACTACATATTTTAAAATTTAATTTGAAAGGAAAGTGAAAAAGAGGTCTGTAAAAGAAGGGAAAAGATTTACGGCTAAGATCAGTGGAAGAATAGCTGTGGGAAAATATTTACCTAAGTAAAATATTTAAGATAAGAGTAGCAAGGTGTTTCCCAACCCTCGTGAAGGTTATTTAATCTTGGGCGAGACAAGCTTAACTTAATAAACCCGTAGTGGGACAATGTCTAGCAACCCCACCTTTAAACGTTGAACGTCGTTTCAAAACGGTAAAGAAATTATTTTCTTTTAAAATTAAATATCTCAGACAGTTTGTAGCAATGCTAGTTGAGTCAATAGGAATTAGCCATTCAACTATTCTAAATCATTAAAGGAGTTATGTCTGTAGATTATTGAAATTGTGTCTTTGGACTCTCTTTAATAAGCTTTAGACATGCTGCTACCTAAGGAATATCTAATTCTTAAGTGAATAATGAGTTTCTGCACTATTTAATGATACTTTTATCTATCATTCTCATAATTAGATCAGTTTGTAATTTAGAGTCAAAATTGTGGTTCGGGTCCCACGTTAAACTGTAGGTTCCATAGGCGTCATTGACTATTGTTCGGCTATTAATTTACAGTAACAAGGAACATGACTTAGTCATTAACAAGTCAACAGTACCTTATTGTTAAAATTAGTTTAAACTACATTGCTGAGTAGGTTGCCATTTTGTAGTATATCTATGTATATATCTATAAACCCAGTTTAATTCAAAACTTGATTGTTGCTGAGATTATAGGCTTAAAATCAATCAAGCGCTCAATATTATTGCGTTGACTAATCCGTACAAAGTTGAATCATGACATTTTAATGCTTTCTTTTGGAACAGAATTATCTACTTAATTCCACAATTAATTATTGTGAAATACATGAATTATGACTTACAAGGCGATACAATTTACCAACAGTCGTTTAAGATTTAATGCCATTTAAAAACATTTACGGTAGATTTTTATTTGATAACCTGGATCGTATCAGTGCACACTACTGGTTGGTAAGGATTTCACTATACAGTTGGTAGTCAATAAAACAAAATTAGATTGCGGTACTGTTGTAAAGTTTGGAAGACACAAACCCATTACGCGAAACATTTTCTTTTGGGATTATTTTAGAAAAAGAAGCCAGAGAAGCAATCCATCAAGGCAACAAGCGAGAAAATAGGGACATTAGAATCACGCGTTCACTACCCTCCTTTTGTGTTTGAAAACGTAAACTCCAGTTTTTCAAAATATGAAGGAGCTCAGATGTTTAGTATTTAACAAGGCTATATTAGTATTATCTTTAGACAATGATATTCATTTTTATGTAATCAACGCTATTTAGGCATCAAGAAATTCTTTAGATAAGATTAAATTATTGAAATGGCGACCTTTCTCCAAGGTAGGTATTTTAAGCCAAGTATGAATGAGTAACGAGTATAAGATGATTGTGGCGCGATCTTGTAGTCTAGTAACAAGACTAAAAAAAGGCTGACATGTTCCTTAGACAGGACTGTTAATTAATATCCCAACAGTAAATGGCAATAGCTAAGTGACCTACAGTTTAACGTGGAATCCGAATCATGGCCTCTGAATTACGAATTGGTCTAATCATGAGGATGGTCTTTGCGGATTAACGTAGTATTCAATAGTGCGGACGTTAATCCACACAAGAGAACACCACATCCACCGACCATCGCTCACAACTATCCACAATTCATGACCTCCAAGTAGCTGGATTACAGGATTCTTTATCTTTTCCTGTCATGTTCACTAAAAAACATGAGATATCAGTATGAGCAAACACAGTTCGGTGTTTATTTCAATATTATTAATTAACAGTATATTCAAAATTATTAGAGCAAAAGATTTACAATTATTGTAACTTCAATGTAAGGTAACAAGTTTAGTAGCATTATAGAAAGTTTTGATCTACTTTATTTTAGAAAATATGTCGTCTCTTAATTTATGCACTGTACGGTAAATACTACATTTAAACTTAGGACAACTTCAATTTTTACAGTATAAAAATGAAAATAAATTGATATTATAATTTGACTATTTTTATCATCACCATCAATAGTTTATTCTGAAAATAGAATAAAATATGAAATAAAAACTTCAATTTGTTTAAGCATCAATTTTAGATACTTAATGTTTACAATGCATATCCAAAATCCATACGTGTGTTAGAAACTTTTTTTAACGAGTGTTTTTCGTAACAGTAGTTACGGTGAAGGAAAAAAGGTAGCCCATAGCAAAAACCAATCTTCTGAAAGATTCCTGAAAACATAAAAACCCTACCAGTAAATAATAAATTTAATCGATAGTTCATCAATCGAATCATATCGTAATACAATAAGTTGTCTAGATTTCACAACATAGATATGTAAGGAATACAGTTTGTTTTAAATATTTGAAAAAGTTTTTGGTTTTAATATAGACCTAATTAAAGATTTCGGCTAATCCATAAAAAATGTATGATCATAGTACATGTACTGAATTTTGTATACTTTTAAAAATATTAGAGTTCAAATTGGGAAATTTACATAATATTATAGATTTTCAACTAAAACATCATACATAACGTTGAAATCGTAATATAAGAATCAGGAAGAGGAGTTTTTTTTAAAGTTTGAGGTTTTTGTTGTATTTTTGGTGGATTCAGAGGTGAAAACTTTCTTTCTAGCTCACAAAAATATGTCTTGTAGATTCACGTGACATAGGATTACTAGCCACCGGAAATAAAAATAGCCATGTCTCTGCACGTTCAATAATAGAAGCTGAACAGGAGCAATAAGATGGGATTGGTGGGCGGGAAATGGCTTTGTCAGCTGACTAAACAAACTAGAGCCAGGCCCTATACTCCTAGATAGGTTTTTGGTCTCCAGTTAGGCCTTAAGGCGATAATCACTCGAACTTCAGTGAGGAGCCTCACCCCGGCCAGGACAAAGGTCTCGTGTTCTTACCAACCCTCCGATCTAGCATTATATTACATTATAATATATCACCTTCACAAACGTGGTAGAGCTTGGCCAACAAAACCCACAGGAAACGCCTGGAGGTCATCCAGACAAAACAAAGACTCTAAGACGAATCACTCGCCAATCTTGCTTAGATTAGATTAGATTATTGAAATGGCAACCTTACTACAAGGTAGGTATTTTAAGCCAAGTATGAATGAGAATTAATTGTAAGATGATTGTGGCGCGATCTCGTAGTCTTGTTACTGACTAAGGCTGACATGTTTCTTAGACAGGACTAGGTTAATTAATAGCCCAACTGGAACTGGATTTCAACTAAGGGACCTACAGTTTAAGGTAGAATCCGAACCACGGCCTCTGAATTACGAATTGGTCTAATTATGTGGATGGTCTTTGCGAATTAACATAGTATCCAATAGTGCGGACTTTAATCCACACAAGAGAACACTACATCCACCGACTATCGCTCACAACTATTCACAATTCGTGATCTCCAAGTAGCTGGATTACAGGATGATGCCACCATCCCAGTCTAATGGTCTAATATCTTCGCCAAGTTCCTTTGTCAACGCAATTGGACTACATTAACTACACTTTGTGGGGTTGTACCCCATAAATGGGGGTTTGAATTTATTTATCCATCATTTTTGGAAAAAATTCATTTAACTATTGGATTCAGCTAAAAAACACAGACTTTAGTATTTTGAATCACGACTCTAGGTAAATTTGTTACTGAGATATTCAAAGTAGTAAACACAGTAAATTGTGTAATCTTATTGAGGATAGCTACAAATATATAACTCGCATATTTACTTTACTTTTATTCCAAAATTCAGTTTACAGCTCTATCTAGTTACGTTTTATCAATACACCCATAAAACTACATATTCACTGTCCATGTATTTATAATGGAGAATAGATAAATTGGTATAACTCGCTTTAACTATTATAACCACTAATGTGCTTATTATAAGCACATTAACATGTTAAACAACCGTTATTGCAAACACCATGCATACTAAGTACTATCCGATTACTATGATGGTAATAATCAGTTATGTGAAATTCTTTCTACTCACGCCAGCGTGCTGCGTGCGATCTCGTTTGGTCTGAAAGCAACTGAATCTATCCTGAGCCACATCAGAAAGCTCTGTGAATGTCCTGAAGTCACAGAAGACTAAATTCCCCACCCATTGGTATCCTTGTCAAACCGCCATAGAGGAAAAACAGAACTTGTCCATCCAAAAGCCAAGCGTAGTAATAATTCCCCTTTTGAACATTTATGTATACCTTTTGTTATTTATCATGCATTACCTTTATTTTATTTGACTGTTTATATAGCTATTTACAAAAGCATTCCAGCTGCTACAGCAAAAACGCCACTACTGTGAAGGTTATTGAAGGTCTTTTATGTAGCTTTTACGCATGTATGTACCTCACAACCTTCGCAGGAGGACCTATGATATAGGTTACCATCAGCATAAAAAACACTCGAACTTTGTACTCCTACACTTTATTGGTGGGAAATAAATCGTTTTCACTTAGAATACATCCTGTATAAGAGTAACCAATTCTTAGAAACAACATCCTTGACTTACATTAAATTCACAATTGGCTACTTATTCATGTTCATGTAGGTATTTTATACCAAGTATGAATGAAAACATAAACGTAACTTAAAACGTACGTACGCACGGAAAACGTGCGTTGATTGTGGCGTGATCTTGTAGTCTTGTTACTGACTAAGGTTGACGTATTCCTTAGACAGACCTGTTAATTAATGGCCCAATAGCCAATGACATCTAAGGGACCTTTGAATCTTGAAGACCACAATTTCGCTTCTGAATCACGAAATGGTATAGTTATATGAGGGTGGTCTTTGCCGATGAACGTAGTATTCGATTATTTAGTTATCACACACAAGAGTAGCTTGTATTGCCTATTGTTGATATATAGACTAATAAGGCTATTAAATCCCATTGTAATCAATCAAAGAGAGTCACTGAGTTGGATACTGAGCCAATACAAACACAAGGTTTTACAATGTATAAAGGTTTATAAAAGGTAACGTATAAAGGCACATGACAATACGTTGATTTAATACGTAAATATAAAATCAATATAGCACCTGTTCTATTGTAACATAGAACATTGCGTATGTACAAAACTGTATGAAATATTCTACTACAACTGAAAATGTTTAAATGGTTAAAATTAGTCACCGATTAAATGTGACCTTCAATTTCTTATGATGCAGGATGAAACTTTGACAGTGTAACACAAAAGCTACAGTAAATAGCTGTAATTGACAGTCGACCCACAATAGTTCAATTTAGTTTGTAGAAATGGGACAATTACCAGGTTGGAGTTGTAGTTAAATGTCCCTCTATTGCGTTTCACTCTTTCATTAGTCTGGTGCATTAACAGTTTCATTATACTCGATCTTTAGTTCCAAATGTTTTTTCAATTTGAAATAAACTTATTTAGATCAAGTTCAACACAAAAATTTATGATGTTCTTTTAAAACTAGTACAGTTACTGCTTATAGTTGTAAAAACCCCCTAAAACGTAAAAAATATTTTATTTGTGAAATAATATGGTTTATTAATTTATGTAAAATTTTTTAGTTTTTATGTTTGAGTTCTACGGCTTTAAGCTTCAAATAACAGAATTATGTCATTATTTTTTATTATAGATATAAAATAATGTCGAATAAAACGCTCCTTGGCGTTTTTCGTCACTTGATATTGTATAATTTCATTTTAAGAATTATTTTACTTTATGGTTGTAGCACTTTCATTCTCTGCTGTATGCAGCCAGATGTTATGTAACAATAAAGTTGACTCAAACAAATTGTTTATGTGTTTGTTATTGATACAGTATCAACAATGCAGATATCAAGTGAAAAAACGAAAAATGTTTATTTGTATTCTAGGAACAAGTAAAAGTTGAAATCAATAAAATAGATACTATAAAATAAGTATCTATTTGAGCAAAAACTAGTGTTACTGAACTCAAAATAAAAAGGCTATAGTTCAGTAGTTTAAGAAAAAGGTAGCTCCCTACTTAGTGAAGTATTTAAAAATATAAATATAAGAAGACTGTAATGATATTGTAAATTTAAAAATTGAAAGTTTGCTGACAAAAATGTGGTGTATACAGAATCGGTTCACTCTCAATCTGTTGTCACGATAATATATCATGTTTCGTTGCGTTTTAAAACTAAGTTTTTTTACTTTAGGAACACGTATAAAAACTAAAGAGATATCTGTATTTTTGGTTTTGTTTTGTTATTTTCAGGGTACAAAAACAATTTTGTTGTGATATGTAAATAAAAGTTTATAGTAATTTGAAAGATAAAAAAGTACTTTTTTGACAAATTTAAATTCTGTAAAAATTAATATAAAATTTGTTGTTTCTGTTATTTTGTAATTTAAACATATACTAAAAACAAAATAAATATTCTGTTTTATATGTGTTTAAAACGTAAAAATACTTAAATAAAGATTATAAATATATGTAAAATATATTAAAGTGTTTATATTTGCAGATGCCCAAACACAAGATCAAATTACTGTAGAAAATAAATAGGAAATATTTGTAAATATAAATACTTGTTGAGTCCAAAACTTGCAGTAGGAAATAAAATATATAATGCTATTGTAATAATTTGGCGTTTTAGAACAAATAAGCAGTTAGCACATCCTTTCTACGTGTTGTATATTTAGTTTTTAGAAGAAAGATACTAAGTAATAGAAATGAACAAATAAACTAATGTATAGTTTTACATTGGGTACAAAACTCTAAGCACTACCTCCAAATGGTTTAACATGGTGAAATATATAAAAAACATAAAAAAAAATTATGAGGCTGGGCCCACTGGAACAAACTAAGAATTATCACAGGAACCAAAACAAACTTATAAATATATGTAAAATATATTAAAGTGTTTTATTTGCAGATGCCCAAACACAAGATCAAATTACTCTAGAAAATAAATAGGAAATATTTGTAAATATAAATACTTGTTGAGTCCAAAACTTGCAGTAGGAAATAAAATATATAATGCTATTGTAATAATTTGGCGTTTTAGTAGAGTAAGTCTCTCCTCTATCTGTGACGTAGTCTTCGTGTGCCGTCATGTGGTATTGAAAGTTGTTCAATGAGGGTGTTCAAGTGATGATATAATAACATTTTCTGTAAAACCTATAACAATTTTTTTGTAATATTGCTCAAAACTGTATTTTGAAAGCTTATTATTTTATTTTCATGGTAAAAGAGTTAGTTTTAAGTAAACAAACTTTATTCTAAATGTATAGAATAAGCAAACTAAGTAAAACTAAGGGTATTCTCGTTTTCACGGAGGATTTTTATAAAGGTGTTTTTTTAACGTTACAGGTAGTCAGACATAATAAGACCAATTTCTGCTTTTCAGGGAGGAAATAAAAACAAATAACCTAGATTCAAACAATGCACCGACAAAAAGGTTAAATGTTTTTGAAGATCAAACACGATATCAAATTATTCTTAAACAAAACTATGGCATTTGTGAACATAATTATTTGTTCACACTAAAACGTCCAGCAGGGATTAAACATTATAAAGTAATTGTAGTTATTTGACATCTATATAAATAAAATTAGAGTTTTGTCTGTGCATTGCTCAGAATTATTAATTTTTTAGTTATTTTTACGTTTTGTGCGTTAGAGAAGCCGAAACCAGTCTTATCTCTATTTGTGTCAGTTTGACTGTCTGTGACGCTCCAGGAGGCATTTTACGCCGTCTTCTCCGAAAAAACGGGAGAACTGATAACAATGAAACTTATTTCACACATTCTCTATATTTCAGAGAAGGATTTTAAACGGTTAAATTTGTTCGCCACCCCTTAAATGTAAATCACGAGCATTTAAAAATCCACTTTTTACGCGGTATCGGTAGAATTTTGCTTCAGTTTTTGATGAATAACCTACTGGCACCTGTCTTTTTAGTTTAAAGATTTAATAGAAATAAAAACAAATAACTGTCAAATCAATATTAGTTAGTTTGTATTGGACATTGATTTGAAACCCATTTTCAAATCCTAGTATATTAAAAAGTCATTTTAACGTATAACTAATAATAATGGTGTAAATGTTCTAATCTATTTAATTGTAACGTAATGCTAAATAATAAACATGGGTATAGATATATTTTTTTATCTATTTGTTTAGGGTTTCAGGTTTACATTTTGGTATGATCTTTCTTCTTTAAACTTAATTCTACAACCAGTACAAAGGACGGCCTTACTTATTGTTCTACAAAGATAAATAAGAAATTTCCAACAGTACTTAATCTTGCACTCTTAAAAGAAAATAAGTATATTGTTAGTGATAAAGACTTTAAAACGTTAAATAACATTATTAATATTAACCTATCACTAGCAATTCGAAATCATATATCTTTTCTGAACTTGTAGATGTGAATTTCAGCTATATAATACAGTGAATTCAGTTGAAATATTTTACAAATTTGTCTGTGTGATCGTAGTCCAGATACTGAAGTCGATGAAATGTGAACCAATGAGGTTTTGTTCTGGAAACATGTTTGTATGGTTTAAAATAAAATGTATATCTGTGACGAGGAAAATATTGCAAAGACCTCATGTTTGCAACAGAACAGTTCACACGTTCTTTGACTGAACGAGCTTTGTGAAAAATTCTCTGATTGTCGACTATTTCCTCTTACAACTAAAAAATGCAAATTAAAAGGAAAATAATGCAAAATAAGAAAATCATTATTGTAGTTTAGTTTAGTATTGGTTACCTATTAATTATTTTATTTACATGAAATAGTCCTATTTCATTCTTACAAAAAGTAGGTTTTGGTTCTAAAGATAGACAAACGATTTTGTAAATGAAAAATATAGTCTCTTACTGAGAAAGCTAAACTTAAAAATGACCAACTCACTATGACAGACTGAGGAAAGAAACAATTTTTCTGAAAGGATGAACAAATAAAAAAAGCATATTGTTTACTGTAAAACAACATTTGATTTGTAAATTTTGCGTTATTCAGTATATTCCTGACAGCCTTGGTTTTTATTGTAGCGGATTTTGGTCTATATCTTACATAATGTACCATATTCGTTTTTACGTTTAAGATATACTGGTTCGTCTGAATATGAAAGAGTTTATAATATACATATACATAACATATACAAAACAACACTTTTTTTATTAGGATTTTACAGTACTTTACTGTCTTCCTTCTCTTAGTCGAGTCCTCCATCCTTGTCTGTCATCCCATTCGCCATCTCTCAAATTCCTTATTACCATAGCCTCATCCACTTCATCCCGCCAAGACCTTCTCGGCCTCCCTCTTCTCCTCCGCCCCAGAGGGCTCCAATCCGTCACTATTCCAATCCACTTACTGGCACTAGCTCTCCTGACATGACCATATTATATCAACCTTCTATCCTCTATGAATTTCATTACATCCGACTCCACCTTCATCCTGTCCCTGATCACCTCATTCCTCACTTTATCCATTCTTGTCAACGCACAGCAAAACAACAATACATAACAACATACACATCCCAAACTTTAAAATAGTGAAAAAATGAAAAGTCATTGTTGGTCATTTTTTTACTTTCTCTCCTTAATGTTTTCGTCAAAATTTTTTGAATGTGAGTTTAGAGTACATATATCTGTTTTGGGGTCCCCTGAATCCAAAAAGCGGGTTTCGACGTGACGACGTGTGTTCGATGGGTGTGTCTGGATGTGTACAGAGCCACAACCTACCCCGTTGGTCTGATTTAGATTAAATTTGGCGTCTATGTATATATTCACCGTATCTCCATGCACTTTTTCCATTTTTTTAAATTTTTATTTTTAAGGGTAGTTTACCCATAAAAATCCTAAAAAACGTGAAAATCCAAATACCCCAAAAGAGGCTCTACAAAACCCACCCAACATAGTTTGGTATTTCCGTGGGGGGGTCAAGCCCCCAAAGAACCATTTAACTTGTTTTCTATTGTAGTTTAAGAAATTTTATGATCACTGTATTCTTAAAACATTAAATTTTAAATCATATTTTGACGAATTATGAAGAAGTTTGTAGTTTTTAAATTTAATTACGAAAGAAAATGTGACAGTCAACTGATGCCATTTTTTAAATCACAGCTTATTTGAGTTGTTAAAAAATATTTTATTGCTAAGGTTTAAACATTTTTAGTGCTGAAATTATGTAATTTTTATGTGAGTTTACGTTTGTTATATAAATTACTAGCTGACCCGGCGATCTTCGTAACGCCTAACAGAAAATACATGTTAACTTTAAGATTGGCCATTTTGTGAAGTCAAATAGCATTGCGGCTTCGTTGTGAAAGCTTTAAATATTCAACATCTGATTATTATAATAAACCTAATATGTATAAACACTGTGATTATTTTATTTGGCAAATATATAAACACGTTACTTTTAAATAAATACAGTACATAATTCCCAAAAACCGTAAACTATTAACGTGGCGAATACTGCTGTTAATTTTGTACTAGCCAAAGTACCCGTTCTTCGCACGGGCTAAAAAGGCAGAGAGGTGTAGGCTCTACTGATACATTTAAGGTATTGTTAATTAATTCTTCATTGTTTACAAAATGACAAAACAGGAGTGTCTACAACATTTCAAAGTAACATATGTCAAATATTGGGAGAGGATAAGGATTAATGTAATAGAGACAGTCGTCGGAAAAAAACTTAAAATCTACCATTCCGCTATTTCAAATAATTCACTAATTTCGATACAGCAGTTTATCTGAAAAATCAACTTTATTTCTTCTTCTTCCCGAACTGTCAAAATATAGTGCAAACGGATGTTGTCATTAGAAAATGGAAACATTGAAACCTAGGACGGTCACGGCAGCTCTTTCTTCTTCTTCTCCTTCTTCTCGAACTGTCAAATTTTAGTATTCACAGCTGTTGACATTCAAGTAATTTTATGTTTTCATTCTCTAAAAATGTAAACATTGAAACTTAGGACGTTCACAGGGCGTAGCCCGAGAGGATTTTAAGGAAATGAGTATGCCTATGTGTTGCATGAGTTTAAGATCTACCTTTGCCTAAAATTTCAAACCGATCGGTTCAGTATTTTTCGCATTCACTTGCCACAACAAACCCACAAACCCACAAACCCACAAATACACAAACCCACAAACACACATACACACAAACCCACAAACCCACAAACAAACATACAGACACCACCTCTTCTTTATTATATTATATATTATCATAGATAGCTCATATTTACTTCATAGTTTTACATTAATAAATGATTCATATGGCATTGAATAGTAAAGCATATTGCTAACAGAGAGTAAACCAACAGCTGTTTTAAGAAATCAAATGTTTTGATTTTAGAAAATTTGTAAACAAACTTATTCCCCATAAGGTTAACATTAGAAATTTAAAACGCTGTAAAATGGAAACTAATTGAATGTATGGAAACTGAATATGCCTAAAGCATGACCGGAGCAGAGATGAATCCAAAAAAATCAAAGATCATTAAAATCGGTCCAGCGGTTCTCGAGTTATAATGCGTGTAACTAACACGACTTTGTTTTATATATTTAGATTTTAGTGTATTTATTCCAAACACGAGAGTTGAGCAGAGCAACAATATTGAATAGATGTAACCTGACGAAGGTGTAGGTCCGCCAAGGTGCTCCAAGTAATGAACTAGTCGAGAGACAGTCTCGTCAGAGAGGCGGATTCGCACCAGTCCTCTTACCACGGCAACTCATTATGGTTTTATTATTTTTTTACTCTTGTTATTATTATACCTTTCATAACGATTTTAACGTTCTATTACATTAAATTTATTACAAATTGACATTTGTTAAAATATTCATATATCTAAATAATTGTTAAAAACAACTTATGGATGTAAATGTTATTAGGTAATCATTTTCAAACTTAAAACTCTTAAATTATTTAAAGGTTTAAGGTAAAAAATCAACAAAGGTCGATTAAAATCAACTATATCCGTTTTAGAGTCGCTTAAATGTTACCTATGTTTCGTAAAAGATAAATACTAATATTAAAAATTCATTACGTTCATAGATATGTAGTGATATTCAACATTAGTCATCAAGTTCCATGTTTCATCCACCTTGACAGCATTCCATTTGCGCACGTTCACAAGCTGTGACACAATATACATCTCGACTCGCAGGATTGCCAACACCACCAGTCCTGTACAAATCAGGACTATTTTCGTAAAGGAGTACAGTGCCTCTCAATCAGTTAAAGGCCTGCATCAAATGACTAATGGTAATTGTTAAATGCTATGTTATGTTTTCTAAAGATGAGATTTTAGTAATGTATTTCTATATAAGTAAAATTAGAGTTTTGCCTGTACATTGCTCAGAATTATTAATGTTTTAGTTATTTTTACTTTTAGTGCGTTAGAGAAGCCGAAACTGGTCTTATCTCAATTTTTGTCTGTTTCTCTGTTTGTCAGTTCGTCTGTTTGTCTGTGACGCTCCAGGAGGCATTTTACGCCGTCTTCTCCGAAAAACGGGAGAACTGATAAAAATGGAAATTAATTATTTACTTAACTTATTTATTTCATAAATTCTTTACATTACATAGAATGTTTTTAAAGGCTAAAAATTGTCCGCCGACTCTTGAAAAGTAAATAACGAGCATTTAAAAAACCCAATACGATACCCAACGCTATATTCGTCACATTTTGCTTTAGTTTTAAATGAATAGCCTACTGGCAATAATCAGCTGTCTTTGTATTTTAAAGATTTAATAGAAATAAAAACAAACAGCTGTTGAATCAATATTAGTTAGTTTATATTGGTCATTGATTGAAACCCATTTCGAAATCATACTATATTAAAACGTTATTTAACGTATTATTGATTTGTTTAGGATTTGAGGTTTACATTTTGGTATGATGATCTTCCTTCTTTGAACTGATTTCTACAACCCGTACAAATGACGGTCATACTGCTAGTAATCTATAAAATTACGAAGTTGTAATATGACAATTTAAATTCATTACACAAAATCCCTCTAGCTGAAAATAATGTTACATGAAACTATTATCTCTGACAAGCACGTGAATTAAAAGTGGACAGTTGGTGATAACCGGTGGATGCAGATTATCGTTCGCATTATTAAATAATATTTTCGCCCGCATAGACGAGCTTCATAATTTGACCACTTCGTAATTCAGTGGCAAGATTATAGTTCAAACCTGACGTTAAACTGAAGTTACGTTAAATGTATTTGAATAGTAGACTATTAATTAACAGTTTTGTCTAAGGAATATAATATGTCTTAGTCAGTAACGAGAGTACAAAATTGCACCACATTCATCTTACACACTCATTTATCGTCCATACTTTGCTTAAAGTACCTAACTTGTTAGATCATCAGATAAAGGCATAATGTAAAGTAAGCAGAGAATGAAATTGAATTGAAACGTGGAACGTAGCAGTGAACAACGACATTTTTGGACAGCTAAAACAGGTATTCTAAAATCACTTTGTTAGTCAAACATACAGTCAAAACAAAATGCAATTTTCACATACATGTGTCTTAACCTCTAGGGGTGGTCTTGGCAGTTTGCGCGATCGAAATTTGAAGCAGTGACGTCATAGTTTGGTTACAAGAACCGCTGTTTAGATGGACTTAAAAGATCCCCTTTAGACATATCCATGACCTAACCTATTTCCCACAGTGAAGTAAATACAAACAATTTTCTCTTTACTCTACTGGTGGAGAAAGATTTTATCAATATATGTAATAGTTAATAAAACTTGAAAACAATACAGTTTAAATGTTTTATTTGACCCAGTTTTATAATATACTTTATTAAGTATACTTTATGGCACTTTATGAGCAGTTTTACAAAAAAGATTTTGGATTTTTATTGATTATTATTTTCTGAAATCTTCTCTTTACAACTATATACTCATTTATAATTAAGTGGACTATTTGCATTTTGAAATAATATTTTAGTCTCCCATGCTTTTACATACTAAGATCTAACTATGAACTATCTTATAAAAAATGGTTTTTGACACTTTTGACCCGTAGAAAATGTGTTACTACCATATTTTTGTGTGACGATTGGACAGTGATCACTAAATTCTTACGGAAGGATTTTACATAATTTAGGTTAAAAAAATAAAGTTTTTTGTAAAACAACAAATAAAAATCACATTCATTTCTAAACCTTCCATATGGAACTAACGTTAAAACTAACTTTAAAATAAAAAAAATTAAACAAGGTGTTATCTCATACAGTTTGTGAAATATGATGAATCAAGTTAACATTGAGTTTATATGCGGGTAACAGATTGTAAATGCAAAGTAAATATTACATTAAAGGATTATAAAGCGAGAGAAGCCGCTATGTGACGTGTGCTGCACGTCTGCAGCGCCCGTATTTGCTCGCTTGTTGGCTTGATGGATTGCCTGCTCTGGTTCCTTCTTCACAAAATTCACTTGTTATTGCCTTCCCAATGAGCATAATATGTGATCTAATTTAAATTTTATAAGAAGACATAGGGTATAAAATATGGCTTATATCATGGATAAATCTAAATGGAATGATTTCAGTCCATCTAAACCGCTGTTCTTATAACCACACTATGACGTCACCGTTTCAAATTTCGGTCGCGCAAGTTGCCACTACCCCCAGGACTAAGGTTATATCCATGTCATGTATTTACTTTCCTTTGGGAAATGCTCATAGCTAAAGGAAATATTTTCACTTCCTCTAAACAGCTGTCTTTAAACCCGTATGACGTCACTATCGTTTCAAATTGTAATCTGATGGATTGTGAATACCCTCCTTCCTAGAGCTAACACATTATACATGTGAAAAACCATATTAGTGAATATTATATAGAAAATTATGGTAGTACCATGTGGGTTTTTTGGGGATTCCCTGCTGCCAAAATACCTGTAAGTATGAAACAGTCTTTATATGTCTATTTATAAATGTGTGTATGTGACAAACTCTCGTTATAATCATCCGATGAAATAAAATTTGCATATAAAGGATGAATACTCATTTAAAGGTAAATATCTCTCTAAAACCCGATTTTGAACGATTTACACAGTTTACTGAACATCCGATCTAATAAAGTGATTCAACAGTAATAAATATTCAGCAAATTAAAACCAACACAGAATTCGTTCTTGAAATTGGTCATTGATTTTAAACTTTATTTTATTTTATATTTGATTGAATTATTATCTTAACGAGATACATATGGTCCTGGTTTTCTAAAATTGATACTAATAATTGAGCTAAAATATGTTATTATATATAAAGTATTTTCATTAATAAAACTAGCTCATGTAACCCGTACAAAAGAAGAGTATACTCATAGTATATTCGTTATGTTGAATTTATTGATAAACACGATATAATTTTTCGTCATATTGTTTAAAAAAATATATTTTCGTCATACTGTTTCAAAAACAGCTATTACAGATACATGTGTTGAAGTGCTAAAGTTGTTATTTTCCTAGGACTAAACCAATTATGATGATGATTTTTAATTCTCAGGCCGCAAAAGATCATTGTTGATGTTATTTTTAGTTCAAGGTCAGTGTTCGATTGTAAATAATCGATAAACTAACTGCAACAATTACTATCGATTATTTGTGTATTTTGGACGTTCCGGATATTGATTATAAAACTTATGAAATCAAACTATCGATAATAATTACAGACATAACCTAAACAACCAATCAGGAATCAGAAAGAACTGCTCAAAATAAGTAACACATTAGCTGATTAGTATAAGGCTACAAAAATGTTGACGACTTTTGATACCAAATCAGATAATAATTTATGTTTTACGAGTTTGTTTGTTTAATTTTGTTTGCAGTTTGACGAACAATTTAGATCATCATATGGCCTAAAATTGGCTTTTGCCTCAACTGTTAAACCTGGGCACCCATAAAAAACGCCCATTTTTGGTTCTAGTGAAGAAATATACTATTTCATTCTAGAACAAATAAATTAACTAAGACAAAAATATAGTTTTTAAAATCATCCAAGGAAAGGATAAATCCAAACTTCGATACTCCGCGGTTTACATAGAATCTTCATTCTCCATATAGGTAGAGGAAAGGAATACATTTTTAACAGAGCAAATATTCCAGTGTCAACACAGCTTGAGCTATGGAAACATTTGCGTCTCTCTCACAAAGGAACATTGTGCCACTCTCCTCCTGCCATGAGCGTTATACAGCATTACCTTTATTTATCACTTGTTCAATACCTTAAAAAATCATTCACTCATATATTCATATTGAACTGAATATAAGGTGATTTGTAAGGCGTATACGAATTTGAAGCAGATTAGTTTAGATATGAGCGTGTTTTTGACATGGATATGTCTTAGCTTTGGTGGGTCATGGCAATTTGTAAGATGAAAATTTGAAACAGGTTTCCATAGAAACTACTTGAGCTATTGTCTTGAATTTTTAATATAAAGAATAAGAACATATGTTTAGAAGAACTGAAAACATTTTCAATCGTTGGCTTTCACGACCGGTGTCAACGATATCAAGTTAATTTTTTGGTGTCAACCTCGTCGTCATGTTGTTTGTATTGCCAAAAGATTCGCCCTTGCTGTGAAGTGTACTCCAATGGCTAGGCTGAGACACATTGCAGTCTGTCGTGGCAGCACAGGTTCTGTGCTGTGCTTTCAAAATGTGTAAGATTTTATAAAACCACCCACCCAAGACTCAAATCTTCGGTTACTTATGAGAGATTTGCAACATAACAGGAGCAAAGTTTCTTCAACTTTAGGTGTTCACGAACTTCTTTTTAAGGCACTTGATCTTGAGAGAGAAGAAAATTAGCCTGAGAGCCTTGTTATTGTGAAGTACCTGCTTTCACAAATTTTAGCTTCCACTTTCCACCAACTCATCTGTAATCAAAGAATGGATACCAGAGTGGTCGTCATAATGGACGTTGTCAAGGCCACCTTTGAGTTCTCGTACCCATTTACGCTCTTTGCTGTAACTACATTCTCACCGTACTTGAAATTTGACAATAGATTTCTGCAGCAGACAGGTTCCTTGCTGAGAAAACGCATTACACCAAGTGAAGATCACACGTGGAGAGCGAGTTGATAATCTTGAACATTTTGAAAACACAGAACAGAACCGTACAGGTTAGGTACATAGCCGAAGTAGAGCACAATAGTTCCCTATGCATGCACTCCTGGCCGCACGAAATACTAGAATTTTTCAACAAAACAGAAATTACAAAACAAGCTTCGTATTTGTGTTGGATATGAGTAAATTGATAATTCGGTGTTCTGTGACACAATACTAGGGATGTGCAAAAAGCTCATTGAGTCTGACGTCACATGGAACTTCGGTCCATCTCTTCTGATGATGATGATTTATTCTACACCTTAATGGTGCTATTCCAATTTACAAACTCTTATATATAGCAAAATCTACTTAGGCTAAACTCATCATAAATATGTATCCTTTGAGAGTTTTTATTGATTATAAATGTATAAAAATCCCAAAATCGTCCCCAAAATAGATACCCAATGTTTTAAAGAACTCAAAAACTTCCAACGATTCGTGGGAAAATCCACTTTGCAAAAAAGGAACACGAAATACAAAAATTTAATGTTAAGTGTTCTTTACAATCCTTGACGATGTTCAAGAGACTGATTTTTCATAAAATTGTAAAACTGTAATATGCTCGATGTTGGCCTTCTACGTGGACACGAGACAAGCAGCCTTAAAACTATGGTTGTAGACAACGACCAACTTTGAACTTAGACATGCAGGTATGAGTAAAAAAGCACTGGTAGACAAACAATAATTCTATATACAATTTATAAAAATATTAAAATAAATTTACATAGTTTTATAGAAACGTAAAATTTTTAATTAAACATTAATATAGTACACAATATTATTTTTTTTTAACAAAAACACAATATGTAAAATAAATTCTGTTTTTTTTTGATTTAATATGAAAAAGTAGAATTTGTATGATATTGATTTTTGTGAAAAGAATAGATGCTAATTATCGTTCTCTTGAAATGATTTATTAATTTTTTACCTTTTGAAACATTAATTACAAACTGCTTTATTGTTTTTATTTGTAACTTTATAAAAAATAAATAATTGTGATTTTTTTGTGTTGTGAAATATAAAATTATAAATTTGTTAATAAACTACAGTAAAAGTAAAAAATTTTACAAAGCTAAATGTATATGTCCGGATGGTTTTAATACATTTGAAATCACTTTAAAAAATTCGGACATAATTTTTTATTATGTGTAAAATAAAATAAAAACAAAAAAAAATAAAAAAAATATAGTAAATATTAAATAAAATGTTTTTATTTAAAAAGAAAAAAATAACATGGTGTTAATTTCCATAGACAAGGGTAACTTTCTTACATGGGGTAAAAACCCACACTTAGAATTGAATGGGTAAAATACAACTATATGTGGCAAAAATTTATTTAAATTTAACGAAACGTAAAATAAAACTTTACATTATGCATATTAGTATACTCAAGTCGTTTTACAATGTTTTAAGCGGATTCCTACAACGTGGATACGTGTTTCGACGGTTATTATAACAGATAAAACAACAATTGTTAACAATTTTGTACGTTTTAAAAGGAATATTCCCGAGGATTGATGTTTTAGATGAAAAAAGTTGGGAACTGGCTACGTGTTTCTAATGGTAGTGTTTACCCGCTTGTTGACTCAATGGATTGCCTCGGGAAACTTTCTTCTTTGTTACTCTCTTTTCCTTTTTATGTATTGAAATATTCATTCGTACGAAAAACTAATATTTTTGTGGTCCCGTGAATTTCATTCCTTAACACAGTTTGTATTTTAAAACAGTGAAATAAAATGTCCAATAAATACATTTCCCTGATCAAAGCTAAGAATCTATCAACAGTTCCATACTTGCAGTGTTCCGAGACATTTTAATATGATAGCTTTGAGAATCACTAACAAACAGAATTTAAAAACCTTCGGATTTTACTGTGTTGAAGAATTCTTTGATATTATAGTTTGAAATCATGTAATAAATAGTGGCAATAAATAATTAATAATAAGTAGTAATGCATCTAGTTGTAGATATGTGAAATTATTAATGTCTGTCTCTTTAGATTTTATTCATTAAATGAGTTCCTAGCTGTAATTTTTGTTATACTGTTAAGTTGTATTTAAAACTAAGGAGGGGTTTGTTACACATGACTCTCGGATAAATTTGTTGTGAGGGAGGTTCCATCTCAGGTTTTCCTAAGAAACCTCTACATTTTTCATTGGATATGCAATCTATTTATCTATATATTCTGTTTAACAGCGTAAATTGTTTTCTAGTTATTGTAAAATACGTTAAATGTTATTATAAAGCGTATTTTACTCATGCACTATCTGATGAGAAATAAAGAATTTATTTATTTTCTTTGATTTCAATTAAATGTTACAATTTAAAGTGTATATGTAAAAAAATGTGACGTCAAAATATCAGTTGTCTCATAATTTAGCATAAATAATAGGTGTAAACACAAATAATCATGGACCTAAATATACAGGGTGCCAATGAAAAACAATTCAGGACTTCGGTGAGTGATTGGGTACATTAAAAGGAAGAAAAAAATTTCAATGGATGTATGGCCTAAAACGCTTATTTTCTCAGATATCCACCATTTTGTATTTTTCACAAAAGGTTTTTTCTTTCAAACATTTTCAAACGGATTATTTTCAAATTTAGTAAGTTTTTACACTAGTAGACTACCTACTGTAATTAAAAAATAACTAGTTTGATCCAAGTTCAAAATACAAAATTGCGGCCATTTAAATTTTTAAAACTAAAATACTTTGAAAACGGTGAAAAATACAATGGCCGCCGTTTTGGATTTTGAGCTTGGAGCATGCTAGTTATTTTTTCAATGATAATAGTCTACTAGTGTAAAACACATACCAAATTTGAAAATAATTCGTTTAAAATGTTTGAAATAAAAAATATTTTGTGGAAATTCAAAGGGGTTATATCTGAGAAAATAAGCGTTTTAGTTCATACCTCCATGGGAACTTTTTTCTTAGTTTAATGTACCGTACCTAATCACATTTTTCATGGACACTCTGTACAAGTTGTTTTTATAAAAATAGATACTATTTAATTATTAAAACCTTTTAATAATTATGGAAGAAAATGGAAAAATGGAAACCATCGGCCACTTTATTCAATACAGAAACCTGTTATTTTGCCCCTGAGTTACCGTGTCTATAGTTTTTAACGTTTCAAAGAACCGAAAATACCCAAAATGACTAAACATAAAAGATGTCAGAGGTACTGAATTCTGGCGGAATTAAATACGTGTATTTTTATTTGCACATTTCCAGTGTTCGACCGTTGTTTAATGTCAGTGCAGCAAAGCCCGCATCGTGATGTGCACAATGTGGGTTAATTTTTCAAGTTGACATTGCCAGATGACAGGACCGGCCGGCAAATGAGGGCCTAATGCTCCTGTTTACATTCCCTTTCAAGGTGATGGATTGCTGCGTCGTGTCTATCTGTCTTTTTGAAATATTTAACCCCCCCCTTACTTGAGCTTGGAATATCGTTAAGCGTGAAATTATGTTTTTGTTGTATATGCAAACAACGAGAATTAATGGTTTCACCAGAACTTGGTATTTATCACAATCGTGAAACGGTTAAGGATACAAATTTCTTCAGGGTTAAAAAAGAAAGAACAAATAAAAATATATTGATAGGATGAATAACAATAAATTTACCCTTTAAACATAAAAAAATTATCTTATAAAATTACTCAATTTAATAAACATACAACCATCACAGATGATATTCATCACTCACACAAAATCTATAAATCAACACACATAACAAGAGATTTTTCACACTGTTACAATAAAACAGTTGTTAGTAAAAATAATAAAATTAGTGATAAATTGTAATGTATTTGTAACGTTTTCTGGTATTCTCGTTTAATGTGGGAATATATGAATTAGTATGGACAAATAAAAGTTTAGTTTAAATTTTCTTGGATGTAAAAGGCATGATTTTCATGTATAAAAAGCGGAATTTCAGAATTATTTCAGATGCGTTTTACTAGCAGATTATGTATGTACTTATTTTTTGAAGAGTCTATTCACACGTCGAAATGTGAGTACTGATACTTGGATTAGGCTAGATTCTTTGTACGATCGTAAAAAATACCATAAACCATTTCGGCAAACGATGTTGACATCATGTGGGATGAACCCGTGCGGTAGCGACACAAGTTGACATTCGAATAGCCTCTGCCTCTTTTTTGAAATTAAATCATCTAACCTTTAGCAAAAGACCAAAGTAGAAGAGCATTATAGAGGATTATTAAGGTCACAATTATGATTATCATTAATAATAATATTAATCGTTTTGGTCACGCTCTTCCTTGGCAGTATCCTCTCTACCTGCCTCGGTACTACGACACTAGATCGTCTACCTGTCATTAGTAAGATGGTAGATGGTAAGGACACCCACAATAACCATCACTGCTGGTTTTGAGCCCGTGTGATATGCATTTAAGCAACCTACAAAGCACCTCGGTGCTGGATTTGGGAAAGTTGGTAATGATACACGTCTTTCCAGGACGTGGGATTATACCTTAGCTCAGTACCGAAGGACCGACTGAACAGACGACATCAACAAGAGGCGTTTGTAGTGACGTGGACCTCTGACGTTGGGAATGAGCCTCTGACCTTGATGGCTTTGTCGGCGATTCGCTTCACTTGCTCTCTAAAAGACATCTTGTTGTCAATTATAACTTCGAGGTACATAGCAGCAGACTTGGTTTTGAAGTTTTTGTCTCCTATCTGCAGAGAAAATACGTTGGGAATTCTTCTTTAAGCTAGGACCACAATCTCTGTTTTGCTGATCACCAGAGTTTGAGTAAATCGCTAGTACTCTCTCGGAATAAGGTTCGCAATGATGGAAGACATCTCCACTTTCACTGCAGAGTTAGTTAATGGAGAACCGCTTCTTCTCCAGGGTGAGTTCCTTGTTACTCCAACAAACCACTTAAGCAGTGACCCTAAAGAAATCGTCATCAAATTGCGTCGCAACATTCGGGCTATACATTCCGCTGCGTCCCGTCACTGCGACCCGGGGTCCTTTGTTATCAAGGTTTTGGTTACTTTCAGCCATGTTTTTCTTTGAAGTGACTCTACCAGGAAATCACTGCAGCCAACATACGAGATGGAAAGACCATGATCAATAGAAAACGTGAAATCAGATCTAAACCAGCGCAATGAGCACATGAATGAACTAAATTTTGGTTTATTTTTGTCCTAGGTACACTTTATTCTTGAGGGCTTGTTTAGTGGACACATCAGCTGTTAAAGTTACTATTAATTTGTACAATGGCAACCAAATTGTTATTGACATGGATATGTCTTAGCTCTGTAGCAGTGTTGGTGATTTTTAAGATGAAAAACATGTAACAGGTTTCCATAGAAACTACTAGATCTATTGTATTTTTAATATAAAAGAATAAGAACAACTGATTAGATGAACTTAGACCATTCCCTTTAGACAAATCCATGATTAAACTTCCAACAGGGAAGCAAAAACAAACATCTTTTGTTCTGACTATTCCAATTATTATTTTTATTGGCTTATTTTATGAGCGATTCTAGTGTATATGATTCAACTTTACAATCTTCATATTTATGAATAATCTATACTAGCACAAAATACAATTTTGAAACTCTCCTTCGTGTGAGAAATCATTTTGCGGTGTTATTAAACAACACAGATCTAGAACTAGATGAAAATGTATTTATAAAAGTGTTTTGAGCTACTGGAATTGAAGTCGCAGATATTCAAAGGTAATTTTGTAGCAACTGCAATCCAGATGTCTCATCTGAACAAGTATATTAAATAGACACCCGCTGAGTCTGATAGCCTCAGCATGAAGCGGATATTTTACCTTGTTTTAAAGGTTTTATATTCATAGAAATAGTCTAGAATTATCGTTCAATTTTAATTATCATAGGCCTGATAATCAGTTGATCGACTATTTTTGTTTTTAATTCCTTCCCTTGTACATATTTATGAAGATATGAATATTTTCATCTAATGTGATTACATCTTATAAATTGTTTCGTATAAGGATAAATAGAAAAACTTTTGTCGATTTTTATATTAAATTTATTGATTTATTATAAAACATGGTATCTTAGGATTTATTTGGTGATTTTTTTGGAACAAATCAGGTGTCTACAAAAACTACATGATTATTTATTATTATAAATTTTAGAAAAAAAACAATAGTTTAGTACGCAAATGATACAGACATTTAAGATTGTTTTTCTTTATTGTTTAATACATTCTAGTATATATTAATACATTGTCTTTATATTATAACTTTATATTCAGTTTTACATTACTATATATAATCTTATTTGATGATATTTGTAAAAAATTAACTTTATTTCTCTTAAATTAAAATGTAAAGTAACGTTTTGAGATTAAAAATCAACTTGTGTATTTATAAAGTGTTTGAACTGATTTGTCGCAGACTTATTCAAAGTAATATGTCATCTAGAAATGTACATTAAAAGTAGTTTTAGCAAATAAGTATTCATGAGTGGATATTTGTGTGATATTAAAGTTTTATATCGTATTAAAAACAAAAAAAAAAATAAATCAAAAATCAAAATCCATAGTACATTTCTTTTTTACATATTTATAAAGATAAGTATAAGCATTATTTTCATCATAATGTTTGAATTTGAGTTGACAGTGGATATTTAAAATTAGTTTTCGGACTGACGTATGTATGTCTGTCCGTGTATAGACCTCGAGACCATACTGACCATCCGATTTCTATGAAATTGGGTACACTGGAACTTTGACTTTATCTTCAGACCATTTTTTAAAGGGTAGTTTACCCCTAAAAAATCTCTGAAAATTTAATTTAAAATTTCATATTTTATAGAAATAAAGGTCACAAATAATAATAAACTACCCATATCAACTAACTAAACAGTAAACAAATGGCTAAACTAATGGTTCAAAAGCTGTGGGTTTTTAAATGGTAAAAAATATTCCAATGCAATAAGTTTGTCAAATAGTTTGTCTATCTCCATTAAAACCAGATAAAAAACTAAACAAATTGGTATCATTGTTATACAATTTATGGTTTCAGAAAAAATTACATTTACTGTCCGTGATAAACGTAGTACGTAGTCTAAGAGCGTCCAATGTTATTCTTATGGAGAATATTAAAAATCAGTATCTTCCTTATTTATCAACTGTTTTCCACGACACTCGGTAAGAATTGTAGGGTTACATTACCCGACAAAACCTCCCCTAAAAGTTTAGTGCTACCTTGGGGGGCGTATTTAAATAAATTTTGAAGAATATGATAGGTTTATTAAAAGTATGAAGTTTTCTAGTTTACTTAAGGAAGAAAGTATGTGTCAGTCCACTGATGCTGTTTATTTGTTTATTTTGAACCGTTTTATGAAAAAGGGTGTTTTTTATGAATAAGTGACGAAAAAGATTCAGTTCAGTGTTGTGTCACAACAACACTTGTTGTTGTATTTCGGCTGTAAAGCTATAGGAATGTCAGGGGTCAAAACGAGGTTTTCTGATTTAATTCAACTCTCATACAGAATTGCTCAAAGGTATAGCAAATAAAGTAAACAAAACAACCAAAAACATTTCATAACAATCATCTGAGTATAGTGATTCACATAGATTTAGCAAAGTTGAAAAATTTACATTATTATTTTTTTAAATATGTCCGCGAGTAACTCGTGGACATAATACTACAACTGTTGTAGTATTGTTGTATTATTATTAGTTCCTTTGTGCTAAACAAAGGATACCTTCTATAAAGTATAGTTTTTTCTTTCCATTTCCTACCATCTTGCTAATGTTAACATTTAAACAATTATGTATTTTTTAACGTTTTCTCCAATTCTGTGAAATTAATAACTTTATAAAATAATAAATTAGTGTTAAAATTAACGTATAACACTTTAAATAAAAGATAAAATATTAAAGTACAAGCAAGTTGAAAATTTATTTCATAAAATAATACTATTAAAATAAAGAGTTAAAACTTTGATGTTGCCCTCAGACTACGACTATAAAGTAATGATGTTAAGATGTAGCTGGTGAAACATTTGATTAAATGAATATAGAATGAAACTCTGCGGAGGTGTTAGGGTATAGTAATAAACTCTCATGACTTGGAATAGTCCCCAACGTCTCTCACTGCATTTAGTTTTGTATTCTTTCACTTTAAAAACTCCCCATTCTATCAAATATAAGATTATTTCCTAAGAATCGCTATTAAAAATTTAGTTTTATCAGTAAATGAATATGATATACCCATGCACAGTTCTTCCTAAGAATTAATTTACTTTCCTGTGAAATAGTTTACGTCATGGATATGTCTGAAGTGAATATTTCACTTCATATGAACAGCTGTTCTCATAATTATAAGACATCACTTCCGTCAAACTTTTTGCGTGTTGTAAATTGCTAGCACCCCCACCCCCAGAACACATATTCATGTGAAAAATATGTGTGAAGATCGAGCCATATAAGTTAAACGTATTTCATACAAAACGATCTTGTCGATCACACAGTTTGAATACAGTTAAGATACAGCTTAACTCAACTTATCTAATTACTCGACCTTACCTTACCTTACCTAGTTGGCCATTCAAACCTAAGTAGGTTTTTGGCCTCGCCAACAGCTTTGCGCCATCTTTCTCGGTCTTCCATCCACTCTTCTGTAGCATCAATTCTTCTCATATCCTTTCGGACTTGGTCCCACCATCATAATCTCGGTCTTCCCAGAGGTCGCCTGCCTGCAGGCACTGCGTCTAAAACCTTTCTTAAGTTTGACTCTCTAGGTCTTCTATAGACGTGTCCTGCCCATCTTAGTCTTTGGCTTTTAATTAAGGCTATAATGTCTGGGTCCTTATAAATGTCTCTTAATTCTTTGTTTGTTCTTATCCTCCACATCCCATCTTTTACTATTGGTCCCATAATTCTTCTAAGTATTTTGTTTTCAAAAATTATTAATTTCTTTTCATCTTGTTTGGACAATACCCAGTTTTCTGAGCCATATGTAACTACAGGTAATATTATAGTTTTATAGACTTTGATTTTAGTTTTCTTGGAGAGTATTTTGCTTTTTAGGATGTTTTGTAGAGATTACTCGACCTACTGAAGTTTAAGTTCATACGGAATAATCCGTCCTTGTGGTTAGAGAAAACAGCTAGGAATTGAACGTTCTGGGTGTTAGTTTGAGGGTTTCCGATATAGTAGAGGAGGGAGTACATTAATTGAAAAAGAGAAATGAGAAAGAGTGCAAAAGCTATAAATTCTGAAAGAGACTTGAAAAGTGTGTGTGTTTAAATTACAATGTTTCGTACAATAGTACACAGTGTGATTGTGCTAATCTAAGAGTAGAGTTGGTACTGGGTTTAAATTCCGTCAATCAACTTGTAATAATGTATGAAAAAGCAATCTATGCACTCCAAAACATGCATTTAAAGGTGGTAAGCCTACCTACCATTAATCTTTCTCACTAAATGTAAAAACTAAGATCTAACCTCCCGGTTGAAACTTAAATCTTCTTTCGGTAAAATATTGTCGTCTGATTCAAAATAACTTTTATTTGAAAGAATTGGATTTTCTGTTTTGAATGAATTTAATTTTGCTTGGCATTTTTCGTTTTTTTGTAGCTTTAAACATTTTTATTTTCAGCTTTATACTGGCTCGTAATTATGAACTAATTATATCATATTTTAGGTTCACGACCACTTGAGATTTAAGTGCCGTAATGGAAAATGTTTGCAATGGCAATCTAAATAACAACTACGTATAGCCTTAAATAAAATGTAAAATGTAAAATGTCAGGTAGATGACCTAGACAGTCTCGGAATAAAAATTGCGACATTAAAAATACTATAGTACATAATGTTAATGATCTAGCATGAACTGAATTACCATGATACAAATATCCCCGTCGCAGTAGACCTGCGTACTCAACGAATTCCCACCTCAATAATATGGCAATAATTATACAAGTACTGTATATGACAAGATTGATCGATCAATCACCTGTTGATAAATTAGATTATTTGCCTATTCTCTGTAACATTAACATGGGTAAGAGTATGCAGGTTTGCTGCTTTGAGGAATACTGAAGTTAGGCATTTTTTACCATAAAATATTTTTTTATTCTGACCATATGCCATGTTTTATCATTATCTGGACAAACATGAAGGAGTTTGCCTGTATCCCTTACCATGAGACCACGGTAATAGCTTCTTTCCTATGGGAAATTTGCTAAAAGAGCCCCTCGTATTTGGAAGTTTGTTTATAATATTACTATAGTAAATTTAAAATACCTTTTGCACACTAAAAACCCAAGGGAAGAGGGTAAAAGCTCTCACTTTTGTACTTTTAAATCATAGACGTAAAACTATGTTTTTATATTATATCCCGAAAGAATTAAACATCTTTCTTTAAGACTTAGTAATTAAAATGATCAGTATCATAATCCAACAAAATGGATATTCTAGATTTTAAGGATGATTAAATATTTATATAGAGACAAAGGAAATATTTTATGACAGGACAAATGGTAGAAAATCCACAAAGAATATTTTATATTTAAAAGATTACTTAAGAGTAAAGCTCGAAAATAAACCTGTGTGGAAAGCGGAGGAAGATGAATAATAAAGGAGTTTGAACAAAACACGAAAACACAACAGTGACTTTGGCTTGTCACCTGCTTTTAACATGACTTTCAGCTCAAGGTGGTCGTCACACAAGATATTTATGGCATGTGAGTTTTACGTCATCGTTATATTTTATTTTATGTTGTATAGAATTATGGTAATACAAAATAGGTTCTTTAAAATATACATAGTTTTATTATGATTTTAACTATAATTAATAATTATATAAGTTTTATTCCATAAAATATATTACGATGGCAGTTATAATTTTTATTATTCCAAGTCTTAAAAACATATTTGTAAACAAATTCAGTCCACATATCTACATTATTTATGAAATCTACAAGGATATATAATTTAATCACTTCTCTCTAGGTAATAGCTTATATCATGGTTATAACTTATTGGAATGTTTTCAGATTCTCTAAATAGCTGTCCTTATAACCATATGACGTCACTTACGTTTCAAATTTGGGTTTGGTTGATTGCCAATGCCCCCCCCGAGCTAAGACATATGCATGTCAAAATGTAAAATGGCAACAAACATCACATTCTAAGTATTTACAGAAATGTTAGCACTAATTAAATACTTATAGTAAATTATGAAATTATGTGTAAACCTCTCCAAACCTATTTATAGTAATTTTGATGGTCAGACAAAGGCGTTTCAACTTTTAAGTTTCACTGTTTTTATTTTAATAACCCTTTGAATAAACGTTGCCACCTTCTTTCAGTTCATTTCTTGTTCAAATCTAGCTTGTGCAATATTTTCTTTGTCCTAAGTTCCACTCCAAAGTCTCCCTTTCTCTTCTGAACGTGTTACATGAAAACACTGTGTGAAATGCATTATTTGCCACATTTTAGCAAAAGGTGCAGCTTCCTGAATCTGCCCAATGAAATCTGCGAAGATAGTTTTGGAACGCTCCATGCCCTGTGAAGGTCAGAGATAGGTAAAACCTCCATTTTTACATGGTGCCTCTCCAACCAGTCCTTGATATTTGGTAATTGGTAAACTATGACTCAGCTCCCATTCTGTTCTCTATTCCATCTCTGTTGAAATCTTTCATTCCTCAGGTTGCCTTTTTAGCTTTGCTTAATTTATTCTCTCTTTCTTGATTTCACACATAAACCCAGCATTAGGCCTATTAAATAGAAGCATATCTATTTCATAATAACATTTACTCGGGGTATAAGCTTTGAGTTATCATCAAAGCTATATTTATTCATTTATTAGTTTATTTATTCAAGTTTTACTTTTCATTTACTTATTCATTAGGTTATTCCAAACACCCACTGTTGTAATTAAATAATTTATTATGAATCTAATTTCCATTGTTGAATTTCAAGCTGTATAAAAATCGTATAACATGGAGGAGGATTAAATGCCATATTTTAGTGAAGTTGGTTAAGCGGAAATGTCAGCAAGATTACACCATGTCCTATGCTGGATTGTTTCCAGCGACTGGATGCCAGCCAGAAACTCAGAGCAGATTACACACTCTGGCTGAAGCGAAGGGTTCCTTGCCGCGTAGTGGTTAGCGAGACGAGGGTGCACTGGACTATGGTAGAGTGTGGGACTTGGGTCTTCAAGCTCCCGGGTAAAACTCGCCAGTTGGTGGTTCGCAGCTCGCACTCCGTCACGTGTTGCACTCACGCGGCAAAAAGTTGTAACTAATAACACGATTATTCATTTCATTATTTGGACTTTTACTTCCGCGTCAAGTGTTTAACTACACTACGTTTCGGAAGGTAAGAAAACTCCTCCCGTTATCAAGTGGCCCAATTAATTAAAATCGACATTATTCAAATTAACCTAAATTTTTTGGGTGTTTTTAATTTTTTGTTGTAAATATCATCCATTCTTACATTCATCATAAACATATTCCTATTTATTTGCACATTAATTTATTCAATGTAACAAATATCATGCATTGTAATTTTTAAAATAATAAAACCAAACAAATGACATAGGAACATTTCAAGGTTAAAAATCAGTTTAAATTGAGACGGAGTAAAATGCACAAGAAATTTTAGTGTCTTTAAATAGGGAAAGATAGTGATTTTTGACCTGAGTTTGTTGTGATGTTGTCAGGACTCCTCTCAGGCTGCAGTTCTATTTGTAGCTAAATTTTTTTCATTGTCCGGTGGTCAAAATGTCAGATGTGGAATTGGTATTATTTTAAACGTCAGAGTGAGCACCTGCTGAATGTACATCCTGTTAAGGATGCATCTTTGAATTTTCTCTACAAGAACACAAGGCAATAAAATGAGTTAGATTTTTTTTAGTTAGATTATTTCCAGCTCAGAAGAACTATAGCAATTTGTAAATGCTTTGCAATTACGATAATCCATGGAATTTTACAATTTGAATTCAATGATAAACAAACTCGTACGATTAATGTTACTACACAGTTTAAAGGGATCGAAAGTAACACAATTTTGTGTTAAAAAATGTGAGCTTATTTAACTAATTTTTTGTCTCAATAAGATAATTGATACATTGTTTTATCTTAATATCATTATTTGTTAAAATTCATACTCATGAATCACTTGTACACAAATTCAACCCGTCACATATACCTATTACAAATCAAAAAACAACATGGTACGACTCACTCAACATGAGAATTAAAACATAATACCAGCTAAAAAACCAGACTAGACTGGTGAGTCATGTACGAAGGTGTGTGTGTGTGTGTGTGTGCGTGGAGAGTTTTGGCAGGCCCTCACTGGTCTGGAGGTGACGTTGTTAACTAAAATCAAAATAAGTACAAAAAAGACAAAAGGAAAACAAATTTTCAAGCATTTCGTTAGTTTTAAATTGTAAAAATAAAAAAAATTGTTAAAACTTTATATTTGTTTACGTTAAGATACGTATTAATACGCTTATAGCCCCAGAATATCAACTCTGACAATGACTCTTGCTAAGGGCAATGACAGAAAATTCTACCAACGACACACTTCATCCAGCATCTTATGAATAGGTTGTTTTTTAAAACAAATATTTTGTTTGTTGAAGTGATATTTTTAAAACTGGCCTCTATAATTAATTGTAATAATTATTTAAGGTTAAATTTATTTTTTATGGTTTTGTATTGTGTAATGTGTTTAAGTTGTTTTACTTAACTAATATTTTTGTTTTGTTATTCTTGTTATAGTAAGGTTTTTTAGTTGTAATTTTATTTGTATTTATATTATGTTAACAGCCAGGGCGGGACATAACCAACGCACAGGTATTTTACCCACGTGAGGTTTTTTTGAAATATTAATGTATTGTAAACTGCAATATAGGTGTGTTTCTTTTTCAATAAAAATTGTTTGTTTGATTTTAAGTTTCATCATAGCAGGTGCTCCCATTTTCACGGAGAAGCGAAAGAGAAAGAACTTATTCAGCGTTACAGAAAATCAGACAGAAAGTAAGATAAGATCCATTTAATTTTTCTAGTGAGTAAAACGTAAGAATAGACAAAGATTTCACAATTCCAAGCAGTATAGAGACAAATCTTTTTATTTATATAGAATATCTTGAGCTGTCTGAGACATCTTTTATTACTATCATAGTGGCATGAATCCGCACAATAGCCTCTACACTTTACTATGCACATAAAAACACCTATCAGCCACAGAGCGGTTCTTGCATATAGGCTATTGTGTTACCCTGAAAGGGATTTATTGAAAGGGCAAAAGAACGCTACATTGAGAGATTGGATATGAAACATTTCTGTGGATAAGGGTTCTTTGTAACTAAATCAAACATTAATAAACAACTTCCATTCTACTTAGAATAGCTTAAAATATTTTATATTATATTTAATACACGAAAACATATACAACGTATAAAAATATTATTACATCATAAATGTATTCACAAATATGTGAATATTTTTTTAAATTTTAAAATCACGAACATTAAAATGGAAAAGTATAATATGTAGCTTATGTCTAATTGAGACTGTCTATGAATGCATGAAAATCATAAATAATGAGTTTTGTGTTATGTTTGTAGTTTTAAGTTGTGTTGTTTGTAATTTTTACAAGGTACGTAAAATACGCACCTAAGAGGTTTGTAAGACTCAAGAACATAAGTTTTCCTAAGTAAGATATAAGTAAATAAGTATGAAATAAGTGTATACATTAGTTATGTATCGTATAAATATATTAATAAATAGCCAAAGATTTTCCAAAAAAATAATGTAGGCTCTTTTATTTAAGTTATGATAAAATTCTTTATTTTTACATAATGACAAAATGTCTAAGTTTTCTAACATAACAAAGTAACATATGTCAAATAGAGAGGATAAGCATTAACGTAATAGAGGCAGGCATCAGAAAATTAAAAATCTACATTCCACTATTTCAAACTATAATTCACTAATTTCGATAGCAGTTTATGTGTAAAAATTAACTTTATTTCTTTTTCTTACCGAACTGTGAAAATGTAAAGTAAAGGCATGATGACATTAAAAACTGTAAAGATTGAATCCCAGGGTATTTACAGCAACCATGTGTTCTGCTCTAACTGTCAAATTTTAGTGTTCAGCTGTTGACATTCAAGTAATTTTATGTTTTCTTTTCTAAAAATGTAAACATTGAAACTTAGGACGTTCACAGGGCGTAGCCCGAGAGGATTTTAAGGAAATGAGTATGCCTATGTGTTGCATGAGTTTAAGTCTGTTTGTGTAATTTCATAACTGTTTTTCAGTATTTTTTGCTACGAAACAAAACAAAACACAAAACAAACACACAAAAAAAACACACAAAAAAAAAATACAGTAATCTTTTTATATATTATTAATTTTCATTAATTTTTCTACAATAATAAAATAATTTGTGCAGTAAGTTACCATATGACTGTCAAAGTTCATTATTATATCAAACGTGATCCTGATAGATTCCTAATTTTTAATAAAATATTAATATTTCAAGACATTTTTGTAAACAAAATCAACTATTGTCACCTATTAAAATTCTATGTGGTTTATGTGTCGTGTTTTTGATAATGTGTGTGATAGTGTATGTATCTATGTTTGTGTAAGGTGAGGGTAATTGGTAGAACAGTCCACCACCTTATGTTTTTAACTAAACCTGTGTCTGCCTTTTAACCACCGACATAAACATTAATTACATTGAAGATTAAATCAGAACAAGAGTCTTGTCTTTGGCTTCTGTACATCCCTACACACACAGACTCAGATATCATAAAAAACCTTTTTTTCATTCGAGCTTTTTCGATTCAGGGGACACCAATATCTAGGCTTCTGCACAACCACACACACACAAATACACAGCCTCACAGACATACACGACTCTAAAACAACTTTTTTGATCGAAGGGGCACTATAATGGATATAACCACCAGAAACTCAAATTTGAAAATGCTGACGAAAACAATACTTTCACCTTATACTACCGTATAGAGGCAGAAAAAGTTGTCTTGACGGTGCCTGTTTTAGAGTATAAGAGTTTTTAACAATTTTATTTACGAGTATTAAGATTACAAAATGATTAAGTTAAAAGTAGTAAAAATTTTGTTTTGAAGGATCTAATCAATTTTTTATTTCACTGGGTGTATCACAGGATAAAGCCGGTCCTCTCTAAGGATCCCATTAACATCGGAGCAATCAGCGAGCCAGCTACAAATTGACGTCTATTGTCAGACTTGTGACTGAAACGGTCCATCTGTTTTGTGCCACTTCTTGCAACAAGGGGTAATACATATTGAGGATGGTCCAAATAGTCTAGGCAATGATGCACTATAATACATCAAACCTTTATTAAAATAACATTATAGCTTCGCATGCGAGAATTTTACTTTAAACGTCAAGTTTTGTAACTCCCATTGGTATTGTATACTGGTAATAACTATTCAACAATATATTTTGCCTAAGTCACTTACAATTACTAATATCTTTTTGGATGGTGATATATCCAGTTAGATATTTTAAGCCAAGTATAAATGAAAATGAGAGAAAGATGATGGCGCGAGCTTGTAGTATTGTTACTGACTAAGGCTGGCATGTTTCTTAGAGAGGACTTTTAATTAATAGCCCAACAGTCGATGGTAACTAAGGGACCTACAGAACATGGAATCCAATTAACAATAAGAAGTCGGGCTTCATTTTTTAAACAACAAATTAAGCATTTCAATATTTGTTTGGTAAATTTTTTCATCTTAATATTGCATTTAAATCATCTGGAATCTGTAAATGAAGCATACAAAAAATACTAAAAATTTAATTTGTAATAATGGAACCAGTTATTGTGCCGGTGAGAACTAGTTTTGCCTCTGATTTACGAAATGATCTAATTATGAGAATGATCTTTGTGGATCAACAGCTCGCGGTCGTTAATGCACACCAGAAATATTACATTTACCAACCACCGCTCATAACTTCCACACGTTGCTTTTGTAAATAGATATATTCCATAATGTTATACCTATAAGAAATACAGTATTAGAAATGCACCCTGGTTTAATCTAAATATATTATTCTCTTAAAGTGTTGTGTGTAAAATGTATAATGTGAATGTTGTAAATTATAGACATGTGTTTTTATACTATATACCCTAAATCGGATCTTTATGATGCTGTTAAATAAAAGGGAAATGTTGACATACTTACAAACATTAAAAAAATATATAAAAAAACTTCGAAACAAAAAAAGTGTTATTATATGTTTTTTGTTCAGAATAAGCGAGAATATGTGAATAAGTAATAAACAAAGAACATACCATGCATCCAATTTGTTATCCTCTTCAAAACTGTCATATCTTCATATTGAAAAAAATTGTTTTTACATTTACCATGAATATCTTCAAAACCATTACAAGCAATACAGGTATAAAATGTTGGTTATTTAATTATAAACAAAAAAGTTAACATAAATGTTTCAATCATACAAAAATGGAGTAATTATAATAAACCAAAATTTAAGAATTTAATATTTTTTTTAGTAAATTTCTTTACTTTAATGTTGCATTTAAATCATCTGCAATCTGTAAATGAAGCATACTAAACGTACTAAAATTAATTTGTTGAAATGGAACCAGTTGTGCCAGTGAGATGGTTTATACTCGTACCATGATGGGGAGGCTGCGGAGTGTGGGTGAAAGGAGCTCTCAGCGAGCTGCGATATCAATTTCGGATAACAGTCCCTTATCGTCACCAGATCCCGCCGTGAGTGGGAGTACAAACACCATCGTGCCAAATGCTTATCACTCCTGGTTCCATTGAATATGCAAAGCTCAAGATATGAAACATATCTTTGTTCATGAATTACTCTCTACTATACATTCCGCTACCACTTAGAAAACCCCCGGAGTCGACTGGATGTTTCGTGAGTTCATAATTTCTTTTCAACAACAACTATTATTTATTTATTTATTTAATTTGTTTACACCCATAGAGGATCACATAAAGCAAATTATGATCTGTTGCTGTTGTTTTTCTTTTTCCTCCAGAAATCCTTCATCATCTCGCTGTGTTTGGTTCGACGCTCTTCTGTCCATTTTCCCCTAGGTCTTTTCGGTGTGTCTTCCTGTGCAACAACTATTATTAATTTAAAAAAGATTCTCTAGTTTTAGCGAATTTTCCATAGGGAAGAAGCTATTACCGTAGGTCTCATGGTAAGACTTAAGCCCGGACCATGTTATTTTTTCGTCTTTTATCCGTCTGAGATCCATCCATTTATGCTTAAAAATCATAGTTTATGTATTTATAATGGCAGCTAACCTGCATACTCTTTTCCCATGTTAATCATATAGGGAATAGGTAAACTCCTTTATTTATGGACAGATGTTGATGAAACTTTGTATAATTGGTCAAAATAAAAATTGTTTATGCTAGAAATTCCTACTTTCAGTGTTGCTCACAGCAGCTAACCTGCATACTCTTGTCCCATGTTAATCATATGGAAAATAGGTAAAATCCTTTATTTATGGACACATTTTGATGAAAATTTGTACAAATTGTCAAAATATAAATTTTTTACGCTATAAATGCCTACTTTTAGCGTTCCTCAAAGCGGCAAACCTACATACTCTTTCCAACGTTAATCTTATGAAAAATATGCAAATAACCAACTCATATATTTATCAACAGATATTGATAAAACTTGGCATATAATATTATTATTACATTATTGATTTGGAAACTTGCTGAGTACGCAGGTCTGCTGCAACGGAGATATTTATTCTTTCAATAAAATGTGTAACAACATAAAAATGATGTGTGTACGTTTGATAGGGTTGAACATTATGAATCAGCTGTTTTGTGATGAGTAAGGCTTGATTTAGAGTGACTGCGTTCTGCATCAAGTGAACATTAATACGAATAAGAATAAGTATAAAGTGTATTTCCAAGAGATACAACAGTTTACATAATAAAACAGTACTTGCTTTCTACATAAAAACATCAATCTATTAGCAACCACTTTAATAGTTAAATAACAAATATATGTAATACAACGCCAATAAATACTAAACATAAAAAATTCACAGTTAATATAACTTACTTACTAGGTTATAGCTTGCTAAATAGATATAATGTACTATATAATGTATATTATGACTAAATATGTTCTCTTGAAATTAATAAAAAATCTTGATTTGAGGCATTTCATAGAGGCTGTAAAAGCGAAAAAACCTGTTTTAGCCATTAATAAGGTAATTGTGTAGGAATTTTGTAAATGTTGTTTACTAAGTGTGCCTTAAGTTATTTGTGTACCTAAAAAAATACTCTAACATTAATGGATAAGTATAGTAAATAAAATAAATAAATAAATAAAAGTGAAAATCTATACTTTTTAAGTCAGTAAATACTCAACGCCATCCAGTTCTTCAATAAGATTAACGTTTCGTATTTCGTATTATTTACAATATGAAAATAAAGATAGGAACTCTCTGCCATTTAGTACTTACATTCTTATAATACTTATAATATACTTAACCTTTCTCCCAAAACTTCTACGCTTCTAAATCTATCAAGCTGAAATTGAATACAGTAATTTGTGACAAGAATACGGTTGGTCACTTGATCAGACTAAATCATAAAACTTAAAGATTTATTTTTTATTAATTAAAAATAATAATAAAATATTTAACTTTACAGTTGAATCAATAAATTTTTTATGTTAACTTTAATGATTTGTTTAATTTTTCTCTTTTTAATCAAAACAGAGTTAGCATATCTGAGTTATCTTACCTTAAGAAAGACACGTCCTATTTAATTAACACGAAATAAAATGAAAAATGCGTCAATTAAGAGACGACACAGTAGGGCCATTTGGTATCTTATTACATTTAACCTTTGTAAAAAATTATAACCTTTGTAAAACACCTTTAATATTGTAATTTGTTATTTCATATAGTGATGAAGAGATAATTTAAATTATTTTTTTCCATAATAATTGTTTAGCGAGATTCTGTTTTGTGTAATTTATTTTCGTAAAGTGAGTTTTAGTATGTGGCTATCCTCCAAGGATGAAACCCCATGTTCTGCACAATGCGCATAGCCTCATATACGGCGTGAGACTCGGAGGCTATCTGGGACAGAACCCTCTCTAGTCCCGGTTGGAGGTCGGCCAACAGCTTAGCACAAATTACACGCTCTTGGGAAGGTAAAAGCTAACGTGATTTGTGGACTTATACGTCACACGAACCCTTTGAAACGGAATTTTACTCCTAAAGGTACTTATCTCTACAGCCTTTCTACTGTAAAATTCCAATATACGTTAAATCATTTTGTTTTTCATTTTGAAATATTATTTTACACAGAGTTTATCAAGAATGATATTATAATCATTATTACCTTTCTAAAATGTCAACCTATCCAGGTATGTATTTTACCTATCCAGGTATGTATCCAAGTGAAATATGTGCAAGATGTTGGTTCACAATCTTGTAACTAGTAGCAGTATATTAAACAATTTAACAATAAACCATTTAACTAATGGAATCTCGATAATATAACCATAATAGTTAATAGAGTATAGGGTTAAAACACCATAAGCGGTATTATTGATATAAACTGAAATATTTTGTATAAATATTAACCAATAGTGTTTATTGCAAAATATCTAACTCTGCTGAACTCAATTTCGCTTGGTACATGATTCAGTTAGTTTAAGCAAGCTAGTTTTAGTATCTCTGAAACCCAGTTATACAATACAAAATTCAAATAAATAATAATAAATATTCCTAATCTGGACCAGTTTCTGAGAACAAACTAAGGTACAAATCGAAACCATTCGTAGCAAAAAGTATAATTGAACACCAAACGGGGAAAAACACAATGTTTGAGCTACCTTGAGGCGGAAAGAAACGGAAACTGTTTGTTATAGTAAGTGTTCCATCCATCCACAATATTGCTGCTGCTTCCGGTCCTTCGCACGGATTACTCGTTTCTTTCCCACAACCTTCCTGGTGGATGGATACAGCGAAATAGCACTGTTGCTGTCTATCATTCACTACTTTTTAACTTCAATGTATTATTGATAAGTACACTATCTAAGGTTATGCTTTTATAGGTACCATTTTGAATATACATGGTGTCTAATCACGTCGTCATTAGGATTATATGGAGAAAGTCAAAATACTGATCAGGGACAAAAAAATAATTAAAACGTTTTTAAATGTCAACCAATTTTTACCAACCATTTAGTATTTAATATATAGTAAAATATGTATTACATTACTAGTTTTCATATCCAAAAACTATCGTCTCTCAATGATGGTTTTAAGCATACTGTCAGACATAGCATAACTTAAGCGTAAGTAAATGTTCATGCCGTTAACAAAAACAGCTAAATTCTATATTTTTTGGGTTTTTTGTTGATCGTAAACAGTTGAACGTATGAAAGAATTACTCAAGAATATAAAAGTCTTATACATTCTATTTACTATCTAATACCACGGTAAAATTAAGGGGTGTCTGTAACAATAATTAAGTTTACCAACATATAGGTAAATTGGTAATTATTTAGAAAACATATTGATTGAGCATTCTTTCTGGAAAACAAGGTATTTTTATCTATTTCAAGATTACTGTCAAATGTTTATGAGATCCCAATTGTTAATAAACAATTTTTAAAAACCACTGAACCCTTACTGTATTATGGGAAATTTCATAAAGGCTCCGCAATGACGTCAGGAATAGCCTAGATTCAGTGTTAGAAGCGCCTGGAATGTATGAGAAGCGCCGCGCTGCACTACGCTACGCCAATGCTGGAAGCTTCTCGACGATTCTGAAGGCGTCGAACACTTAACAATACGTACAGCCTTTATCAGCGTTCGGTACGACCTAGCTGGTCTCATTCTGGCTCTCACATGAGTGTTAAGTTGTGAACCGGTGCAGTGACAGTGGTTGAGTTAAACATACTATTCTCTATACATCTCTGAAAAACTACTAAGAACTTGTTTAACTATATTATTAGATTAGATTTTTAGGTTAGATTATTGAAATGGCAACCCTACCACAAGGTAGGCATTTTAAGCCACGTATGAATGAGAAACTAGTGTAGGATGATTGTGACGCGATCTTGTAGTCTTGTTACTGATTAAGATTGACATGATCCTTAGACAGAACTGTTAATTAATAGTCCACAAGTCATGGAATCTTTAAGGGACCTACAGGTGGAACCACCGCCTCTGAATTACGAACTGGTCTAATTATGAGGATGATGTTTGTGGATTAACGTAGTGTTCAATAAGGCAGACGTTAATCTACACAGAGAACACTACATCCACCGACCATCGTTCACATCTATCCATAATTCGTAGCCTCCTAGTAGTTGTATTGCAGGACGACGCCACCGTTCCAGTAATCAATAATAAATGTAAGTGCATACAATTGTAAAATTAGAATAGTGTAGGATTTACTTAAGTTTAGCTAAGCTTATAAAATAGTTTTTCTGTTTCTTTATTAAATGCTATTATAAGTTTTTTAATCGTGGAATCGTCATTGTTTTTATTTAGAGAGCCCATAGACTCGTACCAACACGTATTATACAGTACAATCCAGGCCAAATGTTTTCTCGTTAATCCAGAAAATAATGCAATTATTTACTTAAACTTCGACGTCCTCAGATCTATAATTTTGGATTCATGAACACTCAATAAGGAAGAACTACTAACTGCAATATAAAAACATACGAAATTTAGGTAATAACATTTAAATAATGTTTATTGTTAATTTTACTATCATAATTATAGGTACTATAAAATAATTAGTATAGTATAATTTATAAAAGTATACACTGGACAATTAGAATATTATAAACACCTAAGATTCTTCAAATAGTATATAAATTACGTAAAATATTTTTTCTCTTTTTTACTTAACTGTTTAATCATATGTCTTCAAGAAGTTGGCAATATTTTGCAGTAAAAGTTTCATCAGAATGTGTTGAACCATTTTAGCAATAGCAATTCACTCTTTGCTTATTGCTTCTCATACTTATCGAGTGAATTCATGAGCAAATACAATTCAATTGACAATAAAAAATCTTATTCACTTGTGAATTATTTCAGGTGTGATATTCGCCCACAAGGTATAGTAGGCCTAATTTCAAACGATGTCTCTTATTAGTCACGATCGGCCAGAAGTGACAAAATCATTTTGCAACAATTAGTGCCTGAACAGTCACAGCAGTTGCTGGGAAATAATCCACCAATTAGCTGGGATCACCGTAAAGCGTTTGACAACGCCCGCCGAGCGATACCAGTGCTTCGATGCTTCACAAGAGAAACTCCATCAGTTCTGTTATTTCAGTTTCAATAGATTCACATATCAGAATTTATTTAGGTTACTTTTCATAAGACATTAATTTACATGCACGCTCAATAAATAAGTATAGTTCGAGTAATTTGTTCTTATTTGCGTTGTCCAACTTATTCAAGTTTTTCAATAGATGACTTATTTCGATACTAATTCTATTCACAGTTTCCCATCACATTAAGGTTTACATAAATTATACTGGTAGACTGACATTTTTATTATCCACTAGAAACAGAACCCGTTGTGGTTAAATACAACGGTCTCTAGAAAAAGGGTACCCCAATGTATTTCTTACGGAAAACATTTTTTTTTTACTTTTTCACCATGCATACTAAAAAACGTTAAACTTTCATATTTTTTGGCAAATCTACAGGGTGAAAGCTTTCTAATGGCATATTAATCAATTAAATTGGTCCAGTGCAACCCTAGATTTAGTTGTACAAATTTTAACAAAAAACTGTCAGAGTATTTCTTCAACGCAAAGAAATTTGTTGTATCTTTGGTTTTTTGTACATAACTTTTAAACGGTGAGGAAATCGACCAAAGTGCATGCGATTTTCTGAGGAGAATTAAATTTCCAACAAACTACTATTGAGAATCTTTTGAGAACCTCAAAAGACGTTTAAACGTTTCAAAAATTGATTCGTAAAAACCTGTTTTCAATGTATTTTTTATGGAAACATGTTTTTTTCTTTTCAATAAATACTAAAAACCTCAAACTTTCATATTTTTTGGCAAATCTACATGAATGAATTCAACAACGCATTAATGATTAAAATCGTATGGTAGAACTCTAGATTTAGTTGTACAAAGTTGAACAAAAATATCTTTAATTCAATATTTTTTTAACACAAAGATATCGGTAGTAGCTTTGGTTTTTTGTAAATAACTTTTAAACGGAGAGGAAATCGACCAAAATGGAAAATGGAATTATTATAAGAATAGATTAATTGTATTAAAAACTACAACTTTATTTGAAATTTATCCAAATATCATTTAAAACTTATCGTTTCAGAAATTACCACCCGATTCCTGTTATTGTATTACTAACAACCAGAGAAAACAATTAATTGCTAGACATTTTTCGGGGCGTTATCTCCCCCTCCCACCAGTTATACCAAACTGTTTGAGTGAGTTTTGTTGCATGAACCTTACAGTGCATATCAATTTGTGTTGTGCATTTCATGGACAACGGTTGAGGAATAAAGGATAAATTGATTTTTTTAATATTCTCCACAAGACCAATTGAGCGCTCTTAGACAACGTACTGCGTTTACCATGGGCAGTAAATTTAACTTTAATTGGAATCGTTAGTCGTAAACTAATAATTAAATAACTAATTTGTTTAGTTTTTTAAGCCAGTTTTAATGGTGATCGTCAAATTATATTTGATCTATCTTATTTTTGAGAAATACTCAGAAAATTTATATTTTCACATTTAAAAACCAGACATGTGGATGGCTCCATACCTTTTAATTCTATATTAACTATAAAGTAATGGATTTTAATAAAAACGATGGATCCATTTTTGAGTAATTTTTATTTTTCACGGGTTTAAACAGGTTTTAGGGGTGAACTACTCTTAAAATAAATAAATAAATGAAAATTCCGAAAAAATAAACTACATGCAGATACGGTGAATACATAAATATATAATGCCATCTAAAACGGACCAACTGGGAAGGCTGCGGCCCTGTACACATACAGACATACAAACAGATAGTCAGACAGGCATCACGTCGTAACCCCATTTTTTGGATTCAGGGGACACCAAAACGGATATATCTACTATCAACAGGAAATCAAAAAATTTGGAAAACATACTTTCTCTATATCCTATTATATAAGTGGGAGAAAATAAAACAGATGTAGCATGGTTTTACGAACCACGCAGATAATACTTTGATACTTTTCACAGAAGTTGGGATTTGCCCAGGTATGCCAATTAATTAATAACTCAACCCTTACAGGGACCTATGCTTTATCATTAAAAACTGACTTAATTATGAGGATGTTTTATGTAGATTTACTTAGTATTCAATAGTTTGGACTTTAATCCACTTTAGGGAATATTCCATCCACCGGCTATGGCTTATAACTTATCCACACTTCGTAGCCTTAGTAGCTGGATTAGGCCGGCCGCACACTGATGCAGCATTTCACCTGAAGCAAGTGTTGCGAGGCAAAATGTTTCGCTGAATACTAGCGCCCCCTGTATCTCAATGGGAGTCCGCACAATCATCAAGCAAACGTTGCGAAGCGCATCGCATTGAAACACACTGGGCGCTAGTATTCAGCGAAACATTTTGCCTCGCAACACTTGCTTTAGTTGAAATGCTGCATCAGTGTACCGCAGGCCTTACAGGACATACACCACTATCCCGTGTTTTATAGAATATTAAACAACTAATAACCTAATTCAATAACGGACGATATGATTAAAAAAAGTTCATACGATTGCACTTGTGATGGCCGGATTCTTGGATCACGGCAGCAAATGTTAATTTACCTTGTTTATGCCGTTTAAGTTCAAACGTTTTCAAAGGTTTGTGACAATTCTAACTGTACAGAGTGTCCCTGAAGTCTATGAAACTTTTAATTAAAATTGTTTCGTTGGTCGAGAAAAATATAGTTTATTGTATAAACATGGGTCTCCAGTGTCTAGTTTATTGTTTGTTGGTCTGCATACGTTTTTACAAACTATTTATGTGATGATGCACCTCTCAATTCTGAATTTTACATTTTCCTTAGTTTCGTTTCTCAACTATGATGGTTTTCACAAAATTTGACATTAAATAGTTTTATCGTACACCATTTTGAAAAATATGTAGTTACGCATGTAATTATGCATTTGAAAACCGATTTTCACGTGATATTACTCGCATTTTGCTTTTAGTTTTCAATGAATAACCTTCTGGTTATAATCAGCTGTCTTTCTAGTTTAGTGAAATAATAGAAAAACAAAGCTGGCAAATTGAAATCATATTAGTTAGTTTATATTGGTCTTTGATTTCAAAATAACGGTATAAATGTTCTAATCTATTTGATTGTAAAGTAATGCTAAGTAATAAAGCTGGGCATTTATTTATTTGATTTGTGCTGACTTGTTTTAGATTTCAGGTTTACATTTTGGTGTGATTACCTTTCTTCATTAAACTGAATCCTTCAACCTGTATAAAGGACTGGCTTACTGTTAGTTGATAATAAAGAGTATTTAAAGAATCTTAGGATGACTCATTCTCCAAATCAATAACCTTTAACGTCCCTCTGTGGTCACTGGAAAAAGATATTTCTAGCCACAGGGAGCCCTAAACCTTTCATACGAGGGCCACGACCTTGACAATAAATCCCACAAACCCCAAGAACATTCCAAGTTAGAATCCTTCATTCAAAGAACCCCCTCTAGATTGGCAGATAGGATATCACTCCTTAAGGATCTTGATCAGACTGGGTATTAATGACCAACCGGGAGTCAAATCCCCAGAAGAGAGAAGGAACCAAAGTGATAGGGAAGCTTGTAACATTTGAGAACCAATATATTTATTTGTAATGCAACAGCTGCTTAAACATCACAAAACGTTTTGTGGAAATATTAGACATTTCGACTCCCAAAGCTGGAAATGATTTTTTATAAACTGTAATTTGTATCCGCAAAACCTAAAGACATACCTTTACGGCAGATGTTGCAAAAGAAAATTATTTTCTAAAAAGCAATCGAGAACTTCGCTCCTGAGCTAGCTTATGATTCATTAGCAAGTTTTACTCGTTAAAACTTTAACCAAAACCTTGGTTAAATAGTTTTAATGAGTTTTAAATTATATAGCATCGAATGCTTCATAAAAGTCTAGCATTAAAGTTAGTAATGCAGTAGATACTAATTAATTAATGTGTAATTAGTAAGTTTGTTTTAATTAATAGTTCTGTGGTAATATTGTTATTGTGTCATTCAGAATTCATCTACACCTCCTCCCTCTAACCTCATTCCTTCACACAACCCCAGATCTCTTTGGATCACTTTAAGAGGTTTTGTGAGTGAAATCTATGACGCAAATATAGTTCTACAAAATTAAAAAAATTTAAGATGAGGTCTTTTACAAGTTAGAAAATAATACGGAATAAATATGCAAAAGTGCAGGACACTATAAAATTAACCAAACTTTTGTACTTTTTAAACACGCCGTTTTGAGCTATGATAATTTGTGTGACTTATTGAATGATCCTCGTATTTCCACTGTACTGTTGTACTTTAGTGACAGTCTATAAACATAGGAATACCCTATAGCCGTTTCCGTAAACACTACGCCTTCTGAATATCTTAACCGATTGTAACGCTCCTTCAGGCCCATGGTGGAGGTTACCTCCACACTTGCTTAACAATAAATATTTTGCTTAAAAATATGGAACACGTTTATTTTGAAGTCGGCACTTAACCGTAACTCTCACGAATCTCTTTCCATAAACCAAGAAAAGTCCGGTTTTACCCGCTTTGTCTTTCTACATCAATGTGTGGTGTGGAGGTAATCTCCGGGTGCACCCGATAACGTGGCTGTCAATACGGAGCCATCTTCCGTGCACGTTTCATAAATAAATACTTTAGTAATTAGAAAATTTGGCTTACAAGAATTCTGGAGTGTGTATAAGATATTATTAGCTTTTTAATCAGTAACTGTTATTATATTGCTATTTCGTGGCCTTGAAATTTTTACTGATAGTAATAGAGAAGACAAAAGTGAGACTGAATCTGTGAAATAATGTTGTGGCTGATGTTAAATTTTTATATTTTATTTATAAGATTGAATTCAATCAATTTTAAATAGTTTAAACCTTATGATTAAATTTTTAGTTTTTTTATTCACCATTATATTACTATTGCATACAATAATTTAGGGTCAAAATATTTTTTGAATGAGTAAAACGAGTGTTGTTCAAAAATAATGGTTTAAAACTATGATCGTAATAGTAAACATAAGTTTTACCAGTATTTTTCAAATGCGGTAGCCTACAATAATTAATTGTCCCTGACGGCGTTTCAAAATCAGTGCACATCTTAAAGGGTTAATGTTTGAGGTATCAACAAAACCATCTCAGTTTGTAACTTGCAAAAAGGCTTTAAATTTCATTAATTATTTCCGCTTGACTTAAGATCTCCTCAAGATAAACTTGTTTTCAATACATTAACATTGGTAAATAGTTAGCTTTTATGATTAATTGTTATTTTGAATTATTATTCTATGACTAAGTGTTCCTGAGGAAATTCAAATTAATATCTGCGGTAAGCACAGTACGTTGACTGAAAGTGTTAAATGTTATTCTTATAGAGTTTACTAAAAATAATTTCTTCCTTAATTCTCAACCCTTTTTAAGAAACTTAATATACAGCTCATTGTTACATCGACCCATAAACCCCACACAACATTTTTTATTATCCTTGAAGAGGGTAGGAGTGAGCTGGGTATCCCTTTAAAAGTTTATAACCTGTTTTAAAAGACTAATTTTAAAGAGAGGGAATATATGTTAGTTTAGCGATTTTATAATACAAAATACCACTTTTTTGTTTTTGAAATATAAAAATATGAGCGACCAAACTTAAATTTTAGAACCAAATGCAACAGTACGAGGAGTTACCGTTGGTACTCGTGGGAGCTGTGTCATGTAGCCGGGTCACGTGTCATGCTAACAGCTGATTCCGAGTCGAGCTGCGATAACGTTAATGGCTACCTTACAGCTGTTTCACACTTTCAGACGACCCTGGGAAAATACAGATTGTTTTGCATTGTTGTAGTATATCTAATTATTTATTTTTATAAACAACCAATTATAATTACTACCATACTAAAATGAGGAACTATCCAGATAGGTTGTTAATCAAATTAGCATGTAAATGAGTGTAGAATGATTGACGCGATCATGTAGTCTTGGCTTTGACTAAGGCTGATATGTTCCTTAGACAGAACTGTTAATTAATAGCCCAAAAGCCGATGGCATCTAAGACCCAACAGTTAACAGGAATCCGAATCAATTTGCCACCGAATTACGAACAGATCTAATTATGAGGATGGTCTTTGCGGATGAACATTGTATTCAACAGTGCAAATGTTAATTCCTACATTTTTACAAGGGAATTTCATATCGACCGATCATTGCTCATAACTATCCATAGTTCCACCTCTAAATAGATGGATTATAGAAAACGACACGGTCCCAAAGTGAGAAAATGAATTAACGTAATCAGCACAAATATAAACAAAATATTACCAAATTCTTCAATTCAATATAGTACAATTTGGAGAAACTTCCTCACCCCAGGAATGTTGTTTTGCTGTTCATTTTCCTAATTTCAAATTAACCAGAAATCCTCAACTAAAAACCACCCGATATATTTCTATTCAATTGACACAAAATATTATCAACCCCTCGTACATACATGGTTAAAGACTTTGATTGAGAGATATCGGAGGTGGATAGCAAAGGTCACACTCGTAACGAGCTGTTTCAGTGAGTTTTAGTGGGTGATATAGCCTTTAACTGAGCATAAAGTTTAGCAAAACTGTTGTTGATAAATTGGAAGGAAATTCTTCGAGTTACCAATAATATTATGATAACCTAGATATTGCAAGCCCTTAGTTCTCGGAGTGGGCGTCAAAAACACTCGTCATTATTTCATATAATTGAATGCTTGTGTTTATTTTAGGTTACTAGTCCAGTATCATTATAAAATAAACTGTATCAGTAGGTTGAAACATACTTTCTTTCTTAAGTAATTTTAAACGACAATCTTTAATAAAATATTTATATTCTAGTTCAAGTTTATCAAAATACCATTTTTTTCATAAATAATCATACTTTTTTTAATAATTAGGACGTTTTAGGGGGAAAGCTCCATTCTCCTAAAGTACCAAGCGTTTATGAACGGGTTTTGTTTAGTGTTCAGGGTTTTTAACTTTTGATCCGTCAATGTTACAGATATTTGTGGGTGGTTTCATATTATTTAGTACTCTAGGTAATATGAGATAATAAATTTGAATCAAAATATTAAGTCATTTTTGAGAAATTAAAAACCTATACGATTTTTAAGGAGTTTTAGGGGTGAACGATTATAAAAAAATTTAAAATGAAAGAAAAACGCCTGGAAATTCAGTAGATATATACAGACCAAAGTTCATCTCAATCGGACCAACGAGATAAGCTCTGTACATCGATGTACACATCAAGGAACACACACACACTCACTTTTTTTAGATTTTTGGGGACTCCAAAACAGATATATCCTCTATCAACTCAAATACGAAAATTTTGTCGAACAATACTTCACCCTTATACCGTCGTATACGTGAGAAAAAGTGAAAAATCTAGAAATACGTCTTATATATAGTAAAGAAATGTTAATGAAATCGATATTAAAATAATAATAATTAATAATATTTTGAATTATTTTACTTATTACATCTTAGTAAACTACATATTTCGTAGCAATATAGTTTAAATATTCTTAAAAAATAAATAGCTTGTTAGAATCGAAATAACACCAGAGCTGAAATGCTTGTAAGTAGCTTTGGTTTATATGAAGTAATGTTTGTTAATGTTTATTCAAAGCTGTGTTTAATCAAAACAAATAAAAGGAGCCGTATTTATGCCCGTGTTGTAATTACCATGGGCTCATCATTTTCGTTGCTTGTGAGATTTGTATATTTTTAAGAATATGTGAGCTAGAAAAAATTTTAAAATATACGAGAAATTATGTAAATGATCGTAGAAATTGTTCCAGTTCAATGGGTTTTTTATAATTACATTTTATTTGATCTGTTATTATTCGTATATTTTTCTAAAACGTTTTTGTGCTAGTTTTTACGTTATTTAATATTAAACTAAACCTTTAATATACTAAAAGTTATATCGTAAAATATGAAACTATAAAATATTGCCTAATACTATGTAAAAACTGTTTCTTGTTTCAGTACCTTTCTTACTAAATCTTTTTTAGGTTATCTGAGTTTTTAGGAATTACTTTATCCAACATCTTTCGAACAGACTTGCGAATAAGTTATTCCTGGAAAGTCCACATTAGTAGGGACAGTCCCAAAATCAGTCGTGTGACTGTGGGGCGGAAATTCAAACAATGCTCCAAACAGTCAACAACTGCCCTTTGCGAATCTTTCCAGGTGGGTTAGTTCGTCTCCAAAATATGGATATTGTGCACTTCACAATATGGAGGGTTCATTTGTATTAGGGAGTTTAATTTGGCTCTGTGGAGGACGGATTCAACGTTTCTGAGGTATTAATTTGTTTATGTTATATATATTTACGAGAGCGTTAAGGCAGACTTTATTTTTCCTGTTATATTTTAATACAATGGTTGGTGAAGCTAAGTGAATAAAGCTAAGTAAATAGATATTTTTATAATTTAAATATAATTAATAGACAAGATTTTTTACACCCAAAATATTACAAATGTTTATGAAAAAACAAACGTAAGTAAATACGAACGACTTTCGTTACTTAGACGTTCTAAAAGGAATACAATCCACTATACCATTATTTAAAAACGTTCTAATAAGGGTAAATTAAACATTCTAATAAGGGTTTTGTTAAATTACACTGAGCTCACTTTGATCTGACCTGAAAAACACTAAATCTTCCTCCACAACCCCAAAGTCCCAAATTCCAAGATTTTCAAAATTTCAATATTTTCTCGAATCTCCAAACCGTCCCACATTTTCCAAAGTTCCAAAAAATTCTCCTTCTACGTTTTCCTGGATTATATACTTAATCTTCAGATCTATCTACAGGATACGAACGAAAAACTAAATAGACTCAGTAATGAATCACAATAATAAAATTTATTAGAAGATCCAGTGAAACTAACTGAGTAAAATCAAAGTTATTAATGCGAAAAATTAATTTTAATTAACTACTTTTAAATTAAAATTCATTGAAGTATGAACAATTAACGTTGCCAGTTATCATTGAAAGTTGTAACTCCCGCCATCTGTTGGCCCTAAAAGGTCATCATCCTAATGCTAGCATCCGGCTGATCGCGTTTGTTGGAACCGTTTAATTGATATTAATTAAAACCTGTTACTGAGCGAATATTAAGCCAATATTAACTAATATAATGCTTACGCTCTGTTAACTGTTTCAGTATGCCAATTACTTTTTGGGAACTTAATAACTGCATGAATTCATTACTAAGTTTTACGAATTATAGTATTAGTTATAAAAATAACTACTGTATTTTTTTACCTCAACTGCCCATCACTGTGGGGCTTGTGTGGTGAATTGAAGACAGAGAGGTACTGTAGCAGCGTGAGTCACATAGGCTAGCCTGAGATACTTATAGACTTAAAACTTTTAACTAAAATAGTAACCTACCCAGGTTGGTATTTTAAGCCACGTAAGAATGGAAAATGAGTGTAGGATGATTGTTGCGCGATCTTGTAGTCTTGTTACTGACTAAGATCAAAGACAATTTATATTTGAATACAGATTCGCAGCGTGTAGTTTCAGTACTCGCCACGGGCCGCGCCAGTAGTACTAAAAGCGCTCTAATCGGTTTCAGCCTGGGTAAGACGGCCCGCGAGGTTGCCAATTCGAATAGGCCGGATGTATACCCGCTTGTATACTCATACAAGATTGTAAGTGTTGTATTGTAAATAAATATGAGCACAAAAGTTTTGTACATAATGTACAAAAATGAGTACAATGATACCTAAGCTAGAGGAAGAAATTTTTATTCCTGAGTACTAAAACTGAAGATTTAAAAGCAAAACATTTTAATTATTATTCTTAATAAAATGAGGTCCATTATATATTATGAGGTTTGTTGTGTATATTACAAATAATTACCGCAAAACAAAGAAATTCACTGAGATGCGTTGTGGTCGACCAATCAGGCCTAGAATCTTCGCTGGTTATTTACCTAATATATATTAAACAAGATATTTCTTCTCAAAACAAATTAATCTGTTGTATATATTCGTAGTGACTTTGTTAAACGAAAGAGAAACAAATCTGTGAAATGCACAACACCGATACCCCAGTTAATTAACATGAGTAAATAATAAAGGTAGTAGGTTTGAGTGAGATAAACATTCACTGACGTCTGCGCCGTCGTCTGCTCGTCTGCGTGTTCAATTCGGCAACGTCTCTATGCCCAACAGCGCTAGTGCAGCCTGGTGTTCAGGCTAGTAACTAACAAAAGCGCAACCGTCGCTGCGAGTCTGTATTAGGATAAGACTGTCTTTGCTAAGATTGACATGTTCCTTAGACAGGACTGTTAATTAATAACCTAACAGCCGATGTCAACTAAGGAACCTACAGTTTAACATGGAGTACGAACTACTGACCCTGAAATACGAATTGGTCTAATTATGAGGATTGTCTTTGCAAATTAACGTAGTATTCAATAGTGTGGACGTTAATCTATTCACGAGAACACTACACTCACCGAACATCACTCACAACTGTTCCTAATTCGTGACCTCATATTAGCTGGATTACATGACACGCCACTGTCCCAGATGACGGCTCACAATCTGACAGGAGTCGCCAACAGCTGTTTTCAATCCATCAACTTTTGACCGACCGGGCCAGAGCGTTACCACTGAGCAAATACATATTTAATAATTGTATTAATATTCTAATACATAATAACATTAGATATTTTGAAAACCAGCATTTAATTATTATATATCATTCATTAGGGAGGGTTTAAATATTTTTTCACAAAAATTAATTATAATTTAAGAAATATGATAGAAAATTAACAGCTGTGTAAAAAACTTACAAATTTTTTAACCGAGGGAAATTAAAATAAAATTTTTTTTGAAAATACTTCATTTATCTTTGCTGATGAAAAATTATATTATTACTGTAACAATAAAATTTATTTGTTACGAATCACTCATTAAAAAACGTAAAAAGTCTTGAATATTTAAAAAATCATTAGACCAAAAATTATAACATTTATTGTGGTACTATAAACCTACATCCTCATAAAAAAGCATAGAATGTGCATAAAGTTAGTTTATTATAGTGTAATATATTGATGCATAAATTAGTTTATTTGAATTTAAAGCGAAGTCCCGGTAAGCAAAGCGATTCAACGGAACCGGAAACCAATTACACAGGACGTGACGACCTAATAAGCTTGGTGTTGTTGTTCTCGTGTTTATGAGCAACTTCGATCAATTTAGATTCAACTGAGCAGGCGTTATCCACGAATTTTTTACACATCAACTCTCTTCCATTTTTAATCCCTACGAACAAAACACCGAACATTTTAGAAAAGGTTTGGGATACAAGAAACTCTTTTAATTCGTGTTCAGGAAAAGATTTTAAACCCTTTTTACAATTCTTCGTTTAACATTTGATGCTTCTTTTGATGCTAGTGATCATGTATATAAAGTAAAAGATAATTATATTACATCGAATTAATTTAAGCAAAGTTAATATTACAAGTCCTGTTGTTTGTCTAGAGGATTTTGAAAGCAGATGTACTAAGGGGAATTTAATATTTACCTTTGCAGTATTTTACTACTGTTCAAGTATTTATTTATCTGTAGGTTAAAATTAAAGTTCAGATAATAAAAAATTGAATGCTACAAAACAAATGAGTTAATTGATAAAAGCTTATAAATTTATATATAATTTATAAATGTAAAATCATTTATATGAGTCAATAAATGAGCTGCTCTAAAAAAACTCTTTATTAAAAACCATTTCTTTTGTGAAAAGTATTATTAAGACAATGAGATTAAATTAAGGAAACAAAAGATTGTGAGCTCTAAAAGGCTTCGAAATGTTTTTAAGTAAGGTTTGAAATCTTCTAAAAATTCGTCTGGGACCATGGCGTGTCCTGTAATCCAGCTACTTGAAGGTCACGAATTGAGGATAGTTGTGAGCGGTGGTCTGTGAGTGTAGTGTTCTCTTGTGTGAATAAACGTCCGTACTATTGGAAACTACGTTAATCCGCAAAGACCAGCCTCATTATTAGACCAGATCGTAATTCAGAGGCAGTGGTTCGTATTCCACGTTGAACTGTAGGTCCCTTACATTTGCCATTGACCGTTGGGCTATTAATTAATAGTTCTGTCTAAGGAACATTCCAGCCTTAGTCAGTAACAATACTACAAGATCGCACCACAATCATTCTACACTAGTTTCTCATTCATGCTTGGCTTAAAATGCCTACATGGGGAGGTTGCTATTTCTGTTAAAAGTTGTTTAAACACAATATCATTCATATGTTCAAAAAGTAAAAAATAATATCGTTATTAGTTCCCTTTGTGAATTTTCTTGGAAAAGGCCGTAGATATGCCTAAAGGAAATGTTTTTAACCAGTTGACTATAAAACTTAACTAACTATATGACGTCACCGTTTCAAATTTTGGTCTTAAAATTACAAGTAACCCCACCCCTTCAGATAAAACAAATCTATATCAACATGAGATAAAAAATTTTAGTTGTCAGGTATTTTGCTGTTTCCTAGATAGTCTGAGCACTTTGTCAATTATGTAAATTTCAAAACGGATTGGAGGTGATGCATGTTTCCATAAATCTGCCGTTCCGCGACGAAAATCGTTTAATCTCGGCGCTGGAGACCTGCCACTAAACGACAAAACGACAGTGAAATATCGCTGCACCGCGGTACAAGTGTGACGTGTATCTGCACACCGATCTCTCTGGGGTGAACAGCTACAGTTGTGTCATACTAACCTATAACCTAACTGGGATGTAGGTGACGTCATGTAATCCAGCTACTTGGAGGTCACGAATTGTGGATAGTTGTGAGAGATGGTCGGTGGATGTAGTGTCCTCTTGTGTGAATTAACGTCCGCACTATTGAATACTACGTAAATCCGCAAAGACCATCCTCATAATTAAAACAATTCGTAATTCAGAGGCAGTGGTTCGGACTCCAGGTTAAACTGTAGGTCCCTTAGTTGTTGTCATCAGCTGTTAAGCTAATAATTAACAGTCCTATCTAATGAACATGTCAGCCTTAGTCAGTAACAAGACTACAAGATCGCGCCACAATCATCTTATACTCAATCCTCATTCATACTTAGCTTGAAATATCTACATTGTGTATGGTTGTCATTTTAACGACCTAATCTAATCTTCCCTAATATTGGTGTGTGGGTATACAGATTTCTAATGAGTAAGATAAAGATCCAAGATTTCTTCCAGCATATTGAATTCTGACTCGGTGGCATAGGGATGCTTATTTTACGAATACAGTACTACCTATAGCCGCACACTGATCCCTACCGTGTGAACTCTAGTTCATGTCCCGCATGTAGGTCGAATGTACTATATAATTCAAGCTGGTCTTTGTGATGGCAAAGTGAACCTTGCATCTCTAGCTTTCATTCTGATGCAATGTTTTTAATTTAAAACCTTGTAAATTGTGAGGCTAGCTTGATACACAAATACGTTTTACGTAATAGTAGTATCAACCCGTCAAAATGTATTACAGTAGCAAGTGATAAATAATTTATGTTAATTAATAAAACTACAAACTACTCCATCAGTAGGTTTTCAGTAAAAAGAATTCATTAAATTCAATCCTGATTCGTTTCATAAAACTTCAAATGTTTAAAAAACTGTATTCTCTCTTATTTTGTATAATACGGCTCTGCAGGCATATTTTGCCTACATCTGATTTCTGAGGTCTAATTTTGCACATAAGAAATCCCTTCAATCGAAAATTCAAATAACATGTCAAAATTATTTCTTCTTTCAAAGTTTTGCCAAAATAATATTTTAGTATCTAATATCTACTCAATTTAATAATTTAACGTCGCACACTTTAAGACTCAAGAATTCATTTACAGATCCTAACCATATTATAGAAAAAACGGCAAAATTATGAATTAAAAGTAATCATAAATGCTAATGAAGATAATACAGTATAAATGAGTGCAATACAATTGCTACGATATGCTCGAGTAACGTTAATAAACTAGCGTTAAATAGGAAACTACGATCACATAACTTATTTAACCGCTTAATTTAACATTAATGATTTCCTCGGGCTTTGTTCTCTATTAACCAGAGTGTAATGTGTGGATGAGAGCTATGTAGATTATGAAAATACGATTCTCCTGTGGAATTAACTTAGTGAGTTTCCTAGTAGAGGTGGAAAGCGCCACAGGGAGGTAACGACTGAGTGAAGAGGTAATTAACTAGGGTAATAATTCAACAACGTTTAAGACAGTTTCAATCTCTTGAATTTGTCAACCAGTTAAATAGTTCATTGTTGTAACTATGTAGATAATAGTTACGATATTTTTTCATTTATAACTAGTCATAGATAATGGTTAGCAAATGGATTTCAAGGCATAGACATGACGGAAATTCAGTATGTTCGTATCTATTATTTCATTATCAGTAGTACGGTGGCGTATCCTAAATCCAGCTACCTAGAGGTCATGTGGATAGTTATAGCAATGGCTGTTTTATGTTTTGTGTTAAGGGTTTAGTGTTTTGTATTTTCTTTTCTTGTTTTTTTGTTATGTTTTTATTTTTCTGTTTGTTTTTTTGTCGTTTGCTGTATGTTTTTGTTTTTTGTTTTATTTTTTTTGTTTTTGTTTAATTTTGTTTTTTTTTGTATTTAGTTTTTTTTCGTGTAATATTTTTTTGTGTTTTTATGTTTTTCTCTATTTGTTGTGTTTATCGTTGAGTTTTTTTGTTAACTAGGAATCACAACTGGTTTCGGTTCCTACATGGAGCCATTGTCAGGCTTGTCAATGATGTATACTTTTCTTCATTTGATGATCTCTGTTGTTTGATCGTAAAAAATGCATTTAATAATCTCACATACGGATGGCTAAACCCTATAATAATGAGAAATAGTTGATACCACTGCGCATGCTCTGAAAGTTCTTCAGAATTCTTATGTTTAGTCTTGAGAGGTCTGGACTTTTCTTGCGCTCCTGTTTTTGTTTGTGTTTGTGTTTTATTTGTTCCAGTCGTTCATGCATGTACGTAAGGTTAAGAAGATTTTTTAAACAACGACTGTCTTCAAATTAAGAGAACTACACATTCCTGACAGGCCTGGTGATGATTTTATATAGTTACATAAGCCAGTTGCCATACGGAACAAACTGGACACAAAATCAGATATTTTCACCACTTCCAGCAAATAATCTATATATTTATATCATATATCAAAATACATATAAAACACTTAAAGATGAGTATTTTTGTGTTCTAAGTAGCGTGGATATTATTAAAACGAAGAATTAACGAAATAATTTCTTCTTTAGAAATATGAAATAATATTACCCAGACAAAACATGCTTTTATAGAATGTTTTGGAAATGCAAGTATAAAAGAATACTTAGCGGGACTGAAGGGTTCTTTTGTATTTCAAAGTAAATATTGCCTTTCCTAAAGAGTGGTATGACATAAAAGCTTTTAACGCTTTCGGACACTTTAACTGTCCTTGTGTGGTAAATAGAGCGCTAAACTATAACTACTGAAACAAAAGTGCTGTTATATTTATGCGAGAAAGAATCGATAAAAATCATAACACTTATTGAGCAAAATGTACAGAATTAAAAATTGCCAAAGTTAACTAACTATTATTCATATTATTGAGTTTATATAATCCATTACGATTCGTTAACTAAAGTATTCATTATTTAAATGTCTTTATTTTCAACCACTAGTAAATAAAAAGATTGAAAACAATAAATAACACAATATAATTGAAAACAATGAAAATAAATCAAATTACTTACACTTCACTCGTAATATTCATTCCAAGTTCAAGATTACTTGACCAATTTACGGGAAAGAGGGATCTTTTCCCTGTTTTTTACCCTTGAAGGGAATCTGTTAAAAAGAGAGGGTCCAGCAAAAGTTGCAAACCTTTCAAAAAAGGGCCAAACTATGCTTAGGTGCACGGGCTGAGGTATTCTTCAATTGTTTTGACGTCAGCACTTTAAAAATAAGAATTTAATCACTACTTGGAATTGAATTTCATCAATATCTATTGATACTTTAAGACTGTTTAATACCAATTCATAAACAGAAATGACAGCAAGAACCGGTTACAACTGAAAATTGAACATTTGCAGATTAGTCAGGAGTCTACGGAAAAAACATTCTTACCGGAAAAATATGTTAACATGGATAAAATGTCTTAGCTTTGGGGGTGGGAGTATTGGCAATCCATCAGACCAAAATTTGAAACGGTGATACCATATCCTTTAAACAACTCTAAGCTGTTTAAAGGAACTGAAAACATTCCCTTTAGTTACTTAGAAGGTGTAACTACAACTAGGTACATTTTCCAAAAGCGCCTAAATGCTTCATATTCATTTTGAAAACGACAGCTCAAGAACAACGTTTCACTTTTAGCTCAGTTGAACAATACATTTTACATGAGATTCAACTCAACTCGATAGAATACAGCTTTGTAGCAAACTTGAATGTTTATTCCCGGATTTTTTCATTGTTGCGAACTGCAAAATCAGCTGATTTATTTGAAATGGGAAACCATCTGTTTTCACCCTATATGCTGTTCTTATTGTTACTATAGCAATTGGTTTCTGATGTAAAGCCATTTTTTATTAATTAGAATCAAATGAAACTTGGGTGTACAATTATAAATTATGCATTCATTATATCTGTAGAGTTTCAAGTTTGTAAACATATGTAGATGCATGATGTATTTGATATAAATATCAACTCTCAAAAAAGTTAATAAAAAATCTCTCTAGTCAACATATAATAAATTATGATCACTCCGTTGTGATATTCTTCGAAGATATTATATTGCTCATATATTGCTATTATATTCTCGAAGATTTTTGTTAGCTCTACAATAGTAGTTAATAATGACGATATACTTTTTTTTAGAGATTTGCAATATTGATGCAGTTTTTCCATAATTAAGAATTAAGAAGAATTTCCTGTAACTCCTAATAGTTTGACTGATAAGGAATTCATTCTTAAAAGTTGCAGCATAAGTCAAATTTGACATCACATTTTTGGTCTTCATAATTTGAATGCAACGCCTCATATTGGATTTAAAAAGGTCAAACCAAAAGAAAATGTCAGCGGTTTAAAGTTCATAGACTTTGATTTTATAAACCACCGCCATTTTTTTAAAGTATCAACATTTTAAGGTCGGGTTTCTAGAGTTATATTTGGTTCAACAAACCCATTTATTTGATGTACATATTTGCAGCCTTTAAGCTTTTTAAAGCCTATAAGCTAAATGTGATTGCCAAGTTCATTTTTAAGTTAAAAATTCGTCATAACATTTCTTCTTCACCCTGAATAATTGATAACTGTGTTATTTGATAATATTTAAAACAATATAAATTGCTAAAGGTTGTTTAGGACCAAACTACATTACTAATGCATAAAAACAGTTGTTAACATTACGTAGATAAATTGAAATACCATTAATTACTTTATTTCTAAACAACTAATCCAACAGGCTTCGGAAATAAAAATAATCATCTCGCTCGCTATGAATAATATAATGAGACCAGTTCCTCTAAGCTATAATATGCAAATTAGTCTCGGCCATATTTATTTAAATAGTTTCAAGAAAATGGAATAGTATCGCGTTACTCTAAATTTCCCGCTGATTAACATTGTTTCCGTCGCTTCCTTTGCAAGATTATATCATAAATATTCATCAATTCTCACAGCCTTATCGAGCGAATATTTACTTTAACTTATACCTAACTGTATCATCTAATAAAGTGGTGTATATGTTAAATAATTATGTTGTATTTACGAAGATTCTCTAAATTTTGAATACTCTAAAATTTTCCCAGTTTTAAAGCATAAGTTATTTTACTTTATTTGTATTTTATCTTCCTCGTGATATATAAAAAGCAATATACAGGGTTTTAGTTAAAGTTGGGGGACAAACTTTGAGGGATGATAGTAATCTTACAACTTACATCCTATCGAAGACAATTTTATTCTAATAAAATTCTATTCTTGTTTCAGACTCGTAATTAAAAATATACAACCGTCGCTGTCAGTCTGTGATCTTACATATGGCGTCTTCTCCACAGTCTGGGGACCGGGGAATTTTCAAAATTTATATCTGCAGCCGGTTCCGTGGATCCGGGTTTACCTCTTCATGAAGTGAGCTCATTTGTAGCGGTGTGTATATGTATGTTCTGTTATATATTTTTGTACAGTTTAGTATGGCCTAACAAAAAAATATTGCTTTATTTATTTATAAAAGAGTTTGTATTTTTAAGTTTAATCATCAAAATTAACAAAAAATATCCTATATACATATGTATAAAAATCCTTCATTTTCGCTTGCCACCATTTTGTATTTTTTACAAAAATCGTTAAATATCAAGAAATATTTAAGCTACAGAAACCAAACTTTGCACACATCTTTATTACCTAAAGATAAATTGTATATTTTTAAAGTATAATTTTGTTTGTTTTTATATTTCCAAAATAGCGGCGGTTAAAATTCTTTTAATTGAAATAACAACTAAACCTTAAACTTAATAACATTTTTACAAAAAATAAAAAAAATCAACTTCCCTAAAACAGTAACATTCGGTTTGAGGAGACGAGGATTCTCGTACCAACTATAGAAAGGCGACTGAAAGCAAGTCTTTTTCATGTTTTTTGCCATTTGAAGGTTTCAAAGGAGGGATTATGGATGATAACATTCTGTAAATCACATCCTGTTGGCAGTTAAAAATTATTTATTTATTAGTATTATGATATAATGTTAGTTTAGAGTATCTTAAAAATCTAACCTAATAATTAGTGATATTATATATGTTTACACATTCTGTGCATAATGTATACTATTTAACCAGAATAAATCAACATTTTACAGAACAAGTGATATAAGTAATTTTATAAAAAGAAATAAATGGTATCAGTGGACCGACACGTACTTTCTCCCTTGAGTAAATTTAAAAAAGACAATCTGTAATAAAACTATCACGTTCTTCAAAGTTTATCTAAATAGCATTTAATAATTTATCGTTTCAAAAATAACCATCCCTTTTCTGAAAATAAAAACAAGAGAGACAAAGTTGAATTAATTGTTCGAATTATATCTCCCCGCCCCCAGTAATACCTAGCTTTTTGAGTTGGCTTTATTGTGTGATTTAACTTACGCTTCATACCAAGTTTTATGAAAATTTTTTAATATTCTCTGTAAGAATAACATTGGATGCTTTCAGACAACGTACTGCGTTTATCATGGACAGTAAATTTAACCTTTCTCTGGAACCATTAGTCATAGACAAATAATTCAAAACACTAATTTGTTTAGTTTTTTAAGCTCTTTTCAATGGTTCAAGTCAAGTTATACTTTACGTTTATTGTTTTCGCTGATAATTTAAAAACTAGATTTTTTGACATTTAAAAGCCTATAACTTTTGAACCGTCATTTTTACAGACATGCGGGTGATTTCAAATTATTTAGTACTCTGTGTACTACAAACTATTAAATCATAATTTCATCAAAATTTTTAGGGCTGGTTTGAACGATTGGGATTAACTACCCTTAAAAATCAAAAAATTAAAAAAACTCCTGAAGATACATAGAATATATACATACATGCCAAATTTTATCTAAATTGGACCAATGGGATTAGGTGGCTGTGAACACATCCAGACACGCACACAAACACACACACACACACACACACACACACACACACACACACACACACACACACACACACACACACACACACACTTTTTTGGATTCAGGGGACCCCAAAACGTATATATATATCCACTCTCAACTCAAATTCGAAAATGTTGACGAAAACAATACTTTTTCCATGTAAATACTATGTATAAGGGAAGAAAGTAAAAAACTGTTCTCAAATTTTAATAAATATTAGTTAGTTTACAATGATCATTGATTTTAAACCCATTTTAAAATGAAACAATATTAAAATGTTATTCTAACGTATAACATTTTTTAACAATGATTCAAATTTATCTAGTTTTAAATTAATGCTAATTAATTATTTGTTTAGATAAAGACAACGCGTACAAAGGACAAAACTAATGCTAGTTTATTTTTAAACATATAACCCCTTTTCGTAGTTAAAAATGTAAACTTTTATTAAAAAGTCTGGTTATTTTTGAACACCACAGATTATCACAGTGTAAAATCTGCCAGGACAATATACATTAGGTATCACGCGCTGCTGCAAAAACCGCAATCCCAAATTAAACCACAGATCGATGGGTTTGAAAGAGTAAACGAGCGAGAAGTTAGTTGAACCTCATCTCAATTGTCACTGTTTTGACTGAAATATCCAAAAGTACTTTTGCTAAGCTACAATCACAGGGAATCTAAAACATTTTAAAATTATAATTTAAAGTTGAATAATATTATAATCTGGCAGTCTGTTCTTTGTTTAGGCTAGATGGTTCAGACTTAGTAAGTTAAATACTAATAATAGGGCAAAATATTCATTTATAAATTTTCATATTTATTAAAATTTGAAAAAACGTTATCATATGATTTTAATAAAATATTTAATTCATTTTGAGATCTAAAATAAATGATCAATGAAAGCAAAAGAATATATTATTAATTTTACATTAATTTGACAGCTAGCTATTTCCATGTTGAATATTTAAATAGATAAAATGTTAAGTAACATTTTGGAATTTAGCTTATATTGCTAAAATAGGTAGAGCACACAACTTTATTATAATATGGCGTGTAACTTTTGACTGAAATATCCAAAAGTACATTTGTGAAACTATAATCTGTGGGTAAATAATACTTTTTAATGTTATCATTTAAAGCTTAATAATATTATTATCTAGTAGTCCGTCCTTGGTATGAGCTGAATAGTTCAGTATTAAGAAACTACATACTAATTATAGGACAAACGGTTAATCTGAAAATGTTTATTTTTAGCAAAATTCGTAATGCGTTTACGTAACATTTTAAATATGCACGTCGCAGCAGACCTGCTTACTCAGCGAATTTCCAAATCAATAATATAAAATAGTAATATTAAGACGTGTTTGTTCAATATCTGTCAATAAAGTTTGCCTATTCTTCACAACAATAACACAGAAAAAAGTACTCAGGATTGCTGTTGTGCTGATATTAAAAGTAGGCATTTTACCATAAAAAGTTTCTTTTTTGACCATAACATTTTTACCAAGTTTTAACAACAGCTGTCCATGAATAAGGGAGTTTGCGTTTTCTCTATATTATCAACATGAGAAAAGAGTATCTGCCATGATAAACAATATGGTATTCAAGCATAGATGGATGGATCCTAACCACATGAAGCTAAATACCAAGTTTCATCCAAACATTTAAGGTAATAAGTGAAATATGAATTGTTCTTATCCTCTATAAGATTAACATTTGAGCTCCAAAATACAACATACTGTGTTTAGTTTTTTTTCAATATCTAGGTAACCTTTGGTGATAAGAGCTAAACTTTAAAGTATTACTCAATAACTTAAACTACTTTTACTCTTAACTTACTTAAACCCTTAACAACTTAAACGTTATATAAAACCTAACTAACTTAACTTAATTAGTTGAAATTTAAATACAAATTTTACTGTAAAATAAAATTAAATAGTTTTAAACTGATTTTACAATATAAATAAGAAGTTAGAGTAATTTTTAGTATAAAAGGTCTTATAAGTAAGCACTTATCAATTTACTATTATACGTTTTTAAACCAATAAATATAGCTGAACCAATAAAGTTTGACATTGAATTTCCTGCATATAAAACGTTAGTAATTTAATTCCACCGGACTATAAAGGGCGTTCTTTCATCTTGGTGAACCAGTCTTGCGGAAAATTTTAAACACTCAGAGCAAGCTTGTAAAAGCCAGAATGCTTTTTGCAACAAAAGGAACTTTAAATTAATTTTAACCTCTTAGGGTCAATAACTGACCCTAATTGATTGGCAAAACGATTTTTAACGATTTTACTGAACCAACTGTGTTTAGTTCAAGTGATGTGGGTGGATGTATTAATTAAGTTAATAGCTTTGTAAGGTATAATTTTGATTTTCTTACTTTTTCCTTCTCCCCTCATACATATTATATGGAACAATCATGGATGTCATGTAAAGTTTTACTTTTAACTTAAGAGTGGATACATCTATTTTGAGGCTCCCTCAATAAAAAAGTGGTTTTTGGACTGTTTTCTCTCTGTCTATCCGACTGTGTACATTGGTACATTGGTGTAAATTATCACACGTTTTTGGTATTTAATTTAAGGGTAGTTCATCCTTAAATACGACCAACTCTATAGATATTGATAAAAAAATTATAATTTATGGTTGTAGAGGTCCCAAATAATGTCATACCACTCTTATGTTTGCAAATCTAATGGTTCAAAAGTTACGGGCTTTTGAATGCCGAAAAATCCTTTTTTTAATTTTCTGATAAAACGCTGTACATAGTGTTAGTATGCGTTGTAGATGCATATCGCCCAAAAATATTTTTGAACAGTTTGATTTTTGTTAACTGTTTTATTTTCGTGTCTCTAAAATAAGTATCAAATTGTTCATAATTGGATACTTATTTTTGAAACAAAAGCTTTTAGAATTATATTGAAACAAACGTTTAAAAAATAATAGTTTAACAAATGTTGTATTTTTAATTTACTTAAGAGATAAAGTATGTGTCAGGCCCTGATACCGTTTAATATAATCTTGTAAAGTTTTAATCTAGTTAGCCACACGTCTTGTTTATCCTGGAAAGATTCCAGTTTCATTCCACCGTCAGGAAAGCATCAATGGTGTTTTGTATAAACGTGCCAGATTCCTAAACTACCCTTAAAGCCAGTGCAGGATTGCAGTTGCACTTAAGCCAACAAAGTTATAATCAAGCAAACTAACTAAGCTGAATATAAAACAGTAAATCTGTAATCATTGGAAAACGAGGTGACTGAAATTATCCACTGATGAATTAAAGAGCTAATAATTCATGAAATCAGAGAAATAAGATACCACGAAAGCTGTAGAAAACTGTAAATTATTACAATAGTCCAATGAATGCTGTAAATCTTTAGTCCGTGGAGAAGCCAGTCTCCAATTGCTCCAAAAACACAAAATCTATCACATGATACAGATTTTTCTCGTCTAAACATACTTTTTTAGTTACTTTGCCATCGTCACAGCCTCCCCCAAAGAATCATAATTTAACAGTTTAAATATGAATTTATGTCATGCAAAATAAACAAAAATTGTGCCTTCTTATTGGATTTTTGAATTCGTCGCCATATCACGCCAGTGTTGAAATGTATAAACAAATAGCCCTTAATAGTAAGGTAGGCAAGGGATCAGGGCCAGCTTTCCTCTCGCTGACAGTTTAAGGAAGAATTCGATTTTTTTTCTTAATCTGGTCGTCACACTTCACCTGGGTTTCAGGGTTTTTGCCGCGTCCATTTTGTTTCCGGTTCCGGGGGACACGCCCATTCCTATTCAGTTGTATTTGTGTCTTCGTGACGATTGGGCGTGTTTTGTTTCTTGTGTGCGTAATTGTTAGTGAATTGTATTGTTTGTTGATATTTTGACCGCTTTAAACTTTTTCAGCTTTATAGCAGCTTATTTCGAATTATGTACTAATTGTTTCATGTTTTAGGTCCTAGCTCACCTGAGGACAGGACCAGATTCCAAATCCCAAGACGTTGTTTAACTTTTTCGACTTAAAATCGTGAAGGAAAATGTCTAGTAAAATCTAAATAATATGGGCCTAGATCCACCGTCTCCAATAATTAATTTCAAACAAATAACTTAAATACCCGTTCTGTTTCTTTCACTAAATTATATTCGGAATCTCACGAAACTCCGTGGCGTCGAAACAATTGAATTGTGTTATGTTTATATAATGACAGATATAATCCAGCACTGTTTTCGCTTGTAAGCACAACAATAGAATCAGACTTGAATATTAATCGAATAAACTGCACAAGACGTAGCGTTGTCAGTGGAGCGGATGCAGACGTGTATCACGAGAACGTAACGTGTGACAGCGCATTCTAGCGGCGTTCGCCGACACTATTGGCGTGAACTGGAAATATGTTTTATGCATACATGATTAATAGGAATCAAATCCAGCTAATCTTCAACAATAAAGGTGATTTGCTACTCGTAAAACTATTTTTTATTTATTTTACTTTCTGATAATCTTTGGCAGTTGTGTATCCCTGAAGACCTATCAAGGAAACCCCCTTTTTTCATTTTTTATAGAAAAAATGTATTTTTACAAAAAATGATAATTTTTCTAAAATTTATATTTTGTCAAACTTCACACTCAAAATTAGTCATTTTGGTATCAAATTGTAGGTATTTAGGTTAACTAAAAATTCATGAATTTTTACAACAAAAACAAAACATTGTTTTTATATTTAATTTGCAGAAAACCAACAGTTCAATTATATTAAAAATACAATAAAACTTTGAATATATCATTGTTAATAAGAACCAAGAGTTTCCTCCACCTTACTTCAACGGATAAGAAGTTACTCGCGTAAGGCATTCTCAGTTTTATAGTCTATTATTTAATATTTTACTTTTTTATAGGTAGGATTAGTTTTTAAATTGAGCATTAAATTTAATTAATATCCAATTAATTGTATTGAATAGAAGTACAGTATTACGTTTTCACTTGAATGACCATTCTACGGGATTTGACCAATTCAATAAAAAAATTGCCCTATGTTTCTATGGTTGATCAACATTTTTATAATTTTATATTTACAAATTGTGATTATAATTATTATTTAATTATGAGCAAAAATGAAAACGTAACTGAATTTTTTCACCAGATCAAAAACAAATGTTAGATTTGTGATAAATGAAACTTGGTCAATGAATCTGGTGTTTGGCGAAACCAATGGATTGTTAATGCAATTGCAAAGTTGACCCGGTATCAAAGGGTTCAATGGAGTTAGGGGCCACCGGATCCATTAGAAAGTTAAATCCCAACACCGTCAGCATCCGTGTTGGCCTCAGTGCGCTTGCACTGTTGCATTGTTGCACTGTTACATTGTTACACTGATGTATTGTTGCACTGTTACATTGTTACACTGATGTATTGTTGAACTGATGCATTGTAGCAGAGTTGCAGTGCTGCATTGTAGCAGTGTGGCTGCACTGTTGCATTGTTGGACTGTTACATTGTTACACTGATGTATTGTAGCAGTGTGGCTGCACTGTTGCATTATTGCACTGTTGTATTATTTCACTATTGTATTGTTGCACTGATGCATTGTAGCAGTGTGGCTGCACTGTTGTACTGTTGTAATGTAGCTCTGTTGCAGTGTGGAACTTTTCCATTGTAACACTGTTGATCGACGCCAGGTTGCACTGTAGCACTGTTTCCCTGAAACAGGGTTGCACTGTTCCAGTGTAGCAGTGTAAGAACAATGGCTTTACGTTCAAGTGTTACAGAAGTGACGTCAAATGGTTATGAGAACAGCTGTTTAGTGGAACTGAATAAATTTTTGTTTTTACTTCCATGTGGGAAATAGGTTAGATCATGGATATGTCTAAAGGGACTGTTTTCTCTTCATCTAAACAGCTGTTTCTATGTTTAAAATGTTGGTCGTTTAAATTGCTAAAAAATCCCAGATCTAGGACAATGTCCAAAACAATCCATTATCCTGTTTCCCGTATCCCATAAAACATATCCATCATATAAACAGCTTCCCACAAGGGAATTAAATACTGTAAATATTAACTAATGAAATGAGGAAAGGTCCTGCACTGTTGAAATAATTGAATTCACCAAACCTTTTCACATGGATTTGTCTCTCTGGGAGGGAGGTATTGACCAACATTTGAAACGGAAGTAACGTCATTTGGTTATAGGAATAGCTGTTTAGGAGTACTAAAGCTTTCCCATTAAACATATCCATGATCTAAGCTATTTCCTAAAACGAAGTAAATAGATATTTCGATTCCAGTTTAAAGGAAGAAATTAATGACTTTAACCAATGGCATAATGGAGTGAGATGCGAAATATGACGTCTTTGACGTAGTCAGTGGTGTAAAGGGACGTATCGAAATCCTCCGCCGACGAATAAGAACATATGAAGAACATATAATAAACCACCAAAACTAATAAATACCCCCGTGTAACATCGCAGCAGACCTGCGTATTTAGAAAATTTCCAAATCAATAACAGTACAAGTGTGTGACAAGATTGATCAATCAATACCTGTTGATAAATTATAGTATTTGCCTAATCTCCTTAACATTAACATAGGAAAGAGTATACAGGTTTGCTGCTTTGAGGAACAGTAAAATTAGGCATTTTTACCATAAACTATGTTTATTCTGACCATATACCAAGTTTTATCATTATTTGGACATAAATAAAGGAGTTTGCCTATTGTCCGTAAGTTTAACATAGGGAAGAGTATGCAGGTTTGCTGCTGGGAGAAACACATGAACTATGACTTTTTAGCATAAACTTATGGATCCTAACCACATGAAGCTAAATACAAAGTTTCATCCAAAATTGTTGATTAGTAAGTGAAATATTAATTTTTCCTTATCCTCCACAAGATTAGCATTGGAGCCCCTAAATACAATGTACTGTGTTTAGATTTTTCAATATCTCAGTAACCAGTGGAGATAGAAAAACCTTTAAGAGTCTAAATTGTGTAGTTTCTTGAGCTGATTCTAATGGTAAAAGATAACATTTTAAAAATTAGATGGAAAAAACGCAAAAACCCATTTTTGGTGTACAAACCCCCCCTCCAAACTACCTGTTCCGATTTACCGATATGTCTAGATTACGAACTCGTCCAAGCAAATGTAGGAATACACGTTTCTACTAAATTTTGTCTAGGTCGGGGTTATCGTGTTCTCAGACACATATATAAAAATTTTAACGACTATTGTATTTGGTCTCTGGGCACCTAAATACAAAAACGTAACATGGTCCCGGGCTTAAGTCTTGCCATGAGACCTACGGTAATAGCTTATTCCCTATGGGAAATTCACTAAAACATATTTTTAAAACAAACATAGCTTTCAAAGTGGTAACAATAGACTGGAAATAAAGATCGCGTCAATGGCTTAAACAAACTGTTCGAAAAGTAAATATGACCAAATATTCCATTTCAAAGCGTTCATTTGCGGTGAAACTCCAATTCCCAAAAGACGAGGGAAAAACCGCATCCCACGATTACGTTTTATTCCTCTCTGAAACCAACCATAAATATTTATAAAAGTACTTTTCTAAAATGTTTATTAAGCTTCTTGTCAGTGGGGATTTCATTCACAAACTGTTTACTAAACAGTGGGCTTGTTTTGTGTACACAATTGAAATCTCGTAAATTAAAAGAAAAACTATAACAATTTTATAACAGTCGCATACAGATATAATACTACATCCATTGTAAAATAGCATATATATATACATAATAAATTATATATATATAATATATTTTTTATTTATGCTTACGATTGGTAGGAGAATACATGTATTTGTTGATCATGTGAGTTATGATTTTGTTTAGTAAAATTATTATTCTTGACAGAGACAATAATTTTAAGAAAAAAAATGTTTTTGTTAATGATCTAGAAGGATTTACCAAGTGTTTAATTTCATAATACAAAAATTACTTTAATAAACTTTTGTTAAATTTAACGTTTATCATAATTATCTGCTCTAAAATTTAATAAAACGTTTCAGTTATTCACATAAATAATTTATTTCTGAATCAAAATTTCGGTATATCACTTGGAAGTTACCAGTTATAACGTAAGCGAATTTGTCTTAAATGTAAATGTATTTTTCTGCTATTGTTAAAAATACCAACCAAAGCATATTTTTCGTTGTCGTCTTTTTTATAGCAAAATACGTGTTGAATTTCATCACAACGGTAGCGCTTTTACATTGCTATTACAATCTAATTAAAATATTTTTATAATTGAGCTCAATATTTATATTTTGAGGTCGGTTTCGCCTTCACATGAAAGTACGATAGCAGTGTTTACTTTTGTAAATTACAACAGAAAATGTTACTTGAATAAAATGCACGAAAATGGTCCAATGAGAGTCAGTTCGGTGTTGCCAAATCTCCTTAGACTGCTATAGCATATGGTTACGTTAGCTGGTAGGCTAAATGAAAAATGGCAACACTGATGGTCAAGAGGCGTTGGGGGTTCAGCTCTCCAAGACCTCATCAGACCATTTTCGTGCAATGTACTCTAGTTATATCTATATAATTTAAATATTACTCAATATACAGTTAGGATTATGTAGTATAATAATTATTCAGTTTGGGTAAAACACCGTAAACGATTAGCGTATATAATTCTGAATATTTACACAAATAGATTTAGATTAGATTATTGAGATGGCGACCATACCACAATGTAGGTATTTTAAGTCAAGTATGAATGAGGATTGAGTGTAAGATGATTGTGGCACGATCTTGTAGTCTTTTTACTCACTAAGGCTGACATGTTCCTTAGACAGAACTGTTAATAGCTGTAATAGCTGTAGACGGCTGTTAGCCCAATAGTCGATGGCAACAACTAGAGTACCTACAGTTTTAACGTGGAATCCGAACCACGGCCTCTGAATTCCAAATTCGTCTAATTATGAGGATGTTATTTTGCAGATTAAAGTAGTATTCAATAGTGCGGACGTTAATCCACACAAGAGAAACTACATCCACCGACCATCGCTAACAACTATCCACAATTCGTGTCCTCCAAGCAGCTGGGTTTTCTATGAAACATAGAGAAGATTTTAGTTACTTAAAACTTTTTGAAATCAATCTGAGAGTGGAAATAGCTATTTTGAGCCTCTATGAATTCAAAAAGTGGGTTTCGTACTGACATCTGTCTGCCTATCTTTCTATTTAATTACCCCCGAGACGCCATTGATATTGTTTGCGAATTTTTCTGAAATTTTTTAAGATGAGTGCATTTTGGCAATATCGAGATGTTTTAATTTCTTTTATTTTCATCCTAAAGCCAAATAACTGTGAGTAAATATCCTACTCAGGTAAGAAACAAATTATATTTTTTTATATTTAAATTATATTTTGTAAGAATGAATAACTATATGAGTAGATAGCCAAATGGCCCACATTTAATAAGTAATTGTTTGGTAGCCTTTTGATGAACATTCACTACTGTAAAATCAAAACAAATATTTAGAATATTCTATTGCAGGATTTGGATTCCCTGTGGTATTGAATAATTATTTTGTTACTGCTGTTTGTATTAAAATCACACACATCGAAATACATAATTTTTATGGAGTTTTCTGAAGATATACTATGGCTATAACACATTGGCTTAAAAGGAAAACGCGTTAGCCATTTTACTAATACCAGATATTTATTTTTTAAGATTCATTTTAGTATTTTAGTTTAGGAAACGGAATACTAAACAAGCGGTAAACAGGGAAGCCACACGGGCGTGTTCAGCCGTACATCGACAGCGTATAACTCCCCGATGGAATCACAGGTCAATGACTCTGAAAAGACTCACCAACCATGCTTTCATTATATTTCACAGTTTATGGCTCAAAATTTACATATTGGGTGCTATTTGAACTGGAAACCATAAATACGTAGTAAAACGTATCAAATTTCAATCCAAACTTTAAAACTATTATTATTATACCATCACAATTACTTAATATTTCCCATACAGTTATCTATGGTTAAAATCAGTTAAGTTAGATCCCATGTGTTAGCTAAAGGAGCCTGTTATAAGGGTAAACAAACTGTGTGAGAGGGAAAAAGATTGGCAAAGACGGGGACAAGATCGGTTAAGAGAGTAAAAAGATCAGTTGACAGGGTTAAAGGACCGGGCGACCAGGTCAGAGTGTAAACTGACTTGGTAACAGGTCAAAGTGACTGGATAGGAGAGTATACTGACTAGATTAGAGTGTAAACTGACCTGGTAACAGGTCAAAGTGACCGGATAGGAGAGTAAACTGACCATGTCAGAGGGTAAACTGACCTAGTAACAGGTCAAAGTGATCGGATAGGAGAGTAAACTGACCATGTCAGAGGGTAAACTGACCTAGTAACAGGTCAAAGTGACCGGATAGGAGAGTAAACTGACCATGTCAGAGGGTAAACTGGCCTAGTAACAGGTCAAAGTGACCGGATAGGAGAGTAAACTGACCACGTCAGAGGATAAACTGGCCTAGTAACAGGTCAAAGTGACCGGATAGGAGAGTAAACTGACCAGGTGAGACGGTAACCTGACTGATTTAAAACTGCAAACAACAGAGATTCTTAGAAATCTTTACAAACCTATTGAGATTTTGTACCTAGGTGTCTATAAAATCTAAAAATCATTTTAAAATCATCGGAAATTCCTTGGTTACTTATATTACAGCCGTATTTGGTAGTTTTAGAAAAATATATTTTTCTCAAAACCAATTTAACGGAAAATGTTTAAATTTGGTATATAAAATATATATATACCCAATTATATAGCAGTGAGGATTACTGGTGAAAAAGATCCAAATTCGTCCGACGTACAGACACAAAATTGCGGCCATTTAAAATTGTTTAATAAGAATAGCTTTTTTAAACAGTCTTAACAGAAAATCAATTGGTACATTATTTCTGAAGATCAATCATAAACTAAATAAGATGTGACACTTTGGTAGAGGATGTGTTGGAGCACGTCTAATGTAGGTGATTTTTTACGTATTATCTTTAACAGAAACGAAATAATCGCGTATTTCAGACGTGAATCATGTTTATTTTTTACTTGATCCACAAAAATGAGGCATTATTAGACGTATTTTATTACTATTTAACACTTATCCTTATAAACGTTTTATAAAACTACTAGCTTTGAAGGTATTCTTCATTTGGAATCCTAAAAATCCGCCATTTAAAATCTACACATACAAGGTCAGCCGGATATATATGTACACGAATTGTAATCTTTATATTGCATAGATGTAGCTGTATTTGTATAGACATGATGTAGAATTTGTTGAGAAATAAATATTTATATATTGTTTAAAATCCGTGAAAATATATTTTAATAAAAATGACTTAAGTATAAATGGATTCTGAAAATAAAGTAACATACAGTACACTATTTTGTATTCCTTAAATAAGTGTATCGTAACAAAACTTAAAGCAGGAAGTTCGTTAGTCGAAGGTTGGCGCGGCAAACTTGTGGGATTCATTGCCCTAACCTTGTTGTGGTCTCCATTGCTCCAGCCACCACATGACACTGAATTACCGTGTAGTGTTTACCATATACACATATATTTCTTCCTGGTTCTGATATAAGGTAATCCTCTTTGTTTATCTTCTCCTTACATTGTTATATTTTCAAACTTGTTTATCATGCTCTAATGAGCCATATAACTTACTCAATCATATTGTGAGGAGTTACAAAAGGGGAAAAATATATTTATATGTCTACAAAGCAGGATAATTAGATTGGATTTGATTATTGAAATGGCGACCATACCACAAGGTAGGTATTTTAAGCCAAGTATGAATGAGAGTTGATTGTTGATTGTGGCGCGATCTTGTAGTCTTGTTACTGACTAAGGCTGACATGTTCCTTAGACAGGACTGTTAATTAATAGCCCAACAGCCGATGGCAACTAATGGACCTACAGTTTAACGTGGAATCCGAACCACGGCGTCTGAATTACGAATTGGTCTAATTATGAGGGTGGTCTTTGCGGATTAACGTAGCTTTCAATAGTGCGGACGTTAATCCACACAAGAGAACAATACAGCCACCGACCATCGCTCACAACTATCCACAATTCGTGACCTCCAAGTAGCTCGATTACAGGATGACGCCACTCTCCCAGTCAAAGCTGGGGCTACCTTATAAAGGGCTCTTTAGGGATTTTTTAAGCTGGACCCCTAAAATGGATAAAGGTGTGATTCTCATTAAGGAAAATGACCCTTACTACATCAATGCAGTATTATAAGCTACTCATATCAGCTACCTTATTTTTAAGATAGATGTGCAAAAAAGATACAATAGGAAGCATACAATTTTACTCTATCATATTGCGTAGAGGTACAAAAGGAAACTTAGAAAGGTATTTCAATGTCAACGAAACAATATAATGCTGGGGCTACCTCATAAAGTGTACTGCAGGGGGGGGTTGTTTAGCTGGGGCCCCAACAATTCTTGTTCGTATAGTTGTTTGAAAATAATGCTTCACATTGTGAGAAATGTCCATCATTATATCAATCGAATTAATAACCATAGATTCTATTATTGTTTATAAAAACATCTCAGCATATTGGAAGTAAAAATGTAGAAGGCATTTCTAGGTTCTTAAAAAATATTAAAAATAACAGATTTTTCTAAATGTAAAATGGAACGTTTTAACGACTCTTGATCATACATCTTAGTCTAGATACCCCCCCCATTAGATCAATGGAAATAAAACCTATATCTTTTCACTGTATTTTAGAGCAGATATGAAAAATAGAGATATCGTAGAGACTATAAAAATTATAGAGAGCATATGACTATTAATTTACTCTATCATACTGTGGGGAGGTACAAAGAGGAAACATAGGAGGTAGTTCTATGTCAACAAAGCAGGATAATGCCTTGGATGCCTTATAAAGCGCACTGCAGGAAGCTTTTGTTGAGCTGGGACTTCTAACAGTTCCTTTATTGTATATTTCAGAAAATATGGTTTACATGGAAAATTATCACTTAGAAAACATCAATAAATCAAATAGGATTAATGGTGTTAATAACCAAATCAATAGTACCATATTTAAGAGTAGGTATTTAAAAACAAATTAGCTTTTAATTTATGAAAAAATTCAGAATTTTCCGTCTGAAATGTAGAAGTTATTTTTGAGCTCGTTACAGTATATCAAAGGAACAACCTTTGCAAAAAATTAAACATTTTATAAATCACCCTAGTTCAAGTTTATAGTCTGAATGAATATTGGAAGCTATGATCAAAGTTTTTCAATTAGACCTATAATCTCTTCAAACTGATAAAATCTCCCTTTACTCCTAATATATTACAGTAACTATTCTTCTTCATAAAAGAAAAACTATTTATCTTACTATGCGGTGGATATATTGACAAGGTCTATGTAAACCGTTGTTACATAATAAGCTTATAGTTATTCATACCCCTTTTATAGTTAGTTATTTATGTATTTCATTATTATTTGTGAGCCAACGGTACAATAACGTGGGTATTTTAATAGGATCCGCTACTATCTATATAATAAAAATGTTTTTATTCATTATTTTTTTAATGTTTTTAAATAAGCACTTTATTCTGAATAAGAATAAAAATATCTAAATATTTAGATATTAAATTAGATATAAAAGTAAAATTTTTTTTATGCCTTAAAACAAACTTGTTTCAATAGAAGAGGACAGAAAACTTTTGAAAAGTACAAAGTTAAGAGAGGACGGACAGAAAAAAGAACTATAAGGAAAAACATAGTTTTCCCGTTCCAGGCTTTCAAAACTTTTAAATGTGAAAAATACGTTTAAAGCTTTGTAAGCAGTTTTCTTAAATTTATGTTTTTATCATATTTGTGCAACTTTTGAGCCTAATGTAATACAATTTCCACAAGGCATTCTTGATTATATGGATACAATTTTGGTGCATATGTATCTCAGTCTAAATATATTAACTAATAAATTTCAATGTTTACAAAAATATACTTTTTCATTTGCGCAAGCATTATTAAAAATATTCTGTTCAATTTATATATCGGGTTACCATGAACACATAACATTCACCAAAATGTTTCTTGTAATCTTAACTTAAAAATATAACTTAGCTTTTGCAGATGGTTTAATAATGAAAAGTTATTCAAGAAAATATTATTAAAATGTTATAAAATTTGACAAACTTCCATTTTTGTTATTTTTAAACATATCACTTTTCTCATATTAGATATTGTAATTAGCATAGTAACCATTAATAAACATTTATTGAATCAAAAACACAAAATTAAAAAAAAGTTGAAGGGAGTGGCGGATCCCCTTAAGGTTTGATGACCTTGACCTTGAAGATTTGTTTCTGACAAAAATAAACAAAAATTTATTTGTGAAAGTCACCAGTAATAGCCAATTCAATAGGAAACAGGTTACAGTATCAAACCATCGCGTAATTGTTTTAAGAGTTTTGTCAGGATCTGCTGTAGATCATAAAGCAGACCAGTTAATCAGCAGAATATGACTATCCAACCAGATTAGATTATTGAAATGGCAACCAAACAACAACGTGTGTATTTTAAGCCATGATCGTGGCGCGATCTTGTAGTCTTGTTACTGACTAAGGCTGACATGTTCCTTAGAAAGAACTGTAATTAATAGCCCAAGAACCGATGGCAACTAATGGACCTACAGTTTAGCGTGGAATCCGAACCACGGCCTCTGAATTACGAATTGGTCTAATTATGAGGACGGTCTTTACAGATTAACGTAGTATTCAATAGCGTGGACGTTAATCCACAAAAGAGAACACCACATCCACCGACCATCTCTCACAATTATACCAGATAAATAAGTGTAAGTGAGAAGGGCATTGCTTGATAAAAAAGACTTCAAGAAAAATGTCTACATATTCCATTACGATAAACCATATATATAACTTAACCTAAATTGCCTCTGTTACATGCATAAATTGCCTTTGTTCAACGTATAAATTGCATTTGCCAATTTTATTTACAATGAAACCATCCAATCGCAGCGCCTCCAATGTTTGCTCGCTACATATTCAACAGCCCGTGATTTTTTATTGTTCCTGAAACCATTTCATACTGCCGTGCTTTTATTTTGTTTATTAATAAACTCAATATATGATATGACAATAATAATAATTAATGATAAAAAATGTGCAATTGCACAATTATTCGTTTTATAGATTCTTTGAAATTCATAATGGTTTTAGTTATTGATTACAAATATTATTTTTATTGATTGATTTGTGCTACATAATTTTGGTTGCATATCGTGTATAACCAACTTATTTTTTAGGTTTAGAAACGATATTATACATATACAGTTTTCACCATCGTAATAATATTACTAATTTATTGAATACCACAAAATCTGTTGGTGATTGGCTCTGAATACTTGTAAGAACTAGCTTTATTTCAGAGGATGAATATAGACGGGCAACACCAAATTGAGAAATTGATAAAAATAAAAAGTTATATCATGAATAAATTGTAAATAACATCCTGGGCTTTCTTAAACGAACTAAGCTTAGTAATAGAAATGTATGTGTTACTGTACTATTGTACGTTGTATTTTTATTTTCTATATATTCTTCTATAATATTTATTTATTATTTTTGGAAAATTTTCAATTATGCTACCGCAAATGAAAAAGTTAGGGGTTTCCATGTTTAAAACATTGAAATTCATTATAAAATATGTTCACACTGAGACACCAATGCACCAAAATTTTGTCAATATATTCAAGAATATATTTATCAAATATATTAATATATTATATTATTAAATCAGTAACAATTTTATTAAATTAGGGGCAGTACTAACAGATGTATTTCAAATGGTAAAAACACAAATTGGGGAACACGGCCTTCAAAGTTTTAAAATTATTTTTTCAAATTTAAAAACTATATTGAAAACCTGGAATAAAAAAAACTAGTTTTTTCTTCTAGTAGTTTTTCTATCTCCCCTCTCACAGCTTTGCACTTTTTAAAAGAATTCTGTCCAAAAAAATGTTTAGTTGAAAAAAATACAAATCACCAAATTTTTCTTTAATTTTTTTAGTATCTAAATCAGATTTAAAAGAAAATATACTTACTAAATACTTATTCGGAATAAACAGTTTTATAAAAAAATGTAATTAAAAAAGGCAAAAACATTTATTTTACCCTATAGATAGTGACGGATCCCATTAAGTTAAGCGGCCCAATTCCTGTTATTTTAAATATTTAACGTCAATCCTTTGTTGCTTACGTATTTAATTAAAACCCCAATCACAAATTGGTGACAGGGTGCGGGATCGAACCCATCGCCCTCGGTATACGAGATGAGCACGTAACCAACTGACCTACCCAGCTATATTTTCACCTAAAGAGCAGTTTTAGTTTTAGTTTTTTTATTTCACCAATATACGATATTACGTAGTATAAACGGTCGAGATAGTGTGTTATCTCTTTTTTTAATTTATTTAAATCTTCTTTACCCTGTACCTGGTATATACCCAAACTCTGCTTTGCTCAATATCTCTCCCCTTTCTTTCTTCTTTTCTCCCGTTAGGCTTCTATTTCTCTACTTTCTTCTGCCTATTGTTTCATCTTTCATTCTGACTCTTCCTTCCTCTCCTGTGCTTTGTTAGAACTCCACGGGGTCCCTATTCAGGAGGTCCCATTTTCCATGACGACGCCGTTGCTTCCCATATCTGGTACTCTCAGGCAATTCTAGAGACTTAAAAGTTGTGGATCCTCTAGCTCACTGCTTTCAAATAGATCTGGACCCTCACATCTTCGCATTCTGGACTTCCAAGAGACGACGAGTGCAGGTGAGTCATCTTAATCTCTACATTTCTTACCACAGTTCAGTTTCTTAACCCTCCTCCATCTATGGGGAGCTTCCAAATGTCCCATGTCCAATGAATATCTGCACGGTCCAGAACTCCAAGTTAATCAGTTATTACCTCTTCTTTCCTATAAATCCGAAATAAGCTGAAACGTATATCTTCTCTTCCCTGATATCTTCTTGTTACATTTCCTCTTCTATCTCCCCCTTCATCTCTTCCCTTTCTTCTCTACTGGGTTTCCTTCTTTGAGAAATCTCTTTGACCCTCTAATCCATCGGAAGTGTTTCCATTGCAATATTTATGACTAAAAATGAAGGTGTACGTACGGTAACCTCCCGATATTAAGAGAAGGCTGTGGCGTTGCGCCACTTTTACGGTATTATTTTAAACACGAAAATTAACATTCTTTTACGTACTCCACTCCTACCTACTCCAAATGGGAAAACGGGTTCGACGTCCAATATAAGGGGATATGCTTTTGTAGGTCGGTAGCAGTGGCGGAGATAAGCGTGTTCTTGGTCCACCGCTACACGACACGCGTCTTAAGGTTACCATCCTCTTGAAAGATATCACATATCAGAGGAGTCTTATACCAACCATCCTACCGTAGACTTATTTATAATATTTCATTCGTGCCTGTGTCTGACCTTACTCTGTGGTCTTTAAGGGCACGTTTCCACAATTTGTAAAAACCACTGTTTCACTCAGTCCGTATCTGTCTCACGAAACTTTAGGGAAAAGAGGAATTTTATATACCAAAATTTATAAATCAGTGGAGCTTACATCTCCGTTTTTTATCAACAAATTTATGAGTGTTATGTCTCAGTACCAAGAGATTAAGCAATGCTTAGACAGAATGAAATATAAGTTAATTGGCTAAATTAAAACACATTTACTATATTATAAAAGTTAGCATTCAATTTTTTGTGAATAATTGAAAAAAAATATTTTTAATAAATTTTAACAAAAAATTTTTTTTGAAAAAATAAAACAAAACTAAATTTCTAAAACTGAATATAAGTATTCTTCATAAAACATTAATTGTTTATGAATTTTAAACTGAAAACTTTTAGGGGAAAACAACCTGGATCAGCTGTTTTGGTGAACCGTAGTTACAAAAGAGGTTCTTAACGTACGGCTGACGTAACTCAGACACTCTGAAGGACTGTAAGACAAAACCCGGATTTTTTCTTATCGAGGCTAAATACACAGCATTTTGTTTGATCTTGTTTGTTGATTATGGTTTGCTCAAGCTGTTTGTGTTCCGGAGTCTGGCTTCTAGGAGAACTCTATTGTGTTTGACGTTCCTGTATGATCTGATGCATGGCGCGGCGGATGACCCTGCTAGCCTAGTTTCTCTTTACACTTCCTCGTTCCCGTACTAATACGCATTCATCGTCTACCGGGTGATGAGGCATTATAATAGTATTGTTGAAATGGGTGTGATTTGGACATATTTTGGTAACACTCTAAATCATTACAAATCAAAATGTCAATATTTTTTACATAACTAAGACAACCAAAATTAAAATATTTATTTTGTTTACTATTATCATTTATATATTGATACTTATAATTGTGTTTGATTTGCTATTTATTTTTTTGTTTTATATTTAGCCTATTGTTATTCATTGTTAAAATAATTGTCTGTAATTTAATTTAACGTTGTTTATTATTTATAATTGTTGTTCATTAATTATTTTATAATTCATTATTTATGATTGTTAACTATTAGTAGTATAATAGCCTATTATTGGCCATACATTGCCTGGATTATGATCAAAATGTCACAATTATTTAACTTCTAAATTTACATTTAATTTAACTCAATTTCTGTGAAGTGAACATCGTATGATAACCCTCAATACTTCCTAATGAACTGTTATATTGGATTGTATTGCTTTAATGTAATTGGTTTAAACTGCATTACAGCAAATAATGAAATAAATAAATTAAACTGTTTAGGTGTTCAATCTCGTGGTTGTACTACAAAATCGGTTTTTATCATACTGCTTCAAAAACAGCTGTTTTAGAAGCATGCGTTGAAGAAAAAAGGTTGTTCTCTTTCATCCGAAAATTTATTGTTATGGTGATCTTTTGAGTACTAGGGTGCAAAAGGTCATTCATTATTGACGATACTTTTGATTCGAGGTCAGAATTCGATTGTAAATAATCGATAAAGTACCTTCAACAATTACTATCAATATTTTTGTATTTTGTGAAACTGGTAATTGAATATTTTAATGAACTATCGAATTGTTGAGATCGAATAGCTAACACTGACAAACCTAAACAACCAATCAGGAATCAAGAAAGAACTGCTACAACTTAAGTAATATAACAGCTGATAAGTCTAAAGCGACATAAATGGTCGACAACTATTGATAGCAATAATTGAAGTTTGACGAGTTTATTTAATTGTATTTGCAGTATGACGAAAAATATAGTTTATCACCCGGTCCAAAATTGGCTTTTTGATATATACTTTCGCAAATTTAACAGCCTCGGCACACCTCAACTGTTAAACTTGTGCTCGTATCAAAAACGTCAGTTTTTTGTCCTATTGATGAAATGTACTGTTTTGTTCTTGCCGTGTGGGACGATTGTCACATACGGTAAGGTGATCTTTGTAAATTTATCTGTTTTTCACGTCAGGCTTGGGCCGAGTGTACGGAAAATTACCAGCATTTAGCTTAGTGATTAAATTATCTTTTGTAATAAACAATAATACTCTCTTTACGGGGTTGAAGTGAATATATACTTTGACTAGTATATTTTTATCCCTTTTCCTATACTGACTGGGATGATTACGTCATCCTATAATCCAGCTACTTGGAGGTCACGAATTGTGGATAGTTGTGACCAAAGGTCGTTGGATGTGGTGTTCTATTGTGTGGATTAACGTCCGCACTATTGAATACTGCGTTAATCAGCAAAAGCCATCCATAATTAGATCAATTCGTAATTCAGAGGCCATGGTTTAGATTCCACGTTAAACTGTAGGTCCCTAAGTTGCCATCGGCTGTTGGGCTATTAATAGTCCTGTCTATACTTTATACTTTATACTTTTAACTGAAATGGTGACCTACCCATGTAGGTATTTTAAGCCAAGTATGAATGAGGAATGAATGTAGGATGATTGTGGTGCGATCTTGTAGTCTTGTTACTGACTAAGGCTGACATGTTCCTTAAACAGGACTGTTAATTAATAGTCATGTCTAAGGAACATGTCAGCCTTAGTCAGTAAAAAGAGTACAAGATCGCGCCACAATCATCTTACACTCAATCCTCATTCATACTTGGCTTGAAATACCTATCTTGTAGTATGGTCGCCATTTCAATAATCTAATCTATAATCCATACGTGAAGTCAAATATATATGGATGAATGAATATGGATGATACATATGGAGGAATGAACAGAGTAACTGTGGTGTAAGTACTATATTTAAATCTTCACACCTCCGTTGCATGATTCAATATTTGTGTTCCACTTGGTGAAATATAGCTGTTTACAATAGTGCAGTAAATGCAAATGCCGGTTACAGCACATCGCACATCCAATACTTTAAGTGATGGCGCAGATAGCGTTCCATATTATGGCCTCAGGAGAGTTTCACCACGTTGAGCATGCAGTTTAGTCAACAGCATTGCCGTACGTATGTAGTACGTAAGTGGTAGGTAAACACGTATACGTACACGTACAATCGCTACCCCTCGGGTGGGTTCACTGAGGATTGCAGTGTGTTCAAACATCTCCCATTTCGTCCCCATTCGCTTACCGGCAAACTAATTTGTCCCTTAATTATCTAATTTGTTGTTAGTTACGTGTCGCATTTCATATGAAATTCAAATATTTACCTTTACAAAACATAAACACAACGCTTCATTATACACAAATCGATGAAATTTTGCACATTTGGATATACGTGTAAAATGTTAAAAAAGAAATTTATAAAAAGGATTTTCTAAATAAACTTAAATTGATAAGAGAAAGCTTGAATATTAATTACCAACACAAATTTATTTGTTATACATTTAGATAAAGTTTCAATATAATTTAGATTTCAAAAAGTTTAAAATCAGAGATAAATTTAAACAAACTTAAGCTGATTTGACAGCTGATGGTTATATATTTCTAATAAAGAACATTACATAACATTTTCTATAAAACTTTAAAAATATGTTTATTATTGTTATTTAGATTTTTATTGTGGACATTGGCCATCACAATTTTATGTAAAACAAAGTTTCACGACGTTTCGGGATCTGGAATGTGATCCCGTCCTCAGGTGAACTAATATCTAAAACATAGCACAATTAACATATAATCCGCAACAAACCAATATAAAGCTGAATACATTAAGTTTAAAGCAGTCAAAAATCTTACAAACTTTTGACTGTTTTAAACTTTTATATTTTCAGCTTTATACCGGTTTGGTTCGGACTATATGTTAATTGTGCTATGTTTTAGATATTAGTTCACCTAAGGACGGGATCACATTCCAGATCCCGAAACGTCGTGAAACTTTGTTTTACATAAAATTGTGATGGCAAATGTCCACAATAAAAATCTAAATAACATCAATCCACTATCACAAATAATGAATTTCATACAAAAGTATGTTTATTATTGTTTAAAACTGTGGTTTTGAGAGAAAATTATTTTATTTTTATAGTGCGTGTGTCAGTGTAAACCAAAGCCTTTTCCAAAATTTGTATAGTAATGAAAATAAGTTTTATAACTATAGGTATTCTCGTTTTCGCTGAGAAACTTCACAGACAGATTGACAAGAACTGAAACAATAGTATATTTGATTACAAGGATGGAAGGTCGTTGTTTCCGGGCCACGGTCGAGTTTACAAATGTCAAGCCGAGTGTGGAATCAGATCAAGGCACGGAATAACACTTTTAATCCAAGTTATGAACGATATTTTTTTATTACACTGTAATTATACTAAGAGAACTAATTAAATAAAATGCTTTTTCAAACTGACCTGTAGTAACCCTTTCATTACCTCAGTTTCGGTACAATGACAACAGTAATATTGCTTTTACAGATTTTTTTCCATTTTAACACCTTTATTGGCAGAATTGTTTTAAAGCTCAAGATTTTCTGCTATTTGGGAAGTTCAATGAAGACATTATGGAAGACAAGCCTTTGTAAAATACATCCTAATAACATTACAAAAATTAATTATTTATTTTTATTCCGTTTTAGTGTTAGTTTAGGGTGTCTTCAATTGAATTAAACCCAATAACTGTTCTTTACAGATTTTTTTACACATTCTGTGCTTCAGCAAAGATTTGAACCAGAATAAAACCTTTGAAAAACTATCTATTAGTGCTGAGCACTACTAGTGTCAGGAATCGTAACTAAATACTAGTTTATGTAAAATATCCCCCATAAGGCTAATTTTCCCATCCTAGGTCGAAAAAACATTACTTTCTATAGTTGAAACAGAGGTTGAAAGTAGCTGGTTTCGATCTAGTGTAATGAAAAAGTCATTTCGGCTTTTTTTGATCAAAAACGTAAAAATAACCGAAAGTAGTATAATATTCAAACAATTCCTAATTTTATTTACAGAAGATAAGAAAACTCGTTAATGTCAAATTATTGCTGTGTAAAAGCACAACAATAATTTGTTTTGGGAAATATATTAGGTCTTACCACAAATCGATGTAAAGAATGCGTCAAAACGAACTGTGTCACCAAATATTCCAATCCTTGTGGTGCAGTCTAGATCCCTAAATTCACACCAGATGTCAGTTTATAGAATGTTAATCATTATGTGTTCAAACTAAACCGTTTCCTTTCATCTCGGCGGGCTGTCGAGTGGAAAATTGTTAAACACTTAGGGCAGGCTTTTGAAAAGCCGGAATGCTTTTGAACTGTGAAAGGAACTGCTAATTTATTTACGGCCTTTTCCTTTCATACTTTAAACAAACTTTTCAAATAAATTTTGTTATGACTAATTCATAATATCAGTTTGTTTATGGAATGTAAAACACTATGAATTTGTACTATTTTATGAAAAATTTTTATTGGTGTTTAATATGAAATGACCGTTGAAAACCGATGACCGATGGCAGAACATGCTTAGTCTGAAAATTACACATCGATCTATTTTAATACATTTACCAAATATTTAAAACCATCAACGATCAAGCCGCTTTGAATTTTTTTATTATACAATTTTTACGTTTATATAATGTATTAAACCTACTCCAATATATGTTATTTAGATTATTATTGCGGAGATTTTCCATCGGGATTTTATGTAAAACAAAGTTTCACGACGTTTCGGGATCTGGAATCTGACCGTCCTCAGGTGAACTAATATCTAAAACATAATACAATTAACACATAATCCGGACTAAGCCGGTATAAAGCTGAAAATATAAAAGTTTATAGAAGTAAAAAAACCTACAAACAAACCATTCATGCGCACACACATGAGAAACAAAACACGTCCACTCGTCACGGAGGCTCAAAGACAACTGAAAGGAGGGGACTCTGAGGGAGGGGGGTTGTGTTATGTGTAGAAATTAGTTCACCTGAGGACGGGATCATATTCCAGATTTCGAAACGTCGTGAAACTTTGTTTAACATAAAAATCGTGATGGAAAATTTCCGCAATGGTAATCTAAATAACATAAATCTACCATCCCCATTAATGTATTTCAAACTAAGTACTCCAATATAACTACCGAGATCAATTACTTCGACTTATATATCGAAAGAAGCTTAAATTTAACTCAATGTTTATACCAAATACGGCTTTTGTGCATATAAGTCTTCATATAGAAGAGTAATATTGGTAAAACATGTTGTAGTAGCAAATTTATTTTATAAATAGAGACATTAACGTGGTTGTAATGGTGAGACCTAGGTAGGAGAATTTTTTTTGGATTCGGAGTCTCCATATACAGTTGTAAAAGCACAGTTCGTTCAAAACTATATATTTATGATGGTTAGCACAAGCGCATGTGTGGTGTGTGTGTGTGTGTGTGTGTGTGTGTGTGTGTGTGTGTGTGTGTGTGTGTGAGTACGATACCTCTCCTAAAGAATGTCCGATAATAACAAGATATGAAAAATCCTTTATGTTGGTTAAAGTTCGAAAACGAGGCAGCTCCGTTTATCCGAAGGTTTGCACCCAAAAACGGAAGTATGGGTGTTTTCTTATTTACAATAAAATATTCATGAGCACTATTGGAATCTGCTCACAAAACGAACAATTCAGTATTTTCAATCTATGAATCTGGTGAACATATTACGTCTTTTGGGGCCCCAATGTTAATCATGGGGAAGCTAAAAATTAATATCTCTCTTATTACTTGAGTTATTGTGATTTCTATACCTTCGCTGCAAATTCATAAGCTGTAGTAACGTATGCTGGAAAATTTAAATGCTTTTCCCCTTAGTAGTTGCAAAACCGCTTGATCATTCCCTGTGGTTTTCCTAAAAAAAGCAAGTTGGTTCAACTTACTTTTCTTTGAAAAGTTTTAATAAAATTTGGCTTATAGCTACACCTAGTAAAGTTTTATTTATAGTATGTTAAAATAACTATATTTTACGCCTTATGGTAGCAAATATACTTAGTATTTTGTCATTTTATTCCTATGGAGAATAAATAAATTAATATAACTTCCTTATTTGGCTTAATCTACGAATTACAATAGCTTTCATCGTGGTTTAGTTTTATGGATTTAGATCGTGGTTAACTATTTTATAAACCAATGGAAACTCAAGTATTATGCAGGTTCGCTGGTACGGGGTATTTCTATGGTTTTATAGTATTTTCAGCTGCTATAGAAATTAGGAACTCATAAGAAGCGCCAATAGCTTTTGAAGTACATACCTTATGGTAGATAGTAGAAACCCTTAAAATCACCAATGACTTTTATTGTTTATGTTGACTTTTATAATGTTTGTTTTATTGGTTTATCCTTATTATTTTATATACTATTATGCATATTTTGTTTCAGTGGTGACTTTAAAAAATCAAATTTAGATGACTAACTCAATTGTGGGATAAACTGTGGAAAATATGACAGTGACCTTTCCAGGGTATTTAAGTTCCACTATCTCGGGGGATTGGCAGGACTGCTTCCTTGTTGGCAAGATAGCCTTCTCTAATGGCGGCTGTGGGCTAACCCCATTAACCCCTTTGACGCTCGTCCAGGTCCTTTGTGCAAACTAGGCTTCGGCTTGGTTAAACAAAATGTTGTCACAAGCCAAAAGCATTTTGGTGTGTAAAATATAAACAGTTCGGATGTGTAATGATTGAATATAAACCAAAGTTTAAATTACTTAATCGTTTATATAGAGTAAACATGTTTGAGTGTGCATATATCGAATTCAACGTCTGTGATTGTTCGCTTATAATATAGTTTTTTTATTCATGTATAATTTTAAACGTTATGTCCATTAAATCATTCCAGTAATGACCATTGCTGGAAATACACTCATATAGGCTATCATTAAAACTATCATTGACTTTGCCGAACATGACGTGGCTGATTTAAGAAATAACTTGATTTATCGCCACTTTCAGCTCCTCTAATGTACAGGGTTTGATCATATACATCTTTTCATTTTAGAAACCCGTTAAGGAACAAATTTGCAAACAAGGTCAGGACAGGGTGCAAGCAAAAATTGTCACATTACTGTGAATTGGCTCGACCACGAAATTTTGTGTTTAAAAATTTCATTACTCTATTTAAAGTTTTGACAGTTGCTCCATCTCCCTGAGACCAACTCAGTTTAAGTGACGCGTTTCCTATGTAGCTCAGAGGTAAATAAGGTGTCCAACATTCAACACAGGAATGGTGTTGGTCCCTGTGACCCTTCTAATTCATAGTTCAAAAAAATGAAGTCCAATGATGTACTTTTACTATCCTAAAACAAATTAATAACAGGTAACTTTGGCTCAATGAAGCAGCCATTCATTCAACTATAGAATTGCCATGAACATTGACCATTTGTGCCAAACATTGCGTGCAAATGAAAATCATCAGGCTATTTCATAGGCTAACTTACATGTGTAGAGTCTTTTACAATAAACATAATTATATCCTTTTTCATAAGGGTTTCATTATTTAGCTTTCGGTATGAAAAGTGTATAAAAATGTTAACACGTTCAATTTATTGTCAATCTTAAAATCGTCAGTTATTTTTGCCTCTCCCTGCATAGTATCACATTCTTTAATGTCTCGCCTGAACAGCTTATAGTTATCATGATACCAAACGTTAAGGTAGAGTGTTAAAATAACTTTTTCGCAGAGTGCGCTCCTATACAGCGTAAACTGTTTACTAGGAGTATTTGGTCAGGTTTGATTATTGTAAAAAACTATGAGCAACACTTCATAAAGCGAAGTCAAGTCTAAAGTACCATCAGAGAATTTGAGTTCAATAACTCTAAAAGGAAACATTCTCAGGAGGGTGGAATGTGTCTTTTGATGTTCACATGTTGAAATGCATTAAGGTAATTAACAATCTTATTACTCACCACCCACTTCGGATTACTCAAGCAGAGTAAACATCTTATTGTTGATACTTAGTTTGTTCAGCTCATATGGTTAAATTGATATTCTGCTATTGTATTTTGATCAGGAATAAATTAATTTATAAAGACGTTAAAATAACAACCATAAAAATAGCAGCAAATGTAAGGCGTAAAGAGATATAAGATACGTATATTTTATAGTCTAAGGAATTCTACGAATTCTTTACCATTATGGTTGAGACTAAAGCTCGACTACCCTGCAATTCAAGACAACAAAACCATGCTCTATCACCTAGTAATTCTTTTAGCTCACTTTAATAATCTAATTTACAGTAGATTTAGTTATTATATTTTTTATATTATATTTTTAGTTATTTTATTAGTTATATTTCTTACTTGTTGTTAGCCCAACCTTTTTACAAGTTTTATATCTCAAAGTAACGGAAAGATAATCATTGAACAAAAACAGAATAAATAAAATAACAGTGAAAGAATTCTCATCTCAATCAATTATGTAGTATCGATTTCAAATTACAAAATGTATATTGTTGGTCCAAAAAGACCAACTTAAACAAGCTAAATTTGATTTTAATTTAACAGATAGTTATTTCTTTCTGTTAAAGCCCTTTTATAAATCAAAATTTCACATGTAAAATTTCAGAAATTTGAGGTAAACAAAAACATTCTTGAAAACGTGTCCGAATAGTGTTTAGGTACTGAAAATCTGAATATCTATCCCTCGTGGCAGCCAACCTACTAACCGTTTCCTCATGTTAATCTTATGAAAAAACACATTGATACAACTTCCTGATTATTTATATAGTCATAAAACTTATACATCCACAAATAGTTAAGCCCCACTAATGTCAATAATCCTAGTTTTAATGTTTCTCATGGCAGCAATCCCACTTGCTCACCTCTCCATGCTGTTCTTATGGAGTACAAGTGTATTTATATATTCGTACTTTAACGACTGAATTCACAGGATGTGAAACAAACAATAGTGGGTTAGAAATAGAGGATCTAAACGAGAATTTTTCTCATTAGCTAATGGGTGTTTGGTTGTTTGGGATGTTGACAATACGAAATCCATCAAAGGGAAATGCTAAGTGCGCCCACAGAAGATTTCGACTTTGATAAGAGTTAGGTAATATGATTAAATACGATTTTACTAGAATCAGTGTTTGGAACAGTGTTAGTTTCGCGTTCGTGTTCATTTTATTAGACAACAGAGTATCTAAAATGCTTATATCTTGTAAATTGGAATTTTTTGTCCTTCATACAATCATCTCATATGAGACATGCTAGTAAAAACTTAAATTCCATCTCTGCATTCTCAAAAAAAATAAATAAAATCCAGTTGTCTACGGTTAAAAAACTTACTTTATCAATTTAAAAATAAAATTCACAAAACTAAGTTGTGAAACAAAAATTCAAGAGACAAAACATCTATAATGTAATATTAGCTTTGTAGCAAAAAATTTGTATCCGTACAGATATTGAGCTAATAATAATAATGATGACTTTATTAAGGAAGCATTCATCAAAGATACATCTCTGGTTTATATAACATCTGTTGTCAAATACATAATATATACAAAATCAAACGCATATTTCTTTTACATATTTTTAAAACTAGAATAGCCTAGGTTTTTTCTTAAATTTAAAGGCAAATCATTATATATTTTTGGTCCAAGTATGTAAATGTTTTATTCTTACTGTACAGTCCTATCTTTGGCAGGTGGAACAGCGTGTCCTGTCGGACACTGACTTTTTACATAATTAGACCAATTCGTAATTCAGAGGCCGTGGTTCGTATTCCACGTTAAACTGTAGGTCCCTTAGTTGCCATCGGCTGTTGGGCTATTAATTAACAGTCCTGTCTAAGGAATATGTCAGCCTTAGTCAGTAACAAGACTACAAGATCGCGCCACAATCATCTTACACTCAATTCTCAATCATACTTGGCTTAAAATACCTACCTTGTAGTATGGTCGTCATTTCAATAATCTAATCTAATCTTTCTGAAGACAGACTTTTTCCTGAGATACTCAGGCTTTCCGTACAACACAATCTTAAGAACCAATGTGGCATTTTGCAGCTGAGAAAGGGCTATAGATGAGACCTTAGCGCTCAGCCTAACTTTAGTGATATGGTCACAAATTATATACAATTTTTAGGGTCTAGTAAGATTCTGCAGTCTAGTGAGAACAGTCTTGTTTTCCCGTCATAGACAAGAAACAAACACTAGAAGAGCATATTGGATGACAGGAAAGATTGTGGATCGTAAAATCTACAGCTTGGAGGACTCCTGATCAGGGTCCTCAATATGATTATAACGGTTCTACACACTAAGTGAACGTGGTTGGAAAAATCAAGCTGGGAGTATAGTGTGACACGAAGAACCTTAGAGCATTTTCAGTCACCAAAGGTTTGCCGTCCACCAGGATATCCTTCCCGACACCTTCAGCTCCCGAATGATCACTGGACGACACGGAACCCCCCCCCATCGGTAACAGCAAGATTTTTGAGTTGGTTTTGTTGGGTGATTTTGCCTTACGCTTCATACCTAATTTCATAAAAAACGGTTGGAAAATAAGGAAGAAATTAATTTTTTCAATATTCTCCATAAGAGTAACATTAGGCGCTTTCAGACAACGTACTACGTTTATCATGACAGTAAATTTAACTTTTCTCTAGAACCGTTAGTCGTATACAAATAATTCAAAGTACTAATTTGTTAAGTTTTTTAAGCTGGTGTCAATGGTGCCAGTCAAGTTATGCTTTACTTTTATTGTTTTCACTGAAAATTTAAAAATTTGATTTTTTTACATTTAAAGATCATAACCTTTGAACCGTGATTTTTACAGACATGCGGGTGGTGTCAAACTATTTAATACTCTGTGCACTATAAATTATCAAATTTCAATCAAAATCGTTAAAGCCGTTTTTGAGAAATTTGGATATTTTAAAAGGGTTTTAGGGGTGAACTACCCTAAAAAAGTCAGAAATTTAAGAAACGCCTGGAGATACACGGTGAATATACACATACATGCCAAATTTCATCTAAATCGGACCAATGGGGTAGGCTGTGGCTCTGTACACATCCAGAGACACACACAGACACACGGACGGAGAGACATCACTTCGATACCCACTTTTTTGCTTCAGGAGACCCCAAAACGGATATATACAATCTCAACTCAAAATCAAAAATTTTGATTTAAATAATTCTTTCTTCATATACCATGTATAGGGGAGAAAGTAAAAAACAAGAATAAACATTTTCTTGAGCTAAGAAGATTACCATGGCCATGCAACCAGCTCTTTACACTCTCCAAATCAGAGTTGACAAGACGCACACTCAACCACTTCAGAGGGCTTGAACGTTATCAGAAGCTACGAATCATCAGCGCAAGAATGCAAGGAACAGTAATCTAACTAATCTTTCAAATTAGCTGTGTGTAGCAGAAAGAGAATTCAGAAGAGACACAATAGAGGTTTAACAGTTAATAGCTCTGACCTGGATTATAAAACTACACTAATAATAAAACTTATTTAATTGCACGTTGTTTAAAGTTAAATATATTACAATATATACAATATATTAAATACAATATACTAGGTTGAGTGTAAGAAAGGGCCAAGTTGCCCTAACTATGCCTGGATAAATAAACAATTTTTCATTTTCATTCATTTTTCATTATATCATAATTAACAGTAAATTTTTATTCAAATAAAAATTCGATTTTTTCCCAATAAGGTAACTCTATTCATGAATGAAAGTGTTAAATATGTTTTCAATTGGTAGAAGTAAATGAAATAGTAAATAAAGTATCCTAATCTTTTTATGTTTTAATTTAAACTTTTGTATCGTAACATTCCTAATAAGCATTTCGAAAAATATTATTTCGCCTACGAATACAACATTTAATATGGATGTAGTCTCAACAGGACGACTACAAAGAACTATGTTCCTTTGTCAAATAAAGGACTCTCATAATTCTTTAAAGAGGTGACTTTTGTCGCTTTGTGAGCTGGATACTTAACTCGACTCTTTGTTCTTGATTTCTACCTTGTTAACTAGGACCTCCGTCGTCAACGTTTTAACGTGGCAATTAATTAAGAGATTCATAAGATTTTGAACACGAATCGTGTTTAATTTCTTAAGTAGTATCTTTAGAATTCCTTGAAATTTCCTATTGAAAAGAACAAAACTAGAAGATATTACATCCACGATATAAATAACATTTGAGTTTTGTCTGTGAATTGCTTAAAACTATGGTATATTTGGTTATTTTTACCTGTTATACCTCCAAATAAATCTTATCTCAATTTCTGTGTGTTTGTACTTTTGTCATAAAACGTCTTTTTGACGCATTTTCGTAAAAACTATATCACCTACAGTTATAAATATTATTTTAATCATTCTATAGATTATGAAGAAGGCATTTGTTCAATTTAAACTGACCTACGTACTATGAAAATAAAGTAAAGATCTCTTCACTGGCGGATGGTCGAGGCATAAGTGCACTTTTCACATTAAATTTCTACAAAAGTTTGAGTTTGAAATATATCGGCCTGGAACTTGGAGTACCTGTTTTGGGGTGTCAGTAGTCGAAGAAATACGGAGGTTAAGGATGTAATGTTCAAACTGTCTCGCACCTTTATTTCGTTACGTGTTTCAGTGCAGCAAGCACAACTACACGCTATACTAAAAGGCCTTTGCCTCATAATATAGAAATAAAATATGTGTTATATATATTTACTATGTTTTAATTGTTGTAGTACACTGAAAACTGGTGGTACACTGAGTATTAGCAAAATTTCTCTTTAATAGTGTATGTACATTATATAGTTAATAAAAAATATTTAAGTTAACAGTTTGAGAGGTTTTAAAATGTTTATTGTGAAATTAGTAACTTTTAGTTTTTCTTAAGGTTAACAAAATTGGTAAACAAAAGTGAAATGGTATAATTTGTTTGAAATTTGGGACGAATAAATTGTTAACAAGGCTTTTAAGAGGGTTATCGATGCACTTAGCCCTCGAACATTAGCGTAACAAAAAATGTGACCTTGGCCAACGGCGGATTAAACACCCAGTTGTGAGCAATGGTAGACGTATTTTTCTAATTTTACTGAACATGAGATCTATCAAAATAAGTTCATAGATAAAAATTATGATTAGATTTATTTAAGTTTCTTTAATTTGACAATTTATTTGAAATATAGGCTAGTTAAAAACTATACTAGATTAAAGGTTGTCTTAAATCCACCAAAATCTAGTAATGTCTTAAAAATTTCTAACTATTCCAATAAATTTATTCGAAATAATAAGCTGCAAACTTATTTGTTTGCGAAAATTTGCTTAAGATTTCAGATTTATATTTTGTATTAGTCGTAAGTATCCAGCTCCTTAAGACTTCATCATACAACCAATGATCATCATATTAAATTAAATCTTAATACTGTGTCATTTAAAACAATAAACCTAACAGCTGATGTTAATTATCTGTGGTAGGATAAAAATAAAAATAGCATCATTAAATATAAGATTTATTGAAATTTTAGCTTAACACAATTTTCAATGTATAATATCGTTTTCTCGTTTCCAAAAAATACCCAAGCACCCTAATCACTTCCTTAACTAATGTAACAAAATTATTCTTCAACATATAGCATTTACAATATATTTTATTTACAATCATGCAACACACTGAGTGGTCATACTCATCCGTGGGTTAACATCGTTTCAAAATACTTCATGGATATCAATACATTAATATTAAATCAATACTGTACACAATTTATCTTCTTATTCATAAAAATATTTACGAAGTCCTCGATCATTTATTAAAAGTATAAAACAATAATTCTTTAAAAACCTGGTTACTAAAAAGTCGAAAACGAAAAACTAGAAATATCCGTCCAAGACACTAGAAGAAAACTAACACAATATTTAATTCATAAACCTGTATTTATTTATTTTGTAAAGTTTTATCATGAATTATTTGGTGATAGCGTTAAATTCCATTACGATTAAAAACCCTTGCATTGTAAATACTCAGTGGTAAACTTCTGTTTCTCCTTTTTATATTAATTAGTTCACATACTTTCAATATGAAACATTGTAACAAGTTTTAAAAATACCTCTTTGTAAAAATATTTGGTGTTGTGCGTTTCCAAAGTGGTATACTTTTGTTTTTTATTACAATTTCGTCGATTTGAAATTTATATATGAAAGTATAGAACCATATCATTACAATACTACGTTATAAACATAAATTTAAAATATGTAATAATAATACATATTTTACATATTATATTAGCTTTTTTTTGGGTTAGTAACGTTCTGGATAATTTGTGTTAGTCTCTCATTTGGAGGCAGGAAAAAATAAATTATATAATAAAACACTATTCCTTCCATCAATTTATAATAAAAATGTATACCTTGTGTTAATAAAGGTCACTTATTTATTTTAAATTTTTCCTAAAACAATAGTTCATATATTTTTATCAACAATAAATTTACACCTATCACATTTATAGACCAGGAAATAACGTATTTTCTTTGAAAACAAATTAACATAAGTAGTATGGTTTTTACTTCGCTCTGCTTTTCAAATACATAGCTATTAGACAGACCAGATAAAATATGTACAGATTATAACATGAAAACCATAAACATTTACAAATGGTTGAGATAAAAATAGTTCTATGATAGATAAAATCTAAAACTATAGATATGATGCTTCAGGTAAACTTGTATAAAAGCTACGACTTTTACATTAAGCCAATTTGTGTTGCTATTACAGACAGAGTTGTCCAGCTCTTAAAGAGGATTTGTTCTCCTAATTCTCAAAAAGTTGAAAAAATCACTGCTTCAACGAGAAATGCCCATTTATGCGATATGAATACGTAGACTACTTTTTATTATTCGTGTTTTTATGACAAGAAGAGGAAATATCGATAAAAAAATCGATGAATTTCATTTCTGAATTACATCTAGTACCTTAATCTGCATTGATGAAATTCTATGAGAAAAAAGTACTTTTTGTAGGATCTTTATTTTTTTGCTATACAGAGGTAAACTGGTGATTTTCGTAAAACTTAGAAACTGTGGATGTATAAGGTTGAAGTTCAGCTTTTCGTTTAGATTTATTTTCGTTCCTAGATCCAATGATCTAAAACAGCTAATGAACTTCGTTCATGGGCATTATTGCAAAATATATATTTAATTTTTTATATCCAGTATATAAAATATCCAGAAAATCATTTGTTTATTACGAAATTTTTTACAGAGCAAGATGGGAATGATGAATGCGTAAATATTAATAGGTAAGGTTTTTCAGTTTTAATTTTTTATTGTGATTATGCTTAGGCAAAAAAGCTGACTGTTCCGTCACAATTAATTATTAGTAAATCTAAAAATTAATATTAAATAGAGTTAATTACTGATCCACTAATACAAAACCTAAATTTCGTTGGCAAAACTTATTGTATTACGTACCATTAGAGAACCTCTTAGAAAACATTTTCTTTTCTCAATTTCATTAAACCATAGCAAAACTCTGATATAGCTTAAATAAACATTTAAAACACATCTTTCAATTTATGGTTTTGATCATTCAAATACATTTCTCATACTTAATACTAGACAATCATGGAAGTATTTTTATTTTATATATTTGTTTGTTTGGTCACAAGTTAGTTTTATTGCGTGAACAGTTCATTCATTCAATTGAAACGTTAAACTGTCATCTAGTACATCGACCCATCAGAAGACAATTACTATATTGAACGCTTAAAATAATATTTACAAAAATGGGTACCTAATTAATAAATCATTAAGAAAACGTCCATGAAGTTTTAAAAGCTTGTGCGATTTCGTCTATTTTAAGTATCACCACGAAAATGTAAATAAAAAAATCACGATATCGTTAAAAAATAAAAAAAAATTTAAGAGCGAGCGATTTTTACTCAAAGGGTAAATTCCTAACTTTTTTGCAGACGAAATTAATATAACTAATGATTTTTACTTAAAAACCAATTTTACACGTGTTTTCGGTAAACGTAATACATTTATAATTTGAAAATTCTTCTTTTCTGCTTGATTTATGTTTTTAACATTTTCCAAGTTTTTCTTCATCATAATAAGGCTCAAGAAAAACACATATATATTGCGTATTGGATATTTGTGTAGAAGCTTAAGAAGAAAAGATAAAAAACTAAATTTACATTTATTCCGAAGTATACAGTTTTACACCTCCTAATAACCTCTATAAATGTGGATAAAACAATAATACGTTTTTTAACATAGTCGTATTTTATTTACAAATTCAACAATAAAATGTATGAAGTGCAAACAAACTTTGGTAACAGTTATAAAAATAAATACAACTTAAAATAACTTGTCTCCATTCCACTTTTATCACAATAACTAAGTAAGAGATTTAAGAAATTCCATTTTCACTATACAATAATAATGACACTTGATAAATTGTTCATTTGAGAAAATTATGAAACACGAAATTCATTTGAATTAAATAGTAAATTTATCTGAAAAAAAACTTTTGAATGATTAAAAAAATCAAATAACCTATTTCTTTTAAGTATTATAATGAAACCTCAAAAGTAAAGTAACTAACACTGCAGCTCAGGGGCTATGCTCTGGCCCAGTAAGTGAAAGGTAGTAGAATCGACGACTGGAAGCGCCTAGCAACTCATGTTAGATCATGATTGGTCATCTATATGTACGGTAAGCGACGCCGTTATGGTTCTTCACTGTCTTTAATTCTCTGTATAGCCACTAAGCCTGTTAATAGGTAGTTGATGTTTAAAAAAAGTACGTTTTTGCAAGGATATGCAAAAGAATACCCAAAAATATCGTTACTATCAAAATATTGAAAATGGAATCCCCTAAAGCTCCTGTAAACAGGTTTGACAATATCCACAGGTTGAACATCCTCTCAGAACGACGCAAGGTCAGGGACTCGATGACGTCACGAATAACAAGTATAAATATACGGTAATGGTCGGTAGCTTGAGCATCGATAGCAAGTCACTAGTCCACGTGACACTGATCACACTAGTCCACGTGATACTGTACACTAGTCCGTCAGTCGCCAGGTGCCGGGCCTCAAGTGACCCGACACAGCTTCTGCTATATCAGCACCTGCATCAGCAGCGGTCCTAGGAGCGCCAGCAGAAGTGGCCTCAGCGGTGAGCAGCCGCCGTGGTACATAGCAGCGGGAAGCTCACCTGCACCAAATGTACCAACAATATTAGATAGAATATTAAATTTTAAATTTTAAAATTTTCCCAATACTCCAACATAACTTTATGTCTCATTGTATTCCAACGCCCCTCCTTCATGCATTCATGACATAGGAGTATCTTAACCGTCTGAGTGGTGGAGCTTCTGAGTTTAATTTGTATTTTTATATGTTTGCTTTGACTTTGCAACTTTTCTGAAAATAATAAGTATGAAAAAGCAAAGCAAAAAAACATACCCCCTTAACCGTACAATCGTAAAAGAAGCAAAACAAGTGTCCACTGAAATCCCGATTCAGGCTAAAAATGCTGTCACCGTTTGTTTAAGGGAGGGCCTCCCACCACTAAACCTCATATTTGCAATCCAAATTGGGATTTATCATGGTCGGGATTGAAACACTCAACTTTCTGAATGGCTTCAACCGTTGTACTCGTCAGCACAACAGTTTACCCACTACACCAAAAGGAAAACGCATATTCGGCTATTAAAAGCGGCACGAAAGTGAACTAACTCAGCGGTATTAGAATTAGTTCATGCATTAGCTCACAGATGGCAGCACCGTGACGGTAATTGTTGACTACGAAAGCGCTTTACACGTTGTTAAATAATCACGATAAAGAGACGCTGCAGTTTACCACTTGGAAGGTAAAAACTGAGTACTAAGTACAAAAATTATTTATTAAAAAAATATAAAGTATTGATATGGGGTCAGGTGGATCGTTAACAAGGTGCATTGTCCTTTTTCAATGAACTCAGCCAGTGTATAGTATGGATTCTTACTCAGGCATTTCGTTGGAGCAGTTTTAATTTTTCTCCCAGTGAGGCATTTCAGTTGTTCTGGCTATGCACTATGCAGCTACTTACCCATGTAGGAGATATTGAGCTGGTAGATAGCATCATTTATATTATCAGTTGTAATCATGGAAATCAATTAATATATACAATTAACATACAGGATGTACAGATTTACTATTGTCATAATCTTCAGTCCTAAAAGGTTCTATACAGCTTTCATTGAAGCTCAGCTAAGGCTCTTACAACCCTCTTTTTTAGTATTAAGGCTCTCTAAAGATTACTTACTTATGGAAGTTCCTGTCCAGAATAAGAGCCCGTAAATAATAAATGTGCTACTTTATTTTATTTACCGTACCCTCGATCACCAATCCTCATTTATATTTTCCCCTAATAGACACACTTAAAGGAACTCCTACGCCTACATACATTTTATACGATGGATGTTTACCTCCTGGTTGTCTCCTCGTTTACTAGAACCCCCTGTATTTGCCTCAGTCATTGTCACAGTCGTACTCTCTCACTCACTCCTGCATTCCAACTCCATTCCCGAACCCTACTGCTGTTTCCTGGCAAACTTCCCCCTCATGACTCTCTCGCTGCATACCATACTTCTTTCCAACCTTATACCTGGAATAACTTATAACTGGAACCCCTCGAGACAGTGTGTTATGCCCTTACCATTGAGTATGTGCACCCTAATGCTGGCTGAGTTGGCGTTGGACGGGTCGCAAGTGTAGACGCCATTATCCGTTAAAACGGCGTTCTGTATGAGTAGGCGACTGGTCGTCACCACGCCCTTCTCCGTTACTAAGCTCACCCCTCCTCTTGGCGAGTCAAAGTTTATAGGCTGCAACAAACGTGGAGTTTGTTGAAAAATAATTAAAAACCATCACTCAACTTATTGAAATTTAAAAAAAGCAACTTATACATTTTCATCGACACTCATTATCGTAATATAAGTGTAGACTGGAATAGAGTATAAACAGGTTTAGGTTAAGAGTCAGCAGAACCTCAGCAATCTTGAATTTCAGCTCCGTAAGACCAATTAACTTTGTGACAGTACTACTGATCACCCAATTGTCATAAAATATGGTCGTAAAATTAAAAGGTAAATTGGTTATCTGTTTAATTAAATTTTCTATTTTCATTTAATTTAAATCATATTTTCCTGGAAAATAAGGATAAAATTAATAATGTTAATCCCTGCATAATCACTTCACCTTTACTTTGATATTCACCCCATCTGGTTTAGATCCCTCGTTAAACTGTAGATCCCTTAGATGCCATTGGCTGTTAGGCGGCTATTAATTAACAGTCCTGTCTAAGAAACATGTCAGCCTTAGTCAGTAACAAGACTACAAGATGGCACCACAATCATCTTTCACCCATTTCTCATTCATAGCTGGCTTAAAATGTCTGCCTGGATAGGTTGATATTTCAGTTAAAAGTGTAGTTTATATAGTATAAAACCCGGTGATGTTGGATACCTCTCTGTTGTGCGTCCACAGCATGATGGGTGGAGGCTCGGGGGCGAACTCGACCAGGCAAGTCAGGTTGATGGTGCTGCCTTTGTTGATGAACAGCTCAGGACCTCCCAGGATGTTGGTGATGGGCTCTGCAACATGGTTTTTGTTTTTGAATTTGGGGGGAGGGGAGAGAGAGAAGGCAAGATATTTTCAAAACTATACTCACGAAGAACGCTAGTGTGAGTAGAGCGAATTTCCCGGAACTCGTATTATTCCCATAATAGTAATATATGTACCGAGTATGCAGGTTTGCTGCAAAAAGGGTTACTTTATATGCAGTAAAGGCTATTTAACATTATAATTTGATTATATTAATGTGGTTCACTAAGTAAAAACATATACAAAATTTTATCAGCTGAATAATTATTCATTAGTAGCAAAAAACAGACAACTGTTTCCAGTACGAAACCACTAAAAAATTCTGTCACTTAAAATCCCACTATTTAAACATTCTGGAAAATTTACTGTAACATCACCATAAGCTTTTTGTAATATAAACCGAGAGAGGTAGTGTATTACCATACCTCCAATGCACGAAAATATAGGAGTAAGATAGGAAGAAAATTATGGGTAAGAATTGACTTTATCGGCTGACCATGCAAAGACGAGAGGTGGCTCGTCTCCCTGCCCTGCATTAAAATTGTTCAAGGAAAAAATACACCTTCTTTAAATTAAATTTTAAGGTTTAATTGTTGAGTAATGAATATACTTAGCACAGTTTTAATTTTTTTTGTGAAAACCTTTAGAGTTACTGTGTGATTATTTCGGAAATTTTGCGTTTCTTATGCAAGGAGTGTGGGAAAGCTATTTGAAATTTTGGATCGTGGATGAATAACAGATATTTTTCACGTAACCTATGTGAAATAAGAAAAATATGTCATGTTGGAGTTCTAAAAATGTACAAAAAATATTTGTATTTACATCCCTGAGGGAAATAGGTTTGATAATGGATAATCGTACGTCTAAAGTGAATGTTTTCAGCTCATCTAAACAGCTGTTCTTGTTACCTTACTATGAGGTCACTAACCATCTGACGCCACCAACCGAACTACGTCACTGTTTCATATTTTGGTCGTGTAAATTGCCAACAAAGTACCCCCAAAGGCTGAGACATCTCCATGTCAAAACAGAATTGTTATCTTAATTAGGTCACTCAGGAAACAATCACATCCGTTACGAATAAGTGACACTAGCGCAAACCTAGCGGATTTCAGTTGTCCCTAGGGAGTGAAGTGTTTCAGCCTGCCTTGAATCCACGCACCCACTCCTATACTAACCTCCCTAATGAAAAATTATGTTCACTTGGATTAAAACTAAATAACTGTATGTGATTTGAAAAATATTTTAACTACAGAATCGGTAAAAAAATAAAAAGTGCAGTTATAATTCCACTTGAGGAAAAACCTGTGTTTAGAGTCTCTGAATGGGGTGTGCAATATGGCCATAGTTAAACTTAAAGCTATCTACCCAGATTTTTGGTGCAGATACCAAAAAAATTGATTTAATATCTTCTCATTTTAATTTATAAGTTTAAAAACGTTAAAATACCCTTTGAATAAATGGTCTATTATTTACAGTAAAATAATAATAAATGCACTAAAGAAAAGGAAAAATGTTAGGTCCTAAACTGAATGTTTTATAACTACTACGATGGTAATAAAACTATTCTATCCTAATTTCAAAGTTCATATTTTATCGGAACTTAAATTAAGAAAGTTTGGGTGGAATAATTTTTAAACAGTTGAGAAAGGAGAAAACGCCTTACCTCCGTGATCGGGGTGAGGTGCAGAGCTGATGCTAGCATTCTATTATTTTATGTTTGGTTTATTAATAACTATTTTTAATTACTAGTTTAGGATTTAACCATGTGTACAATAATACAACAATAAAAAAATTAACACGAATATCCTAATTTAATAACAAAAAAATGAAACAATTTAAGTGTAAAACAATAGATATTTGAAATGTGTAAAAATTAAAACTGAAAACAATTTAATATGTACTACTCATATATACATATATAAAGTTTCATGCTATTCTATTAATACCTTGAAATTGTTACTGCTAATAATTCACAGGTAGGAGGCAAGAATATTAAATCAATTTCATTTGATAAATAATAGCATAAATGACTAGTTCGATACCAATTATTGTGATTAAACGAATCAAAATGCTGCAATATACTGTATTTTAAATACAGGGTGTACATTAAAAACGTTTCAGAACTTCGGTGAGTGATTGGGTACATTAAAAGGAAGAAATGAGTTTCAATAGAGGTATGGCCTAAAACGCTTATTTACTCAAATATCCGCCATTTATTTTTTAATTCAAACATTTTTTAACGGATTATTTTGAAATTTGGTATGTGTTTTACACTAGTAGGTTAGTATTATTGAAAAAAATAGCTAGCATGATCCAAGCTCAAAATCTAAAATGGTGGTCATTTTAAATTTTACCGTTAACAAAGTATTTAAGTTTTAAATGACCGAAATTTTGGATTTTGAGCTTGGATCATGCTAGTTATTTTTTATAATATTAGTCTACTAGTTTAAGACATGAAACAAATTTGAAAATAATCCGTTAAAAATGTTTGAAATAAAAACTATTTTGTGTAAAATACAAAATGGCGGTAATCTGAGAAAATAAGCATTTTAGGCCACACCTCCATTGGAACTTTTTTCTCCTTTTAATGTACCTAATCACTCACCGAAGTCCTGAAACGTTTTTCATGGACACCCTGTATAAAACAATAAACAATTTTAAGTTTACGCAGTACATTTTGTAGGGAAGAAGAGATACTGCTAATGCAAGAGACCCGGTAATATAGGACTCATGGGACGCTGGTGTAAGGGTAGAGCGTGAGACTTAGGTGCCCAAGGTCCCGCGTTCAAATCCCGTCACTCACCAATGGCTTTTCACTAAGTTATAACGTTGCTACCCAATAGGTCTAACCTGAAGTAATGTGTCAAAGGGTCCCATGTGGGGGTGCCTATACAAAAGGATCTTGGAATGATAAGGGGAACTAAAACATAACTATACCCAAACAATTCGTGTTTACTCTAAACTATGAACCTGGAAACATTAGCTTACAGGTTCATATTGTTAAACAAAACTTTAGTAAAGTTCTTAAGTTCCTCTCCATAAAAAGGTGAGGTAAAAGCAAGTGTAGCAATAAATAAATATTATATTTCATCACTAGTCCGGAAAGTGACAATTATAGGTGTTTGATATAATTTCAAGTACTTTTAAGTTCTGCTATGCCTCGTACTTGAATTCTATAAAGCACCGATATAGCAATTTAGGAGGAAAACACACAGTAGTTTTCATCATACCCTCATTTGAATTATTTTTTTCATACGAGTATTTTAACTTGAGTAATTTATTATAAATTCTGTAAATAACAACAGTTTATATTGCTATAAATTGAATTATAGTTTTGTTAATTCATTTTTTGTTTTCTTAAGAAAGGTTTGGGTACATTATTAGGACCATTAATCTAAATAATTTTACAATGCGTGTTTTCAAAACAAACAATAATATGCTAAACTGACAATACACGTGTTCATTATTGTTTCATTCGTTTATACTGCTTGAAAGATCAGCTGTTTTTCTTCAAACAGTAATCGTGGTCTCAATTAGTTTAAACCTACTTTTCAGACTATTCTCTTTTCCAGTTTTATCCTAATTGTTTTCTGATATTAGTAAGTTTACATTACAGCTGACAGATCGGAAAGTATTATGAAAAAGTACTAAAAAATATTGTGTGTGACGTCATACTGACCGACAACATTTAGGAAGACAGGGTGTCCAATAGGTGGCGTTGTGCTGATCTGACACTCGTATATGCCCGTGTCCTTCTTCTGAGGATATCTTATCCTCAACGTCCAGTCCTCTGTGTGTGGGGAGTGGATAGCTTCGAACCTGCAGCACAAGAAGCTTAAGGTTATTTCGATCTACCTATCCAAAATATTATACAGACTGCTGACTAAAATACCATTATTCTAAGCAGATTCTTTTTAGTAGAAGAATGGTTTTAATTTTTCCTAAAGATTATCTCATAGGCCTATAAATAAATACGTAGTTTTTATAGTAATATTTTAATTTCCTCGTTTTGTGACTGTGGAGTCTCTAGTTTTCATGTTTGTCATCTTTTCTGGGGAATAAACGTAAAATAATCATTAATATTGTAAGTCTAAGCAATGTACCGGCGAAACTCTAATTTACTAACACACATTAGTCTTGTAATCCCAAAAGTGGCTCGTCCTAGATCGGTCTCAACTCTTTTAATTTTAACTCTAAATTATTTTTTCCCTGCAGGATAATGATTGATATGTTTACTATATCTTTTAAATTTACTATATTTTCTTTAATTTAATTTCGTTAAAACTACATTTTGAAACTGTAAACGGATCCAACAAACTCCAATATTTTTTACAATATTATTTCAATCTAATAGTGTAACCTTTTATTAGCCCTTTCCCGAGCGTTTGACGTACATATGCGTAAAAAAATGAAAACGTCATTTAGGTATTCCAAAATTGTTTCCTGGCTGTCCATAGTTACCCTAAACCATAAATATTGTTGTTTTAATATTCTATTTATTTATTCGGAAAATTCTAATTTGGTGGGTTGGCATCACTGATTTCGAACAACTGTTCTACCGGCCGAGTTACATGTTTATATTTTTCGCGCGCTCTGAAAGTAATTGTTTACGTCTAATGAGATAAAAAATATTGGATCAGACTATGATTTGATGTTTAGTGGAAATGACCTTTATGTTGAATGATCCAAATGTTGAAGAAGACATAATAGAATAAAGTTTGTATAATCAACCTCAACCATCAAACGGAAGTGGGTAAACTTCAAAATATATTTTTTTCATTCCCTTACTGAGTGGCGGCCACGCTTAGTGGCCAGCACTCAAACCTTTTCTCAAACCTTTTAACCTTTTTCTCTCAACGTGAGTATTACTATGAATAGTTAATGCTCACCTTTGGTCGCTAGTGTAAGTGTAGCGTCCGACGGTCAGCAGGTGTATGTCTCTGTGGCGCACCCATGACACCTACAACATCATTACACCATTACACCATTACACCATTACAAAACCATTATGCAATCAACGTCCTAATTTATTAACCTACGTTCGTTTTACTGTAGCCTGTTTCGTTAACCAAAGTGTCGTTAGACATTAGATATTCGAGGCCTGGTAGACAAACACTTGTTTATGTGGAACTAGCCAAAGTACCCGTTCTTCGCACGGGTTAAAAAGGCTGAAAGGTGTAGGCTCTACTGATACATTTAAGTTATTGTTAATTAATTCTTCATTGTTTACAAAATGACAAAACATGAGTGTCTACAACATTTTAAAGTAACATATGTCAAATATTGGGAGAGGATAAGGATTAATGTAATAGAGACAGTCGTCGGAAAAAAACTTAAAATCTACCATTCCGCTATTTCAAATAATTCACTAATTTCGATCCAGCAGTTTATCTGAAAAATCAACTTTATTTCTTCTTCTTCCCGAACTGTCAAAATATAGTGCAAACGGATGTTGTCATTAGAAAATGTAAACATTGAAACCTAGGACGGTCACGGCAGCTCTTTCTTCTTCTTCTCCTTCTTCTCGAACTGTCAAATTTTAGTATTCACAGCTGTTGACATTCAAGTAATTTTATGTTTTCATTCTCTAAAAATGTAAACATTGAAACTTAGGACGTTCACAGGGCGTAGCCCGAGAGGATTTTAAGGAAATGAGTATGCCTATGTGTTGCATGAGTTTAAGATCTGTCTTTGTGTAAAATTTCAAACTGTTTGGTTCAGTATTTTTTGCGTTCACTTGCCACAACAAACCCACAAACACACAAACACACAAACCCACAAACAAACATACAGACACCACCTCTTCTTTATAATATTATATAGATAGATAACTGCGATTATAATCAAAATTCCTTTCAAACAGTTAATCAATAAAAGCTCAAATTAAGCTATACTCTTATTAAATATCGTACAGCTACCAGAAAATAGATTCATAAGAGCTTGCAAAGAAGAAACGGAGAGTGTACTTAGGTAAATCTCGGAAAGTTAAAATAATCTCTAAACCCAGGTTACCGAACACCTTTGGTGTGTTTAATAATCCTAAACAACAACTCCTCTTTGTCAATTGAACGAGGAAATAACCAACCCCAGGAGCTCTCGTCTCTCCATTGAGAGTGCACGGCAAAGGCAGTGTACGGTATTCCAAAAGTACGTCTAGTAATAATCTATCCCAGGTAGTTAGAATCTAGTTACACCAATACACACCGGAACACCCGGAATTCGGTTCGGAAGATTAGATTATTTTGGATTATTAGATTATTATAGTGGGAGTCAATCGCCAATAATAAACAAGATTTCTAATTTGTAGTTTTATAAAAAGGAATACTACGTAAGGTTTGAAGGTAATTCAAACTATATATGTTATTTAGTTTGATAAAACTGCATCGGAGCTAGAAGCTGTGGAAGTAGAGTTTTTTTAATCATAAGTTCAGGAGGAGTTCCGTTTACCCAATTTTGGTCATATTTTGTACGTCTAAGAATAAAAAATAGTTTATCGCGATTATATTTTTCCATCAATTTTAAAATTAGAAGAATAGTTCTGCAGAAAAACCAACAAAAATTAAATATTCAAAATTATGTAAAGTTTAAAGAAATTTCCCTCTTGGCCTGTAAACTTTGATTGCCCTTTGATTTACAGGAAAGTCTTCCGTCACAGTGTAGAAACACACCGATAAACACAAATAAAAGCGCAGATTACTCAGATAGTAGCAATATCTAAAACTGTTAAGGGGTATATTTTGTTTAAGAATATGTATATAGATAAAATCAAGCATGTAAAAATAGGTATGAATAGCTATTATTTAAAGAAGTAATAATAAATTGCACAGACGACATGACTGTACTCACAGTACGGTTGCCCAGGTTTCTGACGCGACAGTTGAGGTAGGCGGTCTTGCCCACCAGGCCGGTCAGGTTGCTGGGGATGGAGGTGTCGAAGGACGGGCCAGTCCCGGGGGTGGGAAGGTCCTGCAGGAAGTCTGTCCTGAAGCGTCGGGAACCGTCCGCTCCTGAAACGGAAACTCATCAATCACACGTTCATACACGATCGTATACGTACGTGTTTGGTCCTAATAGATTGGATCTAGCATCCGCTTCATAATCTTAGGGTTACGGGTTCGATCCTGAGCAAAATTATAAATAATTTTATAATGGTTGGATACTGGACCTTCTTGGACATGTGTTCATTGGGTTTTTTAATGAATCAGCTGACATTTCCTGGTAACAATACTACATGCCATCTATATAAATAAAATTGGAGTTTTTTATACATTACCTAATAAAATTTTATAAACCTAAAAAGTTTATTAACTATTATGTAATCTGATATATTAATTATGTTTTGTTTAGAACAATTTACATCACAATTTTATTACGATTAACGGATTTTTATACTTACAAATAACCTATTTTACTTAGGATAGTTGTAAGCAAAAAGATCTGTTAGACACATCTCAGCGGCCATTTTGTTTCTGGTTCCGGGGGACACGCCCATTCGTATTCAGTTGTCTTTGAGTCTTTGTGACGAGGGCGTGTTTTTTCTTGTGTGTGTAACTGTTTGTGAATGGTATTGTTTTGTTGACTACTTTTTTCAGCTTTACACCTACTTAGTCCGGACTATGTACTAATCGTGTTATGTTTTGGTACTAGCTCACCTGTGGACGGGATCAGATTTCAGATCCCAAAACGTCGTGAAAATTTGTTTTACTTCAAAATCTAAATAACATAAATCAACAGTAATGAATTTCAAACAAGGAATAGTCTGATATTCCTTGCTGTTTCATTAATAAAAAACTTCATTAGACTATTTTATATTTCCATTCAGTAATCCAGGAGAACATTGAATTTTCATAGTGATAATATAGTGGTATATAATTGAGACGTTCTTGAGAGACGTAGCCAAAAGTTGCTAAGAGACTGTATTAATCAGAGACTGTTAGCCAAGACTAATTCAGCCAATAACTCCAAGTCCAGCTGAATGGCGCTTATCTCTACTAAGTTGACAAATGCTCCCCCTCCCACCGCAAGGTGGCCAACTTCTACCACGCAAGATAGTCGTCTACTTTCATAAATACTTACATAGTTATTGCTCTAAGTTTTACAACGATCCTTTGTCATTAACAACGACGCTGTAACGGCAGTAATGATAAATTCATTATCTAATTGTAGATATGCACAGTTAATTATTGTATAAGCGGTGAGCAGATTAAACGGATCTACGTGAAAATACAGTAATTAAATATTTATTTTAAATACTGTACATATAATTTACTAATTTAATTTTATCATTACAATGCGTTATATTTATGATATTTTGTGCTATTTTTTATGTTTTATGCCATGGAGAAGTCGATTGGGTTTTGTCTAAATCTGTCTGTCTGTCTTTCAGTAACACTGAACCAGTCCTTTTTGAAACGCTTCTCCGTGAAAATGGGACCTCCCACTACGATAAAACTCATTTTCATTATCCTATATCCTACATAAAAGGTTTGTATTAACTTTTAACATATCCACGTACAATGTAAATAAAATAATGAGCTCTCAAGACCCTGGTTTTTAGCAATACTAGACAAATATTTTACATTAGTACTTGTTAAGTTAATATTCTGTAATTTGATGAATTTCGATACAAAAAAATATCCCTACCAATAAAGATTTGTGATTCTTAAACTGTATAAATACTTGTAGTATAAGACGTACATCATAAAAATTGTGTATTTTTGTTGGATAATTAATTATATATTCAATTGGAAAAAAGGTGATCAAAATTTTAAATAAAACCTCAGTGTTTCCAAAAAAATCTCATTGCGTATATATTATTTAATTGAACGTTTTTCGTGTGGAAGAATATTTTACTCTTAAGTACCTTGATGTACAAAAAGAAGAAGAAGAAGCACCCAAGCCATGAGGTGCTCAATCATTGGCAGCTCTTGAATATGTTTTCATTTCCAGTCGCATCTCAGCTTCCTTCTGCGGAACGGGTTGGCTCCCATAATGGACGTTTTGGTTCGATCGAAATGGTATGAAATGTAGATTTTACAACGAAGAAAATAGTTTTAGTAACATTGCTTCGTCGTTGTGTAGTTGTTTCTGCATTGGTATTTCCTGTAAAACACACATTACAAGAATGATTGTAAAAGCAACTGGCACTCTTACTGGATAGAACTGAGATGGTGTGTCTTGTGAGCAAGCTACTTGGAGGTCACGAATTTTAGTACATTGTAAGTGATGGTCGGTGGGTGGTATAGACTCAGGTATGGATTAACTTCCCCACTATTGAATGCTAAATCCGTAAAGACCATCCTCATAATTAAACTAGTTCGCCATTTAGAGACGAAAGTGGTTCAGATCCCACGTTAAACCGTAGGTCCTTTATATGCCATTGGCAGTTTCGCTATTAATTAACAGTAATGCCTAATGAATATGTCAGCCTTAGTCAGTAACAGGTCTACAAGATCGCACCACAATCATCTTAAACTAATTTCTCATTCATACTTGGCTTATAATACCTACCTGGGTGGATCGCTATTTCAAAAGGTAATCTAACAGTGATAGAGATATAAAACTTATGTGAAACCAATGGTTTCACAACAAATATTACTTTAATCAAAGCTATTATTTTAAATATATTTTAAGTGAATATAAAATTTTCTACATTTTAAAAATTAATATAAATAAAATTATAGTTTTGTCTATACATTACTTTAAATTACATTATTTTTAATTTTTAAACCACAAAAAAACCAAAATAGATCTAATTTAACTTAAGTATGTCTTTTAGTACCGCTTCTACGTGAAAACAGGATCAACCACTATGATGATACATATTTTAACTATTGTACACGTTTTGGAGAAGATTTTTTATTTTTTATCAAACCCGCACACATAAATAATGTGATCAGCTCTAAAAATGTTTTTATAATCGTGTCAACACTTTTTACTAAACACGTAATCTACTTAAATAATCAGTTTTAAAATTAAAATGAATATTAATCTTTTACATTGATGGTTTATTTTAACGGTATTTAAAAACTATGCTTTATAATATGATTGTCATTGAAAAAAAGCATTTGACTTCTTTTTGTGTTTACAGCCCATACAAAGAACGGGCTTAGTTGTAGTATTTACATAAAACGTTTTAGTCTCTTGCACTACTCAAATCTTGAAAATAACCCAAAACTCATTGGATATCATTATGTTAAATTATTTCACTTACATGATCTATGTTTTATCCATGAAAAATTAAAAGCCCACTGTGTTGGTTAAAATATTATTATAATTACAATTCAAAAACATTAATCCTCCATACATTAGCTTAAGTTTCGAAATAATTTATGATTTTAATTTAATTTAGCATTCAGAAATAATTATGGTTTTAAATCTAATTGTATACCTTGTGTGTGTAGTTACTGGGTATTGACAATGGCCAAATTACTACTGTTATTTTTCGATCACATTTGAATCTGTGTCTGTGCAAACGTCAAAGATTGGTTTATTATGTACAGAAGTTAGATGCCATCGCTATTATATTCAATTGTTTAGAAATTGTAGATGAAACCTCGCCATAAATGTATTCACTCTAATAAAATAATTAGGAATTTACTGCATCATATACTGAAGTTCTAAAATATCACTTCCAACGCATTCTTCAATGTTGGTTAGTATCAGCCTACCTCCATGAAAATCATTTGTATCCTATTCAGTGCATTCATAGCTAACTGATAGCGGGTTTAAGGTAAATGTTACAAGAATTTCCAAAGAATAAAAACTGTAGCCCATTAGGAGCAAGCATTAAACGAAACATTACAATGGAAGCCATCAGCGTAGTGTGCCATTGTTAGGGCGTTAACAAATGTCTCATATTAAGGCAACATTCAAGCTATGGCGTGATGGTAGGAGTGGCATTTATTCCATGCAAACAACTTCTGAGTTCAATTCATAAAAGAGGTAATTTGGATTCGTTTTCTGAACCATTATCACGATATTTGCTCTTGAACCTTTAAGGTGAGAGAAAACCTTTAAGGTGTCTGTATAAATATTTGGTTTTGCATTCGCTGGTAAGGTTGTAATCCAGGTTGTAGATCCCCTAATCCAAGGGGTTCTCAAACGTCTACTCAAGGACCCCTGTAATTAAATACATATGTATTTTGGACCCCTAATATTACCCCCACCCACTATCTCCCTCCGATTACTCCTCAATTTTTTCTTAATGTATCATTTAAGGGTTAAAAAAGCTAATATGTTGGTTTTAATAACAATTTACATAGGTCTACAGAAATATATTGATATGAGTAAGACCTACATAATGGAATAACATGGCCGAAACAACTTCATGACATATTACTTTAGTGCAAACATTGATATTGTTTTTTAACAATCTCTTAAATGTTGGGATTTACCTTGCTACGTTTTAAGCTTTGATCGTTTTTTAATAGTTTTAAGTATTTTTCTCATTGCTGGCTTCAGGTTGCATGGTTCAGAAAAATTTTCTATTACCGAAATAAGCTGAACAAAAAAGAACTTCCTATTCCAGAACCTTTTTTTGGAAAGTTATGGTACTTCAATTTGAGCAAGTACGCAAAACATTGTCAAGTTATATTCGTCATAAACAATCTTCCAGACTCTGTCTTGGGTACCACGGACCACACTTTGAGAAACTCTGCCCTAATTTGTTGAACACTAATCCTCAAATAACAGATATAGGACTCTGGAAAATTATTATATCTTATAAGTAAACTACCATAAAACAAACTAAATCATGCAGATATACCGGTAGTCACAAATATCTTTGGCTAGGTATATTCAATCAGTTTTCATAAGTAGAAGTAAATCATAAATATTTCATTTCTTAATATTTTTTCTGCTTTTTCAGCCTATTTCCACCATTCGTTGTTTTCACGTAAAAACTTTAAATATCTTAATGGATTTATGTATTTGTTTGCTATTTTAGTAAAAAGTTCCATAGGTTCCTGATAGAAATCAGTCGAATTATAATTTCTAAGTGGCTGCCATTTAGTTTTATAAATCACTTTTCACAAAAGCTTGTAGAGTTACAAGAAAATGATATCATACATAATTAACTGGACATGTTTAATGAAATCATCAAAAATATCAGAATCGTTAAAAATCTATTCTTGATTAGGAATTCTATTACATATAAGGTTTTTTATTGATATTAAAATTACATTCAAAGAATTCCAGCATAACTCAAAGAGTTAAAGAATGGTAAAAATCTTACGTTGCATCAAATTTCCAATAATTTAAAAATTCAACAACCCTAATTGTTGATTAATGTATATTATTTATTATATTGAGATATTTTCTACTAAAGTAAGAAACATTCAATTTATTAGTCTTTGCTTATCGTAAAGTGTATCTAGACACCTCTTCAATCAGCTTAGCTATATCTTTGTGGTAAATCAAAGTAATTTGATTTTCGAAAGCTCTTAAGGCATTTAAAATATTATTTTAACTGCAGTTAAACTAATAAATGGCAAACACAGATACTCCTCTAGCTTGTTTAGCAAACATGAATAATAGTAATCACGGATTGGAAAACAATGGAGGTTAACAAGGATAATAGAAGAAATGGCCAGCTGATTTCATGACAAACAAAAACATTAATATTAGAACAAGTATTTTGTTATTTTTAAAGTGTTTAGTATCACGATTATAATCAAAATTATAATTAATTTACTTATTCAACACTTATTACTGTTTAATTTAAATTAACATTATTATAACTAAGTTAATACTAGTCCGTTATTTTTTAATTTTGTTGACCTTATTTACATAATCGTTTCAAGTTTGATAATCATAGATCCATACTTTGATAACATTTTCATGTAAAGCTGCAACCTTTTGTGTAATTCGACTTAAAAAAATTAAAATATGTCATTTTCAAAATAGTCATCGAAATAAATAGTTTTTTTTCTGCAAACTCATTTTATAAAACTCCATGACAAATAAAAATAAATGTTTTAGTCTGTTATGGTAGTATAAACATGCATGTTAAAAACAAACGAAAAAGAAAATTAGTAACAATATTTCATCGTTTTAGATTTTTCGTTTCAAATGCCAAGTCAACAGATTTTAGGTTCAAATCATGGTAATTCATATAAATTGTTAGGTAAACTTTTATAATATTAACTTATCATGAGCTGTACCAATTTTGATTATAACTTATTACTTATGCACGTTACGGATATGAATGCAAGTAAAATCTAAAATATGTTAAACCATGAAAACACAAAAACAAACAGGAACAGGAAATGAAAAAGAAAACAAAGAGAAATGTTTGTTTCCTAAGTGTGATAAATAAAACGTCACTGAAAGCTTCTTTCAATAGTGACGTAATGTTTTTCTCCGAAAAATATTTCCTTTGTTTTGAAAGTAGCTTTTTCAGAACCGATACATATTTAGCCGGCTGGGAAATCGTCAGTTGGCTGTGACGTGAGCTGTATTTATTGTACGATGTGTCAATAGAGGAGGCTATTTATTAACGGTAATATGAATACATTTGTGCAGTGTTTTACTGGGCTTCAAACCAAATATTAAATCGAATAAATACAAAGCCACTATTTACTGTTACTAATCCTGAAAAATCTCAATACAGTATTTAAGTAAATTTTTTAATTTTATATTTTTATGTTTTAGTATTCCAAAAACTCCTACCAGCAGAAACATTGTTAAATAATATTCATAAACTACTATTTTTGAAAACTAAATCATCTTGAGATGTAGAAGAAATAGTTTTATTTAACCACAATATAATCTTGCATTTCAATGATAATTTTTTATTAACAATGAATCATTCCAAATTATTTTTAACAAATAAACAATATATGGTTGGATGAACTAAGAACTTGTAAAATGGTAACATATAAAAGACAGAATTTGAATAAATAAATGTTTATGAATTCAAACTTTTTAACAACTTGAGAGAAGGCGAAAAGATAAAAAGGTCTTGAGTATTAGAAGAAAATTTATGACCTATCTTGTAGTATTCAAATTGACTTTTCTTAATACGTTATATTTCCTTTACAAATACTGATTTCAATTTCAGATTTTTTTCTCCTTTTTATAAATAATTTCTAATACATAAAGAAGTATAATAAAAATCTTGGTATAAATTTGAATTGATAATGGGAATCAAACTCTTTGTATGTAATCTTACTAAAATTTTATTTCTAGATCGATGCCCCAATTAAAATAATTAATTGAAATATTTTTGCTTAACTTACCTTACGCAGAAGATAATATGTGTAAAATTATTCTATTCTTTCATCTCTTCTGGTCTGATTTTCCTTACATCTGAAAAATAAAAAATATTGTACTATGAAAACACTATTATTGGACGAGGTTAAAATACTTAATAAGCTAAAACTTTGTTTCCAAACCTTTACTGTGAATAACTTAATCTGATGATAGTTGTACAGCTAACGTTTTGTTTTTGTGTTTGGAAACTTAAATAGAGTTATTTAGGTAAAGGTATTTCCATACACTATACCAATGACGTTTATGGCTTTGTATATTCGTATTTTTTATATTTGTACAAACCTCAAACAATAGAAATTAGGTATTTAAGAAAATCGAAAAAACAAGAATAAATAGGATGAACAGAAATGTTGAGATGGTTTGGTCATGTACAGCAGATGCTTACTACACGGTTGACAAAGATAATAATAAGAGGAAAGGTAGAGGAAATAAGAATTCGTTCACTAAAACTAAATATACTCGTAATTTAAAATAGTCATAACTCGGGTAAAACATTTTAACAATGCTTAAAATTATATAATACTAGCTGAGCCGGCGAATTCGTAACGCCTCACAGTAAACACATGTTAACTTTAGATTCCATGTTTGAAATCGATTAGCAATACGGCTTCATTGTAAAAGGTTATATAATCTGTCACTGCATAGTGAATAACAATACTGGAACGATAAAACATATTAATATCATTCCCATAAAACAAATAAATCTGAGTGGATTAATTCACAATTTTCAAATCCAATCCAAACCCAAACGAAACCTAACTGTAATACGGCTTTTATAGAAAAGATATACAACAGCTGATTATTATAAAAAAACGTAATAATATAAACATTGTAATTATCATATAAACACGTGACTTTAATCAGACAGAAAATAAAAATATAAATACATAATCCCCCAAAACCGTTAACGTGGTGATTAAAGCAGTTCATTTTTTACAGTACACATTTACTTCATAGTTTAACATTAATGAATGATTCAGATGGCATTGGATAGTAAAGCATACGGTATTGCTAATGGAAAGTAAACCAATCAGCTGTAGCTAAGAAATCAAATGTTTTCGTTGTAGACAATTTGTAAACTAACTTACTCTCCATAAGGTTAACATTAGAAATTTAAAACGCCATAAAATGGAAACTTATGGGGTTTTCGAAAATATTTTTTCACTAAAACCTTCCCGGACACATGTAGAGCAACTTCCTAAAATTTCATGGCGATCGGATGAGTAGTTTGGCAACGCATAAAGGACAGACAGACAGACAGACAGACAGACAGACATACATTCAATTATATAAATATAAGCAAGGATGTTACCTTTTCAAAAATATAGTTTTGCATTAACTCCATTCGTTTGTACAAAATGTACTTTTCAAAGTGCAGGTAGTTTCCTAGATAGCCGTTGGCAAGTTGCACTTATGCAAAGAAAGGGACTCCAATAAAGCGACCTACTTGATACAGGTCCAACTCTATATTGTTCCAAATTATTGTCTCACATAGTAAACTACAGCTGTAAATCCAAGCATAAAGCTTATATTGCATTAATCAGTAAATGTTATGTTCAGCATATACAGGAGTTTTGTAAAATAATGGTGGGATTTCAAATATCTGTAAGACTATTATAAGACAAATTAATTTATAAATATTGATATCCCTGCATTTGGTAGCTTGAATAGATTAGCTTATTAAAATAGATGGGTTCATTGTTGCGATAATCAATAACCTCGTTTTTTAAATTGTAAGGAAAAAAATTAAATCCGTCCCATTTATGAGAAAGAATCAAGGATCCAACCTCCACTGTAGTATGAGAAATTCTGCATGTGCGCTGAAATATATAATCGTCTAAACGTATTTAGAACAAGGAATGGAGGCCATTTTTAAGTTATAAGTTATGTATTAAATACTCCTTACGTAAACTATTAAAAAAATAGTTTATTCTATCTTCTCTTGCTTTCTTCTATTTCATCGTTAATGGGACCCTGTAACTAGTATTCTTCCCATGTTATTTTGGTCAAATGTACTCTTATGTACCTTTTCTCAGAATCTCTAAGGTTTGAGAACCTGGATCTTTTTAACACATTTTTTATGTACTCATTTATAATAATTCATTACATTTTTGGTTCAGCGAGTGGGTTTTTATATTTAAAGATATATTTGATGGATATTTTATTTTTAACTGAGATCTAATTTTTGAAAAACATTATTTTTACTGTATGAAAACCAAATGTTATATCAGTCTGTATCAGCAAGAAAGGAATGTAAAAAATTAAAACTGCATCAAGATATGGGTGGTTCCTGAGAAAAAGGTAGATAAATCTAAAAAGCGTGACTTTTGGAAATAGTGGCACCCCAGAGGTGGTTTTTGACACAGTTGCAGATTATTTTTATTTTTATTTTGACAACCTATATTCATAAGATTATCATAAATTATACCACATATTAACCAGAAAGTTATAAATAATTCATTAAAATAAAAAACAAAAAGTCGTAACAATTTTTTAAAATATTTTTGGTCACACAGTCTTCTCAAACGCACCATTATTTTTATAAAATCCTACATTTTTAGGGCTTATTAAATATACGGTATTCAGCATACTGCTGTCATTTTTTAGGCGATATCAATCTTTACCACCCCATGGGAAAATTTCAATCAGGTACAGGTTAATCAAGGCTCATTGTTCCCCCAAAAATAATGGGAGCACTCCTATAATCGCTATACGTTTGATAAAACGAGATACAAAGAATAGAATATGTGTTCAGCATGGGTTCCGACGGATGACAATTATTCTACTATAGAATACGTCTCCTATTCTCCCGGGTCCTTAGCCTCTAGGGAACCTTGTGTTTTCATATTGGCTTCAGCACAAACAACAAAAATAATGCACTCCAATACCTTACTTGTTGTGTATAAACGTATTGTTACTAGGAGTACACATGCCTGTCTCTACATAAAATATATTTATTCAACATCTTTTATTAGACTTTTCAAACGTTTCTAATGGTAGAGATACTCCTTTGGTTTTCAAGTGATTACCCAGTAATTAACGTTAAAAATCGAATGTTTAAAGCTACATATATTAATTAAATCATGTTGTCAATAATAATATACTTATAGATCATGCACAACATAAAAACTATATTGATAGCACAACAAATGTCCACAACATTTCGTCTCCGAGCTAGCGGGCCGACACAAGATAGCTTGCGCTCAGAACGAGAGTTGGAGCACAACAGAGGTTCGTTCTTTGTAAACGACACTGCGTTAAGAAAGATTATTCATTGTAAGTACACTAAATTGGTATCCCCAATTACAAAGGCATAGATTACAATCATTTAAATGAGAAAAAAGAACGTTTTACCTGTTTAATTTTTATTCATTGTGTATGTTTTCATTTTAATGATAATGATAATGATAGGTAGCAGCCAATAATCTATAAATTTAAAATAATAGCACAATACTATTACTTACTATTTACGTATTAGTTTAATAAAGCAATACTTAAATCTAAGTAAATAAAAAATTAAAGGACAGCTTTAAATTACAATAACTATTATACTTAAATATCTGAACCATAAAAAAATTTAACATAATCCACTCCTTAACAATAATCTTTACTCCTAAGTTCACGAGAATTTCGATGTTTTTTAAATGTTTAAATTTTTTTAGGTGTTTACCTATTCGAAAATACAATTTTCTAATAACCTTTTTATAGTTTATTAATACTTTTTTGCGAGCTTAATCTTTTGAAGAGAATATGTTGTTGCATTGAAATGAAAGATAAAATTCGCTGGAAATCTCCTCTTGAGTCTTTAATGCAGAATTATGTCGACTCAAACTTCTCTTTTCACAGCACTTCTAGTCTGTGAGAACTATGCCTACGTTTAAGTTTACATATCTTCATGAGAACATACATGAAACATAATCATAATGGGGATATGTTTTAAATAAATTCATACATAAAAACTCATGCAGTGCGTCTTTCGGTAACAAAATTTGGACAAATATGACATTGCCATTGTCAGATGTTGGCGCACAAAACCACTCTTAAAGTGTAGTTAATGTAGCCTGAACACGTTACCCAACGGACTCGTTAAGGATATTAGAGAAAGCAACAACTCCACCGAATTCCATTCCAAAGGAAATTCACTTATAATGATTTAAACTACGAAATAACATAAAATTCGTTACCTATATTAACGCAAAACCATTCAAAACTACAGTTCGGTTAATTATTTTGAAATGTAAGTTGATTCATTAACAGGACGAGCGGATCCCGTCCACATCAAAACCAGATAACTCAACCGAGGTTTAGCGTAATGCATTAGCCCACTCCGAGGCTTTGTGCCTCACTCATTTTATAAATTATATTTTGTGATCCTCTTTGCTTAATAAACCTAGCATTATAATTTCATTTGGCATATATGATATGCAAACACCGATTGTATTTACAGTTCAGTTAATATAGATTTATGTAAAAATAAATGAATTTATTTATCCTGACTCCAAATTCATATTAATAAAAAATACATATTAGGTATTTTTGAGAAATTAAACTTTTATCTACTTGGTGTAGTGACTGATATAATTGTTTGATTTAAAAAAAATCAATAAATTAAAAATAAGAATATAAGAGATCAATTACACTGAGAAATTTGTGAGTTATCATGAATTTTGAAAAGAACAATTCAATTTATAATAATTTTATTAAGAATAATAAAATGTAAGTATTGAGTCGGATGATAAATTCTATTGTTCACGTAATTCTTTTCATTGTATTCATCGCTGAGTGAGCTTTTGACAATCATTTTTGTTTTATTTCGTAAGTTTATTTTAGTTGTCATCCTCAGATCATACTAATTATTGTTTATTAAATCTTAGACCTTTATCGGTGATAAATTTGTTTATTATTTTTTTCACTTGTGTATGGTTTATGGAGAAAGTATTATTTTCGTAAGAAAATTTGAATTTTAGTTGAGAGTGATGTATACGTTTTGAGTTTTTCTGGATCCAAAAATTGGTTTGTACACGGGTGTATTTTTGTTTTATCACCGGACATTTTTTTGTTTTCAATTTTAAGGTGTAGCTTACTTACTTATCTTAGAAATATAGAAAATAAACATTTCTAAAAACTCGCTCTAACTATTTTGTTATTAACAATTTTTCCCCTGAAAATCATCATTATCTTCACGTAAGCTGGAATGCTCCTCTACACTGTCACAAAAAGGTTCCCAAATAAACACACTGGTATTTCTATCATAGGTTCTAACATAGGTTCCTCCCTTTCAAAACTAGCCAACAACTGCGCGATTCGTTATGCTTCATCCATTTAATAGTATAGAAAAAATGATCAAACGAAAGGGCACACAAGAAACCAGGCTCCAAGAAACTGGCTATATCACGGGAAGCTACTTGCAGTTGTGACGCGAATAGCTCCCCAAGGATGACTGAGTGCTAGGAAAAGGGTGGCGATTCCGCAAAAGAGGCACGTAAGGTATACCAACTTTGCCGAACGAAAACTAACGTTTTTATAATTGAAATATAGTGACCATAAGGTAACTTCCGTGATTCGTCCGATGGAAGTTAATGTATGAGAATGTATGTGTCAGTCCACTGATACTGTTTATTATTCTTGATGTGACCAGAAAAAGACTACACTAGCTTGAAGATTTGTTCCACCATTTTGATATTATCATTTTTAACGTAGTTTACTCTTTAAACATGCTACATTCAAAACATAATCGTTTATAAACAAGAACAGTATCATGAAATATTAAATAGTTTAAATTTATTTGTAAAGTACCTAATGGTGAAATACATAACACATTAGTTTATATATAAAATAATACAACTCGGTGGACATTTTATTGCTTAATACTCACAACTCTAATAAATTTAAATTCAAACAGACGATCTCTTCATTGTTGGCAACCCATTGTTTAAGAATGGTACAGTTATTTTATGTAATTCATCCACTTAAATTACGATCATGTTTCATATTGAAGTTAGATAAAACTTATTCTTCTCCGGAAAGTTTCCATTTCTTAGGTAGTGATATTTGATATCCCTATATAAATATTCGCTATCTCTAAGCCAAATATTATTATCATTTAAATTAAATTTGATATCAAACTATTAGTGGGAATAGCATTTTTTAGCTCTGCCAAAAATTGATTTATATTTACCCTCCTTATCAGACCATATAAATTCATATATTAATTGGATCACAGACTCCCGCAAATATATATTTAATCCAGCACAATACAAGATTATCATTAATTGTAAAATAATTGTGAAATTTAAACCTAAGACATTGGATCACCAAAAAACGGGCGAATAATTGTGAATGAAGCATGATTGACTTCATAATGTAGACATATTTTAGAAATTTTTATAAATATTTTTTATTACTCCAAAAATGTTAATATTTTTGTTATATCCTCCTTATAACCATATTATAATATATTGATACCATTGTAAAATACTCTATCAATACCATCAAATAAATAAATTGATTTCTTTATTTAAATAATTGTAATTTATATAAATTATATGATATTGTAAAAATAAAAACATTGATGAATGGCAACAAAAATTATGTAGAATATGATGAATGATATTCATAATGTAGTATATTTGGCTAACGACCTCAAACTGGTTTGTTAAAAAGATAAAAACCAGTTTTATCACCAAATGTTATCAATCTCATAAACATAACACTGTCAAGATATAGATTTTAATTGGAACCTAAATCCAAATTGTTATGAAATGATGATATATAGGATAAATACACAGAAAAATAGTCATTGACTGGACTATATAAATGCCTAGGCTCTAGAGGGGTGTTTGCAATTCGCATCACGTGGAAATTGTAGCGGAGGTGACGTCATATTACGGAAGGACAACTATTTAGAGGAACTGCAATAATTCCCTTTAGACGTATTTAATCTAAGCTATATCTTTTTTTTACTTTTTTTTAACTGAAATGGCGACCTACCCAGGTAGGTATTTTAAGCCAAGTATGAATGAGGAATGATTGACAGGACTGTTAATTAATAGCGCAACAGCCGATGGCAACTAATGGACCTACAGTTTAACGTGGAATCCGAACCACGGCCTCTGAATTACGAATTGGACTAATTATGAGTATGGTCTTTGTGGATTAATATAGTATTCAATAGTGCGGACGTTAATCCACATAAGAGAACACTACATCCACCGGCCATATCTCACAACTATCCACAATTCGTGACCTCCAAGTAGCTGGATTACAGGACGTCGCCACCGTCCCAGTCAAAGGGAAGTAAGAAATCCGGTTTTTAACCTCTAATGAGTTATTTTCCTTCTCGAAGAGGTGTGACAAAACACTTCCTATCCTCGTCGTTAAGTTAGTTTCACCAAAGCTCTTACAAAGGAAGATCGTGCTAGTAACAAGTTTTCACTTTATCCACCCAAGAGCTTAGTTTGTCCTTGAATATTTTACGGTTAGTTACGTAACGTTTAATAAATTATTATACCTTTAAGACCTATAGAACACCTATGACTTGCCGTAAAATATCATTTAAGTTTCAAACTATAAAATATAAAACATATATGAGTAACTTAATGCATAATAGTAACACCATTACAAATTAGGATTATAAAATTTTTTACATGTATTTAATTAAATTGAATTTTGAAAATCATTTTATTTTATAAAAAATATTTTCCACATTATTTCACCATTTTACTCGAGACATTTTTGTAAAGGTTGGACATGAATAATGAGAAAATAACACAGTAAAACGAAGATAATATTTCTCCTAAGTTCTCCCATAAAACTATTTTGTATAGCTAAAGACATGTTTATATCTCTGAAGCAAAGTATAAGGAGACTCACTTTTGCTGCAATTCATAGCATTAGTGTTTAAAACTTGTCTGTGAGGTATTCTTTAGTGGCTTAAACGTATTGGATTAAGTATTCATATTATTGGCTTAAGAATATTTAGCCGTATTGGTTCAGAACAGACACCTATCCTATAAATTCTTATATTAACAGAAATTGACTGAAAAATAATTAAGCCAGCAATTAAATGTAGCCTACAACAACATCAACAATATATAATAAATCTTATTTAGTGGGAGTGGTCAGTTGGCCATTTAACAATATGTAAATTTGCAAATTTGTAATATAAATTAATCTAAGTAAGCAATAGCATGATGTTATGTGAATATTAATTTCTAATAAGATTTTTGATATATATTAACGTTTAAAAATCCTCTTTTTGGAATCGTAAAGTTTCTTTTGTTCCTAAATTATTTAGGTATGAAATAACAGTCAATTTACAGCGAAAAATACACTTACATTTTATGGGTGTATAAAATAAAAATATATCAATGTTATTTATCATTTATGGTGCTAGTACGATGGAAATTATTGGTGCTTGGTATAAGTAAACGGTTAGGGCTAGCCTATTACTAAAAATGAAACGTGCACAACAGTTCGGAATTAATGACTAAATAAATAAACTAAATTAACTATTTTGTATTAATTTAATATTACTGTATTCTATTTACGTCATTTTTAGTTAACCTACTAATTTCTAACAGCTTTAATAATGAGTTGTCTAAAATGTTATATTCGTTCACTAAGCAACTATAGTAATCAATAGTAAACGAAAGATTATTTAACACCACTTCTTTATATCAAACGTCCAGTCTTGTTTCATTCCTGGAAGTTTTCTCATTCCAGTTTCCATTTATAGAAACTTAAATAAACTAAAACTATTTCCTTATATGTAGTGACTTCGTAAAAGTGAAATGCAAGAATTCTCTGTCCCCAGCAAGAGACTCGCAGAGTGGAGTTACATCAAGAGTGCTCACATATTGACTCAAGTGTGCAACTTCCGGTGTTACGGAGTATTTCGTCTTGGCAGGATTGGAAAAGTTAAATTGGGGCTTCAACCTGGATGTTTTTCGTCCATATGCTTGCGACAATCTCCCAGCCTGGATCCGACGTGGGTTACATTTGTAGGAGTAAGAAAATCTTTTAAGAGGTTTCTTATTTAGTTGGATCTATTTAAATTGTATTGTTTTTCCCATTCACAGAAGTATTCTTACAGGCTAACGTGAAAAAAGGCTTGCTGTATTCCTATACATAAATAGTTTACTTTTATAATCATATGTTGTTATTAAAGTTTGTATTTTTACGAAACTTGAGGTTAGTTTTGGAAACAATAAAACAAGCCTCAGTCCCCGTAGAAGAAGCTCCAGATGTACCGAACAACCGGTTGCAAGATCAAACTTCTAATTAAAAAAAATGTTTGTATGTACTTACTTCCCTGTGGGAAATAAATTAGATCATGGATATGTCTAAAGGAAATGGTCTCAGTTTATCTAAACAGCTGTTCTAATTATTCTTTTATATTAAAAATTCAATATAATAGCTCTGGTAGTTTCTATAGAAACCTGTTACATGTTTTCCATCTTAAAAATCGCCAACACCCCCCACAGAGCTAAGATGTATCAATGTCAAAATTAAGAGAAAGGTGTTGTATTCCTATATATCAATTGTATACTTTTATAGTCATATGTTCTTTTTTAAGTTTGTATTTTTTCTTACCTTGAGGTTAATTTTGGAAACAATAAAACAACTCTGAACATTATTCGTCTTTCTTTATCATAAGGTTATTATTATAAAGTATTCTAATAAGGTTTTATAGAAAATTGGTTCCATTCTTCTGTGGAAAAGTTTCGTTTGACGTTCTTTGCATGTAGCCCTATTATCAATTTCAATTTCACGTACCATCCAATTTCATACCTGGAAATAATAAACAAAAATTGTTGCCATATTTATTAATCTCTGTCTCCAGTATTTCTTAGCAGAAGCAAGAACGAAATTGTAGTTATATTGTTTTAAAGTTACAGTAATAGGAATAAATACATTGTTTTATTCAAAAATTTCTCACCAGCCAACAACTTAAAGAAAAAATATAAAGAAGAACCTTATAATAAACTGGCTGAGATGTTATAATACCCTCCTTGAAAACTGAAGGTCGCTGGATCGAATCTACACCTAGTTTTCATTCCTTGGGCTATTATCATTAATTGATTATACTATAGTAAATTTTAAATTTTTAAATTTATTTATAAAATTTATACGCGTGGTGAATTAACAATATTGAACATGGTGAATTAAAGATATCGAGGTATAGTTGCAGTATGAGCCACATAGGCTAGCATGTGATGAATAAACATTATCATCATTTGACAGGAGTGACCGACCACTGATTTTGATCCAACGAACTTTGATACTGAGCGAGCTACCCTGCCTGTGAAGTGCTCCAGATATTCTGAAAACTATAAATTGGGATAGTTTGTAGTATATTTTGGGGTCTGTTATAGATTATTGTAACGAGATTTTTTCAAATATATGTTTTAACTGTACAAGTACGTTGTAATGATCAACTATTATTGGAAATGTAATAACAGGAAGTCATTGTTATAATTTAATTTCAGTTAATTACTTAAAGTTAAGCAGCTCTTCATTACAACAATGCCACACAACAGCTGCCTAAACCGACGAAGCAGATCGCGTGGCAGCACGCACGCCACCTGGCGGAGGGCTGTCACGCCACGTCAATCGATTTCACTTAGGTAATAAACTTAAAATGCGAAGAAAGTTATGCTTAAGTGGTTCGTAAAGAGTTTTTATATCCGAGATATAAACGATTTTTAAACTAGATTAATCCAGTTATAAACCGGATTCGTTAATATTGAGAGCGGCAAAAACCGTCACAATTAAAATTACGAATAACTCGAAGATGATCAGCGGTACAATTGGTTTGATTGGATTAATTGCCATTGATGAAATACTATGTGATAGCATAAAAACTTATCAGTTTTGGTCTTTAAGATTACGCCCATCAAATGGTGGCTTTGTTTGAATAAGCTTTATCCCAGTCTCGCACTAAAAAGCCAATCAGTTTTTTTGGTTTTCTCAGAATTTCAGGGATGAGGAAGTTTTGCAACATAAACATAAAACGCTCTGAATTCACCACCGTAATGGTTTAACCAACCTCCTCAAAGAAACATTGACCGATCACACAAGTTTTTGTGACACCACACAGTTGCTTTGGGGCTGTGTAGAGGTCATTCATATAGCTGTTCGGGTTTTGTTGATGACCAAAAGCGAGAGTTCTGTTTGTTGATGCATCCATCCAAATGAAAATGAGCCTTTATATATTCAAGAAAAAATATTTTTAATAATTCTATATTATAGAAGTAGAATAGAATAATAAAAAACAACACATTCAACATTCCATGTAACTTTTATTTTTTTGTTTATATTCTATTAATTTTACTTCCCCGTTATTATTAAAAATAAACAAAATGAGACTGAGACTGTGGCTTGTCATGTAATTCAGCTGATTGGAGGGCACGAATTGTGGAGCGTTATGAGTGGTTGTCGGTGGATGTGATATTCTCTTGTGTCGAAGATCACGTCAAAATGTAGGTCCCTTAGATATGCCATTGGCTGTTATTAATTAAAAGTCCTGTCTAAGGAACATGTCAGTGACAAGACTACAGGATCGTACCACCAGCATATGACACACATTTCATGAGAAATTAGTGTAATATGATTAGTATGAATGTTAGAATGAATTATCATACTTGGTTTAAAATAACAATCCAGGTCTTTCCCCATTTCATTAAGGTAGTAAAGGTAAAGTTGGTTTATTTGAACTGAGATAACACATTACAAATGCTGCTTAGTGTAGTTTAGACCTCTAAGTATTGGACCTTCAGTGTATTGTGGCCACATCAAAGCATTGTAGCCCTTGGAGTATTTCAACCCCAAAGTATTGTGGCCCCCGCGTATTCCAGCTTATTCAGAGCCCTCAGAGTATTCTAGCCCTTAGAGCATAGTGGTCCTGAGAGAATCTCGTCCTCAACATCCAACCGAATATCAAACAGTTGTCATGGTTACAGTCTTCGTGCAAAAGTTGGTCTTATATATTAAAATTTATTTATACTGGTTTGTGGTAAAAAAGACGAGATAGGTTAAACGTAATGTATAAATTAATTATATCCTCACAATAAATATTGAAAAAATAGTTTATATTGATTTATTATTGTAACAAAAATAATAGAATGTCAGTTTTAATGAAAAATATAAAGCAATAAAACTACATTCAAAGAGACATACGCTGACAGGTTTTACAGATTTTTTGATTCCTGTATTTCTATTTACAAGGCTGCAGGGATGTCCTTTGATATATCATGTAAGAGGATAAATGTCAAATAACGTAAATTTTTTCTTACTATCTGTATTTCATGTTTTTCTATTGATAGACTATAGAATATTTTGATAAAATATATTAATAGATTCTATTCCATTCAATTAGGGATAGTTAATTATTTTTATTTTTACAGAAGTACGGTAGTAAATTTTATAGGTAAAACATTTTTTTATTATGCACGATACTTTCTTATTTTTCCATGAATATATTTAAAACGTGTTTTTAATTATTTATAAAATTATTAAAAAAATTAATTCATGATCGATAACCTTAATATTTGAGGTGATTGTTTCAATTAAAGAGATAGACATAGTTTTCTCTATTCTGGCCTTAGTGTTTTTGAATGTTTTCCTCTATTTTGCTATTTCAAATATTGATATGTGGATTACAAATCAATCTCTTAAAGTCTAGGGGGAAGTCATCTTTTTTTCATAAAATGTATATGCCAATTTCAGTTAAGACATGTTAGGATCTTTGACTAGGGTTTAGTAGTTCATAGAAATAATTTTGAAATAGCGTAAGAATGTGGATAATGTAGAATCAGACACATTGAGGAGTTAAGGAATCCATTCAAAAATTATGATATCACGGCCCACAAATGAACTAGACGTTTGAGGTGAGATGACGTTTGGTGGGTGGGACATGTCTTGAGGAGAGACAGAGGATCATTGCTAAAGGAAGTACGAGAAGGGCAGCCGAATGGGGGAAGGCCACTAGGAAGGCTCAAGAGAAGATGGTGGGACAGTGTGAAAAAAAGGCATCACAAGAGTAGGAGTAACAATAGACGAGGCACAGGACAGGGAGAGACGAGGCACAGGACAGGGAGAGACGAGGCACAGGACAGGGAGAGACGAGGCACAGGACAGGGAGAGACGAGGCACAGGACAGGGAGAGATGGCGAGCAGTTGTTGGCGAGGTCAAGACTCTACAAGGGTACCAATCACTTTTGGGAGTAAGTGCTATTAGGTTGTCACCTCAACTTTGTCTACTACATTTTAGGTCGTTTCCATTTAATTAAAGGTAAATTCCATTCTTGTCTAGTTAGAAGGCTAAATTAAAACCATTATTATATCATCAATTTCAAGATAGAAATTTATAACGAGTTTATTGTTTAATAAAAAGAGCAATCTTGACACACAGTTTAAATAGATAGAATGTTTTATATATTTCAGTGAATGTAAAGTTAAAAGTGTAAGGTCCAAGGTAAAACTTATAAAAAAATAAAACTTCAGTTTTAACACTTTACTTTCATCTATTAAAATTATATTACTTAAATAAGAACAAATAGAAAAAACTAATTATTTCTCTAAATAATATTGTGTTTATCAAGATAAAACGTATGAACACAAACGCAGTTAACCTAAAAAAGGAAATGGTGCAGCTTAGAAATACAAACAAAACACTCTCTTATTTAGAGCAACTGGTAAAAATAATCTGACAGGTTGTAAATATTATTTTTCTATTTAGAAAATCAGGGATTATGTTCAAAGAAAGAAATAAGAACTGTGTGTCGTGCCACCACACAAAGCGAAAACAGCCATCTGTTTAAAGTATTATAGGTGTCCTTTATCCGACAAAAGAATGCAGTTCTTTTGTGCTCCAGGCTCAGGAGCCTTGTCCATATTGGATAAGGTGATGAAAGAAAGAGTGGGGCTTTTGGGAGTAAAGTGTTGAATAACAACGCTCAACTATTTAGTTGACCCACAATTCACAGCCCAGGGGATTTTTGTCGGATTATTTCAAAGAGTCAGTTAAAAATATAACCTAAAAAAGTCTAATATTTAATCTTATACTCTAAAACAAGTGCTGTCAGGACAAACCTTTATTTCTATCCAAGGATTTATGGTTTTTGTGTAAAACGGGGTATTTTGTGACATGAAAACGATCGTAGTAGGTCCCAAGACTGGGAAACATCTGGTTTTGTCCTAAAGCTCTGAAAAGAATCAATGTTGTCGTTAAGTACATTTTTTTGTCGTTGTAGTTAACCAAAACATCTAATTCAAAATGTTTTTCATAGTAAAATTTGCAAACAATGTTTTTTTGTTTTTGGTTAGGTTAAAGGTTAAATTTGACAGAAGACATCATAAAAAATAGTTAAATTTAGTTTGGTTAGGTCATATAAACTGTGTTTATGTAGTAAATAAGTTTTAATTCAACTAATTAACTTATCTAATACATATTGTATTCCAAAGCTTGGTCTCCCAGTACTCACAGATAAATGTATGATTTACATAGTGGGACATTGACGTGTGCTCTTGTACAACTTGGAGGTTTCAAATTGTGGAGCGTTATGAGCGATGACCAGTGGATGAGATTTTCCTTAGTGTGAATTAACGTCCGCACCACTGAGTACTACAATAATCCGCAAAGACCATCCTCATAATTCAGTGGAAAGGTTGTGGCTCGGATCACACGTTAATGTGTGGCTGTTGGGATTAATTAACAGTCTTATCTAAGGGAACATGTCAGCCTTACATGTAAGTTGGTAACAAGATCGTGATACAATTATTTAACACTCATTTATAATTCATGAGTGGCCTATAATAACTTTCTTAGTTGGTAAAGAAATCAGTTAAATGTATTAGGAAGTAAGTAAGTATTGAGTATTTCAAAATAAAATCAGAAAATTACCCCCCCCCCCCCCCCCCCCCCCCCCCCCCCCCCCCCCCCCCCCCCCCCCCCCCCCCCCCCCCCCCCCCCCCCACCCCCACCCCCCCCCCCCCCCCCCCCACCCCCCCCCCCCCCCCCCCCCCCCCCCCCCTATTCATATATAAACCTATACATACCCCCCCCCCCCCCCCCCCCCCCCACCCCCCCCCCCCCCCCCCACCCCCCCCCCCCCCCCCCCCCCCCCCCCCCCCCCCCCCCCCCCCCCCCCCCCCCCCCCCCCCCCCCCCCCCCCCCCCCCCCCCCCCCCCCCCCCCCACTACAAAAAAGTATTTTAATGCTACGAACCGAAACGCGGTTAAAATTCACAATTTATGGGGTAATTTGGTAATCGAGTCATAACAACACTTCTCGCTAGGGCTTCATGCATCATTCAAAAGGCTACCCTGGACAAACACGCAAAGTTCTGGAATTCCGTGTAAACATAGAAAAATACTGTCAATAAATTGTTCAAACAGATTATTTACTGCAGGGTGTGCAAACGTTTAAAACGGTTTTAATTTACAAATTTAAGTTACGTTTCCATTTATATGTCCAGTTTTGTCAACTTACTCTTCAGTAGTATAATTTACGTCCAATAGGTTTGGACAGGAGTTTATTCCTGGTAATAAACCAATAAATTCACTAAAGACTGTAATCTCACTAAAACGTTTGTTCACAGTAAACGACATATAAACCGTTAGTAAATTGGTATGTATGAATGTCTAAAGTCAAAGTGTTTTACTAAAAAAATCTACAATTGAATTGTAAAAATAAAAATTTGTAATTCATAGTGTAACATTTTTTTACTAATAACAGGAATTGTAAATAACAGAAAATATTCGGGTTCTCTGCGCTGAGTATTCAAATATTATTTATCCTGAAGATTAAATTGGAATAATTTTAAGTTCCAGGCCTGGTCCGTTTAAGGTATTTTAATTATAATTCTTTTCTACGACTAAAAATTTGTTATTTTTTATGGATTCATATTTATAATATGTGGGGTTTTAGTTTCATAGTCACTCTGGGCTCAAACCCCTTAAACGGTAACATCTCACTGAGTATTTTCTATAACCAACATTATAATACAAAAACATAACTGAGATAGATATAGGTGTGAGTTAAGTAAAATTACAATATGTAAGAATTTCCCAATCTCTATATATAAAATTGAATGTATGTCTGTCTGTATGTATGTCCTTTATGCGTTGCCAAACTACTCATCCGATTGCCATGAAATTTTAGGAAGTTGCTCTATATGTGTCCGGGAAGGTTTTAGTGAAAAAATATTTTCGAAACCCCCATAAGTTTCCATTTTATGGCGTTTTAAATTTCTAATGTTAACCTTATGGAGAGTAAGTTTGTTTACAAATTGTCTACAATGAAAACATTTGATTTCTTAGCTACAGCTGATTGGTTTACTTTCCATTAGCAATACCGTATGCTTTACTATCCAATGCCATCTGAATCATTCATTAATGTTAAACTATGAAATAAATGTGTACTGTAAAAAATGAACAGCTATATTCACCACGTTAATAGTTAACGGTTTTGGGGGATTATGTATTTATATTTTTATTTTCTGTCTGATTAAAGTCACGTGTTTATATGATAATTACAATGTTTATATTATTACGTTTATTATAATAATCAGCTGTTGTATATCTTTCCTATAAAAGCCGTATTACAGTTAGGTTTCGTTTGGGTTTGGATTGGATTTGAAAATTGTGAATTAATCCACTCAGATTTATTTGTTTTATGGGAATGATATTAATATGTTTTATCATTTCAGTATTGTTATTCACTATGCAGCGACCCAGAATATATAACCTTTCACAATGAAGCCGTATTGCTATTCGTCTTCAGAACATGGCCAATCTTAAAGTTAACATGTGTTTACTGTGAGGCGTTACAAAGTTCGCCGGGTCAGCTAGTATTTACTAAAATATTCTTAGGGATTTTATAGGCGGAGTTTAAAACAAAACTATTCCAGATTCTAACTGCTGCCTCTAAATAAAATTGTGACAGAATATTGAAGTGAAAGGCATTTGCATTTGTATTAATTAGCCAACCAAAGTAATATAATATTTTCACTAAGTGGAAAGGTTTTTCTCCTGATTCGTGGCACCTTCTACTTATTACTATTCTGCTGAGTATTATTTGTTCATAAATAATTCGTAGCCAGCGGACGCAGCCAGAGGAGGGACTCCTCCCTAGTTTATGATTATTCATGGTTATTCTCTTAGCCTTCCGTCCCATTACTGAAGTTGTGGCTCAAATCCTCGTGCCTCCAAACCCATTAGAGCGTCTTAGTTGAGCATTTATATCTATTATTCAGCCACAATCTCGACCATTATAGTGATCGTGTCACATAAATCTTAGAAATCCTGGGTTTTATCATATTTGCAATCTAATTCCTAATTCTTATGCGCAGGCTCAGTCTCTTCAATTCTCTTGGCCAACCAATTTTTACTAAATTGATCTTTGATTCATATAATTTTGATTCTAGTACTTTACTTTCTGTTAGTTAAAAGCTTTAAATAGTAATAGAAAGTGAAATTATTTATGGACTAAAATAAACTGAAAGTAGGCCTACTAATGGGGTTTGAGCAAATTGCTGAATAGAAAACTACCAAAATCAGGGACGCCATAATACAACCAATAATGCTGTGTATGGCTGTGAAGTTTGAGTTTGGAGAACCAGAAAAATTAGAGAACTAAGAAATATTTACAATGAACCATATAGGTATAGTTGCATTAGTAAAAAGCATACACCTAATGTTGCTGGGAAACAAATTGAGAAGGAACAAATCATTTTGTCAACCAGGTTTGCAATGGTAAATACACCGGAAGAAGACCTGTGGGAAGATCAAGACTGCGGAGGGAAGAACAATTACTAAAGGACGCAAGAAAATGGGGGCAAGAGTAGAAATGGCAGGTAAAGAAGAATGGAGGCGAGCCAATTGTGACGCCAAAAACCACCTTAGGTTTGCATGGAGTAAGAATTGTGGAGAAGTACATGTTGTGCGTAGTGGATGAGTAAGAAAGGAAGTAAATAAAAGCTAGTCCATTAAGAAAAATGAGTTTATAAGTTTACCTATTAATGTTGAAAAAGATAATTTATCAAAATTTTGCAAACAGTAAACAATGTTCGACTTACAAAACATGAATTTGTTTGTTCTTTCGCCAGAGGCATTGTGTAATCGAGTCAGAGAGAGATAGTACACACACGCTTTTTTGGGAAAGCGATCTAAATACCGGACTTTGAACCCGTGACCCCTTGTCCCGAAGTCCAAGAAGATAACCACTAGGCTAATAAGACATCCAACTATCACAGAATTGTATATTACGAGATCAGCTTTTGTTAGCTATAAACTTTGTGTTTCTTAATATCCAGCACCTATACCAATTGTTTTAAATAAGTGGCTTCAGTAATAAATTAATCATGTATATCATCAGAAGTTCCTATTTTAAAACTTATCAAATGTATTATCTTATTTCTTATCTAATTAATCATGAGGATTAATATCCCTCATACATAAGTTTTGATTTGTATTAAATTTGTTGATCTGATACGTAACCGATAACTTACTGTATATGACCGACTATACAAGTCATAAGTACTCTTTTAATGGCTTTTTACGGTAGCGTATCCTGTAATCCAACTACTAGGAAGTCACAGTTTGTGGATAGTTATGAGCGATGGTCAGTGGATGGGATATTCTCTGGTGTAGATTAACGTTCGCACTATTGAATACTTAGTCCATCCACAAAGATCATCCTCATAATTAGACCAGTTCGTGATTTGAAGCCATTGGTTTGGTCTCCACGTTAAACAATAGGTCGCTTACATGTATTGCCATTGACTGTTGGGCTAATAATTAACAGTCCTGTCTACGGAACATGTCAGCCTTAGTCAGTAACAAGACTACAAGATCATGCCACAATACACTCATCCCTCATTCATATTCGGCTTAAAATACTTAGACAGGTTGTCTTGGAAAATCGTTTATGTTTTAATCAAAATTCCATTACATGGTAATAAATAAATAAAGTTTTGACATAAATGTACGCAAAAAATGTAGTGGAAGTGTTTATGTCACGTTTCTGTCGAATCTGCCAGCGCTATTGTATTGAGTTTTTAATTTAATTTATAAGCAGTTAAAATAAACTGAAAACATTCCCTTTAGACATATCCATGATCAAACCTATTTCCCACAGGGAAGTAAATACAACAATTTTTCCTTAAAATAACTGCTTGAAGGACTTCCTGAATATGGGTCCCTTAAACATAAATGAAGGACTAGCTTACAACTTTGAGACATTTTTCATTACTTAAAATTTAAATTCATACGTACATAATAATATAAATACACATGATTTAAAATTTAGGTTTGTTTTCCAAACAGTGCCCACAGAACGCATATCACGAATTTGATAAAACTTCAACACGAAACCATAAATAATTTTCATCGAAATGATCGTAAAAAGTCAACATTTTATATTAAATTACAAACCAGACACCATTAGCGTGAGTGCAATAACAAACCCAGAAGGAAAATATGCAAATTTATTTCACTGTAAATCTCATATAACGACTTCGATATGCATTTTCATTATATCTATATTTCAAGATTGCAGATCATAGTAACAGTTGATTAATTAAACACACTAGAAAAGTATTCTATTCCACTATTACTAGTTTTATTAATAAGACATAAGAATGCATTATTTTTTAGTTTACTGTTTGTTATACTAAACAAACTTTCTATTCAATATAACTAAACCCGTTTACAGACAAAAAAGATAAAACCTGGAATGTATTAACAATATTAAATATTAGTGCAGTAGACTGTGTAATTCAATTTATTTTATATCGTTTGCAAGTATAATACACTTATTATCTGAAGATTCTACTAAAATCGAATGTAATATTTCAGTACTGAGAGGAATAAATATAATAAACAACATACTAATACCATTGTGGTTTTACAAATCTCTGGTATTGCACATATATCCTAATTCTCAACAGGGATAAACCTGAAGATATTGCAATTAGTCTTTCCTGAAGTATAGATTATTAAGTGTTTAGAAGTGCAGCTTAGACTGGGACGGTAGCGACGTCCTGTAATCCAGCTACTTGGAGGTCACGAATTGTGGATAGTTGTGAGCGATGGTCGGTGGGTAAAAGTCCTCTTGTGTGGAACGTCCACACTATTGAATATTTCGTTGAGACCATCCTTATAATTAGACCAATTCGTAATTCAGAGGCCGTGGTTCGGATTCCACGTTAAACTGTAGGACCCTTAGTTGTCATTTGCTGTTGGGCTATTAATTAACAGTCCTGTCTAAGGAACTTGTCAGCCTTAGTCAGTAACAAGACTAAAATCTTCTTACACCCAATCCTCATTCATACTTGGTTTAAAATACCTACCTTGTTGTATGGTTGCCATTTCAATAATCTAATCTAATCTTATTAACACACTTAACTGGAATCATCATGTAAACCTCCTTTTTTCTAAGGTTGCTAATATAATATAATTTTGAAAAGTGTTAAATAGAGTACCAGATTTAATCTAATTATGAAGGTCTATTTTTCACTCTCATCATTTGTGCAGGATTCCTCTGCAGTGTAAATTTCCTTCCGCCATTACTGTTTTCACGTCAAAAAGAGTAAGGTAAATTTTAGACCTAAAGCAACTCAAATGTCGTAAACCTAACTTTATTTGATGTGGTATAAAAATATTTCCTTGTATATACTCAGTACATAGCACACTCAATGCAGTAGTACATAGTACAGCTAGTACATACTCTTATCATTGCTTCTAATCAATTAAAACCTTCAAAATTCACTCTCTGAGATGATAGACACATATTCACACAATACGACATTTAATTATGATTGATGCTAATTTTGTAATTTTAGTAATTAATTTGTCTTTAGGAAAGTTGAAATAACTTTAAGTATAAGTTTGACTGAGTCAATAAAAATCATTGATGTTTAAAAAAATAAGTGATCTGACTTTAGATTTATATATGAGTAAAATAAATGGTTAATGTGCTCGTTTTTGTTGACGATGTAGCCCCAGGACTACTAATGACTATTCGATAAGATAAATTACCTAAAATTATTAGCATTATGTTTCCTATTAGAAGCAGGTAGAACATGTGAATTAAGATATGACATAGTTTATGGAAATAGGAAGACATGTACTACTATGAACTCCGCACTGGGATACAACAGTTTTAAATTGCAGAAGAATTTAAATACTTAGGAATCATAGTAAATAGCCAAAATAAAATAAAAGTTGGATTAAATGTAGCGGAAAGGTTTATTGAAGCATATCCAAAAACAGTAGATAAACAGACCACCCAAAGGAAATTGTTAGATTTTGAAAATAAAAACTCTATAGAAAACTCAATATTGTTGCCAAAATTTAAAGCAGGGAATTCCGATTTTTTGGACACGTCAAAGGAGAGTGGACACCTATATAAAACTGTTGAAAGGATGTTCAGAGGGAAGATACCAACTGGAAATTCCGGGAATTATATGGGATGGTCAGACTGCTGAAGATTGCAGATGTGGGTATGGCAGAGGATATAATAAGATGGAGGTCTCGTGATTAGATTAGATTAGATCATTGAAATGGCAACCACACTACAATGTAGGTATTTTAAGCCAAGTATGAATGAGGATTGGGTGTAAGATGATTGTGGCACGATCTTGTAGTTTCGTTTCTGACTAAGTCTGAAATGTTCCATAGACATGACTGTTAATTAATAGCCCAAGAGCCGATAGAAACTAATACACCTACTAACAGTTTAACGTGGAATCCAAACCACGGACGCTGAATTACGAATTTTCCTAATTATGAGGATGGTCTTTGCGGATTAACGTAGTATTCAATAGTGCGGACGTTAATCCACACAAGAGAATACTAGTTAGTGACGGCGACGGTTGACATGTTGGTGAAGTCAAAAATATCCTTTGAGTTTAAGTGGCCACAGGAGTAAGTTAGTTAGTTAGCTAGTTTATTAGTGAAATGGTGACCTATCTAAGTACTTACTTGAAGCCAAGAATGAATGAAAAATGAGTGTAAGATTATTGTGGCGCAATATTGTAGTCTTGCTACTGACTAAGACTGACATGTTCCTTGATTGAACTGTTAATTAATAGACCAAAAGTCAACGGTATATCTAAGGGACCTATAGTTTAACGTGGTGTACAAACCGTTGCCTCTAAATTACGAACTGGTATATTTAATGAGGTTTATCTTTATGAGTGGATGAACGTAGCGGGCTATTCAATAGTGTGGATGTTAATCTACACAAGAGAAAGCTGAACCCTCCAAACATCTCTTTAACTATTCACAGTTCATGGCTTCCAAGTAGCTGGATTACAGCATACGCTACTGTCGCAGTTGTAATAAGTTATATTAATACTACAATAATGATAAACTAAATAATATGTGAGGTGAATTCCCTTGCACATAGAAAACAAATACGGTTTTAAACTTGTGAATACATTTCTTACAGACAACCTTAAAAGATAGATCTTCAACTATTGTTGAGAATGAATATTGATGAATATTTTGGATACATACTGAATATATTGAAACAGTGTTAATGGATTGTTTGAGGACTTAGTATTGCGTGATCTGAAAGTCAATTATGAGATTTCATTTCGCCAGAGCCACATCAAAGGTGCGAGAGTTTACGCTAGAGAAACATTTATTGAGGTAGGACACGCCCGAGGCCCATAAGGGAGACTCTCTAACCACTACAATCGGTGGTTTGTGTTAAAAATCATGTCTTATAATACCTTACGTTATATTTCTGCATTTAATTTTGTTATTTAAATCAACGTCGTTTCTAATTAAGTGTGGATTAATTCAAATGGTACATACAATTAAAACAATATCAAGAAAATTTTTGAATTATTATTTTTATCAAGATTTGCTTACAAAAATGTTATAAATATTGTTTGATTCCAAACGTAATTGTACACTATATATAATTTTTATTTTTTCCAACTCAGCTTTTGAGTTAATGCTACCCTCGATTTTCAAACTTTGAATTGAAATTAAGTGAAAACAATAGATCATATATAAATAGTTTGATAAAAATGTATTCGCACATTTACACATTTAAAGGACCAAAATATTTAATATATATTCTATTTCGGTAAATAGCTGTTGAATGTTTGATTTTAAATCGATCAAAAAATCATAATCAAATCAATTTTTTGTTTAACTTTTTAGATTTTTTTTATTTACTGAGAGCTAAAAATGTTTAAATAATTCAGGCATTTACTAATATAAATGCAAATTGCTTAATGCAAATAAGAATGTTAACATTTTGTTAGTTCTCGCTTGAAGTTTTGTGTAAATTATTGATTGAAAGAAGTTCCAACATCGGATAGTGTGTACCCGAATACTGGAGGCATGACCCGGTTGAACTAGGTATGTTGGGCGTCGTCTTATACGTTCCCAACAAAGTACCAGGGAAATGTGACGTCATGTTGAAAGGTCATGTAGGCTGTGAAAATTCACTCACAATATAAAACTTGAGTTGTGTAAAAAATTAATTTTAGTCCGCCATCAAATTCACTTTTGTCGTATTAACACTATTTCGGTTTGAATTGGACGAAATAAAATCTGTTATTAGTTAATCCGTTACTACGGTTTTATGACAGTAGACATTTATGGAATGTTCTTTCATTTTGTGCAATTTATTTAAATAAATAAAATTCCAATATACAATTTCTTACAGTTCCCTTTTGATCAGAATTAGTTATAACAACTCCATTAAATGTGATTTTAAAATATTTGCCTAATTATTACGAATCTCTGCGAAATATTTTTATTCAAATTCCATTCGAGTTAAATTATTCATTTTTCCACTTGAATCACGCTATCTGCAATCCTGACATCGCTGCCGCCGAGTTAGATATTAAGGCAATTCTTAGAGCTAATATTCATTTATAGTATCCCGGTATTTTTTAGTTTTCCATATTCATAGCTAAGACTACAAGATTGTTTTACAATAAAAATAAAGAAAACTGAAGAAATAATACCACATTTTTATTCGTTGAATAAAGAAACATTCACTATTTAATGAAACCTTAAACGTTACATATGGTTATTACAAAAAAACAATGTTTATTAGAAGTAAAATTTAAAATTTTTAATTCCACTGAATATATTTCATCTTGAACCCAATGTGAAAAAAATCAAATCAAGTCCTGGAATTTATGATTGATAAATAAAATATAATGGGGAAATTCATAAAACTGCAATAATTTTTGTGCTCTTACAACTATAAATAAGAGTAAAAATGCTGCAAAATAATTTTGTTTAAAATATATATTAATAGCCTACTATTGTGTAAAATATATTGAACCGAAACTATTAAGAATTATTTCGTACATTCTAAATAGGTTTAAAATTATGATTTTTTATTTTTGGCTTAGCTTTAAGGTGAGGTAGTATTTTAAAATAAACTGATTTACCTTCAAGTGAATCGCTAAACCAAGTTTCTCACAAACAAGCCTTAACAGTCTCAAATACCGACCAAGTACTCCCAACAACATCTATCTTGTGTGAACACACTGGACCGACAGTCAAGACGGAATATCCATTGTAAATTGTTATGCTATGCACCAAAGGGATGATGAGGGCTGAGAGAAGTTTGCGCGCGAGAAGAAATGCGTCACACAACCTCGCGGCTAGCACGGCCGGCCAACACTGACTGACAGAGCGCCACCCCGACCAGGGCGCCCCTGCCGGCACCCGCCACCAACTAACACAAAATCAATCCACTCTATTATCCAGTTCAGGTATACTAAATTGGCATAACTATTACTGAAAAATTGGTTTTAACTTTTATTGGTTTTTATATGATCACATTTGTTCACGTTAAAGTAACTTCCAGATTTGTCAATAGTTTTGTATGAATCAAACGGTATTAATGAACTCAAATTTACTCACATTCACTTCACCTCAAAAATAACGAAAAATGCTCAAAAATTAAAAAAATATTGTATTCTAAAAAATGTATCTAAAATCTTACAAGTTTATCTTGGAACAAGCTCCCTACACTATTTTGTTTTTACAGCATTTAAATTTAGTTGTAATATATAGTTTGTGATGTTATTATACAGATTTTTTGTGCGAAGTAAAGATATTTCGATTCAATTTTATTTATCGAGTCAATTATACTCATTAGATTTCCTTCCTTACCATTGCTACAAGTTGGATATATTTTGGAAATATTTTCAAGGATAACCAACTGGCACTCCCCTTGAGGCTATAATCAAATTCATTGAAAGGGTTATATCGAATGACGTCACTAAAAGCTACATACCAGGGCTTACATGAAGTGGTCAACAAATATTAGAGAAATAGATTTATTTCATATTCTCCATAAGAATAACACTGAGTGGGCTAATTTTATATTTTCTCTGCAACTGTTTGTTGAAAACTAATAATTCCTTATTCTGTGAGTGTTTTTGACCTGGTTTTAATGGCAAATAGAACATTTGGTTTTGCACTATTGGTTTTTTCTCTATTGGAGAAATTTTGTTATTTCCCGTCTTCATTCTAATTTCGATTATGTTTACCGATAGAATACGTAATAAAAATAAAAGATAAGAAAATGAAATTGAAAATACAATAACCACCAACAGAAGGATAAAAAATACTAAAAACCTCCGTTGAAATTTTACAATCATATCGAATTGAAGTACAAGGGTACACGCGGAGGCGTATTGTCAATTTGGTCTGTGTCCAGCTTACCAGTAAGTAGACGTGTTAGTAGTAGCCTGGCTTCGTCCAGGAAATGAGACATTCTATTTAAGGGAATATGCAACTAAACTTAAACGATACAGGTGTAAAAACGTCGTAGAAGCGAGAACAATGTAGTTTTTCATTCTGAATTGGTTGATTATATTGAAACTGTTTAGCTATAATAGTATGATGACTATGCGGAAATAATTAAATAATCTGTTCAATTTGATGTATAACAGTAAATTGTTTAACGAAAAGTTTATTAATTAAATAAATTTCAGTTTCCTACGTAAAGTAATACTATTATAAAGCCCTCTTTCCTATAGACCTGGGTATGATTTTTGACATTATGTAATAGCTTTACCACTTATTGATGCTGGCCCTTCATTATTATCTCTATATATAAAATTGAATGTATGTCTATCTGTATGTCTGTATGTATGTCCTTTATGCGTTGCCAAACTACTCATCCGATCGCCATGAAATTTTAGGAAGTTGCTCTACATGTGTCCGGCAAGGTTTTAGTGAAAAAATATTTTCGAAAACCCCATAAGTTTCCATTTTATGGCGTTTTAAATTTCTAATGTTAACCTTATGGACAGTAAGTTTGTTTACAAAATGTCTACAATGTAAAGATTTGATTTCTTAGCTACAGCTGATTGGTTTACTTTCCATGAGCAATGTGCTTTACTATCCAATGCCATCTAAATCATTCATTAATGTTAAACTATGAAGTAAATGTGTACTGTAAAAAATAAACAGCTTTATTCACCACGTTAATAGTTTACGGTTTTGGGGATTATGTATTTATATTTTCATTTTCTGTCTGATTAAAATCACGTGTTTATATGATAATTAAAATGTTTATATTATTACGTTTATTATAATAATCAGCTGTTGTATATCTTTCCTATAAAAGCCGTATTACAGTTAGGTTTGGTTTGGATTTTGGTTCGATTTGAAAATTGTGAATTAATCCACTCAGATTTATTTGTTTTATAGGAATGTTATTAATATGTCTTATCGTTTCAGTATTGTTATTCTCTATGCCGCGACCCAGGATATATAACCTTTCACAATAAAGCCGTATTGCTATTCGACTTCAGAACATGGCCAAACTTAAAGTTAACATGTATTTACTGTCAGGCGTTACGAAGTTCGCCGGGTCAGCTAGTTTTATATATTTTAAATAACAGTTTAATGTTATGATTAATTATATATATATACATATTTTTGTTAGTTATTTTAATTTTTATGATAGGCTGCACAGAAATCATTATGTCTGTATTACGTAATAGTTTTTTTTGTCTACACCAAAGACAATTTGTAACACGGTTAGAGAGAGACCGTACACAAACGCTTTTTGGGTAAGCGGTCCATGGTCCAATTCCAAGACGCTAACAATAGGCTAGCAATGCCCCCTGGACCTCTAGTTGTGTCTGCTTATATTATTACTTATTATTATTATTCCAAGAGCCGTAAATATTGAAAAAAAATAGATGAACTTATAATGTAAGACTTATCAATTTTACACCTTAACGGTTTTGTATCATAATTTTCAATCAGTTTGTAGAAAGTATTTTGACTAAAAAGTATATTGTCATATATAATTACTTAGTATGCCTTTTTCCTTCAGTTTTAAAACTTTTCTGACAGTTGATAACAGAAATTTAGAACGTTACATCATTTTATATCTCATAAAATTAAGCCCAGAAAATATAACAGTACGTATTTCACTCCATTCGTGTTTCCTAGTTGGTGATGTTTCATGATATTTATAGCATTTTCCATTACAATTAGTAAAACAAAGTTTCACAACGTTCCGGGATTTGGGAACTGATCCCACCCTCATGTAAGCCGGAACCTAGAACATGAAAAGATTAGTACACAGCACTAGGTATACTAATTTAATTTAATCTATGTGTGTGTGTGTGTGTGTTCGGGTGTATTTGTATGTGTTTTATGTACTTATCTGAGTATGTTCTAGGTTCTAGAAGAAAAAATCAAATTCTGATCCCGAAGCGTCGTGAAACTTTCCTTTACAAATCGTAATAGAAAATGTCCATAGTAAAAATCCAATTAAAGTATATTTTACTAATGGTTTAGAACTTTTAGGCCTACTAATGTTCACAATATTAAACAATTAACCCTTAAAGCGCTACTAAAAATCACGGTCCTTGCTCATTTAGTGTAAAAAATCAAAATACTAATTTCCCAACGTTCTTTTTGGTCTTAAGTTGAATAAAGCTCGAATAAAGTATAAAACAGAAATTTGCTTCATTTTTAATTATTGGAGATTTTAAGACTATTTTTAGGTATTAAAAAGGATATTTTTTCGTCTGGATGAGTCGTTTCAGTTAATAAAAATTAGTTAATCAATACTATTAAATAAAAACATTTCCAAAATATACACTATTTGCTGCTAAAACACAATGAAAATAAACACACATTGACAATAATGTAAAAAAACATGGTTAGCGAAAGTGAAAACAGCTGGCTGTAGTGACTCGCGAGTTTTTCCGTTAAAAGCAGTACGGAAGCGCACGAATACGGGCCAAAGTCACCTAACAACAAATTTCAGTCACTAAATATTTTTAAAAATCCGCCATATTGGTTTTGTGAGTGCATAGAGGCTAAAGCAACATAACCATGCACTCTTTCGGTTGTTTTGCGAACTACAGCACAGTAAATGTAGCAAAATGATTGAATGTGAATAAACTCGTTTACCGTACCGTGGAACCTTCTGTGCTGCGAGAAATGTCGTAAACCGCCCAGTAAGGGTTAAATCTGTTATATATTTCAGTTTTAAATTATATTTAATTTTTAGATCGTCCTTAATCTTTGTTTTCAAATATTTTGCAATCTAGTAGGGACTAAAATGGCAAAAGTATTATTTGTAAAATGATCCAATGGTTTGACAATCGTTTTTCATGAATTAAAAAATATTTTCTTGAGATCAATCATTAAAACATTTCTATGACTCGGTGGGTGGTCGTGTCGTTGAGACGTGCGTTTGACAACGCTTTGTGTTCCTTGTCGATTTCATGTTTTGTCATAAGACGTTTAGATTTATAAAAACCGTTGAAAACCTTCTTTGTAAAACAACTTTGTTTCTTTATATTGTTCTGAGTCGATTCATAAATACACCACGTGATTAAGCTTGGTAACCATCAACCGTTGCATATTTGTTTACCTTTTTAAGTTTTAAATGCGTTTCTGGCATTTCGTCTTAACGATATCACAATATATCGTCAGGAACCCATATTGAATAATGAAGATTATTTATCAGTCATGTTTTTAAGCCATGGGAGTCTTGAGATAATGTAAAATCATATTACCTACGTAACTGCAAATGAGTTAAATATTTAGAACATTATTTGTTTGAAAATAATTACAGGTAATGGTGGATTTGTTTCATTTCGATTTTTCATTACAGACGTTTTTGATCATGATTTCAAGTAAAATATAGTCTCACAACATTACGGGATCTAGAATCTGATCCTGAATATAAATCCGAGATAACATTTTCATGGTAAGTTAACTCGCAGTAAATGCTCGTAATGTGATAAATTAGAATATGCATTATGTTATTTTATGTATTAAAATGTCAAAATTAATTTATTTTTGTTCTGTAAAGCTATTTTTTGTATTGTTATTTTTCATGTATATTTTGGAAGAATTTGATTTTTAAAAATCTGTTGGACACACTTTACCTGGGTTTCAGTTTTTCGCCGCGGCCATTTTGTTTCCGGTTCCGGGGGACACGCCCACTCCTATTCAGTTGTCTTTTAGTCTTCATGGCGAGTAGACGTGTTTTGTTTCTTGCGTGCGTATTTGTTAGTGAATGGTGTTGTTTGTATATTTTTTACTGTTTTTTCAGCTTTATACCAGATTATGTGCTAATTGTGCAATGTTTTAGGTACTACCTCACCTAAGGATGGGATCAGATTTAAGGTCCCAAAATGTTGTGTAGCTTTATTTTACTTAAAATCGTAGAAATGCCCGTAAAATATCTAAATAACACTTAGAAGATCTTTTGCTGTTTGAATTCAATTTTTAGCTTTAGGTTCTTGTAAAGTTGGGAACATCGTCAGAAATATTTTTAATATTTTTTGCTAGTGTCTTTCCCATATTACCAATGCATTTGGTTCCTTTTTGTCAACAGGCCTATTATAAAGCTTTAATGGCTTAATGCTATTTTGTCTTTTAACTTTTATGTGTATGTAAAATTGTTTCTAATGTTGGTGTTTTAACCCTGAAAAATGTTCTAAATATTGAACTCATCTTTGTTGCAGCTTTCTGACGGAATTCACTTGAATTATTTAGTTTTAACCCTAGAAGTGTCAAGAATTTTATTTTTAACTGTAACATAAAAATAATTACTTTTATCTTCTAGAAATATTAAGTATAAACAAAAAAACATAAAACATGCCCCCCTTATAACCACTAACCACAATAGTAAAACAGGTGTCCACTGCAATCCCAATTAAGCCTACAAATGCCGTCAACTTCCACCCAAGCCGGCCCCCCACTCCTTTATACCACAGATTTTCAAGCCAAATTGGGATTGCTCATGGTCGGAATTCGAACCCTAGCACTTCCGAATGGCTAAAACGTTACACTCGTCGTTGTAGCGCTTTAGCCAATACTAACCACCGTGCTTAGGAGTAGAGAGCGCTTACTTGGATATAAGACATGCCCTATCGGCAGTTCAGTGAACTGCGTGAACAGGTTCTGTTGCTTGCCCGAGAGGGCAACACTGTCACGAAGTTGACCGTGAAGTTCACTAAATTGACGACAGATGTCTCTACTTGCCACTTCTTATTGAATCTGTAATGTGTCGTGAATTACGACTTTACCACTTCTAGGGTTAAATTACAAAGATTACCTATCCAAACTTTATGTAATCGTTTATTGTTTTGTAAATTTGTACCCAGATAATAAATCTTGTATCATATGCATCTTGCAATCTTGTGTCTCTGTATTGTCACTAATTAGGTGTCGCTAAATATGGCAACATCGCTAAATTCTCCTACCTGATTCCACGGCCTCTGCTTTAGATATAATTTAGTGAGTAACGCAATACACGTATAAGTTATAGATCGTGTAATGTAATTTTAAAGTTATCAGAGTGTTCATGTCATACGTTGACACACGCGATGTTCGAGAGGCAATTACAACTTGGGGTGAGCTGTGACGTAGTACACGTGGAGCTGTGTAGGGCGTTTGGTCGACTGGCTGTTCCTAATGTTGATATTACTGTGTTGGAACTGGACTAACTAATTATTTTATATCAATAGCTTACTAATAACTAGCATATATAATCTTAACTGTCATTAGGATCACTGATTTAGAAACCAATTTTGGACAACATCTGCATGTCTGTAAAAATGACAGTTCAAAGATTATGGGCTTTTACATGCCTAAAAAGTTTTCTATGTTTCCATGAAAACGATAAAGGTAAAGTAATAATTTGACTGACATTACCAAAACCAGCTAAAAAACTAAACAAATTAGTATTTTGAGTTATTTGTCTACGACTAACAAATAAACACATAAAAGTTAAACTTATTGACCTTGGTAAACGCAGTACATTGTTTTTGAGCACCCAATGTTATTCTGAGGATAATATTAAAAACAAATTCTTCTATATTTCTCAACCGGTTTTTTATGAAACTTGGTATGTAACGTAAGATAACATCATCCAACAAAACCCGCTCTAAAGGTTTTGTACTATTGGAGGGATTCCTCTATAAAATTCTAATATAACTTTGTTTATTAACTAATAAACTTTTATGTTTTTGTATAATAGGAAAATATAACTCTTTTCTCTATGGTGAAACAGAACTCACACCATTAGTCGAGAAATATCTTGATAAATATAAGAGAGGATGTGTATATATAAAGTATAAACTCCGAAACCGTTCGGAAGATAGTGACGAATATTTCAGGCATTATTCGAGAATGAAGTTTTGTGAAAATTCTTCTAAAGGGCTCCGACCCAGAGGGCCTAAAGGGGTGCAGTGTCAACTTTGTAAATTTGTGTTTACAAAATTATCAGCTGCGAATAAATAATTTGAAAGATTCTTTAAACTGTCATTCGTTCAAAGGTATACAATAATTTCTAATATGTTTTACTATCCAATGCCGTCTGAATCATTCCATGATGTAAAACTATAAATTATACATGTACTGTACTATATGAAAAGTTGTATTCGCTACATTAGTACTGTACAGTTTTTGGGGATTATGTATTATGCTTAAAAATCACGTATTTGTATGTTGACCAAATCAAAAATCATAATATGATACATATTACGTTTATTATAATTTGCTGATTTTTTATATTTTCCTTTCGCTATCTGAAGTGTATTTTAGGTCGATGTTGAATATTATTAACAAGTGTATCAACCAGGATGTAAAATGGTCAAAGGTACCCCGGTGTAACATGATATAGTCTGTCTAAATTTTTCACATATGTTTTAATTTTTCAAGTACACATGAGTACACTCATTTCTCATTCATATTTTGACCTAAAATACATAGACAAGCCACCAATTCAGAAAGGTAATAATAACTATACTATGTTTCATTTGCCACCGAGTCTAAACCTAATTAATCTGTGTTCTACATCACAGCAAGGTACGACGGGTAACACTAGTTTTTTCTATAAAAAATTAATATTTTTTAATATTTAAAAAAATAAAAAGGAAGGAGGAAAATATTTTTAATAAAATATTTTCCTCTCTACATTATACATTCTATATACACATTAAAACACACACTAGCGGTACATATTTTCAATGGAAATTGTTTTACTCTTAAAAGTTATTTAAGTATTAATTAATATTGTAAATTAAAATAAATCGTGTCACTCTAATTGCATTATAAAACTTGATTACAAATAGAAATGCAACTCGGCGTGGTTTATCGGTTCGGTGGCGGAGTTTGATTACAAAGGAAGTTTAGACGCAAACAGTCACCTTAAGATGCTGATTGCGACGACGTGCACATTGTCTCACGCGAATGGTTAAAGCATCCCTACACCGTGGCTTCAAGTAAGACTAACCGAAAACTGTCAAACCACTATTTTACTTTGTGTACACTTTACTATCTTTTAACATCGAAATTAACTTTTGTTATCGGAATGAATGAATGGTTGAATGAAAAAGATGTTTTATTATACCTCGACAGTTTTTTAAGTGATCCAAAATATATTTTGCTTATTTGTACTAGACAACTTTCATGAATTAAACATCTGTTCACAGACTCAGAGAAATAATTCGAGTACAAAACTCTGTTTCCACGTTAAAACGATATATGGTTTAACTTCAATATTTAAATACACATTATTTTATTTTATTGTCAAAATAATCGTTGCAGTTTTATCGTAATATTATTTGAAAGGACATTGCGAAAATGTGAGGGTAAGCTAACGTGTTAAGGATTGTAAATCTCTTGACGGGTTTAAAGTGGAGATTAAGGAAGATCTTTTTGGCTTTTGCCCAAAGTGATAAGCGTTATCCCTCACATTTTCCTTTGATATTTATAACCACCTCTCTAAATTTATTGTAACGTAATATTATTTTCCTTTGTATCAGTAATGAACTCTACAGCCTAAGAATACAAACTTAATATTACTTATATCATATTTTTGCTCAATTAAAAAAATGGGTTTTGTTAAGAATACACTCTCAAATTTTTTGAACATAGTCACCATAAAAATTTTTTAGTGAACACCCTGTATTTTAAAATTGAGCAAGCTTCTAATTTAAAGTGTCCTATCAAATCACGATATAAAATGTTTAGCTTCTGGATCAGGTAAAAACCTTATATCAAAGAAACAAAACTTCAAATCCTCGTAGCTTCTAAACCTTTAGAGATATTTAAAAACACTCAATAAGAATTTTTTTTATTTTAGAGATTAGAATCTAAAACAAAATAAAATACAGGGTGTTCCTGAGTACATATTTAAGCTAGCTACTATTTTAGGAAACAGCAATCTTATTTAAAAAATCAGAAACTGTATTCCTGAGTGAAACTTAACCCAAAACTATTTTTTTGTTTCTGTGTTTATAACACTTAGGGGCCTAGTTGTTTGTAACTAGTTGAAATAAACTGTATCCATGCATAGTTTTTAAGAAAAATGAGAATCCACAAAAAAAGACAAAAGAGAAGAATATACATTAATAATGTAATGTTAATTATTAGTTTGAGTTTCTAAGTTTAAATTTTTTAAACCTGGCTCAGGTTATTTTTACGATCCGCGTATATATCCCCCGACCATCCGCTAGGCCCAAAAATTTAGCGGATATATCCACCTGCAGTCCAAGAAGGGTAAACTGAGCAAGTTCTAAATTTAAAGTGTGGTGCTGAGTGGTGTGATTAAAAAGTCTTTTGGTGGACAAACGAGATTGCGGAGCTCAGGAGAATTGCAGTGAGGAACAGAAGAAGAGCTCAAAGAAACAGGTTGAAACAGGCCGGAAGCTTTGGCCAGGTCTGCAGAGCATAAGGCAAGGGATATAATCTCGTTATGAGGAAGCTTGGAGGAACGAGGACCAGCAGTGCGATGTCTGCTGGAACAGTCACAGCAATTGTTGATTTTCTCTTCTCAAATCATCCTGTGAGAAGTGGAGAGAGCTGCGGAGCCGGTTGCGGATGTTCTATTGTTTACGGAACAGGAGATTTCGGAGGCAGAGCCCTCCTTGTGTAATAATAAAGCTCCAGGTCCTGATGGTACCCGGACTGATACTCTAAAGATTGTGATGGGAAATCATCCTCATCTAATGCTTCGGATGTGTAATTCCTGCTTGGCAGCGAGGAGTTTCCGTCAAGCTGGAAAATAACTATATTGGCGTTGAGAGCAAAGATGATCCATGCGCATACAGACCTTTATGTATCCTTGACACGGTGGTTTAACTCCACGAGAGGTTGTGGAAACCCAGGTTGCAGCTGCACATCGAGGCCGTCGGAGATTAGTCCTCCCAAAACTTCCGGAAAGGACACTCAACTTTGAATGCTTTTAGTGAAATTTTAGGTACCGTCCAGAAAGCCGATACAGCCTGTCATCAGGTGAGGCCAATGGTTCTTCTGGTAATCCTGGATGTCGGAAATGCATTTAACTCTGCCCGTTAGGAGGATATGCATGAGGTGTTAAAGCGATACTTCAGGATACCCGACTTTCTCCTGGTCGTGGTGTAGGACTATCTGAAGAATCGTCTCTTACTTTATGAGATGGAAGAAGGCACTAAAACCAAAGTGGTCACCGCCAAAGCGGCTTAAAGGTAAATTCCTGGCCCTAACCTTTGGAAGGTCTCTTACGACAGCTGGCTCCACCTCGAGATGCCTCACGACGTTGTCAGGTGGGCATTAATTTGGGCTAGAAGTCCTCAGAAGAGTTGGCTCAGCTTCGCCTTACCCACGTGATGATTCTGGTCAACAGATGGATGGAAAGTCACACACTAGAGTTGGCTATTGCTAATACCGAGATTATCATGCTCACCTAACGAAGGATTCCCCCAGTGTTTCCAGTGATCCGTACAAAGGCTGCTGCAAAATAAATAAATAAAATTGCCATCTTACCTGGTGGGAGCATATCCAGGTGGCTTGTATTATGGCAGTAGGGGCCGTTGGGTCGCTTAGCAGGCTGGTGGAAAATTTCGGTGGTCCAAGATCCAGGAAAAGACGTTTTCTCCGTCAATGCTATTCTTCTGTATGGTCCAGAAGTTTGGGTGGGTGCCATGAAAGGTCAAGATGCATAGCAAGAGGATTCTCTCGGTTCAGCGCAGACCTGCACTCAGGGTTGACTGTGCGTATCGCACTGTGTCTGTTTCGGATATAATGGTTGTGGCTGAAGCTATTCCCCTAGACACTCGCCGTTGAGACAAACCATCTTCCACTTTGCTCTGGAAATTGTTAGGGAGCAGGCTGATGCAGCCGCAAGAGTGGAAACTCTGCAAGTTTCGCAGGATCGGTGGAATATTGACGTGGTGGGGCGTTGGAAGTTTCGTCTCATCCGTGACTTGAGAGCACTTAGTTTGCTTGTTGGCCACGGGGATGTTAACTTCTAACTGTGTCAGCTCCTGATGGGTCATGGCTACTTCAGGAAATATCTCCATCGGATCGGAAAGTTGGAGACACCCCTGTGTTGGTTCTACTGGGAGAGGTATGATGATTGTCTTCACACATCTTCGAGTGTGTGCGTTTTGTGAAGTAAATGCGGCAGCTTGCCACTATAATGGGATTTGTAACTGCAGATACTATTGCTTGGGTGACAATATGTCACCTAAGCATCTTGTTTCCTGAAGTTAGACTCGTGTTCCATTAGGACGTAAGACACACGGTACAGGCATGAAGTCATCCGATAAGGGTTCCAGCCTGGTTTCCCACGGCCCGTAGGGAGTTTAGTGGGTAGGAGTCTCACACGGCTCCCACATGCGTTCGTGCTTTAGCATTCCCTCTACGTAAAATAGTAACCACAAATTGTGATATTTTTCTGCTTAGCAGCACTTCTGCTGATGTCTCATTTGAAATATACACTTCTTATAGATAACAGGAACTATTAGAACAGAACTTAATTGCCTCACAAATCTATAATACGACAAACTGCGAGTGAAACTATAAACTAGTTCCCATACCTCTGTAGTCAGTTGTTGCATTGTTCGCCAACGCGATGTAGCTGCAAGTAGATACCTGATGTGATCGGTAATCATAATTTCTGACCCGACTGACAGTCACGCCATGGCTTACATACAGGCCAGCACGCGATGCTGAATTAATATGCTCCATCGATCTCTCACGTATTTGCTGCATATTGTAAAGTGTCTCAATTTCGTGATGCATTTTAGAAAGAAATGAGATTTTAAAAGGAGATAGATTCTATGATTTATCTCTTTCATCTCTCTTGCGACCTAAGACTCAAAAACTCATCACATTAATAGGTTTAGTCTTTAGAAGAAAATTAACAACTTTTGCGATTCAACGAATGTATCTGAAACAGCTGTTTTTGAAGCAGTATGACGAGAAATGTTTTTATTTAGGGACACAGTTCAATCTGGCCACCGAGTCTAAGAGGAAACATATTCGGTTTTATTCTTATGGAAATTCACCTGCATTGTAAACCAAAATTTATTACACACTGAATACAAGAAACTCTACATCTTACCTCTTATGTTTTAAAATTACCATTTTAAATGAAACATTGTGAACTTTCACCTCTTTTCTTACTATCAAAATGGCGACTCATAATCCTACCTTAAAGGTTACTATTTTAAGTAAATTATGAATGACAATTGAGTGAAAGACGATTGTGCTGTGATATTGTAGTCTTGTTACTGTTTAAGACTGACATGTTCCTTAGACAGGACTGTCAGTTAATAGTTCAACAGCCAATGGCATCTAAGGAGCCTACAGTTTGAGGTGGAATCCAAAACTCTTTTGTGACTCAATTACGAACTGGTCTAGTTATGAGGATGGTATATTGCGTATGAACGTAGCACTAAATAGTTTCGACGTTAGGAGATAATACATCCACTCACCACGCTCATAGCTATCCACAATTTGTGACGTTGAAGTAGCTGGTTTATAGAACACACCACCCTTCCTGGTTGTTTTATACTACTTAAAGCTGTCATGAAAGGGTTTTCATCAGTCTAGTCAAAATATAACGACATTTTCCAATACTATCAGCTCCAATAGAAACCAAGTGATAATTTATAGAAATTAAGTACCAGTCCGAGAATGAAGATAATTTTACTGTCAAGATTTATACGTATTTCTGCACTGCCTCTTTATTCCAATATCAAAACAGGTGGTCCATTTTTCAACTCTAACAATAAAAAAATGCATTTACTTCTCTTTGGTATAGCTAAGAGCATGGGAATGTCTACAGGGAATGTTTTAAATTCCTCTTAAAAGGTCTCCAATAACCACTTACGCCACTTACCATAAAATGACGTCACCGTTTCATATTTTGGTCGACCTTATTGCCAAATTCCATGTCAACATAAGAAAAACGTGTGTCACTCATTACACGTCAAATATTTAAAGACATTATCAGATAAGTAGGGCGTGTAGGAAACGGTTTTTAGACACCTTGAGCATTTAATAATATAAAATTTAATGAAAATTACTATCATCTCATCTCATATCTTATCCAAAACCTGATGTATCGGTAGTTAATAGAATTTAAGTACGGAGTGAATCTGACTTTAAACTATCCTGAATCGGTAAAATCTACTTTCCAGATTATTAAATAGCTATACTTAGTTGTTAAAAACTTAAACTCGTAATTGGTAAACATGTGGTACATTATTGCTAAATATATTCAACCAAAATGTAATATATTCGTAAAAAAATTGTTGTGAAAGGTAAATATGCATATCTGATCAGAACAGTAGTGTGGATCAGCATGCATGGCGGAAAGTCTATATCTTCCTACAGAAAATGGGCCCTGATCGAGGCTACTCAAAGCTTGTCTCAAATAATACGTGGTTGCCACTAACAGGTTGTCCAATGTTTACCTATATCACATAATATCAATTTACCACAGTATCAGTGCATATAGGTCCATCGCTAATGTAGTTATTTCAGTTTCTCTCACATAGCTATGCCAACCAATCAGTTCATAAAAATATTATTATACCACTAATACCAGTTTGTAGCTGATATTTATAAATCAACACTATACCACTACAAATTGTTACATAATGGAGCCCAAATAAGTGTTCAAAAAACAATTTGTACCCTATGATGTAAATGTTCTAAGATAGAATTATTCTTAGCCCTAGATTACTTCTCTTGTTTCATTATCATATGGTACCTTATCTTTAGTAAATTTTACTACTTCAAATATTTATTTCATAATACATTCTTTTACAATACATTTAGAGTCAAAACGACTAGATTAGATTTTTGAAATGACAACCATACTACAATGTAGGCATTTTAAACCAAGTATGAATAAGTATTAAGTGTAGGATGATTGTGGCGCGATCTTGTAGTCTTGTTACTGACTAAGGTTGACATGTTCCTAAGACAGGACTGTTAATTAATAGCCCAACAGCCGATGGCAACTAAGGGACCTACAGTTTAACGTGGAATCCGAACCACGGCCTCTGAATTACGAATTGGTCTAAGTATGAGGATAGTTTTCGTGGATTAACGTAGTATTTAATAGTGCGGACGTTAATCCATACAAGAGAACACTACACCCACCGACTATCGCTCACAACTATCCACAATTTGTGACCTCCAAGAATATGATTCACATTCATTCCTTTATTGTTTTAAGTGTTTGTAAATATATAAGCTTATCCTACATATAATTTATTTAAACATTTTTAACACTACTTACAAATAGGATTTTTTCCAAAAAAGGAGGAATAAAAAAATATTAAAATGAGTGCTATTAAAAATCACTACACAAATTATTAAAATAATTATAAAATATTATTTTAAAAGATGATATTATCTCGTTTGATTTAAATTTTTACAATGAACTACTGTGTAAGTTTAGACGTTTAAATGTAGCCGCCGTTTCATGAGAAGACGCAATACTAACACGGTATTCAAGTTGCCGCAAGGTCTTCGCAGGCGCGTCAACATATATTCATCTCAAACAGCTTCAAGTCTATCTACAGCATTTCCATTAAAATATTAATGGATCTATGGAACTTTCTGAGGTCCTCCGATATTATTATCAACATCAGTGCTTTAGTATACTCTGTGTCAGTGAACTGGCACATACTTTCTCAGTGGAAAAGTAAACTTAAAAAAATACATACATTTAATAAAAGTATCACATTTCCAAAATTGAATTTTAAAAACATTAAAAAACTTAGTATTTAAAAAATAGTTATCAAAATATATTCACCTATCCCACTACGAAAATTTGAAAACAGAATGAAATGAAATTGAACATTTTTGCCAACGGCAGGCTTAGCTTAAGCTATGCAGCCCCGTAGCTCACTATATTTATTGAATATTCTCATCTAATTTAGTGGAGATCCTGGTGATCGAACCGTAAGATGTTATTTTGCCGTTTGTTATTTTTGTTAATAAACGTTAGTTTTACCATCCAGGACCAAAGTAGCTCTTTTGGTAGCTACTAATCATTACAAAACTAGACAACCTAATTTGAGGTTATATAAAGTCATCATTAATGTTTTATACTCATTATTTTTATATTCACACGATATTTTAGATTACCGTAAATCGGTCTAATCTCGGACAGGGGGTCTAATCTTGGACACCCGTGCAGACACTTATTAAATTAGATCCTACAAACTCGCCTGACAATATAAATTGCCTGTTCATTGCATAAATAAAATCACCAAAGCATGACGTAAACAGATATGTGGGAATTGAAATGATTCTTGCATTTCTTGCGTCGTCAGTTACAAGTTTACCAAATGCTCACTTGGCGAAAAATAAATCCTTGTCCGACTAAGGTCAAAGACTTTTAAAATATAAGCACCAATATATTATAAGTAATACCATACGAAAGAGAAATTCATCGCGATCAAAAATATGACTTTTTATTAGATACTAAGCAATCCGAAAAAAATATATTCGCTATAAAGTTAAACCAGTTCAATTCCGGACACTCAGAGCTGGGAATTTTATTCCGTAGCTTGATACCGTTACGCGCCTGATATACGTCATTGAGTTCCTAATTCTTATTTTTAGTTCCTAATTATCGTAAGAATCCAAAGATTTTTATATTAAATATAGTTTATTCTTCCTCTGTTCAGTGAGTCTTTATTACTCTTGGTCCCACTCCCCTCCCCACCCTACCACTCCCAGCAGATGAAAATGACCTTGGAAAATTATAGGTAGTAGAGTAACAAACAGATGATGCATTATTTGTGTCCGGAGTTGGACAGTAAAGGTGGGTTAACGATAAATATTGTTATTTAACTTGGTGTCCGGAATTACAACGTTTTACAGGGTAAAACTGGACACTTTATTTTATTTTTATTCTTTTAAATGACAAATGAAATGACGTAACAACATAGGAATATAACAAATGAAACACGATAAATTTAATGGTAATATTTTTATTTACGTATATTAACCTACAAATTAACTACGGCTCTAAAACTAAAAATTGGTGTCCGAGATTAGACCAGATCAGTGTATCTTTTAAGGTGACCTAAGATATCACGAAGTTCGCACACATAATAAAGAACTTTCAAAATGAACCATAACCAAATTTTTAGGTTAGCAAACCGAACAATTGACCATGTTTTTTGTTCCTTATTTAAAGTGACCCGAAAACGATGCATTTTTGGATAATTTAAAGAACTGAAAACTGCTGTTTCCAGACAGTACGATGAGAAACTATTTTTCATTCGCAATTAATTTATTTTGTGTCAATAAACTGTAATTCCCAATAACTTTTGGAAGTGCTAACTGAAACCATGTTGCCTTCTTGGTATGCATGACGACACCCATCTGCCTACCTAATAGGTCCCTCCTATATGGTTCACAATGCATATATTACTCTGAATATAAACCTTATATACGAAATAATCTAAAATTGTTTCCGTATTAACATTTGTTTCGTGTTTTTATTTTTACTAATCTACTTTGCTTATATTTAAGTGTGACCATATCCAGGCACATTTTCTATTTCTCCATATTGAATTCTGGGTAACCAATTAATTTCCGGAATTAATTTTCTCCCTCTTATTCTGTTACGAAGATAAATAATTTGTGATCTTCCTTCTGTATTTTTTTCTCTGCTTGATATACAGGGTCTATGAAATAATTGTAAATGTAGAATCATTAACATTTTGTCATTGTTCCAATATACTAAGTTGCGTTTATTTCACTTAACTCTAAGTATTGTAAGAAGTTATACTGAAGTAAGTTCTTGAGGGGGAAGGCTAGCATTTTGTGAGGGACAAAAATTTTTACGGAAGTGACGTCATCACGTGACCGGATATTTTTTGTTTATGTTAGTCATATGTTTAATATTTTGTAAGCGAATCACTGAAATACTCAAATATTACGTTACATTGCATTATTAATTAAGTTACTAGTGCAACTAAAATGCTTATTAATACCATTTCTTTATTAAAATTTGTGTTTATTGTGCCATAAAGGAGCTAATTAAGTATTATTCATTAGTAGCTACAAAATAAATAAACATTACCAAAAGCAATAAATAAACATTACGTTCTAATCATTTTTTTTCTGGTCTGAATTTCAGAATTAAAAGGAAACTTCTTTGGTTTTCTTTGAACGTAAATTCTTGCAAAAATATAAACGTACGCATCTTTATATAAGGTACGTAATTTTTAAACACATTTGTTCAAGCATACTATCTTTAGACTAAAATTTGAACGTTAAAATGATGTAAATTTACTATAACAAGCGAACTTTATTGAAAATTTGATGTTACCTTAATAAAGCTATTTTTTCAAATGATTTAGAAAGCTATAAATACATTTTTACATACTTATATTTTATATAGTTTAGGCCTAAAATAATATTCTATAAATAATACTTCCAAGTGAATAGTCTGACGTTATAAATACAATGTTATACTGTTTTGATAAACCAGATGTTTAAGTAAATATTTCTATATTTTAATTTTTAACATAATCTTCATATAACCTTAATCGCATTACTTTTGATTCAACTTAATATTGTTAAATCTATCAGATAAAGGGTAAAATCTCTATAATATTTTACATCTTAGGTCTCCAGGAAAGTAAAATATTTAGACGACACTGGTACAGTATTACTTTTCCAAGTTTTCTACATTAAAATTAAAATGCAAATAAACTTTAAATTAAACTGTGTTTCATTTTTCTCCCTTCCAGTAACTCATCATAAAGTCAGTGGTAAGCGGTTATTACAAGTTATGACCGTACACTGACAGTCACGCCACAGCTGACTCGGTATTGCCAACATCGCATGATGAAACAGCTGATGTACTCAGTACTACCAACATCACACGATAAAGATTAACTACCCGATAACAGACATGGTCGTGGACATTAGAACAGCCCATGTACTTTTTGCATTTAGGGTTATTGTAAGGTTTTTCTTTTCATAACAGTTTAAAATATTGGTGGAGTTTAACAATCATATAAAAATAAAATAATAAATGTTACAAAATACTATTTATCATGTTAAATTCTTGACATCAAAAATATTATATACTTAGCAGTGAGGTCATTTGGTTAGTTACGCCATAGTTTAAATTTTAGAACAGCTGTTTAGATGAACTTAAAAAATTCCCTTTTCACATATCCATGATGTAACCAATTTCTCACAGGGAAGTAAATACAAAATTCCTTTTAAGTTTTTAACATTCTTGTTAAGAATTTGCATCAGTGGTAGCCATCTTGAATTTTAGTCCTGTAAGAGAAATGTTAAATTCTGGCGGAACATACCTTCGCTTTGGCGTCTGTAGTGGCGTTAATTATCAAAGTATCAATGTAAAACTTTGGAAGTACATTGATGAGATGTGGCTCAAGGGCGTGACTTTTTCAATACTGTATGTTCAAAAATTTAACTTGATATAAAAACAAAAATCCAGGAATATTTTACAAAAAATCATTATTATTTTTTTATTGAGAGCAAAAATAAGAAGTTCTGTAAGGTGGTGTCCTGGAGGACTGTAATACCTTTAATTTGACACCTCTTCCGTTAATTTATGACAATAGGTCAAGGAGATATAGGCGCCAGAATTTAACATTGCTCTTACGGGACTAAAATCCAATATGGCTACCACTGATGCAGACTCTTTAGTTTTAGGTTCTATATCACCTGAGGATGGTCAGATCCAAGATCCCGAACTTTTTTTACTAATCTTCTGGAAAATTTATATAATAAGAATCGAAATAATATATTATAATTTATATTTTAAACCCAATATCATTGTTTTACACTAGGGCTGTTTGTAATTGACTAAGCATACAAGCAGTAATCAAGCATCTAAATGACCCACTTTACAAAGCTGGTAACAAATAACAATGTCAACAACTGCTTGCAGAAGCTGATTGTAGCAACTAAGTTACTGTTGAATATTGAACACGCCAAACCAAACCTAATATTCCCTTATGCATGGGTCAGCAACTAATGTTTGTGTATATATTAATGCTAGCCATTCGTCCCAATGAAAAACCGATGCATAAAACAGCTTGTTTTAGACACATTTAAATTTTCACATGACATAAAATGACGTGTAAATGCAGTTGTTTGTACGTTTTAACAAAATATTTCAATATAAAATGCGATTAGTAAAAATTAATGATTAAATTTACGTCGTATCAGGGAGAAATAGTTTTTAACTTATTATTCTAGTTTTTCACGTTCATATATTTTTAGTATTTTTTTAAAATTATTACAACAATCAGTGGGAGTTATTTAGTTTACCGGAAATTCAATGGTTATTTCTCAAAACTCACCAATAGTAACAACCTATGTTCGATGCAGGACCTAATACAGTATCAGTATAAAACCCTTTTTTAACCCTGGAATTTAAAGTTTTGAGTCTAATTGTCTTGTAACATGATACATCATTAAAAAATGTCCGTATGCATACATTTATGTGTTAATGTTTAGCTATCTTAAGCTATTACAAGAATAATGAGGTGGAACTAAGGTAATTAACGATTGAAACTTGTTCCACATGATTCTAAAATACTACTTAAATGATTTCCTATTTTTTAAATTTAATTATGCACTTCAGACAGTTATTGATATTAAACGCCTGACAAAATCCAGAAATATATACAGGGTGTGCATTAAAAACGTTTCAGGACTTCGGTGTGTGATTGGGTACATTAAAAGAAAGAAAAAGGTCCTAACGGAGGTTCCTAAAACGCTTATTTTCTCAGATATCCGCCATTTTGTTTTTTCACAAAATACCTTTTTTATTTAAAACACTTTTTACGGATTATTTTCAAATTTGGTACGTGTTTTACTCTAGTAGAGTAGTATTTCTTTTTCCAAATAATTAGCATGATCCAAGCTCAAATTCCAAAAAGGTGGCCATTTTAAATTTTACCGTTAACATTGTATTTTAGTTTTAAAATTTTAAATGGTCGCCATTTGGATTTTGAGCTAAGATCATACTAGTTATTTTTTTAACAATAGTAGTCTACTTGTGTAAAACACATACCAAATCTTCAAAATAATCCGTAAAAAATGATTAAAATAAAAATATTCTGTGAAAATACAAAATGGTGGATATTTGAGAAAATAAGCGTTTTAGGCCATACCTCCATTGGAACTTTTTTCTTCCTTTTAATGTACCCAATCACTCACTGAAGTCCTGAAACGTTTTTCATGGGCGCCCTGTATATTCTTTTTCATCTGAAAGTAATAATGATATACAGCAGATAGTTATAGAAGAAAAACTACCCAACACTTCTACCGAAATGTGTGAAAATCAGTGCCGTCAAGAGGTAAGATATTTTCAGGCGCCTCTAGTAATCCCCCAATGTACCTTAAACAATGTTGTGTGGTGTGTTACGTCGTTGTCATCATCAGTATTAAGATCGCCTATCAGCCGGTCGGGTAAAATAAAAGAAAAATGCGAGCGAGTTGTGCGAACAGAGGCTACTCAATATTGTGAAAATTTGGGAAATCTTTTTCGAATATAGGAAGTAATAAATGTAAAACATGTATTTGTTCGAAAAAATGCTTACAGTACAATGCAATATTCAAAATTTGGTTACACATAGCCTTCAAAATTACGTTATTAGGTCTGCATGTAGAACTATTTATTGAAACATCTTATTACCGTATTATTTTTGTTGTAGAATATGAGGCGCCCCCCGCCCGCGGTCGCTCCGCTTTGCCCACGCGACGGCCTTAACGAGAATAAATATTTCCACAACTGATGAACGGAAGACCTTAAATAGATTTAATATTTTTTATTCTTGCTATGACGATAATTTTTAGTTTTTATTTCATTTTTATATTACGAGTATATAGTAGAGTATATTTTATATAGAGTATATTGACTGGGACGGTGGCGACGTCCTGTAATCCAGCTACTTGGAGGTCACGAATTGTGGATAGTTGTGAGAGATGGTTGTGGAAGTGGTGTTCTCTTGTGTTGATTAACGTCCGCACTCACAGGCTAATAATAACGGTATGGATAATTAAACAGTAATAAATAAACAGTAAATGATCGGCTTTGGCTAAAAGACGTTAAACGGCATCGCTCAATTGACTAACGTCGTAGCCGAGTTGTAGCGTGTCGGCCTCAAGAACTATAGGCCGCGAGTTCCATCCCCACCAGGGGCGATACTTTTTGTTCAGTGCTATATTAATTATGGTGTATTAAATCGGTTTTATTTCAACCACATAAATGTTTTCATTGGGCAGTAAATTTGTTTTAATTTTGCTAATTAACTTGTAAAAACATGTCTTATTCTATCCGAGCAAAGCTCGGTCACCAGGTACTACTACGTTAATCAGCAAAGCTTATCCTCATAATTAGACCAATTCGTAATTCAGAGGCCGAGGTTCGGATTCCACGTTAAACTGTAGGTCCCTTAGTTGCCATCGGCTATTAATTGACAGTCCTGTTTAAGGCCTTAGTCAGTAACAAGACTACAAGATCGCGCCACAATCATCTTACATTCAATCTTCATTCATACTTGGCTTAAAATACCTACCTTGTAGTATAGTCGCCATTTCAATAATCTAATCTAATCTAAAATAGATTTTTTTTATGTATCACCCTTATATATAACTTATTCTGGTTATTGTGAATTTTTTTATTGCAATAAAATGATGGTTTATGTTGATTGTAATTGTATCTCATCACAATATACAACTATAGACTGTGAAATATAGAATTTAAATAATATGGGAAAGCTTTTAGAATAATAAGTAGAATAAAAATGATTATTGAAAAAAATAACACGACCATGAACATGAACCACAAACCAAAACAGTTTAATCCTTGCAGTATTTTACAATAAAACTTATCGAAATCACCGACAGAGCGCTCTGGATCGTTTACACTGCCAGTCCGCGACACTACCTAGGGCTATCTCGGCGTCAGTAGTGATTGTAAGTTATGTGCCCGAACTGACAGCCCGCCATCTGCCGGGACGACGTCATAACTAACTGTAGTGCCATCGATCACCGGTAGGTGCGCTGGGCAAAAATCATCTACCTCAGAGAACCTTTTAATGTTAACTCAGATAGAGATCGATTATTCCATCAGGTCGAACACTCTTCTTAAAGTATATTAAATGTATGTACCAATAAAAAAAGTATTAAAACTCCTTGTTTGAAATTTATTTTTTAGATTTCTATCGTGGACATTTTCATTAACGTTTACAAAAATTATTTTTTACGACATTCCAGAATCTGATACCGTCCGTCCTTAGGTGAACTGGGACCTAGCACATAAGGATTTTAATACATAATGGACAGATGTTGATGCATCTTGGTATAAATGGTCAAAATAAATATTGTTTGTGATATAAAAGCCTTATTTTAGTGTTCCTCACAGCAGCAAACCTGCATACTATCTCCCATGTCAGTCTTTTAGAGAATAATGAAATAATTCTGATATTTATCGATACATATTTATAAAACGTGTCATATATTATTATTATTATATTATTACTTTTGAAATTCTCTGAGTACGCATGTCTGCTGTGACAGAGGTATTTTTAGGATTATAAGATATACCTTACTCTGGTATATACAAAGAAGTAAGCTCCAGTGGCAAACCAAAGAGATGTTCATTAAATGTGTTCCTGACATCACAACAACCACTGCAATTTAATCTAGAGTTTGGCGCAGATCGTTGTCTATTCTCAGTTGCTGAACCCAGAGAGAGTGCAGAGATAATGGTACCATGATTTTTCAATTGATACTATGATTATAACACTTTGTTTTTTATAGCTAGTAGCTTTTTGCACTAACACTTTTTAAGTGATTTAAATTAAGTATTTAGATAAATAATACATTTTAATTAAAATGCAATCATCTTCCAAAATGAAGTTAGAACACCTGATTAAACACCAGTGACTATCTGTCTATCAGACTGGGGCCGTAGCGTGTCCTGTAATCCAGCTACTTGGAGGTCACGAGCTGTGGATATTTATGAGCGATGGTCGGTGGATGTGATATTCTCTGCTGTGAATTCACATTCGCATTATTGAATGCTAATACATTCATCCGCAAAGACCTTCCTCATAAGCTAGACTAGTTTGTAATTTAGAGGCAAAAGTAGTTCGGATTCCACGTCAAAATGTAGGTCCTAAGATGTCATTGACTTTGGGCTACTAATTAACAGTCCTGCCTAAGGTACATTTCAGTAACAGTTCTGCAAGATTGCGTCACAATAGTTTTACACTCATTATTCATTAATTATTGGCTTAAAATATCTAGGAAGGTCACCATTAAAAAAATGATAAAGGTACCATTTTGTCCATAGAAAGTTTCGGTTCCTAAACTACTAATATAATTACTTACTTACTTGTAAATAATCAATGTCGATTTTACTTTTGAAAATACGTTCTATATTGTGTTGGTTTAGTATATAATTTTTAGTTTATTGTAAACGAAAAATCTGTTATTCTAAAATCGTTTAAAAATATATTTTGAAGAAGTTTACTGTGAGGAATACTTAAGTGTAAAATAAGTTTACATTTTAACCATACGACACTTATTCGTAAACTGTAGATAAAAAAATGTTTGTATTTATTTCCCTGGGAGAAATAGGTTAGATCATGGATATGTCTAAAGGGAATGGTTTAGGTTCATCTAAACATCTGTTTTTATTATTTTATATTAAAACTTCAATACAGTAGCTCTGGTGGTTTCTTTAGAAACCTGTTACATATTTTCATCTTAAAAATCACCATCACCCCCTCAGATCTAAAACATATCCATGTCAAAAAATAAAGTAAAGATTAAAATATAATAATTTTCTGTTTTAAATTTGTTAAAATTTAAAATATGAAATATCGCAATCTATTTAAACCGGTCTCACCTCAGTTTACGTGTATGTATTGTATACTGTATTCCCACCAACACAATTTATTTGTATCCCATAGTCGTTTTTTACTATGGAGAACTTTTTCGTCTGAAGAACTTAAATTTTCATAGCAGTTTTTATTGACTTTATCGTAAGAAAATGTTTGCAAATTTAAAATGAAGCATAACTCATTCCAGAATTAACAAATTAGGTCGTACAGAACCTAACATCCAACTCATCTTGACAACTTCTCCTGGTAATAGAGTCGTTAGAAACTTTGTGATCCTCAATACTAAGTTTGGATAGTTGGCAGCCCTGGTTACTAGTGATGGTACTATCAAGTCTTCAGTACTACAGTCATAAAAGTATTACTATAAATAGTGGATGTTGAAGTAAACTTTATATACCGAACTTTGTAAGTTTACACATCCAATGATATATGAGTTTACATATACCAGAAATGTATGTAAATATTTAAAAAATTCAACATTGTGTACTTAGAAACCAAGAGAACTTTAATTTTGTTTAATTACATTTAATTTGCCTTTCCACGGTGGCAATTCCTCACCCCTCTGTGAGCAGGTGCTACATGGCTCTTCACAGTTAGTTGCTAGAAGCAAATACGGCAAGAATCATAAAAAAACTAAACAACTTCCCAGTTATATTGAATGGAATACTTCTTGGGACCTAGCTGTTGCCTGTCGGCGTTTTCCGCAAATATTTTCTTTAGTTTCTCTAGTACCTTTGTTACTTCGGGACCGTAGTGTATCCTGTACTCCAGCTACTTGGAGGTCACGAATTGTGGATAGTTGTGAGCGATGGTCAGTGGGTGTAGTGTTCTCTTGTGTGGATTGCCGTCCACATTACTGAATACTACGTTAATCCGCGCAGACCATTCTCATAATTAGACCAATTTGTGATTCAGAGGACGTGGTTCGGATTCCACGTTAAACTGTAGGTCCCATAGTTGTTGCCATCGGCTTTTGGGATATTAATTAACAGTACTGTCTAAGGAACATGTCAGCCTTAGTCAGTAACAAGACTACAAGATCGCGCCACAATCATCCTACACTCATTTCTCATTCATATTTGGCTTAAATTACCTATCTGGGAAGGTCACTATTTAGGTAAAGGTAAAGTATAAAGTATATGGAATTTAACGTAACGTGATTAATAATGTCACTTCAGTTATACTATTTGCGTCTCCAAAATTACTAACACGCCATCCAGAGCTTCATGTCGTTTATGTTTAAACGAATAATGACAGTTATTCGAATGGAACTATACATAAATATTTGTAAACAATAAAACAAAACATATATTTGTGGATCTATATTGAAATTCTTCGTTTAGTAAACATTGTTTTATAGTTCAACTAGAAACCAACATATGTAACTTGTTGTTAATGATACAAACCGTGTGTTCTCTAGTAATGGTGGGATTAATGTTTGAATTGTACAGCACCGTCTACCGTCAATTCGTGGTACTCATAAGGAAGTCAAAGCGTATTTGGTGTTCTGATTGACTAGTGTTAATTTGACTATTCGGAAATAGCCCTTTGACTGAATCGTTCTTGTGATCTAAAATAGATCATCCCAAATTATCCTTATGGATACAGATGCATCTAGTGTGTAAAGAAATCCATCCAAAACTACTTCATAGAGACAAGAACATGAACAGAAGACCAGAAGATCTTCCAGTTCAAGGTGCATTTGTCAACTTTTGTATCATGGCAGGGATTCATGTTCACATAAAGCCACAAAGTGCTACGTTTTCTCATTACAAGAGATACAATGTTTTTACGAGTTAATCATAATTTAACTCCATAATAAACAGTAAAGATTTTGCATAAAAAGAGTGTTACTTTTTTAATGTAGTGAACAAAATTACGTGAACTCTCTATAGTTGTATAATGTAGTAGTAGTTAAACAAAATCTAACTAAAAATTGGTGGTTGTAGTAAATGATTGTTAGTATATTCCTGTTTTATTTAATAGTTTAGTTAATAGTTAGTGAAACCAATATTGTTTAATTAAACAAATGTTTAGTTTTAGAGTTGGTAAGTCTCATATTTATTGCCGTGATTCAAGTAGAAACATCGTATCAGTTAAAGAGTAAAAGGATTTTTGCTGTCAAAATTTCCTCACTGAGCTGAAACTTAAACTAACATAATAGTTTCTTTAACAATCATGAAATTATTTTGAAGAATTACCTCGTGTGGCATGCCGTGTGTTACAAAATGAGTTTAAAATTTTTGAAATACATTTAAATTTGTTCAAAAAGGTAATTTTAGTGTTATTTAAATGTGAAACAAACCAACATTTACTCATGTAGTCTGCATTTAATCATGATACAAGTGCTAACAGAAATTACGTTAAAAATTACCGCCTTCTCTGGACATGTGTTAGCTGTGTGATTTGATTTATAAGAATTGAATTCAGCGTCAAAATTTCAATAAATTTTTCATACCAAGCACGGTGTAGATGAAAGGTTCTCACAGTAGGCCTAAAATTTATAACTGCTATAAATGTTTTGTAGAAATAGGGTGTTCAGTACAACATAGGTGAGAACTCGTCAGCTTGTTCTCGTACAACTGATAAAGCCGTTGAGAAAAGATACAGATTCATGTGATATGTTTCAACAATCATTGATACCGCAGATTAATGAAGATGAAGAACGAAATACTTCATGCAAGATGGTTCACCGCCACACTATCTGTCTGACGTCAAAGATTTTCTGAATTACCGTTCTCCAGGTCAATTATTGATAAACCGTATTGGGTCAATTGTATGGCCATCCCGTTTACTAGACTTTAGGTATAGCTGCTAGGTTTTTCTTCAAGAGTTTCATAAAATTTAAGGTGTACATACCTCCTCAACCGACCACTCTACCCTAGAGAGCAATATGTTATGTTACCACTGAGCATATCTGAAGGGTAACCAACGGAAGTTATATACAAAATCCTTAGTTTATGGTAAAAAACCTTGAAGTGGTTTCCTTTATAACAACACCAAAAACCAAGCTCTTTTTTCCAATAAATTTATATAAATTTTAAAAGTTATAAAGTCTTTTGTTGAAACACACTGAATAGTAATTTTGATAAAGTTCAGACAGTGCATTGACTCTCTGATTCCAATGTTAGAGAAGAGCCTCCATAAAAACCTCTCCTTCGAACGGTGGCAACTCTGGTGGAATACTTTAATGACAAAGGACCTTTGTCAACGTTGCAGCTTTTATGACTCCCCTTTATTTGACTTTGCAGCTTTATAATTACCTGTTTATTGGTTATTGGAGTAGGATCCGTCAAAGTTTATACCTTTGGTGATTTTAAATTTGTTTTGTTAATATCGAACCCTAAAGTTAACTCGGTATCCTTGGCTTTGTTTCTCATATAATATTCTGAAGAATGTTGTAAACGAATATTACACTGTAAATGGTTCAGCTTAGGTATTCAAAATGTTAATGTAATGGCGGTGGGAGTGTTGTTCATTGTAGTCAAGGAATATTTGGTTTTATTGACGATGTTTACCAAATCCTACCAAATCTTAATGATTATTCATACTATTATTATTTGTTGAAATGATTATCTACCAGGTATGAATAAGAAATAAAAGATAAATAAGATATTGATGGCATGATTTTGAAGTTTCGTAACTGACTAAGGCTGACATTTTCCTTAGACAGGACTTCCTTTAAGAGTCTGCATCAGTGGTAGCCATCTTGGATTTTAGTCCCGTAAGAGCAATGTTAAATTCTGGCGCCTATATCTCCCTGACCTATTGTCATAAATCAACGGAATAGGTGTCAAATTAAATGTATTACAGTCCTTCAGGGCACCACCTTACAGAACTTCTTATTTTCGCTCTCAATAAAAAAATAGTAATTATTTTTTGTAAAATATTCCTGGATTTTTGTTTTTATATCAAGTTAATTTTTTTAACATATTGAACATATTGAAAAAGTCACGCCCTTGAGCCACATCTCATCAATGTACTTCCAAAGTTTTACATTGATACTTTGATAACTAGCCCCACTACACACGCCAAAGCGAAGGTGTGTTCCGCCAGAATTTAATATTGCCCTTACGGGACTAAAATTCAAGATGGCTACCACTGATGCAGACTCTTAATAGCCTAGCAGCAACCAATGGCGTCTAAGGGACCTACAGTTTAACGTGGAATCCGGGCTTTTTCGCCTCTGAACTACAAACTGGTCTAATTATGAGGATGGCATTTGCAGATTTTAGTATTCAATCGTACGACTTTAATACACACAAGAGAATATCACATCCACCAATTATCACTCATAGCTATCCACAATTCGTGACCTTCAAGTACTTGGATTATAGGATCTGCCACTGTTCCAATCAGTGGATAAATACTAATACCCACTGACTAATTTATTGGTCTAAATTGATTTCAATGCACACACGCCCGTGTTGAAGGCAGAGAAAAGTGATTATTAGCATCTATTTATCGCGATGATATTTGGCAATGCGTAAACAACAATTACAGCCATGGTGCTGCTATCTGCGAACTAATGCGTGAACCAATCCTTCGTAAAGTTCGCTGTCCTGCCGCTAGAGTATGCTTTTTTGCCTAATAAGCGCTTTCGTAGACGGTAGTCCTTTTGGTGTAGTGGTCTAAACCTATTTACTAACGAGTGCAAAGGTTGAAGCTAATCAGAAGGACCGAGGTTCAAATCCCGGCCATGAGCAATCCCATTAGGCTTGAAAATGTGCGGTACAATGGTGGGAGGGCCCACCTTAAATTAATGGTGGCCGGTTTGGGTGGAACTTGACCGATTAGTATTGTAAGCGTAGCTGGGATTGCATTGTACACCTGTTTTTCTTCTTTTATGACTTTTTGGTTAAGGGGGCATGTTATGAATTTTTGTTTATACTTAGTATTTTTTAAGAGTTGAAGAGTCAAAGTAAATAAATGAAAAATAGAAATTAAGTTCAAAAGCTTGGAGGGTTAAATTTAGGTCGTTAAACGACAAGAATAACCTTCAAAACTTAAATTATTTATTCGCTTTGAAAATAAAGAAATAATATCATCCAGATTGCCCACATATTACACAACAGACAATACTCCTATCACAATGTTATAGCTCGGTGTTACCTGGCTTGTAGGTTCGCCGTTGAACACGTGTGTAATAAAATGCTTCTAATTATGTAAACAAAATATTTTCACACTGAAGTAGAAAGTACACAGCGAATATCATCCGTTTTATGGAAGTCTGGCCAGATTAATATTTAACAGATTTTCAAACAAAACTTTTTATAGAAAACATACACTGAGTTAGAATATGATTAACTTTTAAACATTGGATATTTTTACACTTCAGCTACAGACACATCACTGAATAAACTAAATTTAGATAGTTAACACGCTGTTTTTAGTCAACATTTAAAGTTTTAATTACTTAGCAGTTTTTACATCAGAAAGTTATTATTTTCGTATGGGATCCCGCACGTGTATGTTTTTATAACATACTTGCCCTATGAACCATAAAATTAATTTTAACTAAAATATTTAAATAAAATAGAGGAAGGTCCAAACTTTATATTGGATTGTATTAAGGAGACTCAGAAGACCAATATGGTAAATTATTATACATGAAACATTTTCTATTGTTTATCCCGAATAAATGTGAAATAAGTATAATAGGAAATTTATTGTTCTAAGATAAATACTAGCTGTGTTGCAGAGCCAGAATAGCTGATGATGGTGTACTTTGCAAGCTCAAAATGTTCAAGTTCACAAATCGTTTTCCGAAAGTCGCCTTTTCGACATGGATATGTCTTAGCTCTGGGGGGTGTTGGTGAATTTTAAGATGGAAAATATGTAACAGGTTTCCATAGAAACTACCAGATCTATTGTATTGAATTTTCAATATACAACAATAAGAACAGCTGTTTAGATGAACTGAAAACATTTACTTTAGACTAACCCATAATCCATTTATCCATTTCATCCATTTATGCTTAAAATCATAGTTTATGTGTTTATCATGGCAGCTAACTTGCATACTCTTTTCCCATTTTAATTATATGGAGAATAGGCAAACTCCTTTATTTATAGACAGATATTTATGAAACTTGGTATAGATGGTCAAAGTAAAAATATTTTATGCTAAAAATGCCTACTTTCAATGTTTCTCACAGCAGCATACCTGTATACTCTTTTCAATGTTAATCTTATGGAGAATAGGCGAATAACTCTCATATTTATCGACAAATATTGATAAAACTGTCACATATACTATTATTATATTATTTATTTGGAAATTCACTGAGAACGCAGGTCTGCTGCGAAGGGGGTATTTTAAAATTTGTTTATATTGTAAATGCAATTTTTTATGTGATTTTTATTATATATGAGGTGTCCAGGTCTAAAGTAACTCAACAGCCAAACTAAAATATTTTAAGGTTTAAAAATCTTAATATGTCAAAATAGAAAAAGCTGCAGTTATTTTATTGAAAAAAGTAAATTTTACAATAATTATACCAAACTGTTACAAAATGAATATTAAAAATGAGATTCGTCTAATATCTTAGATAACTATCATAATCTTTATAACAGATCTAGACCAATAATCAACCATCATGGTTTATTTCAGAAAATATAATAATATACAATACTAATGTTGTATTTGTTATTATTAATGCAGTACAGATTTGAAATAAAAAGTTCAATGACATTAGGTGATTTAGTTTTCATAAAATATTAGTTCACTTTTACAGGAAATAAATTGTTGGAGACACTGTTATTCGAATGATTTTAAGATAGTTCATTATATTCTCAAAATGAAACAAAACAGTCAGAAAACACATATTTCAGTTCGGTCTCATTATTCATATCCCTCTAGCTGGAAGCTATTGGCAATCAGACAATTATTGCATTTTTGTACAATACAAGTCATTATTTTCCTTATTTGTTACATTTCGCTACAATTGCCTTGGGGGCCAAAATAATTATTTATGAACAAGTTCAGCCTAGCTTAAAAGAGTATAATCATATTTGGTAACAATAAATACCTAGGCTATTGTGTGCAATTTGTTGTGAGGATATTGTAACCATATTTTGAAACAAGTTGTCATTGTTCTTAAATTATTCTCAGAATATTTTCTTTCTTAAAATTTATACAGAATAGTCTATAGGCCATGGTCTATAATAGGAAGATGTAATAAGTGATAGTAAAGAGAGTGTATCCAGATCTGGGTTCGGAAAAACGGGATATTTGAAGAGAATTGTACATTGTAATACACAAGTTATTGCCGACGTACAGTGATCTGCGGAGTTAAGTTAGGTTAATATAGCCTTTAGTTTAGTTAATAAGTTAAGTTAATAACCTAACCTAACCATTCCCGCCGATCCCCTACCTGGACGGGATGGTTTGGGAGTGTCATATTTAAGCCCAAAATCGTACGAAAACGTCGAAATTCTCCGTGGACCGTAAGAAAAGTAAGTCTTAGATCGTTTTGAAAAAAGTATTTATTCGTAACATTTACCATATTACATTTTAATTAAATTTAGTATTTTAAGTACGCTTAAAAGTCTTAAATACTAAATTCTGACCACCATACACTATATATTAATAACATGTATGAAAATAAACTAATGTTGATTTTCAGAGCTGTTTGTTTATTACTTAAGCTTCATTCTTCAATAATTTATTACGAAAACTTTTCGTGAGCTCATTACTGAGTTTTAATTTGCTCAGTTTACAGCCAGTAAGGTGTCACTAGTCCTAATGTGGCAGTAAACAAAAATCTTCCCCATAATATATGTTAAGGAATAGTCGCAGCAATTAGAGTACTCAGCGATATTTCCAAATCAATATAATAAAAAATTTGACAAGTTTTTAAAAATCTGTCCATAAACATGAGAATTATTTGCCTATTCTCCATAAGATTAACATAAAGAGTGTGCAGGTTTGCTGCTGTGAGGAACACTATTAGGCATTTATTCCATAAAAATTTTATTTTTAACATTTATACAAACTTTCATCAACATCTGTCATAAATAAAGGAGTTTGCCTATTCCCTATATGATTATATGGGAAAAGAGTATGCAGGTTTGCTGCCATGATAAACACATAAACTATGATTTTTAAGCATAAATGGATAGATCTCAACCACATGAAGCTAAATATCAAGTTTTATCCAAAATATTCATTAATATGGGAAATATTAATTTTTCCCTATCCTCCATAAGATTAACATTGGAGCCCCACAATAAAACGTACTGTGTTTAGATTTTTTAATATCTCGGTAACCGTTAGAGATAGAGAAAAACTTTAAGGAACTTAATTGTGTAGTTTTTTAAGCTGATTCCAATGGTGAAATATAAAATTGGAAAATTTTAAAAATTACATGTGAAAAACGCAAAAAACCCCATTTTGGAGTACAAAACCCCCCAAACTACCCGTTCCTATTGACCGATATGTCTGGTTTACGAACTCGTCTGAGCATTTGTAGGAATACACGTCTCTAAAATTTGGTCTGATAGGACATTTTTACGAGAGTTATGTCAACAAACATATATATATATATATATACATATATATTACATATATATATAAATATATATAAAAAATTTCGACTATTGTTTTTGGACTCTGGGCACCTAAAACGAAAAAATAACATGGTCCCGGGCTTAAGTACCATGAGAAAAATCTTCAATATATGGAATTGAAAATGGAAAAAAGTGAATGTTTTTGTTTTCGCGGGAAAGCGTTATAAAAAGGCTTCGTTGTGGAAATTAAGATAAAACTCATTTTCATGTTTTTGCGTTATAATTTAAAAATGATATGCACATATTAAAATTCCAAGCAGTACACATTATCCTTTTTATGAGAACGAATTTTCATAAATTGCATATTGTTGACAGGGAATACCTCACTTTACACTGGGACGTTTAAAAGCCTGTCATTAAAGTATTACAGACGATTTGACGCCGTACGACCAAAGAGATTCTTACAAAGATTTTACCGTCATTAACATGAGTTCTGCTTTCAAAACATCAGTCCTTTGCATTCCCCCTAAACAGCGTGGAGGTGATGCTGAAAGTGACTTTGATATCGAAATGATGGCTGATGTTCTTCGCCTAACCTTTATCACTTTTATTCCATTGATAAAAAAATATTATTAGCATTTTTGTTCCTGGAATCGTTTTGGTAAACGTTTTCCTGGTATCGTAACTATTTTTAGATTTAATCATTGGTTAACTTGTCCTTTTAAAAAATAAAGTTTTGGCTATACATTTCTTAGAACTATGATATAGTATTTTTTGACATAAATATGTCTTAGCTCTGGGGGGGTGTTGGTGATTTTTAAGATGGAAAATATGTAACAGGTTTCCATAGAAACCACTAGAGCTACTGTATTGCATTTTTCATAAAATAATAAGAACAGCTGTTTAGATTAATTGAAAACATTCCCTTTCTAGACATACCCATGATCCAACCTATTTCTCACAGAAAAGTAAATACGAACATTGTTTCTCACGAAAATCTGAAAAGAATATTTTCTCTGTATGTGTGCACGTCTTTCTGTAACACTAAAAACATCATTTGAGTTCTCCTCTATAAAGTCATCAAGTTCTTTGGTGTTTTCCAGTATAACTCAACCTTTAAAAATGTTTGTGTAAAATTAAAACTGAACTAAATCTTATTCAAATAAAATACTGAGCTCAAAAAGCCTAGTTTTATTCAATATTTAAAGTTTTACTAAGCTATTGTGTCATAAATATGAATATGAATGATCTAATGATTGAAATTAAATTGAATGAAATGATCTAGTTACATAGAATAGTTTTTATCTGTAATCTGTTATCTGTGAATATATATGTGTGTCTTCTAACACAATAACTGTATAGAGAATTGTCAAACACCTTCATTATGGGTAGATATTAATATTTTTTATATGATCAAATAAAAATTATTTTCAGTAAAAATATCTAATATAAATGTTCCTCAAAGCAGCAAACCTGCATACTTTTTCCCATGTTAATCTCATGGAGAATAGGCAAATCCTCTTTTTTCATAGGAGTATATTATTGATTTGGAAATTTGCTGAGTACGCAGGTCTGCAGCGACGAAGGTATTGTTAACCTATATTAAAAAGTATTCATTAAGGTTTGTTTTTAAACCAAAATACAATCTTTTAGTCTATTCAGTATTGCAAATAATTTTCAAACATTAATCAAACCACAGTTATGTTGCTAATGCAAAACCAATTGTATTCTGATACGGTTAACTAAATATCAGGTATGTTGTGGAACTGCGACTCGAATATTTAATATTTATGTCAAGCGATGAAATATAACTTAAATATCCCATTCAAATAAAAAAATAAAACTTTGTAGATTTAATAAAAAAACCTCCTCTTTTGATTTATATAATCTTCTTTGGTAGAACTAATTTTGTAGTTAGTCAGGTCCATAAAAGAGAATGTGTTCTATGAGTGATAATTGTAGTTTTTCAAGTCAATACTAGTGCATTATAGAACACTACACCAGTTTACACCAGTACATTAAAAGTAAAACATATAAATATAAGAAAATAACGTTTTTACGTTACTTAAAAATTCATTCAATCACAAATTTTCAACATCAAATTCCTAGATTAGTTAACTATAATGAGCTGTCTTTATGTTTCATGTACGGCGTAAAATATTAATTTTTATAATTATTTTCAAATGGAGGAAATAAAATGTACAGAGTGTCACGGAACTCTCTGGAACTTGTAAATATAAAACTTTTCCTTTGGTCAAGATAAAAACATATTACAATATAAACATGCGTCTCCGGTGTTTAGTTTTACGTTTAGGTTTTACAATTTATTTTAAAACTCAAGATTTATTTAAAATATAAAATTCAAATTGTGCAAACATGTGGATCTTTATCGTTAAAATAAATTTGTAAAGTTTCGTTTCAATAATTAAGTCTAATTTAAGATGGCGGTCGTTTAAAATATTGATTGACCAATTTTACAAACCACGTCACAGCTAGGAAACAAAACTAAGGAATATATTTTTTTAATTTTAAAAGAGGCATCAAATGAGTTCTTATTTACTTAAATTGAATATAAAAAACAAGTTTTCAAAATCGAAATTTCTATATGATCATACTATTGCAAATTATCTATCAGCTGTTTTATGACTACTTCACGTCAACAAATTGTCGTTGTAGGACGCCCTAAATACATCTTATTGCCTGCACTTTAAAATATAATTTTTGTAAAAAATTGTAATCATCGTATTTTACAATCCTGAATCTAACATTCATCAATCGTTTTAACACTAAAGAAGCCTACGTGCTTCGCATTGTATGACTTCATTGTAATTTTAAGAAAACTAAAAGTTTTATTACATTGTTATTTAAACTTATCCTTCAATACAGCAAATAAAAGGCATCAATAAACCTTTAAAATACAGCTGTTTATAAAGCTTGACACTAATAAATAAATACAGCATTATAAAGCAGATTCTCTTTGTAAACATTTGCTCTATAAATATTTTAATCTATTATGTTGTGATTTTTTTATCAAAAATGGCTGTTTCTCTAAATATTTTAGATTTTCTTTCAACATTTTAATTAATAAATAATCAAATAAAACTGAGAAATATTTATTTACAGTAATAAGACGTGATTAAGGGCTATTTTATACTCTCTTCTTTGACTTGCTAAGTGGTTCAAATAAAAACAGCTGCTTTTTATACCTTAAAACAACATATTTTTGAATCCAAAACAAAATTATTTCCCCATAAGATTAAAATGGGAACTTTGAAGCCGTATAGGGTAGAGACTCACTTCGCTCGCTGGGGGCTCCGCCCCCAAAACGGGTATGCCAAATTTCATACTCCTAAACAATTATTAGGAAGTGTGTGAATTAGTGATGAGTGAGTGAGTGCTTTGAAGTTTATATATACAGATTTACTATTATATATAAAAAGCTATTATTAAGGCAGTATAACATTTTTGTAATAGAGCTGTACAAAAACGTATTTTCACAGGACTAGGACACTTTGAGTGACATGGAGGAAGCAATGGTAATCCATGTAAATCTAGGGTCCGGTGTTACACGGTGTTAGTTGTACGCTCGAACACCTGAGCCGTGGAAACGGACTGTTGTGCTCTTTCGTCAAACTTATTATTACTTTTTAACCTAGAAATTGTAAATTTATTTGTTTATCTAATCATCACCTCATGTATAGTTTATGTTCGTTTTTATTTTTATTGTTGTGTGTAAATAGTTTTTTCTGCTTGGGATATTTTTTCGTATAAAGTATAATTTATGCATTAAGGAAGTAACAAAAAACCGAAGACAGTTTTCAGTTAAGATACTTTAAACTTAATACTTTTATACTTTATACTTTTTAACTGAAATGGCGACCTACCTAGGTAGGTATTTTAAGCCAAGTATGAATGAGAAATGAATGTAGGATGATTGTGGCGCGATTTTGTAGTCTTGTTACTGACTAAGGCTGACATGTTCCTTAGACAGTACTGTTAGTCAGTAGCCCAACAGCCGATGGCAACTAATGGACCTAGAGTTTAACGTGGGATCCAAACCACGGCCTCTGAATTACAAATTGGTCTAATTATAAGGATGGTCTTTGCGGATTAACGCAGTATTCAATAGTGCGGACGTTAATCCACACAAGAGAACACTACACCCACCGATTATCTCTCACAACTATCCACAATTCGTGATCTCCAAGTAGCTGGATTACAGGACGTCGCCACCGTCCCAGTCAGGCAATTACAACCTTATTAAATAAGGCCATTATGGCTGACAAAATGTCTGTAAAAAGAATAAAGATAAATAGGGAAGATAATTCTCATCATCAGGCATCAGGTAAACAAGTAGTTAAAAACAGACATACGAGTATGTGCACCGCTCTTTGGCTTTCTTTCCTCGTCCATGTTTCAGGTTTTTGCCACGGCGCCATTTTACTTCCAGCGCTAGTGTCACCGAGTGCCAGTGACACGTCCACTAACACCCCCCTCCCATGGCTAGTGGTCCTTGAGCTCTTTTGACGTGTGGGCGTCATTTTTATCTACACTATATTGTTGTGTAAATCTTTCATGTTCTAGGTTGCAGATCGCCTAAGGACTGGTTCAGATTCCATATCTCAAAACGTCGTGAAACTTTATTTTGCTACTCGTGATTGGAAATGTAAGAGAGATCATTTAGAAAGAATAATTGAGAAATGTCAGAGTGTGTCAATCGGGAAACAACAAATAGACGTCATATAATGTCTAAACTGGTGTAAGAGAAGATAATTAAGATAAATTGATATAACACCACACATTATAAACAAAAATACATTGGACACGTTAAGAAAATCCGTACATGCAAATCTATGAGGCTATTTATTGAACATACACGTTTTTTCATGCAGTCGTTTTATAGGTTACTCAGATCACACAAAATGTAATGTCCTTTTAAAAGGACCACATGTCTCTCTCTACAGGTCCTAATATTACTCGTGCACTCCTAAAAACGTCACTCTTAAATGACATTCGTACATTAGACCAGTTCGTAATTCAGAGAAAAAATTGATTCGGAACCCACGTTAAACCTTAGGTACCTTAAATTTCATTGGCTGTTAGGCTTTTATAATATATACCCCAACATTCCTGTAAAGAGAACATGTCAGCCTTAGTCAGTATCAAGACTACAACATCACGTCACAATCATCTTACACTCATTCCTCATTCATGCTTGACTTAAAATACCTAGATGGGTAGGTACCATTTTAAATTCTAATGGTAATACATAAACATAACATAAAACTTAACTTAAATTGTTTTTCATAATTTGTACTCACATTGACGAAAGTAACAACATTTTAGTAAGTAACTTTTAAGTACTTAAAGTTAAATTTTGACATGGATGTGTCTTAGCTCTGGGGACGGGGGGGTCTTGGCGATTTGTGAGATGGAAAATATGTAACAGGTTTCAATAGAGACTACTAGAGCTATCGTATTGAATTTTTTATATAAAATAATAAGAACAGCTGTTAAATGAAGTGAAAAAAATACCTTAAGACATTTCTATGTCCTAACCTATTTCCATTTCAAGCGAAACTGAAATTCGCGTTGGAGTCGTGCCGTTGACAGTCCCAGCCGTTACAAGACACCCTGTATGTTGCGTATGTTGCTCACGCTCGCCCAACGTTAATCCCTAATTCAGCGACTGGGGTGTTTAATATTCGGGACCGCTATTGATAATCCAATCAACATTCGGAAATTGGTCACTTCCTTATTTCGATTGTTAATCGTATCTGTGTTGATTTCGTAATGAATAAACGTAATCATTATTAGCGGGATACTATAATGCACATCGAACGGAAACATTTCGCATTTAGCTAATACAACTATGTTCTATCATACTTCCGCTGAAACGACTATTTTTAATATATCCTTTGTGCGTTGGAAGTAGTATTTTCCGACCCTATCACATTGACTGCTACCACGGATTTTTGTCCAGTGGCATGCAGACCACATAATGTTCGGTGTATGTGTTATAGGACCATATTAAAGTTTTGTTTTGTTAGTAACAATGTATATACTATTTATTATTGCTGCTAAAGGTAGCATAGTGTTCATTGGGCTCATGTGGCCTCAAAGTAAAATATATGTTGGGCAACATGTAGTACACGTCAACTAAAACATTAACCTATTTCCCACAGGGAAGTAAATACCACTTTAGTTAACACACAAAAAATCGAATAATACTTTTTTAACAATTCACTTTAAGAGATAATTTGTTCTACATATGGCTATTATTGGTCTATATGACTGCCAGAATTCAGACTCCAGATTCCAGAGATCATAATAGCCTACACAATTTCATAGATAACAGGTACAACATTCTATAACTTCTTAGGAATCGTTGGATATGAATATTGTAAATAATAAAGCTAACATATGATGTTATGAAGTAAATAAGATTTTCTTTTTTTTTATTACGTTTATAATTGTTAAATATTCTATGTTAAATCTATGAATATTTTTTATCTGTTTCATTACAAAAATTCATATCAGCTATAATAGCCTATCCAAATATTAACTGATATTTTGTTGTAACACAAATATGTTTTTAAGCTAACAACAATTATCTAAATTATTTTTTGTGGTATTTCCACTAGGTTCTTAAAAAAGTATATTTATTTCCCTGTGGGAGATGTCAAAAGCAATGTTTTCAGTTCCTCTAAACAGCTGTTGTTATAGCCATATTGCGTTTCAATATTTCATCTTACAACTTGCTAACACCCCCAGAGCTAAGACATATCCATGTCAATTTTAAAAAATTGCGTTGCTTACCTGAATAAAAATGCAAAAGTAAATCGGACTTCAAATGTATAATCAAAATGTTTAATTTTATCATATTTATTTATTTAAACAAACTTTTATAATATGTAATTTGGTATTAGATAAACTTATCTTGTACAAAATTATTTGTTAAATTACAGTTTAGTTTTTGCAGCTATATATTTTTGAAAAAGATATTTAGGATTTCTGAACCAAAATAATAAAGACGTAAGGTAATTTGCTCACTTGAGAGCGAATCACTTGACAGGCTTCAAGTGGTTATTGATTAAGATCTTCACCTTGCTTCAAACATTCTCAGCGTTATTCCCTAATATTATCACAATATTTCCCTTAAATCTTTAAAGTAGAGCAAACCCATAACGGTAAATCAAAACTTATCTAATTTATATAATTTTAGTTTTATTTACTTATTTTTTCAACTTTAGTTTGTTATTCGTGTTCTAGTTTTTAAAATTAACTCACCAATTCTATATTTTAGGATTTTTAGTGTATTACGAACTCTTAAGCTACATTACCGTACTAATAACTACTAATATGTATTTCGACTTTTCCGTAGCATTGGTTGCATATTGCCATCAGCCAATATGCAACCAGTACAAAGTAATGTAACATTAATTAATTTTAAGACACATGGAATAGATTTTTGTAAATGGGAACATAAATTGGAAGTAAGAGACTTAATGAAGACCATTGTCAGCGATTCAACAAGTCACTATCTACGGGTGTACTTCCTGAAGTCTTCAAGGTTGACGTGTTTCCATACACAAAAAAGGTGCTGTAGATGACATAAATAATTATAGACCTATCACTATCTTATAAATACTCTCCAAAGCCGTTTAAGTGACTAATTACATATAAACGTATAAATTTTAAGTTTTAGTTACAGATAATATAACACTATTGTCAATAAATAAATAAAATAAAAATACACCTTATCCATCATGCACAATACGTAAACAAACAAGTACATAAAGCAATCAAACACAACACACCACCTCCAATATATCGAGGCGGGAACAAGCTTATGCAATGAACAGGAAGATAGGGCAATAATAAGTTTTAAGTTACAGTTTGTAATAAAAGTCACATTACTTTTAGAATCTATTGGGTTTAAACTTATGACTTCACTTTAAATTTTTATTTTCATACAACTCTTTTTAATATACTAAGTATACCCAAATCATGCACCCCTTATAAGCACTAACCATAAAAGCAAATCAGGTGACCAATCCCAATTAAGTCTACAAATGCCGTCAACTTCCACACAAGCCGGTCACCGTTTATTTAAGATGGGCCCTCCAATCTACTTTACCACACAGCTGTAAGTCAAATTGCTCATGGTCGGGATTCGAACCCTCGTCCCTCCGATTGGCTTCAACCGTTGTACTCGTCAGCTCAACAGTCTAACCACTACACCAAAAGGATCAACGTCTGAGAAAGCGCTTATTTGGTTATAAAAGCATACTCTATAGGCAAACTAAAGAACTCAAGCAGCACAACAGTGAACTACACGAGTAGTTTCATGTATTATCTCGCAGATGTCAGCACCGTTCATTGTGATTTAAGAACACAATGAGTCATTTATAGGATGTACAATATGTAATGCATACAAACTAAAGATGTTTGTAAGGAATATATTAATGACGAATGGTTATGTATTTAAAATTGAATTTCATGGAAAACATTGCCAAAATGAAGGTGAGTCAGGTGCAATAGTTCTGGAAGCCAATCCCGATGTCCCAGATTAACGTGTCGTGTTCACATTGCGTTTAAAAAAATAAATCAATATACTAGTATTCGAGTATAAAAACAGATATTTGCTATTGTTATAACTTAAAATAATCTTTGTTCGTACCAAAGATATTTTTAAATTGTTAATTGTAACAAATATTAGAAAATTATCCAAAAAATATACAATTAACTAAATTTAAAAAGTAATTTATTAATTAAGCCTGCAGAAAATTGTCAATTTTGTTGTATTCCAGATCAATTTATCAAAATATTAAAGTTTACCATTTATAAGGAATGCCACAATAATTTACATTCTAAACAGATTAGACGCAAAAGAGTGTAATGAAGTAAATTTTTTACTATCGTTTTCCTTTTAGTAAAATCACTTTTTAATTTAAAAAACACTTGTCGTAAATCAAAAATTTAAGGTAAGCCTTAACTTGACGAAATTAAAATTTCGTATTTAATAATAATAAAGAAACTTTCATTCAATTTAAACTAAAATCCTAATTTAATGTTTTGTGTGATTCATATCATTGTTAAACGATATTAAATGTTTATTTTCTCTTTAATATATATGAAAAGTGGAACTTTTATTATGTACTCAGGTAGAAAAATATAATAATGCATACAAAATAAAACTGTAAAGTTACATTTCAGAAATATTATTAATTCTTAAAACACTAAAGGTATTATCTTCTTATTTATATTTGCAATTCATTACAAAGTTTGTAAGCTAAGGTAACGAACCAATAAATCATGGTAATGAGTGAGAAGAAGAATAAGCTCGCCTTGAACTTGGTTCACCTCCGCGGGCATATTTTGTAATACGGGTACAATCTAGGCCCAACTTGTATGAATTGTATTGCGGTTTCACACAGTAATAAAAATATATCCTATACCCTCAGGTAAAATCTAGTCCTAAAGCGGTACGCTACTATTTTTACATAACTACTATTTCTGGACCATTGATTTTTACTTTTAATTTCTTCCCTTATACTTAGTATATAGAGAAAGTACTGTTTCCGTATATGTTTCAATTTGAATTGCGAGTAGATGTAGACCTATACGTTTATAAGCTCCCTGAATTGAAAAAGTGGATTTCGTACTGACCTGTCTGTCTATGGTCTGTCTGTCTGTCAGTCTGCCTGTCTGTGTACAAACCCCGAGACAACACTGATTGTCCAATTTTTGTGATATTTGGTAGACGGGTGCACTACGGCTATATCTGCAGATCGTTTGTATTCCATATTTTTCAAAATCTTATCCAACGATTTTTTCTATAATGTCAATTTTTATTGTTATTAAGATTCAAAATAATATGACACCACCCGTATGTCTGTAAAGCTAATGATTCAAAGATTTTAGGTTTTATAAATGTAAAAATATTTCATACAAAATAATAATTATACTAAATAATTTGACTATTACCTTTAAAACCAGCTTCAAACGGAATAAAATTGCATTTTAAATTATTATTAGTCAACAACTAACGGTTTTGAATGACCACGGTAAGCACAAAAGGCCTACGTTGCCTGAGAGTGTGCAATGTTATTCTAACAGAGAACGTTAAAAAATCTATTCCTTCCTTATTTCCAAACCGTTTTACACGAAACCTAGCATGCAGTGTGAGATCGCAACCCAACAAAACCCACTCATAAAATTTTGGTATTACCGAGTGGGGGGTAGCGCATCCCATAAAATTTTAACAATAACTGTATTCTGCTGTTACTTATACATATTACATGATTATTTGTGGATTTATGTGATTACTTGTAAATTTTACAAAGTTTTAAGAGATTGGGCAATTTAACAGTAAAAGTTAACAACAAGTTAACAAAAGCTATTGGAAATCTTCCAAACACGACGAAATAGTACCATCAATGACGTCACAACCATTCTTCCTTAACCAATTTCAGTAACGTTTCCTCTATTACTGTTAAGTAATGAGATCAAGCAATACTTTCCTCATTGATGTTTTAAAATAGTCCAATTTAATTTAGTACTATATTAGCTTCCATACAATTTTCAAATGAAGTAGAAAACAAATATTGCATTTACTTTCCTCTAGGAAATAGCTTAGATAATGGATATATTGCCTGAGGTGAATGTTTTTAGCTATCTAAACAGCTGTTCTAATAACCGAATGACGTCACTTTTAAACTAGCGCTTGGACATATTCATGTCAAAAAACAAATTTAAGCCTGAATTCAATGTAAGTTATGTCACATATTATCCAATACCACCAACTCGTTTATGTCTCGAGTACAGTGGTAGTGGGTTCCTAAGTGCTAAAAATATCAGGCAGAAGGGCCCAAAGAGGGAATGAAAGTGGGGCAAAATAAAACGTTTAATTCCCAAGGAAGATTTATAACAGTTAAATTATTCAATAGGTAATATCAAATAATACAATAAACAAACTACTCAGTTCAGAAAAGGTTTCCCTAACATATATTCTTCTAATTATTACCTACTCTAACATAAAATAAATTAAAATTAAAAGTTTTGGGGGTTGGCTTGACGTAGTTCTATCTTGGCATATTCGTGTGAAAGCACTGGTAAAGAATATATCATAATTTTCCATATGACATTTCCAAATATTTATATTAGTTCAGCTGTCATCCCACCAATTTTACTCAATATAAACTATGCTCAAATACTAAGTATTATTAGTTACTAGCTGACCCGGCGAACGTATCACCTTAGAATAATGTAATCATGCGATTCCTCGTTCTTCTACAGTGGATTGATTCTCCTAGTTCCAAAATCGAATAGCATTAGGTCTAAGGCTGTGTTGCTTACATCCTTTTTTCTGATGTTAATCATATAAAGAATAGCTAAACCCATTTATTTTTGGACAGAGGTTGATAAAACCTGGTATAAATGGTCAAAATAAAAGATTGTTTACGCTAGAAACGCTTACTTTCAGTGTTCCTCACAGCAGCAAACCTGCATACTCTTTTCCATGTTAATCTTATGAAGAATAAGGAAATAACTAATATTTATCAACAAATCGTATATATTATTCATTAATAAATTCGCTGAGTACAATGGTCTGACACGACGAGGGTATTTGAAAATTTGAAATTACAAATCCTCTGATTGAGGAAATATGTTGGCCTGGACCACGGAACACATCTGGAATAATCCGTCAAAGCTCATAAAGACACAAGCAGCAATTTCAGAGGAATCTGATTGGTTTCCAGATTGCAGCCTATATTAATCGAAATACTGCCTCAGTTACCCCTACAAGCTTCACAGCCATGTTAATAGGCTTAGACTAAGTTATAATGTTGTTTGTATTTTATTTTGTTCGTCGTTATTATGTATTTCGTATTTTTCACTTGTTACTCAAACTTAGCAGATTGGAATCTACCTCTGTTTTAATTACCCTCTTCTCTAATTGGAAAGATTCATGAGAGGTAATTTTTAATGAAGATTAAGCTGTTGTTCAGTTGGATAAATTTGCAAAATGTAATAATTGCACTAAAATACACAATATTACATGTAGGCCTATGTATCAGAATTTAAAACTCTGTAAACCCTAGAAAATATATGTTTGATTTTTTAAACCTCTATTACAATAGACATATCTAGGACCTGTGAGTTGAATAAAATACAGCACGTAACCGTTGTAGTATGAGTCATATAGGCTAGCACGTTCTAATGACGCGTAAACGCGTCCATCCAATAAGTGGACGACGCATAGGTGCGTTCCCACGCGCCCTATTTTCACTGGTTATTGTGCCATGAACCAGTTTGAAGGTTAAGTTTGACTGTAAATGCTCCCCACCCACTAATACCAATCTTTTTTGAGTGAGCCTACATGCCGAATTTCATATAATCGAACCAATAGCCTCATCTCTAGACTTTATACACACCCCCCACACACACAGGCATCACTAAAAAAACCCTTTTTCGACTCAGGGGGCACTAACATCTAAGCTTCTGCACATCCCCACAACCACATACACGGACAGACATCACTCTAAAACCACTTTTTTATTGAGGAGGCACTATGATGAATGTATCCACCAGGAACTCAAGTTCCAAAATACTGAAGAAAACAATACTTTCTCCTTAAACTATTGTATAGGGGAGGAAGTAAAAATGGGTAATATTAACCATAAAACCCTTTAATACAGGGTTTGGCATACATAAAATTATCAACATTAAACGTGATGGCTAGAGTTGTCCGCCCGTGATCTACCAAGAGACGCTTTAGCAGCTTTAGTTCGTAAAATGACTAAAAGATCGCGCCACAACCATTTTTTATTCATATATGGCTAAAAAATACCTACCTGTGTAAGTAACGATTTTATAAAGTAGTAGTAGTAGTGCTATTTTATAATTCTACATATATATTGATTTTAACTTTAGTTTGGAGACTAATAATAAACATTAAATTCGTAATACTAAATACAACACATAATATTCTTGAATAGACCAAACCTTTTTACAATCATACATCATGTAGATGAAGGTTGTCTACTAGTAACAATTTTAATATGGATCAACTAATAAGATCTGTTAATCGGAATCTGCTGTACTACAGAATTCATATTAAACGTTCATCATAAACTCCCTCATTAGAGTCATCAAAGATTCAGAGGTGTTTGCTTGACATCAGAATATTAATCTTCTAAGTATTTGGAAACCACATTAACAACCCATTAGTGTTTTAGAACCTGGCAAAAGCACGCACCTTCGTCGTCTACCTCAGTCGTGACAACTCATCATTAACATTTTGAGATTATGTTAAAATTTAATTAAACCAATATATTTGAAGTAGATATCTTAGCTCTGGGGGGTTTTTGGTGATTTTGAAGATGGAAAATATGTAACAGGTTTCCATAGAAACTACCATAGCTATTATATTGAATTTTTATATCAAAGAATAAGAACAGCTGATTAGATAAACTGAAAACATTTCCTTTAGACGTATCATGATCTAACCTATTTCCCACAGGGAAGAATATGCAAACATTTTTTCATATGAATGGTCAGCCACTATTGAAAACTTGTAAACTAAAAACATCAAACCTTCAATTTGGGGAATGCCCTTTTTTGTCAAGGTTCAACATTTTTGTAAATAACCACCATTTTCCAATAAGGTGATTAGACGATTATATTGGTAGTTCCTATGGAACTCCCTACATTTTATTGTGGTTTCGAATAGTTAATGTAATTCTAAGACTTTTGATACTTCGTGAGACTGGGACGGTGGAGTGTTGTGTATGGTATGTGGATGTGATATTCTCGTGTGGATTAACATCCGCACTATTGAATGCTACATTCGTTCGCAGATACCACCCTCATTATTATTTCGGTTCTTAATTCAAAGGCAAAAGTTGTTTGGATTCAACGTTAAACTGTAGGCCCCTTATAATATGCCATTTGGTGTCTGACTATTAATTAACTGCCCAGTTTAAGGAACATGTCATGAGCACTGATTTTTTTAATCAGTGGCATGACTAAAACGTCGCACCACAATCATCTTACATCCATTTCTCATTCATACTTGGCCTAAAATACCTACCTGAGTTGGTTGCCATTTGAAAAAAGTTACTAATCTTATCCAATGTACGAGCTATAGAGAGATTAGATTAACAAAAGACTTGATTTTTTTGTTGACTGTCAACATACTAACTGCCGTGAGAGGTATAAAGCAAATGTTGGGGTATCTACATAGTACAAGTTAAATACTAAATGTAAACTGCAGGATTCAAACCAGAGACAGTGGAGCCCACCTCACTAACAACATAGTCACCGACTATCCGACTTCGGTACAACGGGTAAAAATGGCAACTTTTACTGTCGTTCGCCAATAACATTTCATAGATTGTATGTTGTTGAAGAACTTCTTATTAGAAAGTCATAGATTTAAAAATTATTCAGCGATGCAATGACACTTTCACCACGAATATGACTTACATTGTAGTTGTGTTGGAACACCGTAAATTCATTATTGTTTCTTTCAACTTCATGAATTTGAAATTCATGATAGCGATGGATTTTAATTATTTCCTTTACAATTAATAAAGGAATCGCTCTTGTGTTTTAAACTACACAACGTTTCTGGAGGTGGAGAAACTCCTCCATTTTCAAGTGATTACCTAATAATTTACGTTTAAAATTGAATGTTCAAGTTACAGATTTTCATTAAGATTATTTATATCGTGTTGTCAATAACAACCATCTTTATTCATAATTTATTGTAACATTATTTTTCTCACAGTTTCTGCTCCTTGTAATTCTTTCATTTTAGGTAGGTTGGCAAACGTGTCCGATAACATCACTACTAGCGCTCCTGGCGGAGACGCGCGCAGGTTGCCACCGCTGAGACCGTGGTGGGGGCAATCGTGCTCACGCCATCTTGTGTCGCCCCGCTAGCTTGGAGGCGGAGTGTCGTGTTATTTGTTGTTTTATCAATATAGTTTTTTGTGTTGAGCACGATAGGTAAGTATAGTATTATTGAAAACATGATATAATTAAAATCTGTAACTTAAACATTCACTTAACATTGCTAATCACATGAAAACAGAATGACTTTCTCCACCTCCAGAAACGTTGTGTAGTTTAAAACACAAGAGTGATAGGAAAATTCTAATTAATTGTAAAGTAATATTTCTATTACTCACTGAAAAAGCTAAATATATCGAAGAAAAATAATGACACTGCATGTTTGAAACAAATTTAAACATACGGATAAATCAGAGAGAAGACAAGCTCGAGCAGTAAATCGGGTCGAAGTAATTTACAAGGCAGCCGAAAGTTGTATCAACATGGGCGCCAGTGCGTGGTCCGTTAATTTATAGCCGGCTGCTACGGCCTCATTACCCTGTTAGTGACGTGTTCATCCCCCTACATTCCCACCCTTACCTCGCGTGGTGATAATACTCGGATACCATTTTACTTTCTCCCCTTATACATTTTGTGTGTGTGTGTGTGTGTGTGTGTGTGTGTGCGTGAATGTGTGAATGTGTACAGAGTCACAGCCTACCCCGTTGGTCTAATTAAGTTTAAATTTGATATGTATGTATGCATTCACCATATCTCGAGGTTTTATTTTTAAAGGTTAATTTTTTTTATTTTTTACTTTTAAGGGTAGTTCATCCCTAAAATAAAATCATGAAAGATCCAAATTTCCAACAAATTACTCTAACGATTATGATTAAATGATAACGAGTCTAGAGAAATTTTAAATTTACAGTCTATGATAAACGCAGTACGTTGCCTGAGAGCGCCCAATGTTATTCTTAAGGAGAATATTAAAAAATGTCTTCCTTATTTCCCAATCGTTTTTCATTAAACTTGCCATGCAGCGTATGGCCACATTACTCAACAAAACCCCCCTCAAAAAGGTTGGTAATAATTAAGGGAGGGGGTTCCCTGTAAAATTATTACCATTATTTTATTTATTTTACTTCTGTAAATTTAAAGAATATGATAGTTTTATTAGAGATTGTCATTTTTAAATTTACTTAAGGGAGAAAGTATGTGTCAGTCCACTGAAACCGTTTACTTATATGATTGCGAGAAACCATTTTCAAATATTTCTCCCGTCTGTCACTCATACACAACGCATGAGTAAGAAAAAAATATTTGTATTTACTTCCTTGTAGTTATTTGTTATTTTTAAATAAATATTCTGAGTGTTTGGCTTCTAGGAAATTTAATTAAAATTATTTCTCTGTGCACTAATTGCAGTCTATATCAAAAATGTCTTTAAATCACTTAGGTGGAAGGTCGTCATGAAAAGAAAACAGATACCAAACCAAATATTAAGAAAAGTAGCAAGCCAGCACGGTAAAAGGAGAATCATCTATGAAACAGAGAAATAGTAAATACAAGAAAATATGTGATGTGGTGCTCCACAAGGATCTCGACTGAGACCTTTTTTCCAGAATGTTATCTATGACTCTTTCTTGGAAATGAAACCCACCACAGCACAAGTATCGTGGCTTCACATCCTCATTATAGCAGTCTACGAGGTACAAGTTGAAATTAGAATAGAAGAAAACTTAAGGTTGTCTAAGTTCCGGTGGGAGGAAAAATAACTTAAAATGTCCGTACATAAAAGACGCAGTTTTAATAACTAAGAGGAAAATGTTCATTATCCCTAAATTGCCAATTAATGGAGTGAATATTACAAGTAAGAACACATTCAAATACCTGGACGTTAAAATTGACAAAAACTTGACCTTCGGACCTCACATAGACAAGGTTGCACTAAAATCTTCCAAAACAGTGGGGAAGCGGTCGAGATTATAGGCTGTATACAGTAACTTGGCCGATGGGCCTTCGGTTACCTGGGCCCCGGACGAGGTAGGCTATAAATCTTTTCCTCCCTCTCTTAGGTTCTCTGCAATGAGTCACATATTGGTGATACCTCTATATTAAAAAACTTTCTAGACGATTCAGAGCTTTATTTTTTTCGTGACAGTTCCAGAAAGTTCAAATTAATATAATAAAAATTATATCAAACACGATAATGTTCTTTATATACCTACTGCTTGTTTTGTTAGCTATTTTATTACTCTAAATAGCTTTATTTGTATTTTGATTCATTTTTAAGTGTATTTAGTTGCATTTTTGGTTAGTTATGGTTTATGTCAGTTGTGTTTATACAAAAGTAGTGTAAATATTAAACTGTGTATTATTATACAGTAATATTATTTGTATAAATAGTACGAGTGTGTTGATGCTATTGTAGTTTTTGATTAAATAATTTTTCATAAATTATTGTATTCTAGTATAGTCACACTGCAATCATAAATGAATGTTGGATTTCCTCATAGATCTGTATATGTATACTTTGAAGTTAAATATTTGAGTATAACAGTATTTGTACAGAGAACACTATCGTGTTTGATATAGTTTTTCCTATTCTCGTTTGAACTTTCCAGATAAACCGTGAAAAAATTTTAGATTCTGAGTTGTTAAAAAGTTTATTAATGTAGTGGTATTAACAATATGTGACTCATTGCAGACAAGCTGAGCGAGGGGGGAGATTTATGGCCTACCCCGGCCAGGGCCCAGGTAGCAGAAGGGCCATTGACGAAGTTACTGTATACAGACTATAATGCCAAACTTCAGTGGCGAAAAGCTAAGAAAATTACTTGCAAGTGTAACTACCCCTCAAATAATGTATGCTGCTCCAGCCTGGAAGGAAGGAGCATCCAAGATAAAATACTAGAAAAGGCTTTCTTCAGTGCATCGCTGTACTGCGCTAAGAACTATTTCAACTTATAGGGTTCTTTTCTGTGCTGGCTAGTATCCCAGTAATTGATCTTCTGATATGTACTAAGATATGTAGAACTTCATTTTGGAAGGTAAAGAAAGGGAGAATGAACTAAGCAAAGCCAAAAAACAGCCCAAAGAAGACTTACTGAGAGAAGGCAACAGAGATGGGATGGAGAATAGAAAGGAAATTTCATCGAAATTTTACTACATTGTTAAAAATCTTAAGAGAGGAGATTCTTAAGGAGTTTAAGAACCTACATATAAAACTAATTAAGACAATTAAGTCTTAAAACGATTTTATAAATTTAAAACAAAGAGAGATATCACAACAAAATTCGGCACATCAACTGGTAATACACTTTATGTACTTAGTATTCAGATTTCACCAATGATGGACATTGAAGTTCTAAATATTCAAGTTAAAAATAGTTTGACACGTATATCAAAATAAGGGTTCTTATTAGACTAAAAACAGAACCACGATCCCGACCCACGTGATTTGAAAATGGAAAGCTACGAACTTCAAACTGCTGCTATTTTATTTTGGTTCGACCTTTTCGAAATCCACTTGCTGGCTTTGTATTCCAATTATTATAAATCCAACAATTTGATACCGAATTCGACTAACACTGTCTGTTATTTAAGAATTTCTTGTATCTTTTATAGGGATTTATATTGATTTATTTATATATCAATAGATTAATTACTATATTAATTTATTATTTATTGGGAAAACGCACAAAATGTAGCTTATTGCCAGCAGTATTCAAATGTCACGTTTGGTTGTGATATCTAATTTCAGTTTAAAGTTAAGATTAGATTAGATCATTGAAATGGCAACCATGCTACAATGTAAGTATTTTAAGCCAAGTATGAATGAGGATTGAGTTTAAGATGATTGTGGCGCGATCTTGTAGTCTTGTTACTGACTAAGGCTACCATGTTCCTTAGACAGGACTGTTAATTAATAGACCAACAGCCGATGGCAGCTAATAGACCTAGAGTTTAACGTGGGATCCAAACCACGGTCTCTGAATTACAAATTGGTCTTATTATGAGGATGGTCTTTGCGGATTAACGTACAAAAAGTGCGGTTAACACCACACCCAACGACCATCTCTCACAACTATCCACAATTCGTGACCTCCAAGTAGCTGGATTACATGATGTCGCCACCGTCCCAGTCAAAGTTAAGTAAAGATCGGTATAAAGTCATCCTATAACATAATTTTCACCCTGTGTTATAACAATTCTCCATTCGATTTGGATAGTATTTATTCTATAAAAGTAATATCGGAAATTCGTTCTTCGAAAATTAATAATTTAATGACCAAATATAATGTTTAACTAACCGTAATGTTTCCCTTGTTAGATTTATTTTGAATGCTAAATAAAGCTACAACAATGCAGTTGATTAAAGCTGCAAATTAATTGAGGAACAATTTATGGCTTTTGTTTAATAAAACGGTTACGTTAATTAACTTTATCTTGAATTTGTGTGACCGATCAAATTATCAACAATTCGACTATTAAATTCCCAATATTACATTGTTTGGGTAGGATTAAATATGCATACTTTAATAACATTTTTAATTGGAGTAGTTTGATTAAACCACTATTTTATAAATGACATTGTATATTAGTTAATTTTTAAGTAATAAAACACCAATCAACCGAATATTCAAATATTAAACTCGTTGATCAAAGATTAAGCTTACAAAAGGTAATTAAAAACATACTTTTGAAAATGTGAATAGAGTTATATTTAACTAAAAGTTACGATTAATATTAAACCTTTTTTAAACATTACCATACTTTTTTTCCTTTTTACATAGTTGATAAGGAGAAAGTATTATTGTTTTTGTCTTATTTTTTTAATTTGAGTTGAGAATGGATATATCAGCTTTGAGGCACCCCAAATCCAAAAAAAGTAGTGTTAGGACTGATGTCTGTCTGTCTTTCTATGTACAGATCTCAAGACCACGCTGATCACGAATTTTTATAAAATTTGGTACAGAGGTGTACTTTGAATATGTTTATAAGCCATTTTTATTTCGATTTTTTTAATATTAAGGACAGTTTACCCTAAATCTTCTTTAAAAATGTGAAAAATACAAATTTCCCAAAATACACTTTTACGATTTGGATTAAAATTTCATGGTTTATGAAAATGCCGAATAATATAAAATGACCCTATGACAAATGGCTAAAAATTATGTGCATTTAAATTACGTTTTTATTTCATTTTATAGCAAAACTATAAATTAGTAAATTAGGTTAACTAATACAATTAATAAATTAAAATTAAAACCAGTTCAAAAAGCTAAACAAATTTTATTTGGGGGCTGTGTACCCAAAAACTACTCACAATAATTCAATTAACATAGAAATTTACTTGTCAATTACTTTTCCTGTTTGTTTGACATTTAAACATTAAAGAAAATTATAATTTTACTAAAGTTAAATTATTTTAATTCCCTGGTAAATCGATATATTCGTAAAATCTTTTGAATATTGAAACCAGCTCAAAAATCCAAACAAATTTGTATTTTTGATCAGTCTGTTGCAAAAGATTACAGAAAAAAATTTAATTTATAGTCCAGTACGTTTACTGAGAGCTGATTCTGGTTCAATCTGCAGTAGAATACTGTATTCATTAAATCAAGTGAAGTAAAAAAAAATTATTCCGAAAAATACTATTAGAGAATGATATCGAATAATAATTTTCAAGTATATTTTATAAGTTACAGTATTAGTCAGAGACAGCCTAGAGTAATTTTTTGTTCAATAATCTGCAGCTTTATTTCACATTAGAATCACGTATTTCCGGTGTAAAGGACGTAATGAACAACCGAGTCGTTGATTAAGTTTGGCCTAACTGACAACGCGCACTCACTCGTTCTTCGAGGGAAAACTTCTGTTAAATAAGTTCATTATACGTAGCTGGTAATAATTTGAATGGTTTTTGCATTGATTCCTTTTTACGAATTAAAATTTCAATTATCTATATTTTTTCTTTCTTAAATTTTAAACATAGTATGTCTCATCACTAGGACCAAAAACAGGTTTTTTTCCTACGAGTAAAAGTTTAACAGCTCCGAGGCTGTAAAATACGCGAGTATGTATACAAAATGTCAATTTCGGGCCGTGTGATGAACTATATTTTTCGTCGTACTGCAGACCAAATAAAACAAAATCGTAATACATAAACTATTAGGCCTACCACATTTAGTATAAATAGTTTTCAACCATTTTCGTTGCTTTAGACTAATGTGAAATAGGCTGTTATGTTACTTATGTGTTACTTACGGCTGTTATGTGCTGACCTCGAATTAAAAGTATCATCAACAATGATCTTTTGCGGCCTAGGACTCAAAAAGTTATCATAACAATAGCTTTAGTCCTAGGAAGAACAACGAGAAATTTAGCTCTTTAAGACATGTATCTAAAACAGCTGGTTTTTAAGCAGTATGACGAATATTAAATTTTCTTTGCACTGACATAAAAACGTTGTTTTCAGTTCTATAAATCGTCTACAAAGTCATTGTTTTTGGGTCACTTCAAATAAGCAAGAGGAAAACATGGTTGCGTACAAAAATGTTTGTATTTACTTCCCTGTGGGAGATATGTTAGATCATGGATATGTCTAAAGGTAATGTTTTCAATTCCTCAGTAACAGCTGTCTTTATAGCCATATGATGTCACAAATGACGTCACTGTTTCAAATTTTGGTCGTGCAAATCGCCAACAACCCCCCTCCAGAGCTAAGAAATATCCATGACAACAAACAAAACATTCCTCAACAAAAGGTAAACAACAATCTATATCTATAAAAGGCAAGTTTTACACATATATTTGAAGTTTATGCGCTCGGACATCGTTGGATGATTTGCCATGAAAAATGGTACACTTAGGATAAATTTCATGGAGAATTTTTATGGATCATCAATTTTGTTGTAGCTCAATTGGGTTTCTCCCTTGATGCCAAAAAGGCTATGGGACCAAAACTTTTTTACATTATAAATATTGTTTCAACAGCTGATTGCATTACTACATCTGTTAGTTGTTAGGTTAGATCATGGATATGTAAGCGAACAAAATTTTAACCAACAGCTCTGGTAGTTTTTATGGAAACGATTTCCGTTGCACTTAGTTTTACGTTACACAACAATGCTAACACCTTCCCCCACAAGTTAAGGCTCATGTCAAAAGAGCCACTTATGCTCCCAGTATGAAAACTAATATCTTCATCTAGTAAACTGGCAGATTTACTTAGAATTATTTTGACTATAACTTTTAAAATCATTTGTGTTACATGCCGTACGAATTGTGAATAGTTACGTGGATGTGATATACTCTGGTGTGGATTAACGTCCTAACTATTGAAATATGTGCGTTTATGTGCAAAGACAATCTTCATTATTTGATCAGTGCGTGATTCAGAGGCAAAGCATGGTTAAGATCTGTCATTGAATTGTGTAGTTCCCTTTGATGCCATCAGCTGTTATGCTATCAGTTACCGGTCCTGTCTGAGGAACATATCATCAGCCTTAGGCAATGGCATGGCTACAAGATCGTGCCACAACTATCTTGCACCAATTTCAGGTCACCATTTCAGAAGGGTAGAGAGGTAATTATGAGATTTTCATGGTGAATTCAAAAAGGAAAGAATTTAATAAATGTCAGGGAAGGTCTATAGGATAAATATAAGAAAATAATTTAACATATGATTGGTGAAGAGGGTTAATAAAATATTACTAATATAAGAAGGATCTTATGAAAATAGTTACACTCGCTAACCAGATAATGGAAGAAGAAATGTTAATCAATAAACGTATTATTTCAATTTTTGTCATAAAAAAACGGAGTTCAGTATATCATTCTCCTCCCGCAAAATGCTTTTAGGTCAGACGGTGGCACCGTTGGTTAATTTACTTTTTAATGTATTATTAGAGTGTAGAGTTTTAATGATATATAGATAAAATAGCCATCATAGGTACGATTTATAGCTACATTTTCTAAAGATAGACTCTGTGCAAACATGGATTAGCAAATACGTTGAGCTAACCAAATGTATAAACGGGTAGTTAATATTTGTTGTTTGTATTACTTTCCCACATGCAGTGAATCTTCGAAATATACTTTAATATAATCTTTTAATTTACCCTAGGAAAATTAATTTATTACTAATTTATACTTATATAGAAAAATCTATTTCTTCCTCATTTCCAACTGTTTTCCATGAAACTTATTACTCGGTATTAACGAGGGGGGTTCCCTCCATAAAACTCATACAAGAAAAATTAATAACAAATTTAAAACAATTCATTTAACTTCGTTTCAGTTGTTGTTATTAAAAAATTGATGATTATTTTTGAAAAAATAAATTGTTAAATGATATTTAAGTAACTTAAAATAATATGATAGTTCTATTATAGATTGTAGTTTTTAAATTTATCTAAGAGAGAGAGAGTATGTGTTAGTCCACTGATATCTTTTGTTTCTGTTTCCTATTGAAGGATCAACAAAAGATGATTTTTTGGATGGTTTAGTGAACTTAAAACAGATGTTTTTTGGACAGTGTGATGAAAACAGCTTTCTATATAATGTAGTATACTTAGTTCTTAAATGTTGCTCATTAATACAGATATACTAAATAGAACTCCATTAATGGGAATACCACCTAAATCTAATTACAAAACACGATTAAAGAAATATTCCTGCATAACCTTGCTTTGAGTTAAATCAGTGCAGAAACTTTCCGGGCTGGAGGCAGCCAACGAGCCAACCAATCACTCATGATAATGACTTGGTGCTTACCTTGAACTTGTTTCTACCTGCGGCCATGTTTTACAATGCAGCATTGCCCTGTGATCATTTCCTTGTCTCGGTGTGAAGTATTAAAAAGCATTATATATGATGAATACATGATTTTCAATAGATTAAAATACTTGCAGATCCGCTTAACTCTATTTGTGGCGAAGTAAAATAAAAGAAAACAACAAAATTAAAACTTATAAAGCATGAGAATAAAGTATTATAACCAACAAAGTATTATATTTTCAGTTGAAACATGGATCCATCCATTTTCAGGCTCTTTAAATCTAACAAATTTCTGTGTGCAAACCGCGAGACAACACTGATCGTCATATATTTATGAAACTAGGTACTTGGGCGCACTTTGGCCACATTTCTAGACCATTTTTAAGAGTATTTTACTCCTAAAATCCCTTTAAAGTATGAAAAATGCAAGTTTCTCAAAATCCACCCTAGTGATTTTGATTGAAATTTCTTAGTTTAAAGTTTCCAAAATATATAACATTAGTCGCACGTATGTAATACTAATTTTCTAGAATCCATTACCTTTTATATTAAAATATTTTTCCTAAAAAACAATACAATTTTAAAATATTTTGAGTATCTCCATTAAAATCACTAAACGCAGTACAATTTCTGTGTTTTTCTTATGAAAATAATAAAAATCAATTTCATCCATTGATCCCTGTTTTCTCTAGATGTCCATTTAAAGAAATTATTTGTTTATTTTTGAAAGAATGTTCTTTGAAAAAGTATTATTATGTATACATTAAATAATTTAATGTTATTTTTTTATTTACATAAGGAAGAAAGTATGAATTAAGAATTTTATTTACTATTAAATAGCTTAATTGTTGTTTGTGTTGAGTTGTGTGTGTGTTTTGTTGTATATGTCAGTCCACTAATACCGTTTATTATCTTAGATAACTAAAAGATATAATTTGAAAAAGGCTGTCTTGTGAAAAGCATTTTTATCCAACTCTTAACATAATATGAGGAGCATAGAACACAATATAATTTTTCATTCTTTTTATTTAAGTTGAAACAATTCAAACGTAAAAATCGGCAAATAAGTTAATAATTTGTAGTGTTTGAAATATATGTTCTCATGTTTTACGTATAAGTATGCGCAAAGACCATTATTATGTTGAAATATGTTTTAGGTATAAAAATACTCTCAAAGACAAAACAATGTCTAATCGTCGTCGCTTTTATCTCTGAAAATCAGTTGCTGTAAAGCAAAAGTGATGACCACATGCGTTCAGGTTCTTAATCAGCGCATTCGCTCTCTAATTGCCAGAGCGAGGTCTCTTTGAGTGATTTTGATTCCGGTTTTCCAAATCGCTTTTCACTTCAAGACCTATCGAACGAAATAATCTAGGTTTTAACATGCACATAATAGTGTGTCTAAGTAGTATTTAATTACCATTAGTTTACGGTGAAAAAATAAGGAAAAACTTTTTTACAAATATAATTATTTTCAATATTTCGTAAACTTTTACAGTTCCGATTTCAAACCATAAAAAAGTACCGGCGACAAACTTGATTTTGATAATATTATAGTGTTACTTCCATCTTGACATGGATATGTATTACGGTAGCTTTGGTGGGGGTGTTTGCAACTTGCTAGACCAACATTTGGAACCATGACGTAATTTTGTTAATGACGTCATATTTGATTATAGGAACAGCTGTTTGGATGAACTGAAAATATTCCCTTTAGACATCCACGATCTAACCTATTTCTAACAGGGAAGTAAATACAAAATTTCAAAAGTTCGGTTAATCAGCTCTTTTCCAAAAAAAATTTTATTGAGAACGAGTAAGTAAATTTGCTTCTACGACAACAAAAAATAAATTTTTCACTATACAGGAACTAAAATACCTTTTGTAGTTTAATTCTACCACAGTCACCTTCTCTAAACCATACATGACTACCAATAGTTATTTGCTTTAAACTATATTCCAAAATCTCAGCAATATACATATCTCTACCATTTATCATTCCCTATCATTACCTAAATACAAGATAAATGGTTTCTGAACTGTCAAACGAGATATAAGACTTGTTCTAATATTATTCGTTTATTTTAAAGTACAAAAAGTAATGTATTCATTTATATAGTAACCAATTTTAAGAGAAAAATTAGTATTTCACATTTCAATAGCCATTAAATATGCAAACATCTTGTCAATAGTATGTAAGACCCTCTCTAGAGATGATAAGCTAAATGAAGTTCTTCAAATTAGTTCATTAAAGACTTTTAGTTCTTGTCTAGATATAATATATTCTGTGAAACGTTTTCTTGACCTTTAAAGACGACTCATTCTTAATTTTATAGTATACTAGCTGACCCGGCGAACTTCGTAACGCCTAAGAGTAAATACATGTTAACTTTAAGATTGGTCATGTTCTGAATTCAAATAGCTTTACGGCTTCGTTGTGTAGATATTATAGGTAGCTGCATAGTGCATAGCAATACTGAAACGGTAAGACATATTAATAACATTCCCACAAAACGAATAGATCTAAGTGGATTGATTTACAATTTTCTAATCCAACCTAACACAAAACCTAACGAATACGGCTTTTATAGGAAAGATATACAACAGCTGATTATAATAATAAACCTAATAAGCATAAACCTTGTAATTATTTGTTATTTGACCAGCATATAAAGACGTGACTTATAATTGGACATAAAATAAAAAATATAAATACATAATACCCAAAAACTGTAAACTATTAACGTGGCGAATAAATATGTCCATTTTGTACAGCACATATTTGCTTCATAGAATTACACTAATGAATAATTAAGATGGCATTGGATAGTAAAGCATATTGCATATTGAAAATAACCCAACAGCTGTAAATTAAGGAATAAAATATTTTGATTGTAGAAAACTTGTAAACAAACTTAGTCCCTATAAGGTTAACATTAGAAATATAAAATGCCATAAATGTACAATCATTTTTATATAGAGAGATTCAAATTAAAATCATTCTCGGTAATTTCTAAATTGTTGAAAAATACTATTTAATTCCAATCGTAGACGCTTTTGAAACTGCAATATTAAGACAAATAACCAATAAGATATAAATAAATAATGACGATATAAATTATTTATAAATGTGATGTCTCCACATTTTCTAAGCAGTAAGTTTTTTTACTTGACACAAAGAAGGAAGTTAAAATAAAAAGTGTAATTTTTTCCTTCTTTGGTAAATTTGTATAAAATATAAAGTCACACGAAGACACTTATAAAGTAATGTAAAATATGATATTTAAGAGCTTATAGTATTTTACAATGGTATTATATACTAAGTGTTTAAATCTGAGAGTCTATTCATAGTAATCACATAACATCATGCAGTATCACGCAATCTAACTCTATGATATTCAGATTTCAGGGAAGACATTATATATTCTCTTTCAGCACAAGACGTTCATGTCTACCTTTGGAGGTTAAGCTCCAAGGATGGAATAAATAACACAAGGGAATGCCTTTACTCTACATGTATTTATAGTAAACACAATGTTTGTTGTGATAAAGTAAAGTATGGTTGTGATGTGTAAAATTGCAAAGAAATATTTAAGTTTAGGAAAATTAGAAGGATTTTTGGAAGAGTTTAAAGGCTTGAAGAAAGGTTATCGTTCATGTTTATGGTATTTAATTACAGTCACTAAAATGGCTGACTACATCCACATTGTTGCTTCATATGTCTACATTCAGAACACTTATACTTTTATACTTTTAACTGAAATGGCGACCTACCCAGGTAGGTATTTTAAGCCAAGTATGAATGATGAATGAATGTAGGATGATTGTGGCGCGATCTTGTAGTCTTGTTACTGACTAAGGCTGACATGTTCCTTAGACAGGACTGTTAATTAATAGCCCAACAGCCGATGGCAACTAATGGACCTACAGTTTAGCGTGGAATCCGAACCACGGCCTCTGAATTACGAATCGGTCTAATTATGAGAATGGTCTTAGTGGATTAACGTAGTATTCAATAGTGCGGACGTTAATCCACACAAGAGAACACTTCATCCACCAACCATCTCTCACAGCTACCCACAATTCGTGACCTCCAAGTAGCTGGATTACAGGACGTCGCCACCGTCCCAGTCAACATAATGTTGTGAACATTCATATACAGGGCTACTCAAAAATATGGACTCAGTTTCAGCAATTCCTATTCAAAAACTATCAATCGGAAACAAATACGTGTTAAATCTTTAGAAAGACAGCATTTCTCAAGTTTTATTTACACTCAATGTGCCCTCTGTACTACAAGACAAACATCTAACCAATCTTAATTCGTCTCACACTAGACACAGCATTTCTTGTGTCACTGATTACGCTTTTGAAGTTTTTATTAGTTATGCTTCTTATAATAATTATTGGTTCCATACAGAATTCGATTTGAAATGTCTTCTGTACTGGAATAGGAGCTTTTGTATACTCTGTCACACAGAAAAATAAACAGTTGACACGTACTTTCTCCATTTCACATTTGTTTTCCACATGTGTATGTTAGGACTGTTGAGTCCCAGGTCCGTAGCGCGATCCACACGTCCGTCACACCATCTCAAAAATAGGGACCTCTTCGTGTGCCACCGAGTATTACCAACCTAAATAATGTTTTCTACGTTAAAAACTTACGAAAATAAACTAGTGATTTAAAATGGAAAATAAACTTATACTTTTACTAATTGACGAAATTTTAAACCGTTACGGTTTCCCACAACGTCAGCATATTTTACGATATTTCCTGGTGGCTCGCAGTCATCAGTGTGAAATTGAATCGAAAGCGTCCTAAAAATATGAAATAATGTAACAATGTTTAAAATGCACTCTGACCGTTGTTCAACATGCGGCAGCGGCTTGGCTAACCGCGGCTTGTGGAAGGTCATTTATTTACTGTTGTGTCACCCTGCTCTGTTGCCAGAGTCACGGCTGAGTTAACTAAACGATCAGATAAAACAGTTTCATATATCACTGTCGAACCGGACGCCTCTTCGTTGCAACAGCTGTTGCATGTTCTTTATTGTGCGGTGCGCATTACAAAATAATTATTATGATTAATATTTTACTTATTTTGCTAAATGTTTGTCCCCAACGTACGTTATACAAGCTGTAGAATATTTTCGATCAACAAATCAGTTCCAGAAAGAAATGGATAATGGGGTAGGAAAGCTTCGTTCATGGGTGGAACGGTTGAAATACAGTAGGAGCTCAATAATTCAAATACCTCTTTAATTTGTATATTTTGTCTGTTCCCTTGAAAACGTCTAATATTTTAATTATTTTTGACGTGCAATTTATCCTCTAAAACAATTTTTTTGTACTTGACCCTCTAGAATCTTAATGAATTAATCTCCTTAATTCGGAACCCTACGTCTAAAACTCAAATTTAACCTCGTTGCCATGGTTCGGATTAATTAACAGTCCTGTCTAAGGAACATATCAGGCTTAGTCAGTAACAATACCACAAGATCGCGCCACAATCACCATACACTCATTTCTCATTCATACTTGGCTTAAAATACCTACCTGGGTAGGTTGCCATTTCAATAATCTAATCTAAGAATTTTTCCAACCTTTTATTAGATCGACCCACAAAGAATAGCAGGAAGTTTTTAAAAATCAACATTAATCGTATATGGTATATAATTTAAACACTTTAAACTATACGACGTCTGACACAGACCGCAAAATGTCAATTCAAAACAAGATGGCGGTGATTTGAAGTTCATAAACCACTGCCATTTTGTTTTGCATTATCCTTTTAAGCTCGGGTTTTTGGTTTTCAGGATTGATTTTTAAATCATCATTGCCTTCAATTTGATAGATATATCAACCTAAGCTAACTTATGATTATCAACTTATTCCTAATGGTGTTATCTGACCAATATGCATGTAAAAATTAGTTTATTGTTAACAGTAATGATATGCCAAATTTGTATGTGATACATCTATTCGTTCTAAAACTATGAAGCAGTCCCAATACTGAATTGTATACATTTTTCTATTCAGTTGTGTTTAAAATTAAAATCCCCTTTATTTTTAAGTATCCATAAGTGTACTTATCTAATCCAAAGTTTAGTATTAAATTACAATAAGGTAAAACACAATTTTAAACTATTTATATAGTAGTTTCCTTTTTCAATTTTATTCTCATATAACGTTACTACAAATTGGAAAAAGTAGCATATTACATATGTGCATAGTTAGTCAAATTGACATTTTACCTCTGTGACAAGGTAAAAGGGTAAATGTGTTCACATGTTGATAAAATACACTGATGATTACTTCCCTGGAAAACAAACAAATGAAGTCTCATCAAAATAATCGTTTACAACGTTGTTGCATTTGTCGAGCTCCGAGTACGTTTATTTTTCGAGTTTAGTTTACCAGACATTATTGTCGTACGGAAATGAAGAATATTTTTCATTCAACTTTTTTAAATAAAGGAAATTATTTAACGAATTTTCCTAGTAAAATAATCTAAGAAAAATGATTTTTGCATATAATATTAAAATGAGGATGTTTTCTTATGTACATAAACAATTCGTATCTTACTTATGAATTCATTTTCCTGGAGTTCAGAGATTACCAAAATGGAAATACATCTCAGGCAATTGGCAACTCGTCAGGACCTGTAATGAGTTATCGTGGAACATTTGGATGTATGACATGGAAGCTGGAGTGGTTTATTGGCTCTGTATGAAGTTATGCTTATGGGAATATTGATCTGCTGTTAGACATAATAAATGACATTAATTTTAAATATACTCTTTTAAATTATTTAAAAATAAATAGTTTTCCATTCATCTCAGTCAATGTATGATTAAGTTTACCTGCACAAAAGTTATTATTTCATTTTTAGTAATTATTGTTTATAATTTTTTTTAACGTTTCTTCATATTTCTTAATAGATAATCAGTCAACATATGTGGCACCAACCAACACGGCACTAGCAACATGACTAGTGCTACTGACCAGCGTGTAGAACTGACCAACGTGGTACTAACGAACGTGGCAACAACTATCTTGACTAAAAATGCTAACAAATGTGGCAAAAATCAATCTGGCATTAGCTAATATGGTACTATCAGGTGCATCTATGACTATGACTATACTATGGCTGGGACGGTGGCGACGTCCTGTAATCCAGCTACTTGGAGGTCACGGATTGTGGATAGTTGTGAGAGAAGGTCGGTGGGTGTAGTGTTCTCTTGTGTGGATTAACGTCCGCACTATTGAATACCACGTTAATCCGCAAAGATAATCCTCATAATTAGACAAATTCGTAATTCAGAGGCAGTGGTTCGGATTTCACGTTTAACTGTAAGTCCATTAGTTGCCATCGGCTGTTGGGCTATTAATTAACAGTCCTGTCTAAGGAACATGTCAGCCTTAGTCAGTAACAAGACTGCAATATCGCGCCACAATCATCTGACATTCAAACCTCATTCATACTTGGCTTAAAATACCTACATTGTAGTATGGTTGCCATTTCAATGATCTAATCTAATCTAATCATCATCAATCACGGAAGTTAACCAATCGTTATAAAGTAAAACGTGTTAGTACGGTTCATTAAAATTATAACAATTATTTATATGGATTTTTGTGCAATTGAATGTTCAGAAAGTGTTGATTTAAGTATAAGGAAATATTAAACAACATGGATAAGCATGTACTTGAAAACTTTGGAGATCAAATTAATGAGATGCGGCAGAAATCGTGACGAGTACTTTATTTGGCGCAGCAGGAAATTTCAAATAAACTTTTAAACTTGATCCTACGACATTGATAAATACGTATTTAATTATCGAGATGAAATAAGAAATTTCAATTGTTTTTCGTAGTAATTTTTACTAACTAAACTTTTGAGGCTGCATGTTAATACAAGATTTAGTCTTTGACTGGTAAATACTTTGTAAATAACTGGCCAAATTTTAACAGACATTATATAAATCTTTAATAATGTACAAAAATAAAAATAATTTAGTGTTTTTATAAAAGATAGATTAAAATTTTAACAAAAAGTAACATTTTATTAAAACAAGAAAATACTTAATGAAATTTCAAATCCTCAGACCACACACACCCGTGGATTGGTAAATATTGTTAATTGGCCTTGGATGGAAATGGGTCAACGTTTTATTTAACTGGCAAACAACGCTTTTGTTCTTTAAAACAAAGACCAACCTGGCTGATGATGCTGCCCGGTCCATTGCATTGGCTTTACGTGACTCTCTTTATATGTTTTATAATTTCAGTTTGGAAATATTTTAGTATGACGAATAAAAATAGCCTAAGATTTTTAAATGGAAAATGTTAACTAGGGTTGGGGAAGATTTACCAAGTAGAGGTTATTGACCGATATCATTTAACACTTTAAGCTTGATGCTTTAACACTGTAAGGAATAATTGTATCTTCTTTACATTTTTACTCTTGAAATGTTAAATATATTGTTGAATAAATGAGAAAAAACTCTTTAAATAGATCAAGATTACAAAATATCATCCACTCTAAAACATCTTCAATCTCAAACTACGAGATGGTTCCTAATATATATAAATAAAATTAGAGTTTTGTCTGTACATTGCTCAGAGTTATTCATTTTTTAGTTATTTTCACGTTTCTTGCGTTAGAGAAGCCGAAACAAGTCTTATCTCAATTTTGTCAATTTTGCTCCAGGAGGCATTTTACGCCGTCTTCTCCGAAAAAAACGGGAAAACTGATAACAATGAAACTTATTTCATGCATTCTCTACATTCCAGAGAAGGGTTTTCAAAGCTTGAAATTGTTCGCCGCCCCTTAAAAAGTAAACCACGAGCATTTAAAAACCCACCTTTACGCGATATTAGTCGCATTTTGCTTTCAATTATCAATGAACCACCTACTGGTAATAACCACCTGTCTTTGTAGTTTAAAGATTTAATAGAAAGAAAAACAAACAGCCGTCAAATCAATATTAGTTAGTTTATATTGGTCATTGATGTTAAACCCATTTCGAAATCATACTTGATTAAAACGTAATTTTAACGTATAACTAATTATAATAATGGCCTAATTGTCAAGTAATGCTAAATAATAAAGATAGGTATTGATTTGTTTTCTTTGTACTGATTTGTTTAGGATTTCAGGTTTACATTTTGGTATGATAATCTTTTTTCTTTAATCTGAATCCTACAACCCGTACAAAGGACGGGCTTACTGCTAATAAAATATACAAATGAATGTAGAATTAAAATCAGAAACTGTTCTCGGTCAACGTTAAAACATTAAATTTATGATTAAAGTAAAACTGTACTTACAATGAGACGGATTAGCTTTAGATTTTATTATAGGAACGTAACGTATTGAGTGTGAGTAAATTATGATTCGGTTGGTTGAATCAATGAAAATCGAAGCTGTCAAATTATATATTCTGAGCCAAATTAGTTTCATCGTATCCCCATACGAAATTCCCAAATGCTTTATTATTAAGCGAGGTTAGGATTGGTATCCACTCAATATTGTACGCATGCTTCCCCATGACTATGTTATAATTTACATGGATAATGTCCACATTGCACCATCAAATCAATTAATTGTATTACTAATTTATTAGTCACATAAGTAGTAACATTATTAAATTATATATGTAAATCTCTTATTCGTAATTATATAGAGATATGCATAGTTAAATAAAGCACCTAAAATATACAGTTTTATTGACGGTGGTGGTAATGGCAATTGTGACGTCATTATTGTTTTTTAATTTCTCATAAAGGAGGTATAATAAATGTGAGCATAATCAAACATTTTTATTCTTAACTGTGTAGTATTGGTAAATTTTTTAGTGTCCTATGTACCTTTACTTAAGTAGATTTACACTCGGAAATTGTGCAGATAATCAAAAGTCTTTATAAATGCTCAATATAATACTTTTTTACTAATAAATTACCAGCGCCTACGAAAATTCAAACGTAGGTTTAATGGCCTTTTTAGTCAAAAGTGTTTTCAATTTAGGTTTGAATGAGATTAAATCTCTTACTTCTCTAATATAACACTAGATACATTTTTTTTACATTTTATCCTCTGTTTATTCCTTATCAAAATATTTGAAACGATGCTGTTCAAGTTAAATTTAATGGATTTTTATTTGCTGTGAATTACTTAACCTTTGAGTGTTTTGCTTACTTTTTAATCATATTTAAATTTTTAAACAATTGTGATTGTAAAACATCATCATTATATACTGTTTATCAAACAAAATTGAACAACATTATAGTTGGCAATTGAGGTTAAAGAGTCAGAAGTACGTCTACCATTTTGGATTTTTAGTTCTGTAAGAGTAATGTAATAAACTCTAAACCATTCTCTCTTTAAACACAAATTTAAAAATTAAGCTACATCGTGATAGTTTAAAATAATTATAATATGTACATCATAAATATATTTATCACCAATTAATCTGACCAAAACTTCAATAAACCTGTTTAGAATGCGACAATAGTTTGATTTTATAGATTTCCTTTCCCTTGTAATAGTTGTTATAATCATATAGATTAGATTAGATCATTGAAATGGCAACCATACTACAATGTAGGTATTTTAAGCCAAGTATGAATGAGGATTGAGTGTAAGATGATTGTATCTAAGGCTGACATGTTCCTTAGACAGAACTGTAAATTAATAGCCCAACAGCCGATGGCAACTAATGTATCTACAGTTAAACGTGAAATCCGAACATCCTCTGAATTACGAATTGTTCTAATTATGAGGATAGGCTTTGCGTATCGACGTAGTATTCAATAGTGCGGACGTTAATCCACACAAGAGAACACTACATCCACCGACCATCTCTCACAACGATCCACAATTCGTGACCTCCAAGTAGCTGGATTACAGGACGTCATCACCGTCCCAGTGTCTGTTGTCGTTGTAAAAACCTATCAAATGACAAGTACACATTTTTCTGGCACAAAAATACCTCAAAGTGATTGTGTGAATTTAAAATCTTTAAGAGAATTGAGTAAAAAAGGCAAAGGTATTGGGGAATCTTTTAAAAGTATCTTTGACATACTCAGTAAAGTTAGGTCGAGTGTCTTTTATTTTAAGGAATGCGAAGAATCTTGTGGTTGCTCAAGCTTTTGTTTACTGGAACACAGCGTCTCCATTATCGGGCCATACTTACTTAGTCGAGAGTTTAACTCGACACTCTTACTTTTAAAAAGGATATATATTCCATTAACATTTATTTATCTATGAAAAATCCTTATTTTTTCAATTTCCTAATATTCCCTTTTACTTTGATTTTTAATTTGATATATTTTTATTCAGTGCAATTCACTGTACACTCATACATTTAAGGCTAGAACGTTACCGTTGGTGAGGTCATTATTTTATAGATAACTAAATTTTAGTAGGTCAAGCAAAATAATTACGTCAAACATTATTGTAAACCCTCATAATTCAGATTTAGAAAACACAATTAGAATTTTAACTGTGTGTTTATTAGAATTATAATATTTTTCTATATTTTCATGCGTTATACCACAGAAAAGCCGAAATAGCTATTATTTAAATTTCTGTCTGTCTGCCTGTCAGTAACGCTAGACAAGTTATATTATATTATAGTTATATTTCTCGTAAAATCTAGAACACCCACAGTTAGCAAGCAATAAACCTTAATAACTTCATTCTAAACCTTATGGAGAAGGTTTTCTAATTACTTTAACTTAACACAACTTTTAGCAATATTGGACGCATTTGATCTTAATTTTATAGAACTTGAGATCCATAAAAATGATTTAATAGAAAGAAATTACCATCGTCATTAAATTAAAAACAACATAAGTTTGTTTTTATTGATCATTGATATTAAACTTGTTTCAAAACTATATCAAGTTAAAAACGTTATCTTAAGGTATGTCTATAAAAATTCTAATAATAATAGAGATTTTTTATCTATTGAACTGAGAATTAATTATAAATGATTAATTGCTCTTAATACTTTTTATCAGTTGTTTCCAGAAGATTTTTCTTTGATTCCCTTTCTAAGAGAAAAAGTGGGGCTAATATTTATTCATTGTTCATTTACAAGGATGAACAAAAATCTTATTGATAATTCTTTCTTATCAGCAACAATCACATTTTAATTCCTAGAAATAGTTTACGATCACCGATAATTTTCATATACGAATAAATCTGTAGATATTTTCTGCTCCAATCTCAATCTTTTACTAAAACAAACCATTTTTGTTACTGTTATTTTGTTTTTATTTGTTAATGTTTTGCTGTGGTATTATCAATATTGTACCATAACTTAATTGCATTTTATTGCACATGTAGTAATAAACTTATGTTATAAGTCTAAATATTATGTTGAGCCTAATTCTTCCTATACAAAGATAATTTTTCATAGACTCATATAGGGTTTCCTGTAGCTGTAGTGTATTTTTTTATGTAAATAGATAAATAATTAAGCTAACCACTTTTGTTTCTTTGTTTTAGATTTAACATTTTGTCTAGATAATAAGTAACTTGTTTTTTAACGCCGAATCATACATCCCTCACATACTGCTAGGATATTGAATAAAAATTTATGAACTACAAGGTTTCATGAGAAAGCGCAGAGCAGGGAGTAAAACATTACTCAGCTAAATGGTAAAGGTTAAGTATTAAATGTGAGATAATACGAAGTGACTTCCTGCGGGAGACGCGCGAGTAATCCTTCTGGGAAATTATCAACATATTCACTGTCACTTTGAGTATTTACTTTGAAAATCTCTTAAACAAGGAGTCAGGCCTTGGGGTAATCATTGTTTAGTCACAGTGTGCCAAGGCACCGTGGTGGTCTTAAAATATACTAACGTTGCAGCAGACCTGTGTAGTCAGTGAATTTCCAAGTCAATAATGATAATAATAAACTCGAATAGCAAGTTTTATCAATATCTGTCCATTAACATGAGAATTAGTTGCCTATTCTCCATAAGATGGACATAGGAAAGAGCATGCAGGTTTACTGCTGAGAGGAACACAGAAAGTAGGCATTTCTTGCATAAACAGTTTTTATTTTGACCATTTATACCAAGTTTCATCAACATCTGTCACTAATTAACGAATTTCGCCTATTCTCTATATGGTTAAATTGAGGAAAGAGTATGCAAGTTAGCTGTCATGATGAATACATAAACTATGAATTTTTAAGCATAAATGGATGGATCTCTACCACATGAAGCAAATACTAAGATTCATCCAATTATATAGATCGATAAGTGAAATATTCATTTTTCTTTATCTTCCATAAAATTAACATTGTAGCCCCAAAAAACAACGTACTATATTTAGATTTTTTAATACATCGGTAACCGTTGGAGATAAAGCAAAACCTTTACGTACTAAATTGTGTAGTTTTTGAGCTTATTGTAATAGTAAAAGATCAGATTAAAACACTTAATTTAATTTATATTATTTTTCATACATTAGTAAACACTGATGTTTTGAAAAAAATTAAGAATAAAACTGCATATATAGTTCCATAAACGTCATGAAAATTGTAAAAATTTAAATTTTATTTATTCATACGGTTAGTTCTATAAGCTTTCAAACCTGTAAATGTACGAAAAAAATATGTTTGAAAAGAACCATTTTAAATCTTCACAAATGTGAAAATTGAAAATGGATTACCAATCAAAATTATTCAACAAAAGGAGCTAATAAATAATTATAATGATGCCTCAAAGCAATAATTATAGACGTTGGAAATTTAAGGTTACTATTAACAATTACCTTCTAGGCTGAGTCTTATATGAATTAATTGATATAATTCTAAAACAAATACGTGTAATTGGATATAATAGATATAGAGATTATAGAGTTTATAATGGCAGGATACGTGAGGGCTAAAGGTGGGTGTTTGTGTAGAGGGGTGTTTATCGTATGGGATAAAAGCCAAGTGCTCCTAGTTTATCTTACCCTCACGCATCCTCATAATCTAGGACTTTTTACCCTCGTACATAATTCTGTAAGCGGTTTAAAACCACCCTTACACATTTTCATGAAGTCTTTTATCTTTCTGTAATTCGAGTCAATATATTAATAACGTATGTGTTTTAATTTCCATTGTAAACGCCGAATGTACTTAAGATGAATTATTTAACCCCCTAAAATAACATGATTTACAAGCGATTTATAAATTTGATGATAAAAGGGTTGAGTGACTGCATCACACAATCAATTTCGCATTAGTGATCAGACGAAGTAGTTTTGGTACTTATGATATAATGACATTTTGAAGCAAGTTAAAATTCGTTCTCTACTTTACCCAACACATCACTGACATTAATACACAAATACATAAACAAAGGTTTGAGTGGCAGATGACCACAAAACTACAACCCGATACCTGCTGACTATGATATAGGGGTAGGGAATGCAGCTGATTGGAGATAAAAGTCCTTTGGCATATTTCTCAAAATCTGTCAAATAATATAGTTGGATTCAAAATTTAATTTTACATTTAATACACTACCTGGCGTTTTTTTTCGTGGCATTGCATATTTCAAATAATTTTACAGAGTTCATTAGGCCCTATTTACATTTATGCAACATGTTTAAATTTTCTCTACTACTGTGTGAATTGTGTGGTAAGTTGATTTTGCTGATGAATTTTAAAAATTTAACTGTTTGATACTGGCTGGATCATTGGCTAATACTGTAACATGTCACTCGTAGTAGTCTAAATCATTTCAGGAGCCAAGGATATAAAACTGTATCGACATATTTGACACGACATTCAATGATATCACAGGAGGGAGTGTCATTACCTCCGTACCCCTTGAGTTTGTGCATGAGCTAAAAAATGTAAGATACAGTATAAACATTCTTACTAAAAAAACAACTTTTTTTAAAACAATGAAATAGATCATTTCAACTCAAAATCAGATGGAGGATTTTTGTAGGTTGAACATGAAAAAGTATAGTTTAATATCAGCTAACGTAATGCCTTAATGGATTAATTACCAATTTGATCATCCTGATGAGATTCATTCTAGTTAGCCTTTACTGACTAGACACCAATATTGGGTACGTAAACTAATGTTGTCACTCAATACTTGATTGAGTAGTCACTCAATACCGGGAGTACTATGTGATTATTATTATTAGCCTACCTTACTGAAACTGTTAAAATACCTACCCAAGTTCGTATTTTAAAGACAAGTATGAATGAGAAGTGACTGTGACACAATCTTGTTATGTTAACAAAGGCTGACAGACAGGACTGCCCAACAGCCAATGGTATCAGGAACCTACAGTTTATCATAGTATCCAAACCACTGTCTCTGAATTATGAACTGGTCTATTTATGAAGCTTGTCTTTGTGGATGAATCAAGTATTCAATAGCGTGGACTTAACACCTCAAAGATAGTTAATCACATCCACCTAAACAGCTCATAACCATCTACAAGTCGAACGGCATGTAATACAGTACTGAATACTAAAAAATTAATTACAACATTTTTTTCATATATCTGGTGGTGTACTATATTAAAAAGGTATTTTGGTTTCATTAACATTTGAGAAACGAAAAATATAATTAATTCGAATAAAAATTTTAAAATCGTAGATTATTAGGATACTGTTGGTAAGGAAATAATGCAACAAACCATCAAAACTATTATATTTTAAACAATACAGTTATATTATACATGTTTTCCCCAATAACGAGTGATTGCACGTTGTGAGTAATGCCTAACGTAATAGGCGACTTTGATGTTAATTACGGCATTTACACCTAGCCTCAGAGATTTAATAATATCTTTATTAATAATAGCGTTTAATATCTGGGTGATCCACAGGTTAAATGGGATCCAAATCACGGTTTTGGCTATAAATTATGGAATTGGAGTGCTCATTGCTTAAATTCGTTTCGGTGGCTCGCACGGTAAGGCCCAGTCGTACATAAACAACGGGGACGACACAATTCTGATGACACGATCCTAGCGACCAGATAATTTGGGTAAAGGTTGGTCCTGCGTAGACTCTGAGATCCGGGTGAACTCAGCGATGCAGGCGACCAAATCTTTCAGTGTAAACATTCTCTAAAAAGAGGAAAAAACTTAAGTGGTTGATGCTGGATAGCTCGGCACTCACATATGCATAATTAAGAAGAAAAGTTACCAAACGACTAAATACATTTAGTCGTCAACTTATTGTGGTAGTTCGCGTGTATCATATTCCACAAGAACGGATATGTCTAAAGGGCGTGCTTTGAGTTCAGCATTCCTTATAAAAATATGACGTCATTATTTCAAAACTTGGTCTGATGGATTGCCAATACCAATTATCCAGAGGCCATGGTTCGGATTCCACGCTGAACTGTAGGTCCTTTAGTTGCCATCGGCTGTTAGGCTATTAATTAAAGTCAGCCTTAGTCAGTAACAAGACTAAAAGATCGCGCCACAATCATCTTCCACTCAATCCTTATTCATACTTGGCTTAAAATACCTACCTTGTGTTATGGTCACCATTACAATAATCTAATTTAATCCTCTAAGAGCTATGACATATCCATGTTAAATATAGTATTGTGGTTGCCACAAAATCCAATTTGTCAAAACTAGCAGTTGACAAACAAGATCAGAGACAGCAGACGACGCGCATCACCTGGTGTATTGTGGCGGTTTCCGCTTCCGCGTCCCACTTGCATTGTGTAACCTGCGGCGGCAGTTAATTAATTTGTCACCATATGCAGACTCGTTTCTCACTTGCGTTACTGTGTTTGTTCCATCTGTGTGCTCATGTAGCCTAAAGTGTCATTAGTGTGACAGTATCACCGAAGCGACAATCATCCGAAATAAAACTAAATCGTAATGTTGTACTTTTTTGTAGTAGGAATTGTTGAGATTCTATGTAGAACCAGGGACAGGTGGATTGCATCAAGGTCCTAGGAGGCCTAACAGGCCCAACAAAAAGTTCATTTTATACTACACTAGCAGTAAGCCCGTCCTTTGTGCGGGGTGTAGGCTTAAGTAAAAGAAGAAAGATTATCATACAGAAATGCAAACCTGAAATCCTAAACAAATCACTACAAAGAAAATATATCAATACCCAGCTTTATTATTTAGCATTACTTTACAATTAAATAGATTAGAACATTAATACTATTATTATAATTAGTTATACGTTATAATAACTTTTTAATATAGTATGATTTCGAAATGGGTTTAAAATCAATGACCAATATAAACTAACTAATATTGATTTGACAGCTGTTTGTTTTTATTTTATTAAATCTTTAAACTACAAAGACAGCTGATTATTACCGGTAGGTTATTCATTGAAAACTGAATAAAAATGTAATATCGCGTAAAAGTGGGGTTTTAAATGCTCGTTATTTACTTTCAAGGGGCGGAGGGGGATTTCAAGCATTTACAAACCCTCTCTGGAATGTAGAGAATACATGAAATAAGTTTCATTGTAATCGGTTTTTTCAGAGAAGACGTCGTAAAATGCCTCCAGGAGCGTCGCAGACAAACAGACAAAAATTGAGATAAGACCGGTTTCGGCTTCTCTAACGCACAAAAAGAAAAAATAACTAAAAAATTAATAATTCTGAGCAACGTACAGACAAAAATCTAATTTTTTTCATAAAGATATGAGTTAACATTGTTAACTTATATTTAGAAAATTAATAAATTATTATTTATGCGAGAATAATGAAAAAAGTTTTTGAACACAATATGCCTAGATTGAAATGTTTTTCAAACACATTTACTCAAATATTAATAAGGGTCGGTATTCACAGTTTGTTGTTTTTGGCACATGACTTTGTTCTTGCTACAATTTCCTCATACATGTTTTTGCAGTCATTTTGAATAACATTTCAACATTTTATACTATAACGACGAAGCATTTTATAGACACGAAATCACGTTTTCAATGGGTTATACTAGGACATTAAACAAAAATGAATATGTATATAATGAGATTATTTAATTATAGATTTTTTTAATTAAGTATAAAACTAAAACTATTAGCCTGACATTCCCCCTCCCGGGTTTTATAAAGGTTACGTACATGAAAAAGAAGCATTCACAATACATTTTATAGGATCCTAAAAATTTCTATAGGAAACAATTTTTTATCTGAGTTTCAGGATAATGGGCTTTGAATGTCTTCATGGAAACGCTACTAATTATCTTAACCGTCAAGTAAATAGTTATAAGCCGCTAAATTGTTAAGTAAACTATGCCGAAGTTCAGCCTGTATCAACTGAATAGCCTGATGTTTGCACCTTGATAATAGCAATCTCTAATGCATAGCTAATAATCGATTTTCCGGTCTGTATACTGAATAAACCCTGTTCCAGGAATTGATTTTTCAATTTAAAATTTGTATCTGTACAAAGTTATTTGTGGTAAAATATTTATTTAAAAAGTACTATTATACTGAGTAATAGTTTTTCACAATATATTATATTTAAAATATAAATGTATGCGATGATAGCGGAAGTAAATAGACTCAGGAAACAGGATATGAGTGAAAATCAAATAGAAAATACAACATTTAACAAAACTACATATTCTTTAATGTTTATTTACATATCTTTAAAATATTCATTGTTTCAAAACTAATAATCTGATTTCTTAAACTGACAACAAGAGAAAACTTGGGGATACAACTCCCTCCCTCCAAAAAACCAAGATTTTTAGACTGGGTTTGGTTGGGTAATATAACCGCACACTGCAAACAAATATTCATGGAAAATAGTCGAGAAGTAAGGAAGAAATTAAGGTTTTCATTTTGTCTATAAAATAAAGTTAAATGCTCCTTCACAAAACACTCCATTCACCATGGGCAGTAAAATAAACTTTTCTAGACCAGTTAGTCGTAGACTAGCCTGTTGTAATATTGATGGTAAAATTGTTCTGTAAAGTTGTTTTTCTGCTAGATTATTAAAAAAATAATTGTTTTTGTATTTAAAATCCCATAAATTTTTAACAAATAGTTACAGAAACACACATTTAGTGTCATATTATTTGTGACCAGAATACATAAAGACCTAAACAATGAAATGTTAATCAGAATCATTAGATAGGATTTTAAAAAATTTGTATTTATCACATTGTTTAGGGGTTTTAGGGGCATACTACACTTAAAAAATTTAAAAAGTCTGAATATTTAGCCCAAGTGCATCCGTGTACCAAATTTCATACAAATCAGACCATCTGTGTGTTCTCGGGCTATGTACACAGCGATACAGAAGTCTAAAAAACGTTTTTTAAATTAAGGAAGCCTCAAAACGGATATCCACTCTCAACTTAAACTCTTAATTTTTTACAAAATCAAAACTTACTCCATAGACCATGTGGTAGGTGGAACGTAAAAATCTTTTCCCAAAAACACACAAAATAACATAAATTAGTGTTGTATAGTTTAATAAACAATAAGTAAACACAGAAATACACATGAAATATATGAAAATATATAACATCACTAAAATATAGTTTATGTGCTAAACGTAACATACATATAAAGTCAAAAATAATAAAATATGAATGTTCACAAAAGCCAATGGGTTGGAAATTAAATTCCGTAAAGATACGTGACGTCATAATCGGAAATCGTAATGGAACCAATAACTGGCAAAGACTCCGCAAACCTCTTTGTGGATAATAAAACAGGGACATTTATTTGATAATATTATCTCACTGTGGTTTATGAGTAAATTTTATGGTGTACCATTTTGTTTTTTAAGTATCTAAATCCGCGAGAGTAATTCTACTGCGATTCTAAATATTATTTCTGAAATTTATACAATTTATCCAATTTAAAATTTACACTCTAATTACATAGTACTTTTATCCATAAACAAGTGCAAACAGAATACAAAATTAAATTATATAGATTGAAATATTGAAATGGTGACCATGCCACAAGGTAGGTATTTTAAGCCAAGTATGAAAGAGGATTGAGTGTAAGATGATTGTGGCGCGATCTTTTAGTCTTGTTACTGACTAAGGCTGACATTTTCCTTAGACAGGACTGTTAATTAATAGCCCAACAACCGATGTCAACTAAGAGACCTACAGTTTAATGTGGAATCCGAACCACGGCCTCTAAATTACGGATTGGTCTAATTACGAGGATGGTCTCTGCAGATTAACGTAGTATTCAATAGTGCGGACATTAATCCACACATAATTATGCTGGATAACCCCTACATAGGCAAGGGACTGTGAATAGGTTCTCAGCTTTATGCACCTTACTGCATCATTGTAAAACATATTTAGGCTAAACAATACAACTCTAAAAATATCTGCAACACATAAACATTGTGTACTAGGTTGACATGTTCCTTAGAGAGGATTGTAAATTTATAGCCCATTAGTCAATGGAATCTTATGAAACTACAGTTGAACGTGGAATCCGAACCATAACGTTGCTTCTGATTTATGAACTGGTCTAATTATAAGAATGGTCTTAGTGGGTGAACGTAGAACTCAATAGACGTTAATCTACACCAGAGAACTGACAATCACCCATTTTTATCCACAATTCGAGACCTTCGATAGCGAATACTCATGATATTTCCCATGTTAACCAGTTATGTAAGTGTTAAAGAACACTTACATTTATTTATTGAACACAATATCAATATAATCCGCAAAGTCCATCCTCATAATTAGACTAATTCGTAATTCAGAGGCCGTGGTTCGGATTCCACGTTAAACTGTACGTCCCTTAGTTGCCATCGGCTGTTGGGCTATTAATAAACAGTGCTGATCGCGCCACAATCATCTTACATTCAATCCTCATTCATACTTCACAAATACCTACCCTTTAGTATGGTCGTCATTTCAATAATCTAATCTAATCCAAACAAATGTTAAATAAATTTTCTATGACTTCATTTTTTAAATAATTTAACTCTTATCAGTTCACGATAATATTTGTATCCGTGTGTGTCCCGACGCACGTAATTTTCCTCATAAAACGAAACACAATAAAAGATAACATTAAACGATATCAGTCAGATCAAATATTTGATAGTGTTTTATAAAGGCCACCGGAAATGATGTCTCGAAAGTGAAATGTCGCGTGCCGGAAAAGGAAGTGGAGGCTGTGGGCTGTAATACACCGGAACTGCCTCATGACCTCGTAACCTCGCATCTGCGTCGTTCACTTTTGAATTGTTGTCCGACTTGTTTCTCCGTTCAAGTCTTAATGTAACGATTACTAAGCTTAAAGAACTGAATAGTAAAATTTGCATTTCCTGGTGCACTTATAGAGGCACATTTTAAAGATCCCATGATCATGAAAAAAGTATTCCAGTACATACTCGTATGCGTGCTTTATACACAAATTTTTAACTGTCTTTCATTTAATTTTAGGCCCCTAAGAAATATTACAGTCCTGTTCAAAAACCTATGCACGCACAAGCAAGAATTAGCTGGGTGTTTGAACACCTAAGCAGAAACAGACAAGAAGGTGTTAGTAGAGTTTTGTACGGACACCCAAGCAAAAACCATACTTTTGTAGGGACATACGTATAGGAGTTACCTGGGGTTTGTATGGATGCACAATCATATATTAGCAGAATTCTGTACGGACATATAAGCAAACATTTCTAGGATTTTTTACGTTTAAACAAGCAAATACTAGCAGTTTTTCGTACGGACACATTAACAGGTAGGTATGACACTTGTGATAAATGTTCTTATTAATCCGCCATGAAGTCATAGCATAATGCAATAGCTCAGATTAAAGCTTAAACTTAAAATGTATTCAAACAAGTCATATGGAATGAACAAGAACGAAATGGAATTATTTTTATGGTCAGCACTGTTCTCACTATAGTATATACTTCCATTAAAATAAATAATTAAGAGTAAATTATAATAACGAGTTTTATTCTCGTATTCACTATTACGAATATTTCGATTGTTGAGGATTCCTCAAAAGTAAAAATTGAATATCTCATCACTTTTCCAAACCCTGATCACTTACTAGTTCTTTAAAAGATCGTTAAAAGGTTAGCAGCTGATTCAGCAAACCCGCGCTGCGTCAGCAGGACGGCAACTTCATTATATGCCGGAGGCGAGGGCCGAAAGGACGTGATTCACTGGGAAAGTGGGATTCGGGCCTGTTAGAAAAATATGTACAATTATTTCGATATACTTTTGAAATCTTATAGTATTCTAGTAACCTTATTTAACTTTATCACTGTAAATAATGTTTAAGAGTTACAACATCCTTTTGTAACCATAAACTAGTTTATTATTTACTAGCTGACCCTACGAACTTTGTAACGCCTGACAGTAAATACATGTTAACTTATTAATGTTCTGAAGTCTAATAGCATTATGGCTTCATTGTGAAAGGTCATATATTCTGGGTCGTGGCATGGTTAATAACAATACTGAAACGATAAGACATCCTATAAAACAAATAAATCTGAGTGGATTAATTCACAATTTTCAAATACAATCAAAACCCAAACCAAACCTAACTGTAATACGGCTTTTATAGGAAAGATATACAATAGCTGATTATTATAATAAACGTAATATTAAACATTGTAATAATTTTTTATTTGGCCAACATACAAACACATGAATTTTAATCAGACAGAAAATAAAAATATAAATACATACTACCCCAAAACCGTAAATTATTAACGTGGCGAATAAAGTTGTTCATTTGTACAGCTCATATTTACTTCATAGTTTTACATCAATGAATGATTCAGATGGAATTGGATAGTAAAGCATATTGCTAATGGAAAGTAAACCAATCAGCTGTAGCTAAGAAATCTAATGGTTTCATTGTAGAAAATTTGTAAACAAACTTACTCTCTATAAGGTTAACAACAGAAATTTAAAACGCCATAAAATGAAAACTTATGGGGTTTTCGAAAATATTTTTTCACTGAAACCTTCTCAAACACTTATAGAGCAACTTCCTAAAATATCATGGCGATCTGATGAGTAGTTTGGTAACGCGTAAAGGACATACATACAGACACACACACATTCAATTTGATATATACAGTAGAGATTTCATTAACTTATTTCTGATACTAGAGACTTATTGGCAATAGGTTCTGTGACCTTATTATTAACACCTTATTAAACAGTGGCGTCACTTGGTTAGTGACGTCATAGTTTGGTTATAATAACAGTTGTTAAGATGAACTGAAAACATTCCCTTTTAGAAACATCCATGATCTAAACTATTTCCCACAGGGAAGTAAGTAAAAACGTTATTTAAATAGTGACCTACCAAGATAGGTGTTTTAATCCAAGTATAAATGGGAAATGAGTGTAAGATAAAATTGTGGCACAATTTTGTAGCCTTGTTACTAACTAGTGCTGACATGATACTTTGACGGAACTGTTTATGCTAACTGCTTAAATTAATAGCCGAACAGTAAATTTGCAGTGGTTTGCAGCCAAACCACAATTTGACCTCTGGATCATGAACTGGTCTACTAATAAAGGTTATAAGGATGATATGTTTGGATGAACGTAGTGTTCATTAGTGCGGACTTTAATCTACATAAAGGGTGTTTCAGAATTCCCTACCAATACTCTAGGGTATTGTTCCTGGGTAAGAAACATATCTAAATATCATATTTAAATTGTCCGGAAGTCCTTTGTTACACAGCCTCCATTTTGTTTTTTCACTTATAATTTTTTTCTGAATAATGGTTAGACGTACGCAATTGAAATTTTGCACAAACATTTATGACAACGAGACAAAACTACAAAATAATTATGACAATTTATCAAATTCATAAAACAAAATGGCGGCCATTTCAATTTTTGTCTCTCAAATAACTCGTGAACCGTTGATTTAACAGAAAATATACAAGAATAATTACTTTATGTTAATGTAATTCCAAATCGATTGACACCAAATTGTTTGAAATTAGACAAATATTAACTGAGATATGGCAGTTTTAGTGATAGGTGACCGCTAGAGCTTAGTTGCAGTGCATATCAAGGCATGCGACTAAAGTCTGCCACAACAATGCAACAGTCTCGCCTGCTTTGTATGTTATTTGTAGGTTATTTTAGATTACTTCAAACAATAATAAAATGTCACATAACCCTCTTGGTCTTGGCATAAGTTTAGAATAACTGTAGAGGAACTGACTACAATGAGTAAAATAATAACATTTTCAGGTAAGAATAAATCAGATGATTAGTTTGTAAAAAAGTATTTTGACTTTTACACAGCTGATATAAAAGATTTGGGAGTTTTGTGTAAATTTTAATAACAGTAAGCAGACGGAGGATGTTGCATTCTTGTGGCAGACTTTAGTGTCAATCGATTTGTAATTGCATTACCTAAAAAAAGTTATTCTTGTAAATTTTCAGTTAAATCAACGGTTCACGAGTTATTTGAGAGACAAAATTTTAAATGGCCGCCATTTTGTTTTATGAATTTGAGAAATTGTCATGATTTTTTCTAGTTTTGTCTAGTTATTCAGAAAAAATTATAAGTGAAAAAACAAAATGGAGGCTGTGTGAGTAACTAAGGACTTCCGGACAATTTAAATATGATATTTAGGTATGTTTCTTACCCAGGAACAGTGTCCTAGAGTATTGGTAGGGAATTCTGAAACACCCTGTATAATAATATCACATCAACTAACCATCATTGCCAATCCCTAAAATCGTGACTCCCAAGTAGCTGAATCACAGGATACGTCACCATTCTTGTCAAATCAATACGTAACAACCAATCAATCAATAAATGGTTTGACTATGGTCAAAAAGCCAAATGTCAATAAGTGAAAAGTAATGACAATAATACAATTCCACTTAATTACCAAAAATTCAATTTACAATTGTAGAAACATGAACTCTGATATACAAATCCATTGTAATCCAAGAGCTTATAAACTAATACATCATTGTGGTCATAGGAGTAGTCTAATGTAGGGTTGAACATGATATGCCATTCTTTTATTTCTATAGTCAACTTTAATGGTAGCAATATATTCATCTTAATAATATAACAATATATAGCATACTTAAAATAAATTATGAATTAAATATTTTTTCGTCATACTGATTCAAAAAAAGTCGTTCTTTTTCTTTTTAGGTCTAAACCTAATATATTTTTTGGGTCCTAGGCCGCAAAACATCATTTTTGATGGTTCTTTTTAATCGTGGTAATTCAATTGTAAATAATCGATAAAGTAGGTAAAAAATCACAATCGATTTTTGTGTTTTTTTGGACGTCCCAGAATCGATTGTGAAACTAGTAATCGACTATTAAATTAAACTATCGAATGGCTGCGATCGAACTAACTCTTGATAATAACTCGATAATAAAAAATTACACTGACATAACCTAAACAACCTATCAGGATTCAAGAAAGAACTGCTACAACGTAAGTAACATAACAGCTGATGAGTCTAATGCAAAAATAATGGTCGACAATACTATTGGTATCCTAAATCAGATAATAATTTATGTTTTACGAGTTCGTCTCATGTTATTTGCAGTATGACGAAAAACAATCACACGGCCCTAAATTATCTTTTTGATATAAACTCACATTCAGGGTGTTTCCCGGCAACCCTGACAAACTTCAGAAATTTGTTTCTTGGGTTAAAAAAGGGAAAAATGTCATATAAACATAGGTCCTAAACCCATTTGTTTCATAGTTATGGTTAAAAATGTGTTTTTTTAGTTTTTTGTGTATCTAATGTACATTTTTACCTCTGGAATGCAAAATTGATCAAATATTTTGACAAAACTTTCATAGATAGATAGAATATTAAATGTAAATGAGATTTCATTGCTTTTTGTACATAAAAATGGAGTATGGCTGAGAAAAATCTGTTGAAAAAAAGTTTTTCCTAAAAAAAATAGAGGTCAAAAATATTTGTTATAACTTTTGATGTCCTTTACTAATACAACCAATCAAGCAATTGGGTTGCAACTTTACCAAAAGCTGCAGAATTTAATGGAGAGCAATAAAGTATCAACTTTTGTATACCTTTTAAGGTGATTATTTTATGTAAAATTAAAGAAAATGTAAGATAACACTATTTTAACACTTCACACATTAATGTATAAGTTGAACTATCAATACTTAGTTGTCATAGATTATTCTTACAACGTTAATCTTTTAACTAAAATATAAAGTTTTTAAAGGATTTAAACCTTGAAAGGTGGTAGTAAAAAGAAAAGTCATATCGTAAACATAATTGGGTTTTTGACCACTTCTAATAATTACACCCTAAATTTCAAAGTTTCTAAGTTAGGCTCTTGAGAAATGAGGATGATTACGTTTGGAGCAAAACTTGCGTCCATTCTTTTATGAATCATTAATATTTAGCAGAAGTGGAATATACAGGGTCTCCCGTAATGGAAGTTCCAAATTCTGGGTAAATGTTATATGGGTCAAAATAACGATTTTTTCAAAAACGCTTTGTTTACCAAACATCCACTATTTTGTATTTTTTATGTTTAAAATTGTTCAACTGATCCTTAAAAAGTCGATATGAATGTTTAAATAGAGATTATCTACTGTGGAAAAAATTGAACTTGGTTCAAATATAAATTTTAAAATGGCGGAAAACGATAAAATTCAATACAAACCAACAAAATTTTTCAGGTTTTATTTCAAATCCGTCAACACCACAACATGAGAAATTAACTAAAAAAACTGAATACTTAAAAAAAGAGACTAATTACAACATTTTCTCGTGTTGTTTGATTGGAAAATAAATAACCTGAAGAAAAGTTGTCCTTAGAAGAATTTTTATTTTCAGTTTTTACCGCCATTTTCGATAGGAAAATTGAAATGGCCGCCATTTTTAAAATTTTTATTTTCCTACAGGAAGTCTCTTTTACTTTAAAATACTTACAGAGTTTTATAAAGATCGGTTGAAATATTTTGAGGATAAAACTTATTTTGTAAAAAAATGCAGATATATAGTAAACGAAGCGTTTTTTTAACATTTTATTCTGTATGTTCACTTTTCAATGTAACATTTTCCCAAAATTTGGCCCCTTACTTATGGGACGTCCTCTATAGTATTTTCTTCGGTAGTAAAATACATCTTAAGTTTTTTTAGGAACGTGGTAAATATGCGTTTATAACCTTTTTGCTTTCCAATTTACTCATTCGAAGTTATTAGAAATCTATAATATTATAAAGAAGAGGTGGTTTCTGTATGTTTGTGGGTTTGTGTGTTTGTGGGTTTGTGGGTTTGTTGTGGCAAGTGAACGCAAAAAATACTGAACCAAACAGTTTGAAATTTTACACAAAGACAGATCTTAAACTCATGCAACACATAGGCATACTCATTTCCTTAAAATCCTCTCGGGCTACGCCCTGTGAACGTCCTAAGTTTCAATGTTTACATTTTTAGAAAATGAAAACATAAAATAACTTGAATTTCAACAGCAGTGAACACTAAAATTTGACAGTTCGAGAAGCAGAAGACATGGTTGCTGTAAATACCCTGGGATTCAATGTTTACAGTTTTTAATGTCAACATCCGTTTACTTTACATTTTGACAGTTCGGGAAGAAAAAGAAATAAAGTTAATTTTTACACATAAACTGCTGGATCGAAATTAGTGAATTATTAGTTCGAAATAGTGGAATGGTAGATTTTTAATTTTCTCCCGATGCCTGCCTCTATTACGTTAATGCTTATCCTCTCCCAATATTTGACATATGTTACTTTGTCATGTTTAGATATATACTTAGACACGTGTTTTGTCATTTTGTAAACAATAAAGAATTAATTATCAATAACTTAAATGTATCTGTAGAGCCTACACCTCTCTGCCTTTTTTACCCGTGCGAAGAACGGGTACTTTGGCTAGTGTATGATAAATTAGTGCTATGTGAATGATTTAAAAAACAATCAATCATGAAAAAGCAATCGCACAGAAATAACAACAAAAACTATATAAAATAACAATCATTCAGTACAAAACTAATAATAAATTTAGTCATAAATATAAAGTACGACAAATAATTGATCATTGTACCACGAGTATGCAATAAAGCCATGTTTCACTTAATGAATATAATTTTAATATCCCGACGCTAATTAAATTATAACCAACTCTATAACTGCAACTGTGATGAATTATTAATTCACATTTCACCAGCAACTAACTTTAAGAATGTAGGTTAATATATCTTAATATATAAAATTCAAAGCCCTCACTCACTCACTCATCACTAATTCTCCCACTTCCGGATTACCTAGGAGGCTGAAATTTGGTATACTGGTTCTTAAGGCCTAAAATAGGAAAGTCTATAAGTTTTTGTGACGATTTTCCCATAAATCTCTACCCTATAGGCCTTCAAATTTCCCATGTCAATCTTATGGAGAAATAATTTTGTTTTGGATTCCAACATATGTATCTTACCTATTAAGATATAAACAGCAGCTGTTTTTATTTGAACCATTGAGCAAGCCAAAGAAGTAAGCATAAAATAGTAAGTACTCAATGGTATCTAATTACTGTATAAAAATAATATTTCTCAGAGGGAAGTTTTGTGACTAGGTTTTATGATTTAAAATCAAATGTTTATTATTATCGGTACGAAGTTCGCCGGGTCAGCTAGTATTTTATAAATAAGTAAAAATGCCTCGTAACATAACCTAGTTACTTTAGGCCCTTGAGTAACCTTTTAGTGTGTATTAAAATTCAAATTGTATAACTTTATTAAGAGTACTTAACCTAACCTGACCTAAACCAGCCTAGCCTAACCCTATTATTTGTTCGAGTAGTAGAATTCAAAGGTTGGAAGCAAATTATTTATTATAATGACCAATACATAAAACTGTAATCGTTTATATATTTTCACTTAAACAAATGAATGCCTTAACACTCTTAAACAAATAAACGCCATAAAACTCTGAACTCAATTATTTAGCATTAATTTACAATGTGAAATTAGATTAAATTTGAATAGTTACCAACATTCGGTGTACGGTTCTTTCAAAAATTCATCATTTTAACTATACATCCTGATTTACGAAGAAAATATTGACTTTTGAAAACCCACTAGAATGGTGTAAACACTTACATCTACTACAATGTAATAAGCTACTAACTCCAGAATGTAACCATGCTAATCATCCCTATTTATTATTATTATTATCTATTTTATAATGAAATTACAAAATGGGGGTCCATATCCTTCTCCTAAAGCTATTTATATAGATAAGGGGAACAACAATACATGGAGTACCAGGAAAATTGCAGTCAAATGTGTGACTCCAAACTCGAATTAGACGTATTTTTTATAAATTAGCTATTCACGGAATACTACGAAATTATAAGTAGCGTTACTTGTTAATCTAAATATCTATTTACATGTAAAATAGGTTTTTAAATATTGTTAATAAACGTTTATTGGAAGGTTACAGGCACACGACGGCGTCAGACAAAAGTTAATTAAAAACAGTGTGGAGCTAATGTACTTGGTGTTATTAGACAGGTTAGGCGTGTATAATATACTAGTTCAGTTATTTGACTGCAATAATAGTTATTGTTGTGGAAATTAATTGATGAAATTTGTACAGAAAGGGGTATGAGGTATTTTAGCGATATTTAAAATAGTATACACTTTTTATTCCTTAACAATTTTTTTACCCATGTTAATAAAACTTTTTTTTAATTAACTTTTACTTTAATTAACTTTTTAACTAAAATTTTTGTCTGTACATTTATTTGAATTATTGGAATTGGGGATATATCGGGTATTTCACGTTTTATAGCCCAGAAAATACGAGATGGGTCGTAGCTCAATTCCTGTACGTCTCTTTGTCTTTCAGTAACACGAAAAGTGGTTTTTGTAACGCCCTTCCATCAAAACAAGAAAACCCACATGTTTGAAACATATTTCCTCATTCTGTACCTTTTGGACGTGTTTTTTGTTCACTTTAAACTGACCCACACATTATGAAAATAAAAAAATGAGCTCTCATAATTCCACTTTTAAATAATACTAGACTTACCTGAATTTTTCATATTTGTTAGCGATTGTGTAAATTATAAAATTTGTTTAATAGATCAAAATAACCATCAGTAAAATGTAATGTAAAATAATATAATCAGTAATGTAAAATTAAAACTACCATTAGTTTGTTTAAATGAATCATTGATTTAAAACCCATTGCAAAATTTATTTTTCTATTATTTTATCTTAACGTATGGTGATGACAAATATTCTAATTCATATGGATGTATGGACATGGAAATTTTAAATGGATGTTTTTTCCTTTGAAATTATTTTTTTCAAGTTTCTGGTTTATATTTATTCCGTAGTGCATCTATTATTTTTCCAGTTAGTTAAAAGGTTTTTATTGAAAACCTTTGTGAGAACGATTTTCATATCTGCAGAATTTTAATAATGGTATTATTGATTCAGTAAAGTTATTTTAAACATTAAAATAACAACATTAAAGATTAAACAATAGTATATCAATTCTTCACTTAAAATCTGTAATATGTCTCCACGGTATATTTCTATTCATATATTGTACACAAATGTTTAGTAACAATGTTTGTAACAGTATTTCGCCAAGACCGGTCACTGTTTATTGTTTCATATACAAGTAGAGACATCAAACATGACAGGGTGGCGAAACCTCTCATATTCTAGATTATAGCTCTATCCAGTTCAACGTCTCGCTTTCAGCCATTCTGAAGATAATAATATTCCTGGGAATTAAATGTGGTAAACTTTACATACCTGTTAAATTGATACAAATTATTTTACCAGTTTTATTTATAACAAATTTATTTGTTGATGATTTAAGCCATCAAATGACGCATCACGCTGGCATGAGCTGAGCGAATTTCTCTATTATTCTCTTCATAATAATCGAATAGTATTAAGTATGTAACTTTTCTGCAGTAACGGTTGTTTTACACGCTGTTACGGCCTTAGACCTAAATAGACTTATAGCCATTCTCAGTGACTGCCTCTATATGATATGATATATATGATTTTTGTTACTGTTTATTATTGTGTTGTTGTCTCTCATTTTTATAGTGTTCAAAATGTATTAAAAAGGTTGGCAAGCTAGAAGTAATTTTTATAATGTGTGCAGTATTATTTTTATGGCAAATTGAACAAGGTAAAAATGTACAGTTAAGTACAGTTACAAATATTAACTATTGAATCATATTGAATATAGAGGCAGGCACTGAGCATGGCTATAAGTCCATACAAGTCCAAGGCCGTAACACATGGTAATGTGTTTATACTAAGTTTGTTTGCTAAATAAAACACATAAAACATTTAATAAAATTATGTCTATAATTTTACTGTTGGGCTATTAATTAACAGTCCTGTCTAAGGAACATGTCAGCCTTAGTCAGTAACAAGACTACAAGATCACGCATCTTACACTCAATTCTCATTCATACTTGGCTTAAAATACCTACCTTGTAGTATGGTCACCATTTAAATAATCTAATCTAATCTATAACCAAGCAAGTTACACCAATTTGTCTATTCTCCGTAAGAATTACCGGGGCAAGGAGTACGGAGGTACGCTGCTGAAAGAAACGTTAAAGTTGGGGTTTTTATGGACATATTGCTAAAAACTATGTATATGGACTTGCACACCAAATTTTGGAAACATATTTAAGTAAATGAGTGAATTATTGGTTTTCAGCTATATTCCTTAAGAATAAAATTGCACAATGTAGTGTGTATACCATTTTGAATATCTCAATTACCAACTAACCTAGAGTCAAGATTTAAAATACTTAAGTGTGTATGTTTTTTTAGCTAAAACCAATGATAACAAATTATATTTTATTCAAAATGTATACATAAATGAAGTTAAAAACGCTATTTTTGGGGTACAAACCTCCCGTTAAAGTGTAGTTATGTAATCGGATTGCATTGCCAAACGAACATGTCCAAGATATTACAGAAAGGATTTCACGAAAAATGTTACTAAAAACCTACTGTATGGTGTTTAAAGGCACAAATATGTGATAGTGGACTAATATTATGACTTTAAAAGATTGAAATGTTTGTTAGTTGCAGGTATCTGATAGTTGAAAGTTAATTAGGTTAAGTTAGTTTACACAAAGCGCGGTTCTTGCAAAGGAAGTAGCAGGATTGCTTTAATGATCGTTAATACGAACTGCTAGTTAAAATATTGGTATTTTATGAAATAATGGTCACGTAATGTGTTAAAATTAGATTGTTTCTTTATACTAATTATAAAATTTAATAGTTTATCTATCCTACATTTTCCAAGTTAGAACTAATGTACACAGCTTATAGTAACAGCCCTTATCCAGTAAGGCCCATATATCTTTATGCCCCTACCCATATATTGTTTTATGTAAATTACAAGCACTAATGTCTAAGTTCATTTGCAATACCGTCCTGTTGGTAGATGTTCTGGAATTTATTGTTACCTACTTAGGAATATTAGCCAAAATATTGATCTGACCAAGTAGGTATTTTAAACCAGACATAAATGAGGAATAATTGTTAGATTTTTCTATTGATCTTCCTACTAAGGCTGACATGTTAATGAAAAGCTGTACAGCCTATGGTGTCTAAGGGGCTTACAGTTTATCATAGGATGCGAACTACAAGTTTTCCTATGAATTACGTACTATTTATATTTAAAATCTTATATGAGTGTTTTGCTAGCCTAGAGATTAGCGTCTGAGACTTCGGAGCAAGAAGTCACGAGTTCACGGACAGCTTTCCCAAAATGCGTTCATGCACAATCTCTCTCTGTTTATTACAAAATTCCTTTGGCATAGCAAGAACAAGAAATGTTTGTATTTACTTCCCTGTGGATGTAAGTTAGATAACGGATATAAAGGGAATGTTTTGAGTTAATTTAAACTGAACAGCTGTTCTTATAACCAAACTATGACGTAACTAACCAAATGACGTCACTGTTTCAAATTTTGGTCTCGCAAATCACCAACGCCTCCCACCAGAGCTAAGACTTATCCATGTCAAAAAATGTTTGCATTTACTTCTCTGTGGAAAATACGTTAGATCATTGATATGTATTACATGGAATATTTTGAGTTCACGTAAACAGCTGTTCTTTAAACCAAAAGACGTCACTAACCATATGATGTCGCTAATCAAATAATGTCACTGTTTCAAATGTTGGTCTCAAAAATTACAAACGCCCCACCAGAGCTAAGACATATCCATGTCAAAAAGGTTTGCATTTACCTACTTCCCTGTGATAAATAGGTTAGATCATGGATACGTCTAAAGGGAATGTTTTCAGTTGAATTGAACAGCTGTTGTTATTATTCTTTTATTGTATTATTCTTTTATATTTATAAAAGTCAATACAATAGCTCTGGTAGTTTCTATGGAAACCAGTTATATATTTTCTATCCTAAAAATCACCAACCCCCCCCCAGAGATAAGACATATCCATGTCAAAAACTTGGCGAACTCACATATAATCTTAACATCCCTGCTTGCTCTTGGATGACTTTTTGAGTTAATTTATACACGAATATTTTTTGGGGAAGCGGTTTAAACTCACACGAGCAACTTTGGATTTAGCAAGAGCATTTAGCTCGTGGTGCTGCGAGTATCGTGGTATGGTGGCTAGGGGATGATGTTGAGAGGGAAGGGGATGAAGCCCAGCCTTGGCGTGTCTGTCGTTCGTACATTATACCCGCCTCTTAGCCAACACGCGACATAACATCCGTTTGCCGGATTGCTTTTAATCCGCCATGCAATTCGCTAATGTATAATGTATTCGTTTATTGTTTAATCAAAATATTGACACTCACAAACACGAAGATTTTACATCACGAAAACATAAACAAAGAGCTTTTTAATTATTATAATTTTAACGGTTTTTTTTAAATATTTTAAACTCATTTTGTTGAATTTGAGCTAGAGTTTCTGCTACATCATCTCGTTCTCGTTCACCTAAGAGATCTCTTCTCGTTCTCGTTCTCGTGAATGCAAAGGCAAGACCATCTTGTAGGCCTAATATACCGAGTGTCCTACAAGGGGTCTTTATTTTTGAGTTGGTGTGACAGATCGTCAAACGGATCGTTGTGGATTGCCTACGGACCTGGGAATAGTTTTATGGCATTTACTGGTTGTTCCGCAAAGCGTACTACTGTTTTCCATTTCGTTCCTAACAGTGCATTGCGATCGATGGACATCGGTTTGAAAAAGGTTTATGGATATAATAGATTTAATTCATTTATGAGTTACTTATATCTTTAATTCCCTAACGTTGTTTAGAGCTAAGTATCATCGTTAAAGTTCAGTAATTATGTTGTAACACTTGAGAAAATAAATAAAGAAAGGTACTATTTCTTTAATATGCCACCATTTTGTCCTAATGTGTCAGAATTATCTGTCACTCGGAGGTATTTCTTTTGCACATGTGTGTGTTAGGACTGTTGAGTCCCAGGTCTGTAGCGCGATCCACACGTCCGTCACACCAACTCAAAAATAGGAACTTCTTCGTGTGACACCCTATTTAGTACCCTAAAGACACATTTAGTCCTACAAGACGCTCTTGGCTTTGCATTTTTCAAAAATTAAAATATTTTATGGCGAATAACGAGTTCAAATTTAAGTTTAAAAAAACTCTAAATCCAATTACTATATCGTGTGGTACTATATTCATATAATACCAGCAGTACCCCAGTATGCTTTATCATACAAAATTACAATTAACAGTTTGGTCTTTTTATTTTCTATGATTTTTATTATCTCTAATGTACTTTATGTTGTTATTTATTATCTGAATTTTTGTCAACGTTTTTTGGTATTGTTAAAGTAGTTTGAAAACATTTGTAACAAGCAGTAATCCTGACTTTTAGACGTATTATGACGAGATATAGACCTGGAATATTAAATACATAAAATACCAAGAAAAAATCAATTATCAGCTCAACTATTTAATTTTAATCTACTATTTGATAAACTATGTTAAATCAGACAACTTTTATCATTATTAAATTTCATTATACGTTAAGATAACATTTTAACATAGTATAATTTTGAAACAGGTTTGAAATTAATGATCAATGAAGCCAATCAACGATTTATTCCAAATTATATTAATAATACCGCAGTATTTATAGATAACACGTTCTTAAACCTAGATGTTAAGGTCATTATTTTATTTTAATTTGACTTGGGTAGCTTTAACCCTCCAAGTGCTATAACTATTTTATTTTTTACGAAACTCTTAAAAAAATAGTATACACAAAAAACACAAGACATGCCCCCCCCCCTTTATACGACCATCCTCATAATTAGACCAATTCGTAATTCAGAGGTCGTGGTTCGGATTCCACGTTAAACTGTAGGTCCATTAGTTGCCATCGGCTGTTGGGCTATTAATTAACAGTCCTGTCTAAGGAACATGTCAGCCTTAGTCAGTAACAAGACTACAAGATCGCACCACAATCATCCTACATTCATTTCTCATTCATACTTGGCTTAAAATACCTACCTGAGTAGGTCGCCATTTCAGTTAAAAGGATAAAAAACCACTAACCTTGAAAGCTAAATAGGTGTCCACTGCAATCCCAATTAAGCCTACAAATGCCGTCAACTTCTACCCAAGCTGGTCACCGTTTATTTAAAATGGGCCCTCCACTTAAATATACCACAAATTTGCAAGCCAAATTGGGATTGATCATGGTCGGGATTCGAACCCTCGTCCCTCCGAATGGCTCAACTGTTGTACTCGTCAGCACAGCAGTCTAACCACTACACTACAAAGGACCACCTTCTGAGAAATCACTTATTTGGCTATAAAAGGATACTCTAACGGCAAAACAACGAACTCAAGCGTCAGAACATGGAACTACACGAGTAGTTGCATGTATTAGCTCGCACATGGCAGCACCGTAACGGTAATTGTTGACTTCGATAAGCCTATACAATTGCAACTCGCTGACATCTCGCAGCAAGATGTCAGCACTTGAAGGGTTAAAGTACACAAAATTCCTTTTCTAAAAGGTATAGTAATGAAATTGTCTTATAAATAAATATAGTCGCTTCTGTTTTCAAAGAGATTCATTACAAAACCCCTTTTTAGCGTTTATAGAAAGGCAGATAGATAGAATAAATTAAGATGAGACTCATCTCGGCTTTTCTTGCTTTACAAAACTTTAAAAATAACCAAAACGTCATAGTACCAAGTAATCTACAGAATAAACTCTAGTTCCATTTATATAGATGCAATATTGTTTATAATGTAGTTTATAAAGAATGAATATGAATGCGTTTAATTTATTTGTTTACGGCCAACGACTAGTCTCAACCACTTCGTTGCGAGACTCTATAATTAAGGGGAATGCTTTCCCACGAGAATTCCATCTCTCATTTTTAAATTAAATTCCTTTCCACAATTTATAATTAAAATATTTTTAACTATAAAAAATAATTAAGGCATATATTAATGAGATAAAATTATTATATTGTGTAAAACGTAAAGGAGTTTTTTTTGCAAACAGTACTCCTTTATTTCTTGATCAATGTTTTCATTTTAGTTGTCAAAATTGGTATCTGTTTGGGGTTTGGTAATATTAAAAAAAATATTTGTTGATGTGGCTTTTAATAATTCTTTTTGGAATAGCTGTTCTTATTAATATCATAAAAATAGGAATGTGTTTACATTTACAGTAGCTCGGGGGCGCTTGCCCAGTAAGTCAAAGCTTCCTGTATGTATATCATAATAATGTATATCAACTAATACTGATTTTAATATGAAAGCTAACATTTCTTTCAATGAAATCACTGTTATAGATCAAATGTTTTAAAAACTTGAAAAAATATCTAATATAGGTCAAAACTGAGATTTAAAAAGATTATTATGTTATTGATATTGGTACGTCTTAGCTCTGGAGAGGGGGTGTTGGCGATATATGAGACAAAATTTAAAAACACTGATGTCATTTGGTTAGTTACGTCATAGTTTGGTTATAAGAACAGCTGTTTAGATGAACTGAAAACATTCCCTTTAGACATATCAATGATCTATTTCCCACAGGAAAGTAAATACAAACGGTTTTATATATTTTATGGGTCAGTTTAAAGTAAACGAAAACCTTCTGTAAAAGTTATAGAAGAAGAAAAATAAGTTTAACGGCTATGGGTGCTCTCGTTATTACAGGAAGCGTTTAACCATTGTTTAGCTTGACAGCCAGGCAACAATAATTGAGATGGACACATTTTGACCTTTCTGGGTAGTGAAACAAAAAAAACAAAAAAAATATTAAAATTCCGAACAAAATTCAGGAAACACTTAAATTTTATTTACATAGAGAAAACATTTAATATAATGTATTACTTCATCTCTATTAATTCAGCACTTTTGATAATCCGGCCCGCATAATCTCGAGTGTGTTGGATTAACAAGATCTGACTAATGGCCTTAAATTTTCGTATACATCTTTTCCACTGTATATATAATTGAGGATGTCGTTACCCGACAAGTGGTCGAGTCCCCCTCACAAGTGTCGGAGAGTTGTGTTATCCCATTCCACTGCTCGGATGCTGCAGGTCCGTACCAGTAATTGGATCTGTCTCACGTAAATCAGATACATGAACGTTTATAATAAACTCGTAACATCGTACCGTAGAGGATATATCTGCATTAACATTTTCCTAGTAAACTGCTTAAAATAACGTTTTTCAACATTTAATTTAAACAGTTTTTACAGAATCGCTTGAAAACAGATTAGATACGACGGGAGCCAAGCAATCGTCAAGAACAGGAAGGTTAATTAAGGTTAAAGGTTAAAGGTTATGGAGCTCGCAGTTAACAGTGATATTAACACCACGTGGAACACCTACTGATACTGTAAAACATTGTAGTTAGCCTTGGAAAATATTTTATCCATCTTCGATGTATAATTTGACCTCTTAAAATGTCATATACATGAAAGAAATTGCGTTAAAAATGCAGACATCACTATACCATATTATTAATTAACTAATTATCAATTGAACAAAGGAATCTAACTCTAGGATCAAACCGGCACCCATTTTTCAAAGTTTTCACCAGGATCAAACCAGCAGACTTGCTATGAATCGGGTAATAAAATCAACTGGGTTACATAGTTGGTTTAACTATTACGTTTTTTATATCAACCCTTGGTTCCTCGTTTACAAATTTCCCAAAACTTGTTAATATCAAGTTTCATTGTGCTCATCACTTATACCAGAATTTAGTTATATCCAGAAGAAATGTATATATCAGAGGATTATGAGGTCCCAAAAAACTAGATAAGAAAAACATATTCAGCGACTTTAAAAATACCAAAATGATCCAGATTTAGGATTAGGCTAGAATCTAGAATGATGTATCATTTTAGATTATTATAACATTATAATTATAACGCAACAACCGACCAATTCACCAAACTAACAGGTATCTAGGGTGAACGTTTTATTTATGGGCTCACAGCCTCGAACAATATAGCAAACCTCAAGAGCACGTCTAGTAAACATACTTCTTATATTCCACCAGGTTACGTCTCCTGGATACACAGAAGGTAATACACATATCCCAAAGTGTTCATGTCAGATTGGATACTGAGGCTCAGCCGGTAATCAAACGCCCAAGGGAGGTAACAAGGTATAGAGAAGCCAATAATTACTTTACCTTTTTTACGAGGGTAAATGCTGATGCACTATCAGGGAGGAAATATCGGTACACTCCCCGGTGTGTGGGACTCTCACTCAAACCCCACTAAAACCTAAAATCCCACTAAAACCCCCTCGCCTCAGGCTGAACTCCGCCTTGGAAGCACCTATTAAGGTATTACATCAAGGCGGAGCCTCGTATGTGAAGCCACATGGCTACAACATCTCCTTAGCCACCTGAGGAAGGATCAAAGCTGGTCCTGATCCTCTTCTGTCTTTTAACTCTTGAGAACGTTCTCGACGAATACAGCAATACGTCGCCAGTTCTCAAGAGATGTCGTCATGAGAGGGACAATGTTCTCGGGCGAGATGGCCCCCACCTCCAGTTCCATAAATTATTATACCTTGATTTGGAAAAATATTGCAATAATATCTAAAGACGCATATCCATTTAAACAAAACTAGATGTTCACATGGATATGTAAAAGTTTCTTTGGGGAGGTGTTTAAAAGATTTATGTAACGCAAAGTGCAGCGGAAGTGTTTCAATCCCGTTTACATAGAAACTACCAGAGCTATTGTATTGAATTTTATAAGAATAGGAACAGCTGTTTAGATAAACTGAAAACATCCCCTTTAGACGTATCCATGATCTAACCTACACAGGGAAGAAATGCCTGTACATTTCTGGAAATTATAACATTTTTGTCTACCTTTACGTTTAATACCCCAGAAAAGTCGAAATGGGTAAATTACTGTCTCTCTGTGGCTTTGAAACGCTAAGCAAGGTAATTTTGTAACGATTCTCCTTTAAAAAGCAAGAAATCATAGTTTTTAAGATAAGGGTTTTGTGTACTTTCAACTGACCCACATACTAAGAAAATAAATAAATGAGTTCGCAAAGCCAAATTTTAGCAATTTTAAACATATTATTTCTTATTTTTACAGAATGTGTGATGTATAAAAGTGATTTATTAAAATAAATAGCCATCAGTTTACATATAAAAAGTAACATTAGGGGTTTTTACATTGATCTCTAAATTTAAATCTATTATAAAATCATACAACATTAAAATGTTTTGTTGATGTAAACCAAATTTCACAGATTGTACACATATTCTAATTAATTTAATTTGATAATTTGTTTTTTCATGGTATTCATTTGTTTAAAATTTCATGTTTACACTTTAAAGTGCCTTACTTTTTAACACTGAACTGGATTACTGCTAATTAGTTATAAATGTATTGAATTAGTTATAAACAATTAAATAAATACCGGATACCTTTGTCATAAATAAGGGATTAATTTAAACGACACAGTGTTCATTAGTGATGTGATGGGTAAAAATAAATAAAGACCGACCTGTAAACGGCCATTTTGTTTGACAAAGCGCAGTGACACTAGACCATGATAATGAGGGAGCCAACCGCCTGCTTAATATTCCAAGCCCCTGAATGTTCTGTTGGGACGCTTTAATTAAACTACCCCTGAGAGAATATATATGGATCAGGAACCGCGCAACGCCGTTCAACAATGAATCTCTTCCCGGGGGAAATATAATCTGTGATAATTAAATGTAAATTTATGTCGCTGCTGTACTCACCCAATTCGTACTTCATTTAATTCGAATATTCACACGTGGTTTTTGCACGCTGCGGCGTTTGATATTAATATTGATTCGCTTATTAGAATCTCCATTTTGACTTTATTTACTTTTAGAGTGCTTTTTAATATGCAGAAGGTATTTAAAAGGATGTTAATTTGATTAAAAGTCTTGTCGAATGTTGCATAATAATTTGTTCAGCCACAAAATATGACTGGGCGATGGCGACGTCCTATAATTCAGCTACTTGGAGGTCACGAATTGTGGATAGTTGTGAGAGATGGTCGGCACTATTGAATACTACGTTAATCCGCAAAGCCTATCCTCATAATTAGACCAATTCGTAATTCAGAGGCCGTGGTTCGAATTCCACGTTAAACTGTAGGTCCATTAGTTGTCATCGGCTGTTGGGCTATTAATTAACAGTCCTGTCTAAGGAACATGTCAGCCTTAGTCAGTAACAAGACTACAAGATCGCGCCACAATCATCCTACACTCAATCCTCATTCACACTTGGCTTAAAATAACTACATAGAATGGTTGCCATTTCAATGATCTAATCTAATCACAACTTCTGATTACCATAGGCAGAGAATTAAACACAGCAGGGTACCGTAATGGTGCCAAATGGAAAACATATGTCAGATACATCACACATTTTTACAACATACAACAAATGTAAAATTATTGCAAGTAAAAATTATGCCATGTCAGAGCACCCTGCCTCGGCCTAAAAGCTCTGTCACTAGATCTTAGTTTTACAAGAATACTTACCTTTAACTTAACATAATACATTTTAAACATACGCTAAATTAGATGAGAGCTATCGTGTAGTATCTCTAATAGTCATTTAGTATTTCATAAAAGATAAAAAAATTCCTTAAGTTAATAGTGAATCGTTCAAACATGTTTTTCCAATTCCTGAGAATGCAATTGTTCACAATTTTTTGTTCATAATAATAAATAGTATTTTATATTATTTTAAAAATATGCACGTCTAAATTATTATAGACGCATTCTAGTCATACACTTCTACACACACATTTTTAAACATACTTATTTTGTTTATAACGTCTGATCGTGTTTATAGACTTTGTGTCACCAATATATAAAAATATATTATAATGAGTAACGTTTAGGAATTTAATGAATACAATCAAGTTAAATTGAAGATAAACAAACATTATATTCATTCCTTTACACCTCACTATAGATTAATGTTTTGTAGGCCTATTAAAAAGTACTTTTTATCCGTTCTTACCTAACAAAAATGTGACGAAAATATACTTTTCCTTAACCTACAAGGCAAAGTCACACTTTACTCCTCGGATTGGAGTATTAAAGTACTACTTTTTATACTACAGGACTCTTTGACACCTTTAGTACCTAGGGAGGAAAAGTAATCCCGTTAAAATAACATAGGTAGGTTCCGAAAACACTCCGTACACTAAAAGATATAGCGCAAATAGAGCAGCATACAGTTTTTTTTGTGGTGGTACCAGTTTTATGTGTCTGTTGCGTCCAAAGTGTTGTAACTTGTGTTATTTGTATATTTAGGTGTAGGAAAGATGCTGTGTGCATCATTGCATTAAAGACCTTTTTGTCCCTCGGGAAATTGTCTCCTCTGGGTACACCTCGAGCGACAACAGTTTCCTTCGTGGACAAAAAGTTTCACTTTAATCCCTTCTTGTACACATTACTGTTTATATCTAATATCACTTTGTAATATCACACGTTTGTAAATGCTATTCTGCAGCAGATAATAAGTTATAGCTGAACAGGTAAATATTTCTCCAAACAAAATTTCAAAAGTGGTACACTTAAGTTATCAAGTGATAATTTATATATTTCCTTCATAAGCCGTACAATTAAAGTACAAAGTTTGCAGGCTATGCAATTTGTATAACATCACAGCATTTACATGTTTCAGCGATTTATTGTTCACTGCGCTCGTAATACAGTCGATGAAGTGTTTATTAAATTAAATTAAGCAAAATTAATAAAATAATTAAATCGTATTCATAATGTTTTGTGACGTATATTCGCCTGGAACTACTATTAATAATTAATTTCAGTGGTGAAATGAGTACGAACCCATTATTTCAATCAATTCCGTTAATACATAAATATACTTTTTTTTAATTTACACACTGTTTTGTTAATAGAGTTTACTTTAATATGAATTCGATTCCAGTTCCAATGACTATATTTTAAATATTATTCTATGAAATTATTAAATTTACCCTAAAAGTCCTAAGCAACAAAAACTGATTGCTTAAATAATATTACTTTGAGCATTCGCATCACCAAAACACTAAAGACAAAACGGTTATTGATTCTGCTAGATGATATTGGCCGTAAATATAAACTGTGGAATGTTTATTAGCTCGTGTTATTGGTCCTCAGGCCGTAGCAGAACAAGTAGCAGTGCTGCTATCTATCGGCTGAAGTTGGAACTACCTCAAGTATTACTCTGTTTTGCCGCTAGAGTTCTCTTTAGATGCCAATAAATGCTTGGTACTATCTTTGACTCATTAATGGTCCATTCTGAACAATGTATTCTTGAGTCTAGAATCCCAAACCAAAACGCTTTGTATGTTCAGAAAACAAATTAAGAGCGAAGAAAATGTGCGCCGTATCGCGCGCATCTGAGGGCAGGGAATATACAGTCGCCATAAACACTACACTTTATTTTGTTGACTTTTTAAATGAATGACATTATTAATATGAAGTGAAACTATGATCCTGTGGTCCCAAAGTTCACTTACGGAAACCAATCAGATGTATTCATATTCCGACCATGAGCAAAACCAAATTTGGTTTAAAAATTCGTAGTACAATGGTGGGAGGACCCATCTAAAATAAACGGTGTCCGACTGGGTTGGTAGTTAACGAATTAATAGATTTAATTGGAGTTTTTATAAACAACTGTTTTTGTACACATATATTTCTTAGCTCTGGAGAGGAGTATTGACAATCCATCAGACCAAAATAAAAACGGAAGTGACGTCATTGGTTATGAGTACAGTTGTTTAGAGGAACTGAAAACATTCCCTTTGGTCATATATGGTAAAGTTCTAAAGTGATATATTTTCTTCTTTTCTTTATTAGAAAATTGTACCAAAAAATAGTTAATTTAACATTGTTAAGATGTGATGTTCCGACTTCTCTTTACATAATTTCAATTCATTGAAGTGATTGTCTTTAAAAACGACAACCAATAGCTTATATTATTGGTGAAAACTTAATGCAACCAATGGAGAATGTAAATAATATTACTGTGAGTGTTTGCAACACCAAGAAACTCAAGACAAAACGATTATTGATTCAGCACGGGTGATATTGGACATAAATATAAACGGTGGAATGTTTATTGGATCGTGTTATGGCCTTCCATAATAGGAATCGTTCCTCAGGCCAGGCCGGCTGGAATTGCATGTGACGATGTGCCATATCATATATAATATACAGTTAACATTTTTGTTTTGATTTACTTAACAGCGTTTATAAATTAACAAAAATATTTATGAACTATAACAGTTTCAGAAATGTTTTTTTTATACGACCACGATTCAATAAGATAGCTCCATGATGAGGTGTTAAGTTTATCTAAAATAATGTGAGTATTATTAAAACAATTGTATACATTAAATTCACGTTTAAAACTGCTCTAAGCTTAGCAATGTATATTTAAGTCCTTAATACCTCGTTTTTTATAGAATTTATGTTTACAGTGATTTTTAATCATAAGATTCATAAAATAGGTATGTCTTTACTCCGACTTTTGTAGTCATTAAAACAAATTTAAGTTCCTTAAAGGCCTAAGATTTAGAGGTCAGCTTTAACACTCTTATGAGAAAATTATCATCTCACGTATACAATAGCACTGCCTTTCTTTTTGAGCACGATTTCGTAGTTTAACAAACATGTTGCACCGTTTCCAAGATATCCATCGAAGTTAGAGTCAACATAAACTGTTTCTACCTTTTTCTCCTGAAAACAGTAGTGTAGTAAAAATCAAAAAGGTTGCACCCAAGGAAATGTAAGGGGGAGGGACTTTAAAAAAACTTTGTACATTTAACAACATGTTAGTTCTTTTAATGATATGATAAAACACCATTAGTTTGTTTTTATCCGACAGAACTTTTAAAAATGAAATGGTCAAGTTGTAGACGAATAAAACATAAGCTCTAGTGAGTGTGAGCTTGAAAAACCATTTAGATAGTTTATTAAAGATTTCTACCATTACATTTTACGAATGGTAGATGTGAAACAGGAATTTAAAACTCATTTCTCATCCAAATGTAGTCGTGGTTCGAGGAGCAAAGCCTGTTTACATGGGACTGCTTAAGATTCAGAGAGTGTCTGTCTGCAGAAGCGCTCCCCTTGCGTTTCCTTCTTACTCTAACTTTTACCTGGATATATATTTTTCTGTATTTTCTAGTTTAGTAAAATACATAATGTGGTTCTAATATTTATTAGTTTTAATTACATAGCAATTGCATATTGTTAACCGAGTTTTTTTATCTAACCGAAGATTTTTTAAGACTTCGTCAGCTTGCAGAGTGTTATATAGTCAAAGTGACTAACTTTAAAGGGCGAATTGGCTCGTAATGTAGTTGAGAGGAATAGAACAAATTCACTAAAACACAAAGTGAAAAAAATTGGACGTAAAAAAGTCTACATTGTCATTACCTTTCGATTACTTATTATTTAACTCGGACCAACGGCTTAATGCATACGTTTCCGAACGTATAAAACGGACGTTTTAAACACTGTAGGCATACATTTTGTAAGGGACTCTAAATTCTAAGATATTTATTATAAGATATCAAAGTCCTGAGCAATTATTCAGTGTTAAACGAGTGAATTATTGAAACTGATAATTATTCAGTTTGGAAATCATCATGAATGAATTATAGATGGATATTAAATCCTAGGAAATTATTTAATTAACAAAGCGATAGTATTTTATTGATTTTGAATAATTGACTAGAAAGTATTACACATAAATTTAATGACTAATTTGGGTCCGTGCAAACACAGTACTTTACTTGATACAGAAAAACATTAAATTAAATATTTATTCAGGTCCGTGAAAATACGGTACCTTTTTTGAATAAACTTAAACGAAATTAGTCATCAATCGCGACTATGGATAATTATTCAGGTCCGTGAAAATAAGGAACGCTTTTTGAATCATTAAATAATTTCAGTTATATTAAAGTAAACACTAACCTATAATTCTTCAGGTCCGTGAAAACACGGAATTATGAATAAATAAAATTTAATTTTAATCTAATAACTATTCAGGTCCGTGAAAATACGGAATAATTTTTTAATAAATCAAATACCTGATTAACTGTAGTGACTGTACATTGTTCTGGTCTATGCTCCCACTTTGTATAATCTAAAGTTAGTACACTAAGATAATGAACAAACTTTATAGCATTTCTAGGCCGTGTTACTATGGCATTGCCTCTGAATAGATTAAATAAATTACTGTGTGCTACTATGTTCTCAAACCATACAACCTATAACAACAACAACCAAACAAACCTATAATGTTAATTAAATAATATGACTATCACTATTACAACTACATTTAAAAACTAAACTAATTAGTATTTTTATAATCAGTCTACCACCGGTTCGAAAGAAAAAGTTTAATTTGATGTCTGTGGTAAACGAATGACTTTGTTGAGAGCACCCAATGATTTTCTTTTGGAAAATATTAGAAATCAGTTTCTTTCTTATTTCTCAACCGTTTTCCATACAACCTGCAGTGTAGGGTCACACCGCCCAACAAAACCTACTCAAAAAGTTAGATATAACCCGCAGTTGAGGGAAAGTTATGTCCCTTTTCTAACAATTTTTTTAACCTGTTTGAACGTTAAAGAATATGACAGTTTTATTAAAGATTTTATTTTTTCCTAATTAACTTAAGCGAGAAAGTACTGTATGTGTCAGTCCACTGATACTGTTTATCTAAATATATAAAACAAAGTCGTGTTAGTTACACGCATTATAACTCGAGAACGGCTGGACCGATTTTAATGATCTTTGATTTTTTGGATTCGTCTCTGCTCCGGTCATGCTTTAGACATATTCAGTTTCCAAAAATTCAATTAGTTTCCATTTTATAGCGTTTTAAATTTCTAATGTTAACCTTATGGGGACTAAGTTTGTTTACAAATGTTCTACAATAAAAACATTTGATTTCTTAAGCTACAGCTGTTGTTTTACCTTCCAATAGCAATATGCTTTACAATCCAATGCCACGTTAAAAGTCAATTAAAAGTCAAGTTAATTAAAAGTCACGTGTTTATAATTATGTCGGCCAAATAAAAAAAATACGGTGTTTATACATATTAGGTTTATTATAATAATCAGCTGTTGAATATTTAAAGCTTTCACAACGAAGCCGCAATGCTATTTGACTTCATAACATGGCCAATCTTGAAGTTAACATGTATTTTCTGTTAGACGTTACAAAGTTCGCCGGGTCAGCTAGTTTTAAATACAACAAGTACTTGTCATTAAAAATCATTTTAAATATAAGTTGTGTAAAAAAAGTAGAGGGCAAGGGACTTTAAAACAACACTGTATAGCCAAATACAAATTGCACCAATATTTGAAATATGTATATATAGGATGGAGTTAAATAATTTGAAGTTTTACTATTAATGTTAGATAAAATAGTAAGCGGAGGTAGTAATGCACGTTTAACGACCTGCCTCGGTCCTGGACTGGACATCACGGCAGGACACGTCGCGTCGCTCGGCTCTCATCCTTATCTTTGTGTTTATGTCCTGCATGTCAATGACCCCGGAGAGGATTTAGAATGACTTACATGTTACTACCCTTTATCTGGGGCAAGTGTAGCACTGGGAGTTGTCTTCAAGTTGTGCTATTTAACGGTTACTTTTGTTATGTCGTTTTATGGTCACTTAAAGATGTGGAAGAAAATGCAATAATTCAAAATTTCGTTCTTTACAATTTGAGTAGTACAGTATTTTGGGTGGGTTTACCATGGGTAGTTTACCTTAGATATTTTGGGTACGGTACGCTCTATGCTACCCATGTTAAATTTAACAACTTTGATGTAACTTTTCTGGGAACTCACTTAATATTGCAATTAAAAATTTGTAGGGCTTATTATTTATCCTTTTAATTTTTATCCACTTTAACGAGAGCCTTTTCAAAAATTATTATTTATTTAATTATATAATTTTTATTTTTTTATTTTTTTTACTTTTTCATCACTTACAATTTATATAATTGCAAAACCCTTCGTTGAATTGTGTTTAGATACGTGATAAACAAGTAGTAAAAATATAGCGGGCCTATGTCAAGTAGTTTCTGAGGAAAGGCGCATTATAAGAATACCTTCTAGTACATACCTGCTGCATAGAAGGGCCTGATACACAGTTTTCTTCTTCAAACTATTCCCTATTGTTTATAATAAAAAATGTTCTGGAAGAACATTGTGGGGAGTTTACCCCAATCAATTTTTAATAATTATTTCAACTTGTTATCAGTTTCAGAAATTGGATGATTATTTTTGAAACATTAAAACATTACATTTTTAAATAGAAGTCCTATTTGTACTCACCTTTAAAGAATACGACAGTTTTATTAAAGTTTTCAATATTTTAATTTACTTATAGGAGAAAGTATGTGTCAGTCCACTGATACCGTTTATGAATAATTTTAAGATAACTGAAAGTATAATTTTCTAAAGGACCTTGGATGAAGTAGAATCATCATTTGAACTTATAAATGTACATTATTACGTTTATTTTTAATTGTTGTGTCTTCTCATTTACAAGCAAACACATGCTTGCATACATACACACACACATACGTTCCTGCTTCATTTTGCCATGATTTGGGCAACCTTGCTCCCAATTTCATCTGAGCTCCATTAAGTGGTTTATTTTTGTTTTATTTTTTGTACTTGAAATATTATAAATGAATAGCAAGATAATTTGGTATGTAAGAATGAAAGTTTTCATTCTTAAAATTCTTCTTTTCCTCTTCTGTTGACGAACGTTTGATACAATATTCCTATTCGTTTCCATCATATTTTTTATGACTCACCTGTGCCTACGCACAGGTATTATTGCCCATGTAGGCTTATTCCATAGCATTTTTGTTACATATTTATTTCATCATGTGTAAGTTAAGGTTGTGTCAATTGTGTCTAAATAATTGTATTATTTATATTGTTGAGGAATAAATTTCTGTTTCTGTTTCTGTTTCTCATTTATTCAATACAGACAATACAATCTACTACGTCCCCACCGATAGTATCTTGACAAGACGCTGAACAATTTAATAGATATAAACTTCTTCCATGTAGCCACTTAACATATAAACCCACCAGTGGTATTAGGCCTATACATGTATAAGTTGATATTGTGTAAACATATTGAATAATAAAGGCGGAAATACGTGCATTCTAGATTAACTTTGTTACTGGTTTAACGAGAGCAGCTGAGTGATTATCTCAGATTATTATTCATTGTTTCGATCACTAAAAGCTTTGTCCATTTTTAAACTTTTAAACTCAAATATTTTATTTATATTACGGTAAAACTCTTACCAGATGATACAAGTTAATAGATGGACTTGTCATGATGCAAAATATTCTTAATGAAAGTTTCCACATAATGAAGTTGTGTTTCTCTTTATTTCAATGAGAATAAGATACGGAAATATTGAATAGATTAGCTGCCACCTAGCTGAGGAAAAGCCATATTTCAACATACAGTATGCCTTCTACTATGATGCTACTATGTTATAACTTTCACTATTATGAAGCTGTATCCTATGTTAAAAAATGGTATTTTTAACAATGAGGAATGTATCAATTTGCTTATCATCTATGCCAGTTGCTCATTATTATTACAGGCTGGGAGATTAAATTATTGTATTTTACTTGTGTAAAAGAACCACTAAATTTAGGAAATAATTTGGAAAAGGTGACTAATTGTCACAGTCTTCGGAAATCCGTGGCTTTCAACTTCAGGTACATTTATTAAAGCTACGGAGACGAGTTTTTGTACATGTACATTATATAGTTAAATAGGTTGATACTACCCTAATTTACACTATCTGTCTGTACACAATTTTAGAAACTTTGTAAATAAACAGTTATACAAAAAGTGGATTAAACAATTTATTTAAAACACATAGATCCATCCATAATTTTGATTATACACTTGTTTTAAATGTTCAGTGTAAAACAATAATGAAATAATAAAAGGTTCAAACCTGTATCTCTTACCGCAGAGATACATAGAACACAGAACATAGGGCGTACAAGTTTGTTAGTTCCACCATATGAAAGAGTAGCTCAAAAGTTTACATCAGCTGACAGTTTAATCAGTTGATGGGTTTACATTCTTGCCTGGTAAAAAATGTTTGTATTTACTTCCCTGTGGGAAATAGGTTATACTAACATTAAAATCAATAGAAGCTTCAAGGTCAAATTTAAGTTAATTCATATTGTTTATATAAACTCATTGAATTCTGGACCATCGTTGTAAACAATTTCATTTTCCACCCATATCCATAAATAAAAATCAATGTATGGATGTCCTTTATGCGTTGCCAAACTACTCATCCGATTGTCATTAAATTTTAGGAAGTTCCTCTATAAGTGTCCAGGAAGGTTTTAGTGAAACAACATTTTCTAAAACTCTATAAGTTTCCATTTTATGGCGTTTTAAATTTCTAATGTAAACCTTATGGGGACTATGTTTGTTTACAAATTTTCTACAATCAAAGCATTTAATTTTTTAAGCTACAGCTGTTGGTTTACTTTCCATTAGCATTATGCTTTACTATCCAATGCCATCTGCAGTAGTGAAAGACTATAAAGTAAATATGTTCTGTACAAAATGATCATCTTTATTCGCCAAGTTTACGGTTTTGGGGATTATGTATTTATATTTTTTATTATCTGTCTGAATAATGTTTTTAGTTCATTTAAACAACTGTTCTTTTTCTTATATACTAAAAGTTCAATACAATAGCTCTGGGAAGTTTTTCCCACAGGGAAGTAAATACAAACATGTTTTGTGGGTTTGTTAAGGTACGTGTCCACACTAGTAAACAACAATTAAGAAGAACTACGAGAAAGTATCAGAAGAGCTTTTGGTAAAATATATCTTTTGGTTTACCTTCATGTTTGGTCAGGACTGAAATTTCGTCTTGATTCTTTGTGAGCAAGAAACAAAAAGCATATTGAAGTTATAAAAACTGTATATAGAACGAATTGGAAATTCTCATAATTTTGATTAGTGTTTTGAAGCTCTAAGTGAAAAAATAAAGGTTTTATAATTGTTTAACGTTGCACATTTTTTTATATTAACACCCTGTATAATATTTTGTATTAATTCAATAATTAGTAGCCATAAAAACCAAACGTAGTTTAAAATTAACCTATCTCAGTACAAAGTAGCTTGACTGAGTCTGGTGGTGCTTTTCACTATGACCAGAGTGACAGCGTTGGTGCTGAGCAATCAAATGTTGGGATTGGGAGTGTTATCAGACCTTTGACTGCTGATATTGATGGATGGCATTCCTGTTTATATGCGGCTTATACACGCAACACTGTCGTGTCATTTTAAACCACTATTTCCTGCTGGCTTTCTTATATAAAAAATTAATCTCATTCTTTTGCTTTGTTAAGCTTGATAACCACGCGAATTGTATTTATCACCCAATACTATCGCAGTTGAAAGTCCTTTTTACAAATTATTCTGGTAGTACTAAAAAGTAAAAATGTATAGTCGTGTTTTCAAATGTGGTATATTAGCACAACTCTCTAAAACATTGTATTTGCTTCCCTATGGCAAATAGGTTAGATCATGGATATTTCTAAAGAGAATGTTTTCAGTTCATCAGATTTAATTATGTCCAAGAACAGTTTGTTCATATATCTATAAGAGCCATTTCAAAGTTTTCCAGCTTTTCTATGACGTCATTGATTAACTATATGATCTTACTAAACAAATGACGTCACTGTTTCAAATTTTGGTCGCACAAATTGCCAATATCCCCCCCGGAACTAGGACGTATCCATATAAATTATCCTATTTGTTTGCAAAAACTTTTTTATAGTACGCACTAAAGCACCTGTTTGAATATGTACAAAATAACTAAAATATGATAAAGACAGAGGGGGTGTTTTTTGAAGTTCAGTTTTGTTGTAGGCATAAAGTAGTTTGTGCCTACACAACAATGAGCGCTAGTGTCGTGTACTGGCATACTTTGGGAACAAATGTGCTCAATTTCAGTTATATACTTAACGTGAGCGGTTTTGTGATGTACTTTCAAAATATTTAAAATTATCAATTCTCCTGCCACGTTTGAAGTTAGGTCAGCATATCCTAAACGTTGGACAAGGTTAAAATACCTTACTTAGAATAAAACAACTCTTCAAATTATACATGATAAAACCAACTTTTTACTATTCAATTTAATAGCGATTAAAAATCGTAATTGGCAACATAAAATCAGATGAAACGATATCTCGTACCTCTTGAGGTTGACTGCGCAAATGGTTCCCAAGCTGGCCGTATGATATCTGCCATAATAGTATGCATATGCAGATAAACACAAATCATACCTCATGAGCTCGTGCATGCATATGCATAATTGATTACTGACCAGAAGCTAACTAATAGTCCACTTTCCTTATTGGCTTTTTAATAAAGTTCTAATCAAAATCAATAACAGTGATTGTAATATAACCTTTGTAAAATAACGTTTTTACATTTTATGGATTTATATATGGCAATATGCTATTAATATAATCCATTTATAAACTAAGGAATTCCCGCTTGCTAATTATTGTTTACCTCATTTACTAAATGTATTGCTAAAGTAATAATTTTTGAGGGAGGCTGTATGTGCCTTGGTTCTATTACTGCCCACACTGGCTTTGACACCGTCTGAATATTAATTAGTTTTAAACGCGTATTATATCGCTATCATAGAAGTGCGAGGCAGACTTTCACCGACATAGAATAGTCTTGTTTAAGACCGAATTAATATTTTAGTAATGCACAGTTGTTAGCGATGGGCTGTAGATGTGATACGTATCTTTTGTATGGATTAACATCCATACAAAAGATACGTCCATACGTGGATTACGTCGTGGATTAGTGAATACTACGTTAATCCTCAATAGCCATCCTCAAAGCTACATTAGTACGTAATTCAGAGGTAAAAGTGGTTTGGATCCCACATTAAACTGTAGGTCCCGTAGATGTCATTGGCTATTTAGATTAGATTAGATTATTGAAATGGTAACCATACCTCAAGGTAGGTATTTTAAGCCAAATATGAAAGAGAATTGAGTGTATGATGATTTTGGTGCGATCTTGAGATGAGACTCATTTCGGCTTCTATGGTATAAAACATAAAAATAACCAAAAATAATTTAACTCTTAGCAATATACAGACAAAAATTTAGGTTAATTTATATAGATATGAAAGGACTCCTTATGGAAAATACAAGTCATATATTTTCCACCCTCGGGAAGCTGGCACATTTACAATCCTGCAGGGAAATTATCGCATATCAGACTTGCTGTCACCCTCGCTTGAAGACCCTGGAGTACATATTATGCTCACGTTTACTTTGTGCAAACTAGTTTGACAAACCTATGCTAAGACTATAATGCACTTTAAAACTATTACCTAAAAAAATAATCTTAAACTTTTGCAATAAATATACTTAGAGTAGGACTTTAATCTTCCCTCCTGCTTCAACGGGATTGTTATCTAATCGTGAATCCGCTGTGTAAAATGACAGCTGAAATTTGCTTTCAATCTGTACCTGATGAGACAAAACAACGTTGAAAAAGCTACCCACTCAACCATCGAAATATCTGAGCCTTTTCTTTCTAAGCTTTCGCAAGGTGGCTCTTCGCTTAACAGCGCGGTGCAATTTGCAGCACTCACTACCTTAGCTGCACGTGTCTGGCTTATACCGTTTCATTAAGCAGAGATAATATAGTATATTTAAATCAAGACGAAACGGTCATGTGGAGACTGAAGAAATACTGAAATATTCCGTTTTTCTAGGAAATTAAGTGGGATACCGTACGTAACGTACGATATCCTACAACCAAAAAAGGTGTCTTAGCTCAGATGAACTGTAACACACAATCAGCATTTCTATAGTCTCCTTTTAGGTAGATATGGCGACGTATCCTGTAGTTCAGCTACTTGTAGGTCACGAATTGTGGAAAGGTATTGAGTGTCGGTAGATGGGGTAATCTCTGGTATAGATTAACATCCACGCTCTTGAGTGCTACGTTTATCCAGTCCGTCCTAATAATTAGACCAGTTCATAATTCAGAGGGAAAATTGTGGTTTGGATCCAAAGTTAAACTATAGGTCCCTCGGAAGAAATGAATATGCTCACAGGTGGCCAGCATGTAAAGTGGGTCTTCCCTAAGAAGCGGGGATACCCACTAAAAACCTCCTCTACTCTTTAGGATGTTAACCTGGAACTGTTTGTCACATTACAACAGACTAGGCCTAAATTTGGCTTACGCCCTTGGGGATCACTCGATTTCTAAGCACTTGTTTAGGTGATCTGGGCCTCTTCGCGATCCACATCGCTTTTCTTCTGTAGAAGGACGCCCCGGACGAACTGTGACAAGCAATTCCAGTTTCCCTCGTCCTCAATGATCTTGTGGCAGAACATGTCCACCAAGATAACACCAAGTTTTCGTGCAGTCTCCAGGCGGGCCTTTCCCAACGGGGGCAGCGGAAGAAAGTGTGCTCCGCATCGTCGGGAACGCCCGGGCAGTAAGTGCAATCCGGTGAACCGGTTTTGCCCATCCGATACAGGTACGACACGAAATAGCCGTGGCCTGTCAGAAACTGAGTGAGGTAGTAAACCATGCCGCCGTTCCATCCAAGGTTGGACCTGCTCTATGAATCGTAGCTGCCTCGAATGCAATTAACTGTTGTACTATAATTAACGGTCCTGTCTAACAAAAACGTCAGCCTCAAGAATTCAAGTTTGTTTCCCAATCATTTTAGCTTATTTCTCATTCACAAATGAGGTGTGCGCATAAGTATTTGAGCCACCTTGCAAAAGCTTGGAATGCAAAAGTGGTAGCTGAATCAGGTGGTAGCTGATAGCACCCTTGGGTAACTGTATAGTCGTTGTTCCGTCTCTTCAGGTACAGATAGATAGCAGATTACAGCTGTCACTACACTTGAACGGACTGAGATAACATTGAACCAGGAGAGAAGAATAAACGTTAACTTTAACTTTATCCCTGCTATAAATATGTCGATTCAGAATTATTTCAATAATATTTCATTATTTAGTGCAATGCTGCTTGAAAATATTTGTTTTATTCACAGGCGTAATTGATTGTAGGTTAAATTAGTTTTATTGAGGAATCTTTGATTTAATAACCTAAATATGAGTTAAATTTAATTATTTCACATTACTGCAAAAAACATTTCACAAGTTCAAAACATTAATTATAAGAGGGATTTGTTATACTATATTTTTGAGTATCATCAAAAGTTTATTTCACAATATTTTTTTCAAAACTTCTTAGACTATTCAGAAAAATATTACGTATACTTCCATTATGTGTTTCTTCTGTGTGTAGTACCTTGTTATTTGTGTACTCCTGTTAATTATTTTACCCTTTAAGTGCCCCCGTCAATTAGATAAGACTACAAGTACGACTAAAATTCTTGAACTGATCTATGGACAATAACACATATATTAATGCATTCAAAACATAGCTTTATGTTATTTAAAGGTTTAAAAAAGTATAATAATACCAAAACATATTATAGACGTTTCTTTATTACATGGTTCCACCATCTTAAAATTATTTTAATTTATATTGAATAAGATTTTGAAAATACCATAACCTAATCTAAATGCAAAAAGGTGGTGTTGATGTTCATTTTAGGGGTGTTGTTGGAAAATTTTGCTGAACAGGTTTGGCTCTGGTCCTTACCATAGCTATTACAACCAACGACCAACACTTTAAGCTGGTGGACGTATTGGAAAACTATAAGACAAGAATGGAGGGGGTTTAAAAATGAAATACTGAAATAGGAACGAATATTTTTTATAAAATAATAATCTAACTTCACATTGTCAACAATCTTAGATTATGTATCAATTTAACAATGCAATTTACTTAGCACAGCTACAGCAAACAAGTTTATAATTGGTTTCATAAAATTTTATGTAACGGAACAGTGACTTTCAAACATGATCAACAAAATAATCCCTTCATCTTCATGGTAAAAACGTGTTTTATATCTCAATTAAATGAGACCGGTTAGCAATAGTCGCAAATTTATGTCAATAATAAATTTTGACAATAGGATCACACAACATTAAACTTGACTGGAACGGTGGCGTCGTCCTGTAATCCAGCTATTTGGAGGTCACGAATTGTGGATAGTTGTGAGCGATAACCGGTGGATGTAGTGTTCTCTTGTGTGGATTAACGTTCACGTTATTGAATACTACGTTAATCCGCAAAGAAATCCACATAATTAGACCAGTTCATAATTCAGAAGCAGTGGTTCGGATTCCACGTTAAACTTTAGGTCCCTTAGATATGTCATTGACTGTTGGGCTATTAACTAACAGTTCTATCTACACATGTTTGGGCTATTAATTAACAGTCCTGTCTAAGGAACATGTCAACCTTAGTCAGTAACAAGACTAAAATATCGCGCCACAATCATCTTATACTCGTTTCTCATTCATACTTGGCTTAAAATACCTACCTAAATGGCTGGCTTAACTGTCTGGGTAGTATAACCAATACACCGGTTATAAGACCCGCCTTCAAAACTTTAAGGTCGCCGGATCAAATCCCGCAAGGGTCGAATCTAAAGTATCCATCAGAATAGGTTGGTGTCTAAATACATAACGATTTTTATGATGTATGTGTTACAGTATGTAAACATTCCAGAATAAAAAACTAATAATCTAATTGTATTGCGTATTTATTGAGACGGGTATAGTGGGTTCATATTGTTTGGACATTTATGATTACGGCTAAAGGCTCTTAAAGTCTTATAAAGGTAAACTATACAGTTTATATTTTCTTTATGAGTTAAGAAATTATATGGTCATGCTTTTAAAAATCTGAACAGTATTACACTCATTCTTCACTCTAAGTCAAGTAAAAAATACTCAAAATTGTCTGTCAAAATATATTATATACTTAGTGATTATGACCATGATGACGAGGATAAATACCTTTTCCCCTTAAAAGAATTGTTGTCATGGCTGTGCAGCAAGCTGCAAAAATACATTATACTTGTTTCACTTAAAATTCTTTTCAGACTAGATGGGTTTATTCTGCCAAATTAGGGTAAACAGTTGTGAGTAAATAATAAACATGTTAAAAGGCTCATCAATGATATAATTACAACCCTGGACAAACTAAAACAATCACTGTAAATACAGGATTGGACTGACCTCGATTTAAAAAATGTGTCAATAAATAATACAAAATCATCGTATAAACTCTAAAATGTTAATTGAAGAGATTATGCCTAAAACTTTTATACTAAAAGATAAGATACTCATAAGATACTTATAAAACATTCAACAATAGACAATAAACGTAAAGCTTAATCAACTTATTCGTAGAGAATATTACATGCGTCAAATGTAATACAAATATACACTATACTAGGCTATTATATTCTTCAGGAATTCACCCTCCCTGTAGAACAATTCCCAAATAGCATACTAATACTTTGACTAAATAACAAAATGTCAAATATAAATAATATATACGCAAAACAAGTAATGTAGTGTATTTTAGGTTAATCGTTGACAAGACATTCCAGGATCCACAGAGTCAATTGTTTTTGAGTAATCTAGAGTTTTTAGGTGCCCAGAAAGGTGACTGAATGACAAAATATTATAAAGCACCAAAATATGATAAACATGTACGTTACAAGAGTCATTTTACGATGCAACCGCTATAAAAGTTTGCTGTAAAACAAGCAACGTCCATTATTTCATGCTCGTAAAAAGAGTTTCAAAGATTAATATCAGCTACGTAATATCATGCTCGATGCTCGATGCTCGTTGCACGTCGATAATACAAATTTAATCATAATTCAATCTACAACTTCGCTATGTTTCGTTAAATAATTACTAAAACATATTTGGCAGCCATTAATGTAAATAAATAGAGAATATAAACCATATAGACTCCTTATCTTTAAATTCAAAATGAGGTATGCCTAAATAAAAGAAAACACATTTATATATTGAATAAGGATGTACTTGGTGTACACTAAGTATGTATCCTTTAAAAATACAGTATACAAAGATTTATTTGACATTAAATTTAATATTTGAATAAATTTATTTTTATGAATTATACTACACTCATATAGGAACTTCACATACTAAATTTAATAACGTTTAAAAAAAATCTTGTTTAAATAAGTTATGTGATACCAATAACGAATAATCGGTTTCAGTGGACTTAAACTTACTTTCCCCTTAGTCAAATTTAAAACTACTACCTTTTAGACATCAATGCATTAGTTTGCGAGACACCTAGTAAATAATGTATTAACAACTTTTCATTAAAGGAAAAACTTCTTCTTGTACGTCAAGTGTAAAATAAACTGCGTAAGATCAATGGCAAGAATAAATTGAATAAATTGCGTGTATATGAATATCAATGGTCTCCTTTATTGGCAGAATATCGGATACTTAAGAAACACATTACGGATGACTATAAATTATTTTTGAACCCTAAAAGGATGGTATTATATTTATAGCTAATATACAAATTTATTTCCATATTTTATATTCTAGGAAAGTTAAAATAGTTTTTTAATTTAAAAAAACATCACACTATGTCGTATTGGAAGAGGAATGAAAATATTGTGTCATATAACCTTTAGAAAATATTGAAGCAAAATGTTTATGTTTTATATTTTTAATGTAATCTTTCCTTATGATGTAGCACTGAACCTCAGGGCTACATGACTCAGTTTGAATTTCTTACAACAGCAACAAAGTCAGTAATTTACACTGAAACAATATTATTCAGATGTCAACGAATTTTCTGTAACTATAAACCATTTTAACAATTGTAAGTGCACAAATTACAAATGAAGATTTTCTAAAATATGTAACGTTATATTTCCCATACGAAAGGAAATAGGTGAGAGAGAACTATTTAAAATATTTACCATTTTCCAGTCTATAAGACGTCATCATAAAATATTTTTAATAGACGATTAGCAAAAAATCATAACTACACACTTTAGGAATTATGTTAAACTCCTATTAAAGCATGTTTACATACTAAAATTAATAATGTTTCAAACAAAATAACGCCGTTTGAAAAAAGTAATGTGAAACCAATAAGGAATAAACGGTATTAGTGGACTGAAACATACTTTCTCCCATTACTTTTTGTTGGGTGATTTAACTTTATACTGCATTTAAAGTCTCATGGTAAACGGTTGAGAAATAAGTGAGAAATTTATTTTTTTCATCAGAAGAATAACATTTGGCACTCTCAGACAACGTAATGTGTTTACCACTGTAGTTAACATTTAGTTCGATTGAGAATGAAGGTATTCTGTTAAGAGTCTGCATCAGTGGTAGCCATCTTGAATTTTAGTCCCGTAAGGGCAATGTTAAATTTTGGTGGAACATACCTTCACTTTGGCGTGTGTAGTGGCGTTAATTATCAAGGTATCAATGTAAAACTTTGGAAGTGCATTGATGACATGTGGCTCAAGGGCATGACCTTTTCAATATGTTCAATATGTTCAAAAATTTAACTTGATATAAAAGCAAAAATCCAGGAATATTTTACAAAATAAATCATTAATATTTTTTTGTTGAGAGCGAAAATAAGAAGTTCTGTAAGGTGGTGCCCTGGAGGACTGTAATACCTTTAATTTGACACATCTTCCGTTAATTTATGACAATAGGTCAAGGAGATATAGGCGCCAGAATTTAACATTGCTCTAACGGTACTAAAATCCAAGATGGTTACCACTGATGCAGACTCTTAATATGAAAATGTTATCGAACTTTGTAAAAAAACTAAAATATTTGTAACAAAACTGCTGATGAATAAAATGTAGATTTTAAAACCAATATTTTTATAATGTAAGAGTGTAGAGACAAAACAATCCCAACAATGTTTTTTCGATAAATATTACAAGAGGTATTACAAGAGTATTCAAAGCATACGTATTTGCATGTAGGACAGGGGAGATTGAGGTATGTTTCTTGATGTAACAGTGCCTCACAGACATGTTACTTCGCCCTTGTTACCGTTAATTGCCGATGTCCTACCTTGTAAGGGCTGTTGCCTGTCCTGGTGAGAGTAATGCCAATAGGGGTGGACCCGGCTACAGATTACATTAGGCATTGCTGGCCGTAACTTTGACATTATTAGTTTTCGTTCTATTTTCACTATTAAGTTCTTATGTCTTTTACAAAAATAATTTCCTAACTGGCTATTGAAATTGCTCACAAATATATTATTTTGTTTCGTATTTAAAAACCTTTTTTCGTCTTGTATACTTATTATTGATATTATTATTGTACATCTAGTATTATTTTGTATATATTGTACTAAAAGTAAAACTACGCAATTAAAGAGCGTTTTCCATGAAAACAGTAATTCTCTATGTGTTATATACATATCTAATATTAAAAATGATTTGTAATAACTATACTCTATGTCGGCTAGTGACCTGGCCACATGACTCAACGTACGATGTTACGTCACAGTTATAAAATAAACGCTATTGGTGGATCCTGATCACACCATACTCATACCATGTTCCTCGTCGACTGTCGCCCTTAGCCGATGCCTTCGCCATTCCCTCCTGGGCTACCGCAGCTCCTCACTTCCACCATGTTACTCACAGTACTGACTGTTTCATAAAATGTTACCTAACACCCCATCTATAGATGTACTGGACATCACAGTACATCATACACTATATAACATAACGAAGATGTAAAAAGTTGTTAACGTAACAACAATGAGAAACCAACGTATGGCAAGAAAATGGTTTGCATTATGGAAGGGTGATTACTTTCTTATATTTTCAACATTTCATTCCTTTCCATCCTTAGATAGGATGTTAATGTGGTACCCTCATTTGTGGAATAAAATAATTTCTGTAAATATTAAATTTAAAAACATTCTTCGCTTCTCAACCAAAAAATATACATTGTCAACAACAAAATTACTACTTTCTAAGGTTTTAATAAAACCATTTTGGACCTAAAGTGCACAGTTTTGGGGCACCACAAGTAATTCCAACATTTAAATTTGAAAATGCTTTCATTCAAAAATTATTAAGTATTCTGAATTCCCCTGTTCTTTAAATAGTAAAAATTGTACATAGATATACAAACATTTCACAAGTTAGACAAGAGATTACACAGCTAAACAGCCGCTACCAAAACAAACAAGTTAGCAACCACCCTAACCACCTCGCGTTAAGCTTTTTAGACAACAGTAATGCTGTATCCAATACTATAATACGAGCAAGGTTTGTATATATATATATATATATATATATATTTATATATATATATATATATATATTTGCAGACAGATCTCGAAAACGGCACCGAGGAATTTCTTTAAATTTTGGAAATAACTAATTTCCGAGTAGAAAATAAGTTTTTGATATAAAACGTATTCGTTGTATTGTGAAGCCACTGTAACAAACCAATTAATTGATGTAAATTAAATTTCTCTTTTGCTTTTCAATCCTCATTCCGTTTATAACAAAAATCAGTTGATCACAGGCTAATAATAACGGTATGGATAATTAAACAGTAAATGATCGGTTTTGGCTAAAAGACGTTAAACGGCATCGCTCAATTGAATAACGTCGTAGCCGAGTTGTAGCGTGTCGGCCTCAAGAACTATAGGCCGCGAGTTCCATACCCACCAGGGGCGATACTTTTTGTTCAGTGCTATATTAATTATGGTGTATTAAATCGGTTTTATTTCAACCACATAAATGTTTTCATTGAGTAATAGATGTGTTTTAATTTTTCTAATTAATTTTTATGATACATGTCTTATTCTATACGAGCAAAGCTCGGTCACCAGGTACTATACACTTAAAATATGCTCTTTATTAAACCTGCCTCATAGATTGACATATTTTTATTTGTTAGGCCTAGTTTTGACTAGTGAATAGCCTATGTACAGTTATGTTATTATAATTTACTAATTGTTATTCAACTTAGTATATATTGTAAATCAAACTTATTACAAAATACAACGAAGAGATGTTTTCTTTCCATAATATACATTTTTCAGAAACTAGCGTTGCTAGATACTTAAAACTGAGTGATGGGTTTACATACACTAAGTTTATTAAGGCTAAATGGTAACTTACTTTGCCAAAAGCACTATTTTGTGTTTATTTTCTTGGTATTACAGAAAACCCTTAGCTATTTTTTGTTTAAAGATGAAAACCCCATTTATCAAAGGTATATAAACCTTCATTAAAGTTTTCAAAGTGATAGGCCTAATTGATTTTGAGAAAAGGTACATTATATTAGCATATCAGACACATGGAGGATGTTTTATAATTTCACTTACGTAAAAGATATACTTTATCAATTTCCACCCAAGCAGGTCACCGTTTATTTAGGTGCCCCTCCCACTTTTGTAACAAGAAATTTTCAAGCATAATAAGGATTTCTCAGGGTCAGGATTTGAACCCAAGTACTTCTGATTGGTTGATTCACTCGTCAGCGTACGCCACTAGACCATAGTACTAACGCCAGAGAAAGCGCCTGAGGTATGCCGCACACTGCACCGAACGCAGCAGAACATGACAAGTCGTTTTTCTTCCTGCCTTGTTATGTTCTTTTCCGTTCTCTCGAACACCGACCGAAACCGTCGCGAGTCACCGTCCGTTGCTCTAGAACGGAACAGACCACGACGACCGTTGTATTAATTTAATCTAGTCTTGCTTGTGTGTTGCGCACCCACACGTTGACTAGTGTTGTGTGTTTATTAGTTCTGCAGTTCATTGTTCGGTGTGGATGAAGACGATGAGATAATTCTCATGATATGGAACTACCTGAGAATGTTCGACTACAAAGTGATAAGGACTTCAAGGAGTGGATGAATGCCATCAACGAGAAAAGGGTAATCAAAGGATTCATAGCGGAACTGAGGAACGATTCGGTGAAGTTCTTCAATAATTACTGTCGAATGTAACCGACCACTATTGATTACGTATTGGAACTAATCACTCCACAAATGAAAAAAACAGTCAAATAGCAAAGCAAAACTCCTTAAGATAGGTTTTTGATTTCGGTGAGGTATTTATATTTTTTATCATCTATTTTATAAATAAATTCTTTTCAGTCAAGGTAACTTTCGGGTTAAAAATTGAATTCATCTCATTTAAAACCTTATAACTATCCATATATTGGTAATTTTATAGTTTTGCCTGTAACTCCATTGCTCTGGATTATGTAATATTTACATTTGATAGCAAAAACCATTAAAATAAAGTAATTTATTAATCAAAGGCAATGTAGAAGTTTAAGGTTAAGTGATTTAACAGAAAGAAATAAAAAGCTTTCGAATAAAAATCAATATATGATTTATGTTATTCAGATTTTTATTACGGACACTTTTCTATAAAGATGGGTAAAAAAATGTGTCATGACGTTTGGGGACCTGAAATCCCGCCCTCGGGCAAGCTAATACCGAAAACATCAACACAATTAGTACTTAATCCTGCTTAGAGGAAAAAATAATAAAGCTTAGAGCAGTTATAAAACTTACAAACAATATCATTCACTAACAATTACGCAAGAAACCAAACACGCCCAATTGTCAAAAAGGCAACTGAATAGGAGTGGGCGTGTCCCCCAAAATCAGAAACAAAATGGCCGCGGAAAAACCTGAAACCCAGGCGAAGTTTATCCAAAAGCTTTTCAAATCCATATTATTCTTTATTTCCATGATATATTACAGTATAAAAATAACTTTGCAGTGCAGAAACACATTATCCTTACATTTTTATACTTATAGATAACCTAATGCCTCTTAAGAACCTTACTACGAGTTAGCATGCCATGAGAATTTTGTTTCGGATTTATAATAATACTATTTACAGATATTTTGTTTTCCGTATCCCTACGTTTTTTGTTAAGAATTGGCAGACAAAATGGCCGGATCTTAACTGAAGATTGAGTGATTGGTTGGTCTACTAGTTTTATATAAGAAGCTTCAGTCAGTTTCCCTTTAATAAAATAGAGTTCCCGGTGTATTATCTTAGATTCTTTAATATTTTAGATTTTCAGACCAGCAATGATGGGTATTTTTTATTTTTTCAACTAAGCCCTTTCTTTGTATTTCCCCTATATTCCTTGAGTCTAATGTTTAATGGTATTTTTTCTCGCCATATTAAGGTCCAAAATAGTTCATCCGGTTTATTCTGGAAATCAGTTTTTAGATTCCTTGCCTTGTGTGTTTGCCTATGTGTTTCTGAGCTTTGAACGTGGTGAAGTGGTTAAATTTAAATGACATAAATTCACCATCACCAATAAAGAGTATCAAACAAAGAATATTAGATTATTTACATTGATCATTGATTAATTTTCAAAACTATTGCCCTATTTCAAAACATTAAAGGTTATTTTAGTTTGTGATTATTTTTAATAATACTAATAAGTTTCTGCTTATCGCATAACCAGTACATTTATGCTAAATAATTTAGTTGAGAATTTATTTTTTCTTTGTATTTAGTTCAAATTATTATTTTATGATGAAATACGATTCTACTTCCTATGCAACCTTAACAAAGGACGAGCTCATGTGATTCATACAAATTGAAAAATATTGAAATAATTCATTTAACGAACTAATGAGTAAACATCTTACAAGAAGTTACAATAGAGTGACAATTAATTAGAGTTATGTAATTGCTCGTTTTCAATACAATAGTGCATCAGACAATAATACACATCCATAATGACACAGCAAATGTGTATTGAGTAAACTGATCAACCAAATAATCATCAACAACCAATCGACGAACCGTTTCCGGCCATACACGTCACATCAGAACATATGGCAGCTGTTCGCCATTCATGCCGTCTCATTTCCGGCTACACACATCATTACTAGGTAATCGATTATTGATTACCATCGTTCATCTATGGAGACACGCATTTTTCAGGGGTTTACTTTCACTGAAATATTCAGAAAAACAATTATTTTAGGTTACGCATCTAAATAAATTACAGTTTTGCCTGTACAATTTTTATAGAGTTGTGATATTTGGTGAGTGCCGGAAGACCAGGCTATGTTCGGATAGAATAAAACGTGTATTTGAAAAATTAATTAGATAAATTTAAACTCATTTATTATGTACTCAATTTAGGCATAACTTTTATTGAAAACCCTTTAGATAAGATTAGATTAGATTATTTAAATGGCGACTATTCTACAATGTAAGTATTTTAAGCCAAGTATGAATGAAGATTGAGTGTAAGATGATTGTGGCGCGATCTTGTAGTCTTATTGCTGACTAAGGCTGACATGTTCCTTAGAAGGGACTGTTAATTAATAGGCCAACAGCCGATAAGGTGACAACTAATGGATCTACAGTTTAACGTGGAATCCGAACCACGGCCTCTGAATTACGAACTGGTCTAATTATGAGGATCGTCTTTGCGGATTAACGTAGTATTCAATAGTGCGGACGTTAATCCAATCAAGAGAACACTACACCCACCGACCATCACTCACAACTATCCACAATTCGTGACCTCCAAGTAGCTGGATTACAGGACGTCGCCACCGTCCCAGTCAGGATCAAGGGTCAAGATTTTAACCCTGTGATGAAGCTACACTATATAGCAAAATGTACATTGGAAAAATAAGAACATTAAGATCCACAGGCAAGTAAATTAAGTACAAATTTAAGTAAAAATAAATTTAATAAAATATACTACCAATGAAACATTTAAAAACTAAATATAACTATTCTCTAACACATTTCTTTCAAACTAACCTAAGAATAAAAGATTCATTGTTTAGGAGTTTTACCATGAAAAATAAAAACAACCTGTATTAGCTGATTTGGTTAACACTGCATCTATATAAAGGTCCTAAACGATAACATAGACACTTTGAATGGTTGAAGAACAAACCCCGGATTTCCATAGCCTTAAGACTTGCTCCAATCGATTTGTTATGGCCAAATACTCCGTATTATATGAAAAATCATAAATACTAGGAGGTAAAATGTTCAGACATTGCTTGGTTTAGAGTATAATACAACGTTTGATACTCCAGAAAAAAACATATCAATGACTGTCTACCTTTCTATAACGCTGGAAGGTCTTTTTGTAGTAACCCTTTTCCGTGAAGACGAGGGACACCAACTATGGTGAATTTCACGAGAATGTTCAATATTCTATGCCTTTTGTGGAAGAGATTTGTGCTTAAACTCATTTTTTTCTTTGTATTTTCTTTTCATTTCTTTTAAATTGAGGTTAAGTATCGATTTATAATAATAAGTATTTTGTTTATAACATTGCTTATCTTGTTTATTAGTCATTCGACCCGTACAGGACAAACTGCTAGTAGTAACATTGTTTTTATTGAAGCATCAAGATAAACAATTTCTCCTGACTATGTTTATGGCATGAAACATATTGTTTGATCAGCTGTATTGTAGAACCTCTTATTGGTGTATATTTCTATACTTTATTCTTGTCATTTAGAAGTTCTTTATATGCCTTCTATATTTTATTTCAGAATAGTAATGAGTAATAATAATGAATTATACTTAGCTCATTGTTGCACTACAGGTTTTATGTATAACTTTGTACGGTGATAATGACAACAAAGACTGTAGTATTTTTAACGAAAACTCCCTTGTCAATCAATATCTTATGCAGAATGGTTATAAAGTGCACTCGCCATCTTTTTTCCTAAAATTTATGTAAAAAGGATTTTTAGTGATGGGTTTCGTTGTACGAGTATAACCATACCATACTATATATTTTTAATTGTAAAAATATTTTTAATTGACCAATTTTTAAAATATCTAGATATTGATAGAATCTAGATATTCTAATCAAAAAACATCGACTTTTTCCAAGAACACAATGCTGTAATGATTAAAATTTAAAGGTCATTTAGTTTTAAAATTTTATCTCGTGGCATAAACCTTACTTTAAATAATATAAATTGTTGAAAAATATGAATATATACTCTATACTAGAGTATTCTATATACTCTGAAATTCTTGAAGCCGTCTTTTTTCAAACCCGCTCCTTCATCGTGTCTTAAGCAACCTTTTGAGATGTCAAATAAATAGTATCTGTTTGTAGTTTTGCAATAAGGTTTTCGAATTCCAAACAGCAAAAACTATACACTCCTTCTGGGTTGTATTATGAACAATGAATCACAAATTATATTTCAAATGGGATGGCACGATTTTCACCAATAACAAAAACTATAAAGATATAGTGGCCCTTGTCCCTACTATTATTAACGAAAAATCCATATTATTGTTTTAATATTACTATTATTAATAAGTAGAATTGTAATTTGTCATTATTATGTTTTTTTTTCAAAATTGGTGGCGTCTCATGTATTAACACTACGTAACAATAATAAAGAAATAAAATAAAATTAATATTATTGTTAGTGAAAGAATAAATTTTAAAAGTACCATTTTTTGTTGAATTACAAAAGCAACTATGTTTCTAAGCACAATGTACCTTTTACAAACGTAATTTTGTTTCTTATTTAGTCTTTCTTAGTTTCTTTTGTAGTTTTGGCCCATAGTACCACATAGGTTTATTAGCTCTGTTTTATTTAATATAAAAAGAAGCAAACTAATTTTAAAATCAGAACTTAGGAAGCCTATTGTTTGACTATATTGCTAGGACACATTTACTGTTTATATTATTTAAACTGTTATTGTGTACATTTAATACAAAATTTCACGACGTTTCGTGATCTTAGAATCTAATCTCGTACTCAGGTGAACTTGAACCTAGAACAATTAGGTTACACTAGTTTTGCATAACCCTTGGTATTGCGTGTGTGACGTTTGTTGCTTGGTATCTTTCGTGACTTTTTGATTGTTTTAAACATGTTTTAGCTTTTTACCAGGTTATGTTCTAATCATACCAGCATACCTGAGGTCCCGAACCATCTTTATACTTTGTTTTACCACTTGATGGAAAATATTCGCAATAGCAATCTAAATAACATAACCTCACCACCACCCAAAATTATCTACAAATCTACAAAGTTAATACCATCCTCACAATTAGACCTATTCGTAATTAAGAGGCCGTGGTTCGGATTCCACGTTAAGCAATAGGTCCCTTAATTGCCATCGGCTGTTGGGCTATGTATTAATTGTTGGGTTATTATTAGTCCTGTCTAAGGAACATGTCGGTCTTAGTCAGTAACAGGACTACAAGATCGCGCCACAATCTTACACTCAATCCTCATTCATACTTGGCTTAAAATACCTATCTTGTGGTATGGTTGCCATTTCAATAATCTAATCTAATCTAATCTATCTCAAGCAAAGAATTTCATGTTTACTTAAAAGCCAAGGCTCTAACTGCAACACCATATATTCGCGCGTATTGACCTGTCACGTGTCAAAGCCGTCTATCGAACTAGATTGAGATTGATCGAGTTTCCTAGAACTCCTTGTAAGACGGTTCATCGCAATGTGTCAAGCTTTATAAAATAAATCTTCTAAAATAAACCAATATAAAAGACAATACCCAATAGCCCCAAAAATTGTTCTTATAAATTGTATAATGTGTAAATTGTATTTTGTATATCCAACTTTTCTCACTTTTATTTAGTGTGGATATTCTTGTTAAATACTTGACTTCCCTTCTGGAAATAGCTTAGATCATGGATGTATTTAAAAGGAATTTTTCACTTCTTCTAAACAACTGTCATTATAACCGTGTGACGTCACTTTCGTAGGATGAAGCAAAAACACACGTATTCCAACACTACTTAATATATTTCCACTTATATTGTAGTTATATACAACGGTAAATAGATACAAAAGTTGTTAAATTTGCGATCGATTTCGTCCAGTTACACCAAACATCATCACGCCCAAATGGAGACTCTCCATGATGATTTTCGGTTACCGTTGTATATAACTACAATATAAGTGGAAATATATTAAGTAGTGTTGAAAGACGTGAGCGTCACTTCATCCTATAGAAAAACCAACAAGTATAATGATAATCAAGAAGTTATTTAGTAGTCACTTTCGTTTCAAATTTTGGTCTGACAGATTACCAATACCTTCGACCCCAGAGCTAGGACATATTCATGTCAAAAGGGTGTCTGACACTGTTATCTTCAATGTGTCACACAAACTCAACAAAGATTTAGACATACGTAGGTGGTTTGAAAACTTACTTCCACTAGCCTAAGATTATGATCTTTGGCTAAAATTCTATGGGGTGGTGTGTACAAGTCCCTACATTAAATTAGGATGATTCCGGAATATTCTAACCTTTCACCTTCTCTTCTTGATGATAACATCTAGCAATACTACCTCCTCATGACATAACGATATTTTAACAACTGACGTGAGATGGAAACGTTTTAGAATCGGTACTGGTGGCGCCACAGGTGACCTGGACGTAGTTAAATCTCTATTTCATCGGTCATGGATGGCCACCATTGGTGGAGGGTCAGACTGCCTCAGCTAATAGAGACCTAAAAATCACACTAGAAGAATTTTTAGTATTTTATGTAGCTTCTACAGTATTTTTATAATTGTTGCAATAATGTACTATTTTTTTACACGGATATGTGTCATAGCGCTGGGGGGGTTTTGACAATGTTTCAGATCAAAATTTGAAATATTGAGATCATTTGGTTAGTGACGTCATAGTTTGGTTATACAAGTAATAACAGCTGTTTATATGAAATGAACACATTTCCTTTAGATATATCCATGATCTAATTTATTTCCCACAGGGAAGTAAATGTCAAATATCTTTTACTGTCTCTCCTTCTCATCCCAGGACTTAGACTCACTCGGCACACTAATTTAAACTACACCCAATGGAACATTATCACTTAGTAAAAATCCATTAGTGATTGGCGGGATTTGAACCAATTGTCTTGACTACTTAAGTCCCGCACTCTACCCCTAGACCAGCGAGCTCTCCATACTTAAATATTGTACTATAAAAGCAAATATTATAAGCGATACTATACGAGTAACCATAGATCAAAACCTGTTTTAATTTTTTCAAAATTTAAACTTCACTAATAATTATCCGTAGACTAAGATGTTTCGTATTTCTTTATCTTTAAACATATTTCCTAGGTTTGAATAATATTCTACATTTTATATTTCAAAAGGTATTAGAGGAGTTAAAGTACAGAAAAGTCCCCTTTAGTGGAACAGCTACACACCGAGATAACGATAATTTCCCTGAAGGATTATAAACGTTATGGCTTCCCAATGGGGTAAGTTTTATATTCTTCCATTTCATGTTAAAATGTTCTGTCCTTCTAACTTGCATATTCTAATTTTTTTAATTGAACAAACTGCTTACATAATGCAAACTATACGAATATAAATTTATAAAATACGTGGAAAAGTACAAAACTAGTTTTAATTATTTATTTTTAACGGTTCAGTTGTCAACAAAATCAGGAATTTTGTACTTTTGCAATAAGGTTTTAGATTGGGCAATTGTTTTGGTATCGGGGTGTAACCTTCGTTTAAGGTACTTTGTTTAAGAAAGATTCAACATTAGGAAAGAGATAGTTTAATTATCAACATACTGAATGATATTAATAAATTAATAAAAAGTATCATAATATATGTATGAGTAAATAACACGATGGAGAAAACATATTTTTGAACAGATAATTCACGAAGAGATAATTAAACAGATAATTCACGGGTTTCTCGGGTTTCACATATTAAAGGTAATCTTTAATTTAAATGAAATACTCGACATCTCCTGCCACAACATAAACGTAACATATTTTTGAACCGTAGATCTGCATGGGCGGAAACTGGTTTAATATGATCACGTTAATAGTAATGACAAGTTTAATATCGGAATAATTTAATTCCACAAACTTGTTATCCATGTTATATAATCATGATTTACTAAAATGCATTATTACATTCTTAATATCCAAATATTCAGGACAATCTGATGTTTTTATACAGTAACAAGTGTTTTATAAAATAATTACAATTGATTATTGTTTATTATTACCTCTTTTCCCCCTTTATTTGACATGTTACCCGATTTAGTTCGTTTTACGTACTCTCCTTATATTTTCCTAGTAACAGTAAAATATTTCTACATTGGTAGAATCATTTACTTTAACGCACCACTCACTTATATAAAATGTATAATTTGTAAGCACATACAATGTGTTTAAAAGTCTGGAAAAGCCTTTTTTACCTTTTAAAGCATCACAGATACAAACTTAAAAACTTTTTACATTGTTATATGGCTGTTAAACTTCTTTATTTATATAATAACCCCACTTGTGAACATTGGGGTATGGCCCATGGAGGGTATTGTAGAAATCTTGAATATAAGCATAGGTCTTTTCATATTATTTTGTAGAATTGAAGGCCGCAAACCGCATCCAAAAAAGTTAATCTAATCAGAAATGGTGGCGTCGTAAAGAAAACAAGAAATAATAAAAACCATAATTTTGATTGCAAGAGCAACTAAAAGTAACAAACAAAGGGGTTAGACAACATACGGACCTAATTATTTACAATAACAATAAGAGTTAAAAGTCTTCAATTCAAAGTAGCATGTCTTCAATTCTTTTACGTGATACGATATGTTTTTCTCTTAGGCCAAGAGGCCTACACCAACAACATGTTTTATTGTCATCAAACTCTCTTCACATCCTTTATTTTTTGTGAGTTACATTCTCACCATTACCTTTCCCCGGTTTTAAACTATATATTCACAGAAATGTATAGTGATAACTGCAACTTTTCTTCCAGCGATAATTAAAATAAAACCTAAGCGCGTCAAGGTAATTCTGTAAAGTGTAATCTGTGACATCTGTGACATAAGTGTTAGTGACATCTGTCAACGATTCAGAGAAACTGTTTGTCATCGTTCCCTCCAGCCATTCCAGTGCCATCTATGAGCTAATACTGGAACTAACTCATGGAATTCGCTGTTTTGCCACTAGATTATGTTTTACAGCCAATTAAATGTTTTATAGCCGTCTAAGCTGTAGTGAACTGGTACGGTGGTGTCGTCCTGTAATCCAGCTACTTGGAGGTCATGAATTGTGGATAGTTGTGAGCGATGGTTGGTGGGTGTAGTGTTCTCTTGTGTGGATTAACGTCCGCACTATTAACGTATTAGTTGTTAGTTACTCACCACCATACAGGCATTAGTATTAGTTGTAAGATAAAAATTTGTTAGGTATTAGTAAATCAGTTTCACTAGTCACAACACCAAATATAGGCCTAGGAAAAATATTCCACATAGAGTAGGTTCAAACTTCTTCTAAATTATTTATTATTTAATGTAGCATGAACCATCAAGTTGCGTTGTATGTTTTCATGGTAATTATACATTGAGTAAATTTAGTTAAATTTTCATGTCATGTTAACTACTTTGAGAAGGCTGCCACTGTGGCAAACTAATAACCATTTCAATGCGTTTTTTATCCATACAGTATATGTACAGGAATATTTTGCCACCTTTTTCTGTAGTTACCGCCTTTTAAGCCCCTCTCATGCCACATATTAATATTTTAGTCCAATTTTGTAATTATTACAATTGTTGTTTTTTTCTAATTTATTGATAGTTTTCAAGATAACATGGTCCTCGATGTTAAGTATTTGTTTCACCTATCGAGGCCATTATGTAAACCATGTCATCGAAATAAATAAATTGAATACTACTTTAAAACCATCCTCAAAATTAGACCAGCTTTCAGATCAGAGACAGTGGGTTGGACTACACGTTAAACTTTATGTACGTCATTGACTGTTATGGATATTAATTAACAATTCTATCTAAGAAAAATGCAATCCTTAGTCAGTAATAAGACTTCAAGATCGCACCACAATCATCCTACACTGGTTTCTCATTCATAATTGGCTAAAAAAAAAAAAAAAAAAAAATAAAAAAAAAAAAAAAAAAAAAAAACAAAAAAAAACACAAAAAAAAAAGAAAAAAAAAAAGAAAAAAACAAAAGAAGAAAAAAAAAAAAAACAAAAAAAATCAAAAAAAAAAAAATAAAAACAAAAAAAAAAAAGTAAAAGTAAAAAATAATTATTTTAAATACATCGCCATTTCAATAATCTAATCTCAGGGTTCGCTAACTAGTCTAACGTTAGAAACCAATTGTAAGTACGGGGGTTCGAAACCCACCATGAATAATCTTAATACACTGGTGTTGAAATGAAATTCCACCGAGATGTGTAAGGATGGCTACGAGCGATGACTTACAATAAACGCCAAGCGTGTGAGCGAGGACCGTGCACCAGGTGTGGCCGTGTCGTCGTCGCCAGCTTATAAAAGGATAACTTCCAACGCCGCCGAAAGATATTAGCCCCCGGCCGTAAACATGCCTCAGGCCAATATTGAGACACTAAACTCGACCAAATTGCATTCTTCACTAATAGAGTCACTAAAATATATCTTTTTAACTAGGTCATGAATTGTGTTAAGAAAATTAATTAAATAACTGTGGAAGTAAAACATTTCTTTTTGGGTATTTTCTTTCCAATAATTTTCAAATTAGATTATTGAAATGACGACCATACCACAAGGTAGATATTTTAAGCCAAGTATGAATGAGGATTGAGTGTATGATGATTGTGGTGCGATCTTGTAGTCATGTTGCTAACTAAGGCTGACATGTTCCTTAGACAGGACTGTTAAATAATAGCTCAAGGGCCGATGGCCACTAAGGGACCGACAGTTTAACGTGGAATCCGAACCACTGCCTCTAAATTACAAATTGCTCTAATTACGTTAATCCACACAACATCACCGACCATCACTCACAACTATCCACAATTCGTGACCTCCAAGTAGCTGGTTTACAAGATGACGCCAGCATCCCAGTCTGAAACCAAAAGGAGATGAATTTCTTGTTGTATAGCTGAAACTATTCGGAAATGAAACGATATAGCGGAAATGAAAGATATACATTTAACTACTTTGACATGCCAGGATGAGTGGAACATAGGTTTAGACCTATACAGAAAATAAGAGATTATTTTCTGTGTACTGCCTGGAATTTTGGAATATTTTAAAGATATTTTTCACATTTTGTGCCCTTGAAAAGCCGAAATCTTATGTTCTATGCTGTTTTAATAATAAAATGTCATGTGAGGAAGAGTTTTGTGATTATTATAAAGGAATACCAGTACTAATCCTAATAGTAAACACAAATGTAACAAAAAATAAAAAATCTGTATAACATATAAAGGCCAATGCTCTCACTCATCACTAATTCTCCCACTCCCCAATTACTTAGGAGGCTGAAATTTGGTATACCGGTTCTTCAGGCCTAAAGTATTAAGGTCTAATAGTTTTTTTAAAGGTTTTCCCATAAATCTCTTCTTGTTCCCTTCAAAGTTCCCATTTTCATCTTACGGGGAAATAATTTTGTTTTGGATTCCAACATATGTTGTCTTAAGGTGTTAAACATCAGCTGTTCGAACCATTGAGCAAGCCAAAGAAGTAAGGATAAAATAGAACTTACTGTAATTACAATATAAATATAATTTTTTTCAGTATAGATTTAGGAAGTTATGTTTAATGATTAAAAATCTAAACATTTGATTTTTTAAATTTTGTTAACCAAATAAAAAATAATTACAATATTTATACATATTATGTTAATTATAATAATTAGCTGTTGTATATTTTACTATACTGTATTTTCCGTTTGCAAGCTGAAATGTATGAAAATTTGATATTGTTTATTATTATTGAACATTTTATTTGTGTGTGTGTGTGTTTGTGTACGCGCGCGTGTAGAGAGTTAATAATAATCATCTTATGTTGCATAACTGCCTGCGAACCTGACCCTAATAAGTCTGTTTTTTATGTTAATTATAATAATAAGCTGTTGTATATTTTACTATACTGTATTTTCCTTTTGCAAGCTGAAATGTATGAAAAGTATACAAATACATCACTGCAAGGTGCTACTGGTAACACTAGTATAATATATACAAAATACATACAGCTTTGAACAAAGCAGAGTTCTTATAAACATAAGGACTACGGTAATATCATATTTTTCTATAGGAAATGCAATAATACGTTAAAATAAAGTGTATGTTTCATACTAGAAGCAACGAGTGATAAATATAAATATCACCATTAAAGGAATCCTCTGTGAACAGTGAGTGTATCCTATAACTTTACACACCAGTTTTCTTCTTGCAATATCAATCGTCACTAATGTGCCTAGTGCCTCGTATCGCTCCAAGGCGAGGATATATGTTTGTCTGAGAGCCGAGGGCAGTCCCAAACCGGCAGTTTAATTAGAACGGCCCTGCAGCGCGTTTGGAGGGTCGGAATACTAAGCAGCCAGCTACTGGCTCCATTATAATGGACTTACTGTTATTTCCTTCAACTAGCAGTAAAAGCACTAAAAACATCAAAACACGGTTACTGCTGAAATTAGATTTGCACTGTGAATTTAGATCAAGTAAATTAGTTTCAGACAGTAAAACGTGTTATTTTTATTATTAATACAGATTGTAGTGATATTAAGATAATTAATTTTAACACTAATTAAGGTATTATTTTAAGGTATTATTGAAATGGCGACCATACCACAAGGTGGATATTTTAAGCCAAGTATGGATGAGGATTGAGTGTAGGTGATTATAGCGCGGTCTTTTAGTCTTGTTACTGACTAAGGCTGACATGTTCCTGAGACAGGACTGTTAATACCCTAACAGCCGATGCAACTAAGGGGTCACAGTTTAACGTAGAATCCGAACCACGGCCTCTGAATTACGAATTGGTCTAATTATGAGGATGGTCTTTGCGGATTAACGTAGTTTTCAATAGTGCGGACGTTAATCTACACAAGAGAACACTACACCCACCGGCAATAGCTCACAACTATCCACAATTCGTGACCTCCAAGTAGCTGGATTACGGGACGACACCTCCGTCCCCGTCAGGAAATCTTATGTGTGAGACACATCTTAAAATATTTAAATATTCTGTACGTGTGTTTTTGATTGAACTCCTTCTGTGGATGGGCCGATTCTGATGAAATGTTTTGGGTGTATTCAAGAGGTTTTGGAAATGGTTAGATTCACAATTTGAGATAATCTGTTCAAAGGGCTTCGACCCAGAGTGTAAGGTTTTATGAATGTAGTCTTTACAAAATGATTAACAACTGTGATTAAAAAATAAAAAAACATAATCCTCCAAAACCGTAAACTATTAACGTGGTGAATAAATAGCTATTCATTTTTCACAGTACACATTTACTTCATAGTTTTACATTATTGAATGATTCAGATGGCATTGGATAGTAAAGCATATTGCTAATGGAAAGTAAACCAATCAGCTGTAGCTAAGAAATCAAATGTTTTCATTGTAGACAATTTGTAAACAAACTTATTCTCCATAAGGTTAACATTAAAATTTAAAACGCCATAAAATAGAAACTTACGGAGTATTGGAAAATATTTTTTCACTAAAACCTTCCCGGACACTTACAGAGCAGCTTCCTAAAATGTCATGGCGATCGGATGAGTAGTTTGGCAACGCATAAAGGTCATACATACATACATACATTCAATTTTATATATGAGATAAGTTTATTATGACGATGAAATAAAGCAGTTTGAAATGCATATTAATTGAATTAGGAAACATAATACATTCACAAAGTATGTTTTAGGTTTTCGTAAAATATTTGTATTACTCTTAATCTTATTTTGATTTCTATCAATCTGTTTCTATCAAGGGGTACGCTGGCTATGTAGTGAGAAACCCTGCTCTAAACCTTTCCTTATTTTGGATCGGAGCTGAAAAAATATTAACGACATCCATTGATCCTTTATCACTATATAGCCTTCTCAGAATAAAATAATTTGTTTTTAAAATTTGTAATAAATTACTTAATTTTTATACTATTTTTTATGAAACCCCACTCAAACACTCGGCTTTCAAAGCTTCAATTAGGAGTTTTTTTTATATAATAGCATGAATTTGCATGATAAAACAATCTGTGTGAACTTTGGTTTAAGTTAAAACTAACATTATTTTAAGAAAGTAAATAATTACATAATTTAGTACTGTAGAAGGAAAGAACGTTTTAAACAAATTTTAGTATGTTGATACTAGAGATTGCTGTATTTAAAGTTTAACTACGAGTTAACTTATAATATATACTGTACTTGTAAAACGCAATGAATACAGATACTTTCTTTGTATAAATAATTATGGTTAAATTCAAAAGCGAACTGTTTATACAAGTTATTTCAACTCTCTAAAGTTACACGTTACAATACCTGTGTGGTCAACTAGTCTTGAAACTATTCTCAATATTTGGCTGCTTCATAGTTTAGTTCAAACCGATTCAACTGTTGCTGCAAACAATGTCGACCACAAAGCTCAAACCATTTGTAGTATAATCATAAGTACATATTCTTTGAAGTACGGAACAACATTATACAGCTGTTCCTTTTTATAAATAAACGGTATCAGTGACACATACTTACTCCCTTAAGTACATTCAAAAACGGCAATCTATAATATTATAAAGAAGAGGTGGTTTCTGTATGTTTGTTTGTGGGTTTGTGGATTTGTTCGTGGGTTTGTTGTGGCAAGTGAATGCGAAAAATACTGAACCGACCGGTTTGAAATTTTAGGTAAAGGTAGATCTTAAACTCATGCAACACATAGGCATACTCATTTCCTTAAAATCCTCTCGGGCTACGCCCTGTGAACGTCCTAAGTTTCAATGTTTACATTTTTAGAGAATGAAAACATAAAATTACTTGAATGTCAACAGCTGTGAACACTAAAATTTGACAGTTCGAGAAGAAGGAGAAAAAGAAGAAAGAGCTGCCGTGACCGTCCTAGGTTTCAATGTTTACATTTTTTAATGACAACATCCGTTTGCACTATATTTTGACAGTTCGGGAAGAAGAAGAAATAAAGTTGATTTTTCAGATAAACTGCTGGATCGAAATTAGTGAATTATTTGAAATAGCGGAATGGTAGATTTTAAGTTTTTTTCCGACGACTGTCTCTATTACATTAATCCTTATCCTCTCCCAATATTTGACATATGTTACTTTGAAATGTTGTAGACGCTCGTGTTTTGTCATTTTGTATACAATGAAGAATTAATTAACAATACCTTAAATGTATCAGTAGAGCCTAAACCTTTCAGCCTTTTTAGCCCGTGCGAAGAACTGGTACTTTGGCTAGTCTTTAATAAACCTATCATATCCTTTGAAATTAAATATATATCATTTAATAATTTTTATTGTTACAAAATAAATCTTCCAATTCCCGAAAATAACAACAAGAGGAACAAAGTTAAATTAATTGTTAGAATTTTATGGGGGGATAACCCCCCCACGGGAATATCAGGTTTTTTGAGTGGTTTCAGTGGGGTGCTGTGACCTTACACTACATACCAAGTTTCATGGAAAACGGTTGGATAGTAAGGAAGAAATCGATTTTTAATTCACCTTTAGAATTGAATTGGGTGCTCTCAGACAACGTTCTGCGTTTACCATAGACACTAAATTCAACGTTTCTTAGGAACCGTTATTCGTAGACTATTAATTCAAAGTACTAATTTAATTAGTTTTCAAGCTAGTTTTAATTGTAAATTAGACAAGACAAATTATACTTAACCTTTATTGTTTTCACAGAAAACCGAAAAAAATATTTTTTTGACATTCAAAAGCCAGATTTTAAACCGTCACTTTTACAGATATGCGGGTGGTGTTATAATTTTTGCACTATGCATCGTTAGAGCCATTTTTGAGAAATTTGGCTTTTTCACATTTTTAAGGGTTTTAGGATTAAACTCCCCTAAAAAAATCCAAAATAACTAAATAAAATACCTGGAGATATGGTGAATATATACATACATTCCAAATTTAATCTAAATCTGACCTGGGTAGGCTGTTGCTCTGTATGGATTATATCAAGAAAAACCCATACACGAACACACACACACACACACACACACACACACACACACACACACACACACACACACACACACACACACACACACACACACACACACACACACACACACACACACACACACACACACACACGGATAGCCAACACATCAAAACCCACTTTTTGGATTCAGGGGGCCCCAAAATATATATCCACTCTCATCTTAAATTAAAAATGTTGACGAATCAATACTTTCCCCATATACTTTCATATAAGCGGAGAAAGTAAAAATATAATTATGATATTATTAAGCCTCCAGATTGTTAAGAATAAATTAAATGGTTTATATACCTCTCTATAACAATCTTAGTAGTTGAAGTGGCGCAACTATAGTTTCGGCCTAATTAGGCCATCATCAGGCACAAGGATAATAATTTCTTGAATTTTCACTTCATTCCTTGTGCCTGATGATGGCCTAATTAGGCCGAAACTATAGTTGCGCCACTTCAACTACTAAGATTGTTATAGAGAGGTATATAAACCATTTAATTAATTAAAAATATAACTATGACTATTTTTAAGCTTTTGTAATATGATTAACAATTTAAACTATTCCAACTAACAAAACCGTTTAACAATAATCTAAGGTAAAACTTTCCCCGTAAGCTCGTCCTTTGTACAGGTTGTATGATTCATTGTTAAGAGGCAAGATATTTGCTATCATGACAAAATAAAAAACACAAACTAATATTGATATTAATATTGCAGCTGTTGGTTATTTATTATCCAAGTATAAAATAAGGAAATTAAGTTTCATAACTTTGTAACTTTGAGTGTTTTTGTTTTCTAGGAAAATCGTTATCAAATAACAATGCGGAGGTTTGAACCATTCCCCAACACAACTTTAAAGAAAGACAGACAGCGGGACAAAAGTTATTATTACGATAAGACACATTTACATATTTTAATAATCTATAATATTATAAAGAAGAGGTGGTTTCTGTATGTTTGTTTGTGGGTTTGTTGTGGCAAGTAAATGCGAAAAATACTGAACCGACCGGTTTGAAATTTTACACAAAGGTAGATCTTAAACTCATGCAACACATAGGCATATTAGTTCCCTTAAAATCCTCTCGGGCTACGCTCCATGAACGTCCTGAATTTCAATGTTTACATTTTCAAAGAATGAAAACATAAAATTACTTGAATGTCAACAGCTGTGAACACTAAAATTTGACAGTTCGGGAAGAAGAAGAAATAAAGTTGATTTTTCAGATAAACTGCTGGATCGAAATTAGTGAATTATTTAAAATAGTGGAATGGTAGATTTTAAGTTTTTTCCGACGACTGTCTCTATTACATTAATCCTTATCCTCTCCCAATATTTGACAGATGTTATTTTGAAATGTTGTAGACACTCGTGTTTTGTCATTTTGTAAACAATGAAGAATTGATTAACAATAACTTAAATGTATCAGTAGAGCCTACACCTTTCATCCTTTTTAACCCGTGCGAAGAACGGGTACTTTGGCTAGTCTTCTATATATAAATTTCGTTCAATAACTAGGAAAAACATTAAAAACTTCAGAGATTATAAAAAGTACAGGAAACGTAAAAATTCAGAAAAGTAAAAAATATTCCTGAAATATTCTTAAGAGGCTTTTCGTAATGTTTACGTTCAAACATGTAAGCCAAGCAATTGAATACATTTAAGAAGAGTCTGACAACATGGAGGGTTGGAGCAATATCAACAGACTGGCTGTTGTAACATATTATGACGTTCATAAAACCTCAACGAGTCAATACCGTTGGGCCTCCTGTCTAAGTCGTCCAGACACATGCGCTGAAGGCCTGTGTTGCTATAAGTTTTAAATAAAATTTCAGTTGTATCTGCATATTTCTTGAAATTATTATACTTCCTGTAAGTAAGTTACTCTAGAAAATACGAAACGGGTACTATCTCAATTTCCGTTTCCTGTCTGCAACACTGTTGAGGGAGGGCGTTTTTGTTCATCTTCTCCCACAAAATTAGAGAACGCATGAAGCATAATGAACTAAACTTGTTTTCATTTAAAAAAATAAATATTAATAAAAAAAATTAAAGATATAGACTTTTAGTGAAATTTCTATTAGCTGCCAAACTGTACGAATGTTAGGTGCCTGCCCAAAACCACCTTTGAATATTAGGAAATAACTATCCAATATTCCAAATATTTATTATGTACCATTGGACCCCACTGGCAGGTTTTGAAAACTTGAAGGGGACATGACTGTGAAATATAATTGAAATAAATTATTTGTGTCATTCTGTACATTTAACCCAAGCCCTTATTGATAGTAAGACATGATTAAGAAAAACCCTTTGACACTGTTGAGCATGAAAAGCTTACAGAGAAATTACAAATAAATGGTGAGGATTATCACTACAATGGTTTAAATATATATTTTTCAAATAGGGTACAAAGTGTTTTAATTCACTAGTTTAATGAAGACAACAATCTATGCTACAAATATTAAAATGAACAAAGTGTAAGGTTAGGAGTACCTCAAGGATCCATTTTAGGGCCTCTATTAATTTTTTTATTCATAAATAATTTAAATAATTCAATTCAAAATTCTGCTATATGTACTTATGCTTTCGAGGCATCAATGTTCGTCTACAAAGACAATTTCCATGTTCATGAATTAAGTTTTTATGTAAATTCAAACCAAATTGTAGAGTTTTTCTAGAAAATTACTTGGAAGTTAACATTACTAAGACAAAATACATAAGCTTCTCACACAAGGGATCATGCCTAAACAATGAAATGGAAGTTTTAATAAATAATTCCAAAGTAGACACAACTAAATCTAATTTCTTTAGGAATTATAATTGATAAAAATTTGAAATTTGAAATGCTTGTTAAAATGATTCGTAATCAAATATCCAGTGGAACATTCGTTATAAGAAGATTATCGTTTGGTAAGATAAACGGTCTAATGCGTTATACTATGCATTGATTTAGCACTATTTGGTATTTACAGTACCAATATTGGGCAGGTCTTCAAAAGAAACGAAAAATATATTTATTCTACAAAATATTGCAATCAGGACAATTAAAAAAAATCAATTATGCAAAATTTGAATGATTCAATTATGATTTTTTTAAATTATAAAATATTAAGTTTTCCCTCTATATTGAGATTGGAAACACTGATTTTTATAAATCAAAGTGTAGAACATTTTTAACTGAAATAACCACTTTTAGAAACAGTTACAATTTATAAACAGCTAAATTTGTCATCATAACAGCACATTAAAAACATTTAACATACATTGGAATCAAATTATTTAATAAATTATCTAGTATAGTTCACGAGACAGAAATTTAGCATTGTGCTAAATTATGCCATAGTTATGCTACGCAATTATTGTAGGATAGTAAATGTGATGAAATATTATTACTAATATTATGCAAGGAGCATAATATACACACGTATGTACACTCCACTATGTAATGTATTTATGGTCTACGAATACAACCCTAGGAGCAATAATAGTTATGACGATACCAGAACCATCCACCTTCGTCGAGACACAGAACCTAGGTCAGGGGGTTTTCTCAAACAACACCCCCTTTATCTAAACATCACATATATTAACCCACTTTAACACTTGTGTTAACGAAATTGGCTTGGTTTGTAGTTTCGTAATAAGGTTATTGATTTTTCAAAAATATTTTTCTGGGTAAAAACCTCGCTAAACTTTAGTTTTTTCTCTTAATATTATCGTTGGAAAATAATTTGTTATGTAATAACGTCAGTTATTACAACGATTTAGTAGTATGAGTATGTCCGTACATTATCAAAAACAGTAAATTAGCAAATAGTACCTGGTGACCGAGCTTTGCTCGGATAGAATAAGACATGTATTTTACAAGTTTGTTAGCAAAATTAAAACAAATTTACTGCTCAATGAAAACATTTATGTGGTTTAAATAAAACCGTTTTAATACCCCTTTATTAATATGGCATAAATACTGAACAAATATATAGCCCTCGGGTGGGGATCGATCACGCGACCTTGCATATGTGAGATCTAAGCGCTTAAGCTACGGCGTCAGCCGATTTGGCGTCGTCGTTTAAGAGTTTTTGGCCAACCTCAATTAATTGTTTTAGCTAACCTTATACTGAATTTAAATGTCCATACTGTTTGTTATTATTATCCTGCGATCAACTGATTTTGTTAGAAACGGAATGAGGATTGCAAAGCAAAAGATAAATTTAATTTACACCAATTATTTGGTTTGTTACAGTAGCTTCAAGCAATACAACGAATACGTTTTCTATCAAAACAAGGAAGATTTTGGAAATACTCTTTCCTGCTTTTATTTCGCACAGTTATGTTACCCTAAAGTTTTTACAAATTGTTTAGTAACCTGATAATTTTACATTTATTACATACTGTACATAGAATAAATATTTATGAAAAACCTCTATTCACATATTGTTCTTTGCCGTCTTCAATCAAGAACTGTCAAACGTTTATAAACAGCTGTTTTGGTTTGCATTGTTTACATTTGATTCTCCATAAGCGTAATGTTAAATTTTTAGATTTTAAACTTAATATTACAGTAAAACACGAATTTTCCTGGACATTAGACCAATCTAGAACTTATTTTCTACTCGGAAATTAGTTATTTCCAAAATTTAAAGAAATTCCTCGGTGCCGTTTTCGAGATCCGTGTGCAAATATATATATATATACAAACCTTGCTCGTATTATAGTATTGGATACACGTTTCTACAAAACGTATTGTTTGTATTACATTATGATCAATGCTAATGATCATAATGTAAACAATTATAATAAGTATAATGATCATGTCATTATGTTTTGGAGTGGGATGATGAAGTTTTCCAAACATTTGTGGAAAGTACATTTGTTGAACCAGTTTATTTGTTACGTTACATTTACGATTTTGCCACAAATTGTGTCATGATTGTAGTCTAATTGTTATAAAAACCTAGTTAACCTTTTTAATTTTTCTCCCTTATACATAGTATATGGAGGAAGTATTGTTTTCGTAAAGATTTTTGAATTTGAGTTGAGATTGGATATATCCGTTTTGGGGTCCCCCTGAATTTAATAAATGGGTTTCGACGTGATGTCTGTCCGTCCGTGTGTGACTGTGTAAGTGCGTGGGTGTGTGTGTGGGTATCTGGATGTGTACAGAGCCACAACCTACCCTGTTGGTCGGATTTAGATTAAATTTGTTACCGAATCTCCAGGTTTTTTTCATATTTTTCGAATTTTTTACAAGTTTACCCCTAAAATCCTTGTTAAAATCCTAATTGTTCAAACACGGCTGTTATGATTTTAAAATTTAGTAGTTTATAGTGCATAGAGTACTAAAAACTAATACCACCCGTATTTCTGTAAAAATGACAGTTCAAAATCTATGGGATTTTAAATGTCAAAAGAATTTAAGTTTTCCGCGAAAACAATAAAGGTAAGTAGTGTCCATGATAAACCAAGTACGTTCAACATTGAAACCAGCTTAAAAACTAAATAAATTACTATTTCGAATTATTTGTCTGAGACTAACGGTTCCAGAGAAAAGTTAATTTATTGTACATGATAAACGCAGTACGTTGTCTAAGAGCGCCCAATCTTATTCTTATTGAGAATATTAAAACATAAATTTCTTCCTTATTTTCCAACTGTTTTCCATGAAACTTGGTATGCAGCATAAAGTAAAATCACCCGACAACACCCACTCAAAAAGGTTTGGTATTATCAGGGGGGGGATATCCCCTCTAAAATTTTAAAAACTAATTTAACTTTGTTTCTCTTGTATTTTCAGAAATGGGATGATTATTTTTGAAACAATAAATTATTATTTGATATTTAGCTAAACTTTTCGAGAATATGAGTTTTATTATAGGTTGACGTTTTTAAATTTACTTAAGGGAGAAAGTATGTGTCAGTCCACTGATACCGTTTATTGTAGTGTATATTCAGCTCCTCCGCCATAAACAAATTATACAACTGCAGCCAGTGAATAACCGAACAACCCTCGATGTTATGGCGTTCTGGTAATAGAGGGCAATAATACTTCAGACGTCATCATCTACCTACACAGAGACTGGCAAAGGTTTATAGACCATAATATCTACTATTTTCTTAAACCATTTATTCTTACATAATAATATGTATTTTTGAAAGAAAAAAGTAACAGGATATAATATTATCGAAACAATATTTTAAAATATCCATCTTCCTTTCAAAACTCACACCCTTCATGTTTTGACTGAAAATATAAAATACGCACCAACATACCTTAAATAATAAACATTTGTTTTGACTTCTTACAAAAAATGTTTAGGCCAGACTGTTCAATGTTGTATATGCTCAAATTAAAATTTATAACAATTTATTTGTAAATTTGACGATTGAATCATGTTTCAAAATATTTCAGTTTAATAATGTATATTGAAAAATGTAAATTGTTATTCTGTTCCTTGTGGCAGTATACTTCCTTGCTCATTCCCCATCGGACCCTATGCTTATCCCCCATTAAAGGATAAGCAAGATGGTTTAACTTCCTCACGATTTAAATACTTAAAATATTTATTTGGAATATTAAAAATATTGTTAGTCATAAATAATTAGTCACTAAATGGCTTTTAGGCTGTTTTATCGTACTTAAGATGTATAAAAATTAAGTCACAATATTGGTAAGTCTTTAGGTTATCTTAAGTGAACAGATTTTCTTGCATCTTTGGTTTCTCCTTGTCACTTACAGGGTAAGCAACCTTAGAACTTGCATACCCGTTCTGAGTCCCAGTATTCGTTGGTTCCCTCTAGGATGGATTGGTGTCTGCTTCACACTGGTTTGGTCACGTGACAAATGGCTATAGCATGGGATCCTGGGTGCTTGCTGTGGTTGTCTCTACCTCCCCCGATAACCCAGACTGTCTTCTTCTGCCTCACCGATCCTCTTTTACGAATTCTTTCTTTTTATGGCGGAACACAAAATATAGACTATTTTCGCAGCACTCAACAGTTTTTTAGAGCCTCCAAGTCCTATTTTGACAATCACAATGACGAAAGTCACCATTCACTCAATACTCGGATCTTCTACAACAGGGGTTTTATCTTTAATCCTTTTTTCCTTTTACGAGGACTAAAACCTCTGCTTTGATATACAAATATTTACCGTTAGAGAGCGTGTTTGATGTTATCAGAGTGTAATCACAGAGCAGACGACGTGAGGCAGAACCAATAGCCACCGCGCACGCTAACGGATGCTAATATTGGCTAGTCTTGTCCATCCAACCACAATATTAGTCTACTATTTACTGTAAATACTATGACAGTATTTGGTAAACAGCTGACTTGGGATGATGAAAACATTTATTGTTGAAAAATGAACCAGCCAATCACAGCCAAGAAGCCGCCTTCAAATTCACTGTGAATCGATTTTATTTGACATGGATATGTCTGAGCTCTGGGAGGGGGGGCGGTAGCAACTTTTGAGAAGTTAAAGTGCAACGGGAGTGACGTCATTTAGATATGAGAACAGATGTTTAGAGGAACTGAAAAACATTCCCTTCAGACATTTCCATGGCCTGAAAACTATTTCCTACAGAAGAGTACTATATTTAATATACTTAAAAAATAAAACATTAATTGATTTAAATATATTTTTACATTTTATCATAGACAAAACAACAAAAATAAAATATTTAAATAAATTAGTTATTTAAAAATATGACGTTAAATCTTGTGGAAGACAGACTAGAAGCAAAATACTTCAAACACACAGATCGCTTTCGTGTAAAAATGATCTCTTACTAGCTATTCATAACTTATTAAGTATTTAGAATTTTAGCTTGAGTTTTCAAAATAAATTAACTGCGATAACTTGTTTTTTTTCTTTTATAACTTCCTTTTTATTTATGTTTTTTACTTATTTTGATTTCGGGTAAGTATTAAGTCATAATATCTTTATTCTTAACACCGAGTCATACAAATCGTGCAAAAGACTTTAGACTGCTAGTTATATAATAAATTTGCATTTTATAAATTTTCAGACCACTTTAATTTCACTTAATTTCTTTCGATTGGATCTGGTGACTTTGGATCTTGTGATTCTGTTGTTTAAATTAATTAATAACTCTACAAATTAATTTTAATTTCATATTTCACTAGATAAAAAAGTATACTTTCTTTCAAAACAAATATCTCTTCTCTTTTTTTAACCAAATACACTTTTAAATCTCATGAAATGTTGTCTCATGAAAAAAAACAAAAATGATAATATCTATGTTTTACAATTCTTACTTTTTGACGGAATACGTGTTTTCACATACACAATATATAATACCATATGATGGAAAATAAATTACAAATACATTTTCCCGGTATAACCTAAAGCTACGATGTCACGTGATTTCCTGGGAAGACTTCTCCATTTTACATGTGTCACGCTACAGTCACTTCCGGTTGCCAACCTTCGCTTCCTGCAGCATTCACACGAAAAGTTCATTGCAGGAGCCATGCAAAATGGTACTTTAATAACATTACCTATAACTAAATTAAAAGTGAGTTAATCATTAATATTAATAAGTATAGATTCTTTTCAGGTAAATATCCACACCTTTTCCACTATTTATTAAAGTTTAAATTATAAGAAATACAAATTTCATCCGATCAAACCGTTCATACGTTCGTGACTAACACATTTATGTAAGTTATTCAATCTTTTTGTTGTTTATTTCGTGAAAAGATTAATATTCTTTAAATGATTACCAAAGGTAGTTTCATTGTTTCTAGTTTTTTTACAACAAACAATTACAAATTTAAAGGAAGGAACTGGAATGAAAACAGTTAACTTTATGATCAGAAAGTTTAGTTTCACAAACGGTTTCATTGAGCCTACTGATATTAATTACTTTCTAAGAACTCTTCTTTATCGAATTTTAAATCAACATTTCCCGCAAGTATCCATCAGCTGAAAACAAATATTTAGAAAAATACAAGTATAAGTTTTACAGGCTACTTTCCTGTTCATTGCATCTTAGTATTTGAATTTTCAAATACTTTTTTTTAGAATTGATTACTACGTCATCCCGTGGTATTTCAATGTTTTAACATGTCAAAAGGCCAAAGAGTCTCTCCTTAATAATACTCTGTTTCTTCAGGAAAGTGCTTTATAGCAACTTTTCTTTGTGAGACCATGTTAAATACTTGTCACACAAACTTGTCAGCGAGCCTTGAGCATGTTGAGGAAACTGTGTAGGAGAAGAGAATCTCACAGGCATTCGTCCACAGTCTCCTAACTTTTGTCTGATGGGGGGGTGAAGGGGAGACACCCCAGATAGCGCCCTGCAGAGTTAAGTTAGGTCGGTTATTGATAGTAAATAATAAAGACTGGGACGGTGGCGACGTCCTGTAATCCAGCTACTTGGAGGTCACGAATTGTGGATAGTTGTGGGCGATGGTCGGTGGATGTAGTGTTCTCTTGTGTGGATTAACGTCCGCACTATTGAATACTGCATTGATCCGCAAAGACCATCGTCATAATTAGACCAATTCGTAATTCAGAGGCCGTGGTTCGGATTCCACGTTAAACTGTAGGTCCATTAGTTGCCATCGGCTGTTGGGCTATTAATTAACAGTCCTGTCTAAGGAACATGTCAGCCTTAGTCAGTAACAAGACTACAAGATCGCGCCACAATCATCCTACATTCATTCCTCATTCATACTTGGCTTAAAATACCTACCTGGGTAGGTTGCCATTTCAGTTAAAAGTATAAAGTATAAAGTATGTGGGACGGAGTCTCCGTCCATTTACTCTATTCCTTTCTCTCGCCAAGAGACGAATGCTATGATGGTTATTAGTAAAAAATTATTCAAAATGTGTTTTACTTATTCCACGTACGTTATTACTATTGGTAACTAACAATATATTTAAGGTGAAATTTTGAGAAAGAAAGCATGCTGGAATAATGTTAAAATCACAGTGGAATCACAAGTACTGTCGTGTTCTTATTAGGAAATTTTATTTATTATTTTATTTTATTATATTATTTTATTTTATTAGGAAATTATATTAACAGGAAATTTTATTCACTCTCTGTATTCATCGACAGTAATGAACCTATGTAAGCTCTACTCTACTGATTTGAAAACGAATAGGTTTGTAATGTAGAAAGTAGCATCATTACAAGTGCCAACTGAACAGTGCTGCATACAATGGATGGGGATAACAGATTAATTATCGTTTGCTGCGACATTCGCGCTACGCTGAATGCATTAAATTATCTTTGAACACGACACAGATTCACCATCTGCTGACGACCTTTTGTTGTTGTTCCAGAGAGAGGTGCGTCAGATTTGTGCCACGGCTGTCGGTAAATATGATTTTAGAACTAAACATTCTCCACATTCGTAATCAGTTAAACTTTGAGTCTAAATTTTGAAGTTTAACTAACTTAAAATATGCGTTGGTTTTACCTTAAATTGCAATATCATAAAAAACATGATGGTAGATTAAGGTGATTTGAGCGAAAAAGGACTATCTTCTAAAGGACATGACATAAAATACATTTTTTTATTCTTAAACATGCTAGAATCACAAATTGGCACTGAAATGGAGCGGGTCAACAAGGACAGATTTGAAAGGTTTCACAAAAAATCATAACTTACTTTTTTTGGTAGTAGGTTATTGGTTTTGGTCTCCAAATAAAGGTAATTAAATTTTCTATTGATTAAAAACTTATCTATGATGCAAAAGTAGAAAGTTTTTTGTGTAAACCACCCCTAAAAAATTCAAATATGTTTATAATTTCTTTTACATTTAACAATAATTTTAGAAAAAAAACTGAAAACATTTTTAGTATTAGATACGTAATTATTATTTACAGTTTGTATATGGAAACTTATACTTGTATATGCAAAATTTCGAATAATTACCTCCATTAAAACAATATTTGGCCACGCTCACATACATAGAGCTATATTCTTTATAAAAAGTAAAGTCGTGTAATAAAAACTTTCTACATGTAAAAGAAACGGCTACTTACAATTTTAAGTGGTCATGATTTCAAAAATGGTTCCACTTTATTACACAATACTTTACACTATAAACGCAGAAAATATGGGATCGTTTAATTTACAAACATTAGAGTACTGAAAACAAAATTTCTCTACACGTTAACCAAGAATTTAACATAAAAATCAGCTGTATATATAAATCGTACCTTTATCCAATACTATAATACGAGCAAGGTTTGTATATATAAATATATATATATAGTTTTATATATATATATATATATATATATTTGCACACGGATCTTGAAAACGGCCCTGAGGAATTTAACCGTTTGACAGTTCTTGATTGAAGACGGCAAAGAACAATATGTGAATAGAGGTTTTTCATAAATATTTATTTTATGTATGTAATAAATGTAAAATTATCAGGTTACTAAACAATTTGTAAAAACTTAAGGGTAACATAACTGTGCGAAATAAAAGCAGGAAAGAGTATTTCCAAAATCTTCCGTGTTTTGATAGAAAACGTATTTGTTGTATTGCTTGAAGCCACTGTAACAAACCAATTAATATATGTAAATTAAATTTCTCTTTTGCTTTTCAATCCTCATTCTGTTTGTATCAAAATCAGTTGGTCACAGGCTAATAATAACTGTAACATTTACTGTTTAACTGATAGTTAAACAGTAAATGATCGGCTAAAACAATTGAGGTTGGCTAAAACACCTTAACCGGCGTTGCTCATTTGGCAGAAGCCATTGTCCAGCGGTAGTGTGTTGGCCTCGTAGCACGAAGGTCGCGTGTTCAAACCCCATAAGGGGCAATACTTTTTGTTCAGTGCTATATTAATTATGGTGTATTAAATCGGTTTTATTTAAACCACATAAATGTTTTCATTAAGTAATAAATGTGTTTTAATTTTTCTAATTAATTTGTATAATACATGTATTATTCTAAACGAGCAAAGCTCGGTCACCAGGTACTTATACTAAAATGCAACAACGTCACAATATTATAAAAGAAAATAACTATGCAATTAATCGACAGAAACCGAGTCCAATTATGCATCTTTTTATATGGGCGGTGTCGGGTATATCTAGCCGTCTCGTCCTAAGAGGGTTAAAAAACATATTTTAAAGTTTATTTGTCGATTGTATCTCAAATAAGTTTTGGCAAGATTCTTTTAAGTTTTTAGTAAAAACTTTTCGAGTTGAGGCGTGATTAATTCGAAAATTTTTCGTTTTTCTTGCAAAAAGATTGGGAAAACTACTTATATGCTTATGAACCTAAGTTTTGAGAACATGTATGAATACGGTAACAGACTTTTTCACGCAACCTATGTGAAATTTTGAAATTACAACGCTGCTCGCATCGCCTTTAATGCAGGTGACTTAAATCACAGCTATTTCAAGTAGTTATAATTAGTTTAAAAACTAATCCGTAAGGGTTGTTTAGCTACCACAGATCTCAAAAATAAATTAATGTGTTAAAAACACGACAATTTTCAATTTTTTCCAAATCCAAAATAATCCGACAATTTATTCTAATCAAACAGACAAACCAAGTAATCATTAATTGAAAATAAACCAAAATAGAAATGACACATTTGTGAGTAATATGTATCATTATCCGGTAGTGGATCGAATATCGGCAAACTGTTTCAATGTTATGATAATGAGGGCCCAAATCTCCACACTGTAATCCGTGACCTCTTCAACACTAATAAAACAGTTGAGCTTCGTGCCTTGATTAATTTATTATCAGAACCATTAATGGTAAAAAATTATAGTGAATGAATTCGTCACTGATTTCTATAAACGAATCATGATACTTTTTTGCTTTCTCCGCCTAAACAATACTATAAGGAGAAAGTATTGTTTTCGTCAGCATTTTTTAATTTGAATTTCTAGTGGATACATCCATTTTAGGGCTCCCGGAAACGAAAAAGTGTTTTTTAGAGTGATGATGTCTGTCTTTGTGTGTGGGGATGTGTTTTCCTAGAGACGAAACTATGGGTCTGATGTTCATGAAATTCGGTATGTACGAGTAGATAACAATCTACGGTATCCCGGACAGTTTATTTATTTTTTTAATATTTAATTTCAAAGGTATTTCCCCCCAAAAACCTTCAAAAACATGTAAAATGAAAATATCTCAAACAACGGCTTTAACGGATTTGATGAAAATTATATGATTTATAGCCCTTTGTGAGATAAATGGAATGACACCACCCACATTTATCAAAACACCGGGGTTTAAAAGTTATGGGCTTTTAAAAGTCGAAAAATCTTTTTGACATGGATATGGCTTAGCTCTGGGGGTCTGGAAATTTGCGACACCAAAATTTGAAACATTGACGTCATTTGGCTAGTGACGTCGTAGTTTGGTTATAAGAACAGCTGTTTAGATGAACTGCAAAAATCCCTTTAGATATATCCATGTTCTAACCTATTTGCCACAAGGAAGTAACTACAAACGTTGTATTATTTTTTATCCATGTTTAAAATTTAACTACCACCATTGAAACCCGTTAAAAAATTAAACAACTTAATATTTAAGATTATTTTAAACTTAACTCCACCCCCCATAGAGTTCTAACAATTAACTAACTAACTCTTGCTATTTTCAGAAATTGGATGATCATTTTTGAAACAGTAAATTATTAAAAATGATATTTAGATAAGCTTTTAAATAATATGATAGTTTTATTACGGATTGTCATTTTGAAGTTAGCTTAGTGAAGAAAGTACGTGTCAATTCACTGAGTGTTTATTACAAATTAAACAACCTACATATCGATCCCTGAAAGATAGCTTATATTGGGAATATGTCTAATGGAGCTACTTCTTGTGACTTAGCTGTTGCCTGTACAGAAAATAAGTTGATGAAAGTTATTATTACGTAATTATTTATACACCTGGGAGAAAGCAGTGAAATAATATTTAAAGTTATGAGTTTGACCTTACAGTGGACAGTTTATATTGGAAGTTTGTTATCTTGTCTAAGTGACAGTTTGAGGTTAAATATTAGCGGAATTTCAATTTTTTTCTATTTCAGAGGTTTCTATTTCAATATGTAAGCCACTCGCTCACCCATTTATTAAATTATTTCCCTCTTTTTTGTCATGTTTTAAGACTTTTTTCTTGTTTTAATGTTGTGTGGGTTCGGGTCCTGAACTAACCGCCGTTCATATTTATAACTTATTTATGAAAAACTATATGTTCAACCAAAAAAATAATTTCTAGTTTTGGGATTGTTTTGGTTGCATTAGCTCGATCAAATTTTAAAGCATTAGGAACGTTTTATTCATGTATGTATGATCTTCACGTTTTATTAATAAATTCCATTTCATACTAGCAACACTAGTAGTTTAGGGAAATTGTCCATTCATTTAAAGCGATGGTTATTTTCGTTTAACATAAAACAAATAGAAGAGTGTTTACTAAGTAAACAAATTTATGAACTATTAAGAACTCTTTTCTGAAACTGAATTATGAGCATCTGTCTTCTGCAATCTCCTTCTCTCTTTCGTTCAATTTTCTTGAAACACTTTGACACAGCACAATACAGTGAAGTATATGCAACTAAATAGTAATTTTAAGCATTACAGTAAGTGATTATGTGTCAATCAAGATTAAGGTGTTAGTGTAGATTTAGTAATATTCCTAAATGTTTCTTTAATCCCTTGTAAGTAAAACAATTGCTGTATTATTATGGGTTTCAAAATTTCAAAGTGGTTAATTAATGTTTACTTTTGTAAAATTGTATTCTCAATGACAAATAAATTTTTCTAGATTATAGTGTTCAATGCACATAATGTTTAATGTCAAAAGTGATGTTTCTCGTAGGGAATGAATAATTAAAAATATGAAACATATGGCTACCATAACGAAAAAATAACCGGTTTGTTACCCATTTGTGTCTCAAAAATTTCTAAGCCAAGATCTGAGACATATACATGTCTAGTTATATCATATACATTTATTAAAACTATTCATCAGTAATATAAAATTATGTCACATTATATTCCATCAGTCCTTTAAATTGCAAGTACTTGACCTACATGTTTTGTAGCTATTATTCCACCACCAGGACCAAAAATGTGTTTAAAATTTACCTAACCAACATTTACGTTTGGTTTATTTCTTAGTGCTGTAAAATGTAACTGTGAAATTAATTGTGTAATTTTTCCCCTTTTTGTGTAACGTTGCCTTATCATTCCTCAAGCTGGACAAACTTTGCACAAATAATTAGTCTAATGAGCAACAACAAAAGTCAACCAATTAAATGCAATGGTATCACCGTTATGATATAGTTTATAATGGTATCGTAAATTAGGGCGTCTCCCTTGCCTAGCGGTTAGCGTATTGGACTTCGATGCAAGAAGTCACGGGCTCAAATCCTTGGATGATATTTTTGGGTTTGTACCACGTTCCCAAAAGGCGTTATGGTGTCCACTTCTTTACTCAATAAAATACCTTTGGTGTAGATGAAAAATACATATTGTGTTGGTCTATATTATACAATAATCGAAACCTTCGATAACTATCGATTGTGTTTATACACAAACCAAGTGAAAATATGAAAAAATAATATGCTTATTGAGTTTTAAAACTATCGATATCGATTTCCCGGATAACAAAGTAGCAAAGTGGTTCAGCTGATGGAGCAAAAGGACTAATTGAACAACATAACCAGATCAGCCGGCATCGAGCTGGTGCAGCAACTGCTAAGACATTCCCTTTCATCGCAAGAGGGCGTCTTGTTCCCTACGCGCCTTTGACAGTTGATCCTGATTGAACTTTGAGTTCTCTCTCGGCTTGTACGTGCATCAACCAACCATTGTCGGGTTGTGGAAATAGAATCAATAAACAAACATGTTTCATATAAAGTATAGTTAATTATTGTTCAATATTTCTAGTATTATTTATATTAAATACAGTAAAATATAAATATTCAATACTATCTATTTCAACAGGCCTGTACAGGCTATTTCAAGTAAGCCTGTCCTTTGTATGGGTTGTAGGATTCAGTTTAATGAAGAAAGATAATAATACCAAAAAATAAATCCATATAAATCCCTATAAAAACAGGAAATTCTCAAATAACAGACAGTGTTAGTCGAATTTGGTATAAAATTGTTGGATTTATAATAATTGGAATTCAAAGCCAGCAAGTGGATATCGAAAAGTTCGAACCAAAATAGAATAGCAGCAGTTTGAAGTTCATAGCTTTCCATTTTCAAATCACGTAGGTCGGAATTGTGGTTCTGTTTTTAGTATAATAAGACTTTTATTTTGATATACGTATCAAACTATGTTTAACTTGAATATTTAGAACTTCAATGTCCATCTTAGGTGAAATCCGATCACCAAGTACATAAAAATGTATTACCAGTTGATGTGCCAAATTTTGTTGTGATATCTGTTTTAAATTTATAAAATCGTTTTAAGACTTAATTGTCTTAATTAGTTTTATATGAAGACTCCTAAGCCCGTCCTTTGTACGAGTTGTAGGATTCAGATTAAAGAAGAAAGATTATCATACCAAAATGTGAACCTGAAATCCTAAAAATATCAATACAAAGAAAATAAATCAATACCCATCTTTATTATTTAACATTACTTTACAATTAAATAGATTAGAAACATTTATACAATTATTATAATTAGTTATACGTTAAAATAGCTTTTTAATATAGTATGATTTCGAAATGGGTTTAAAATCAATGACCAATATAAACTAACTAATATTGATTTGACAGCTGATTGTTTTTATTTCTATTAAATCTTTAAACTACAAAGACAGCTGATTATTATCAGTAGGTTATTCATTGAAAACTGAATCAAAATACGAGTAATATCGCGTAAAATTGGGTTTTTAAATGCTCGTTATTTACTTTTCAAGAGGCGGCGGGCGATTTCAAGAACTTAAAATCCTTCTCTGGAATGTAGAGAATACATGAAATAAGTTTCATTGTAATCAGTTCTCCCGTTTTTTCCGTAGAAGACGGCGTAAAATGCCTCCTAGAGCGTCACAGACACACAGACAAAAATTGAGATAAGACCGGTTTCGGCTTCTCTAACGCACAAAAAGTAAAAATAACTAAAAAATGAATAATTCTGAGCAATGTACAGACAAAACTCTAATTTTATTTATATAGATTTTAAAATTATTTTGAATGTAATAATATGTCTAGGTAGTGTTCGGAACTTGGATACCCTATCAAGTAGTGTCTAGTGCCTTATCAGATTATTCTCTACATCTAAAATTACGCGAGGAGATATACGAAAGGAGGCATTTATGTCTCTCTTTCAACCCGTGTGATGTTACCATGTTCCCGGCCAGCTAGCTTGAATGCAGAGTGTTAAATCATTTTTTTTTATTTTACATTTTTAATTGTAACGGCCTTATGTATGTTTACTTTTGCAGGGGCTCTTGAAAGAGGTCACCCAACCACACGGTCGGATAAGGGAGCATACTGGTTCTAAATTCCATGCGATGTGTTTTTTACCATGTTCCCGAAAAACTAGCTTGGATATGGAGTGTAATATCATTATGAACTGGGATGGTTGTATCATCCTACAATCCAGCTACTTGGAGGTCACGAAATGTGGATATTTATGAGCGATGGTCAGTGGGTGTAGTGTTCTTTTGTATGGATTAACGTCCGCACTATTGAATACTACGTTAATCCGCTATCATCATAATTAGACCAGTTCGTAATTCAGAGGCAGTGATTAGTTGCCATCGACTGTTGGGCTATTAATTAACAGTCCTATCTAAGGAACATGTCAGCCTTAGTCAGTAACAAGACTAAAAGATCGCGCCACAATCATCCAACATTCATTTCTCATACTTGGCTTAAAATACCTACCTGGGTAGGTCGCCATTTCAAATGGTAATCTAATGGTAATGGTAAATTATATTTTAAACGCCCTTCAGGCTGAAAAATGAATATATTATATTTTTAATTAATTTCAATTTGGGGCTAGTAAGATGAGTTTTGGTAAATGTAAAGTTTTATGCGCCGTCACCTAGATTTCTATGGAGAATTGCTCTAGATCTTGTCGATCTCATTGATCGGTTGATCAATCAATCTTGATTGATTTTTCTTTAAATAAAGTTATATATTTAATGTTAGTGTCCCTTCAAACGAAGCGACCCTTTAAATTAACCTTTAGTATATTTTTCATGCTTTCTAAGCATAATCTGTATTAAGTTGACCCAGAATAATTACTTTTGGAAAAATGCTAAAAGTTTTTATTTGGTCAAATGATTACTTTGGTTTGGTGCAGTTTCAGGGAAAAATAGAAAAAATAAAAGGGTTCAAAACAAAAGTTTCAAAGGCAGAGAGCAAAAATTTAGTAATATATTTTTTTCCTTTTACAAAAGTTGTTTCAAATTTCCCCCATTTACCTTTGAATCCGATTATATAGTTCAGTCTAATGACCCAAAATCAAGCAATTACAGACCGCTAAGAGGCTTTGTCACATTAGACGGCCTTTGAAGTGTGATTAATTAATCAACGCTTCATCTTGTCCACCGAGAACTAATAAATAAAAGAGTTTTTTTAAAGCTCTAAACAAATAGTTTTATAAATACACTTTAAAAATCAATTAACCGTTTTTCTGTGTTGAGCGATTACCTTTTATTTATAAAATGATATAAAAACAACATTAATAATATTGTAGACAATCATTAAAACCATCTACTTGTTATTTTCAATGAATTTTATTTATAACTTAATGTATTCGTGTGGTTTAATATTTCACTTAGCTTTATGTATCGGTTTTACAAAACATGAGCTGTGTAAATCAAAATTAATTATTCTGTTTAAAAATTATACATATCTATACACTTCAGGAAGTAGTTTTTGCTTACAATTTAACTGAGTGAAAATTAATTATGCTGAGAATAGCTATCTGTTTGATACGTAACCTACTACTTGTTGGATTAAACATTTTCTTTGTGTATATAGAATAAAATAAAAATCTGTTAGAGAAAGACAGCTACACTCACATTATAACGTGTGAAACAGATAATGACATTAGAGAGTAGAATAAATAATGCAAAAACCACGTCATAAAAAATTTAAATACTAAATGAGGGATTCATTTGGAACAAAGAGATAGAATTGTGGTAATAACGAGTGAATGAAGTGTCTTTATTACTGATAAAGCTGGATTCCTGGAACCACAGTAATGGCTGTCTGAAGTGTGTGGGATGAGTTGCATGTCGTTCTCCTCCACTATCTATTTATGCTTCAACGTAGTTCCTGCCACGTTAATGCAGCATTACACTTAGCATAGATGCCTCACAAATAACCTATCTACTTTCCAGGCGTCACACGGCTTAATAAATCATTGAATTCAGACGCATATGAGGTTCACAATTTCATTCAAACGATATTCAAACGATAATTTATATAAGACGATCGGATAAACGGGTTGTTATTCATGCTTGTTGCAATGCAAATTTAAACTCAGTAGCAGAAGTAGTTTACCTACTCTCTTTTCAGGAAAACCACTAAAGTTACAAATTAATCCCTTTTTATAATTTTTATAATACTGTGGTTATATTATTTAAGCTATACGACTTTGAGGTTTGTAGACTGTATACTGTAGTAAATTTGTAGACTGGGACGGTGGCGACGTCCTGTAATCCAGCTACTTGGAGGTCACGAATTGTGAATAGTTGTGAGAGATGGTCGGTGGATGTGGTGTTCTCTTGTGTGGATTAACGTCCGTACTATTGAATACTACGTTAATCCACAAAGACCATCCTCATAATTAGACCAATGAGTAATTCAGAGGCTGGGGTTTGGATTCCACAATAAACTGTAGGTCCATTAGTTGTCATCGGCTGTTGGGCTATTAATTAACAGTCCTGTCTAAGGAACATGTCAGCCTTAGTCAGTAACAAGACTACAAGATCACGCCACAATCATCCTACATTCATTCCTCATTCATACTTGGCTTAAAATACCTACATGGGTAGGTCGCCATTTCAGTTAAAAGTATAAAGTATAAGGTTTGGATAACTGCATATATATTAATACTTATATAAAAAGATATGAATCAAATTACAAGAAATTTCTTCCTCTTTAGTTTCATGTATTCCGTTTTAATTTTCATTTAAAATAATATCTCCACACGGTTCCACCTTGAGGGGATTTACATCAGATTTTCATGAAAGTTTAACACTCCCTTACTAATTTATAAATAATTAATTACTTGTTGCCTTTCTTTATTAAATTCTTTGCGCTCATTTATGAATTACAAATGTCTAAAATTGATCAAATTTTGTAAAATTGATTGTGAATTTTATGGCAGTTTTAGAACCACTTTAGGAGTCTGAGTTAAGTCAGCTGTGTATTGAAGCTTATGAACGATAAAATGGACGTCTACTTGGTCTGGCTTCAGGCCAACTGTCAAAATAAAAGCCGCCTATCCCACAAATGAGTTGGCGTTTCAAACAACCTGTGGCTTGTCTCATATTTCCAACTTTGAAGCGATTTTTATATCATGAATTTGATTGATTTGGAAATGTAAATGTACTTGAGGAATCGCCGAACGCTTTTTGTAACGCTTCTCCATGTAAATGAGAGTACCAAAAATGATGGAACTTATTTACGTAGTAAATATGGAACGTATAAGTAGTATATTCCTGCACTAGTTTGGGACAGCCTGTCATTGGTCGGAAAGTAACCGGCCAATCACATGCGCGGAACGCTCGAAATCTAAATAAAATTAACCAATAGCTGACGCTAAGCGCTCATTCACAATTCAGTGGGAAAATCAAACATAACCTCAATGACTATTATTATAGGAAAAATCTTGTGTGTAATACGAGCGCAAACTGTCATGGCCGCCCTCGAAGTTCTGACAGCACGAAGTGTTAGCTGAGTGCTGTATATGAATCACTCGAGCGATATTACATACTTTGCACTCTAGTTACACAAATAGCTATTTTTGCTCATTTAACGGACCAATATGCTATTAAAATAAAGTTATGTGATCTTTTAAAACCCCAGTTTTGAGTGATTATCAACAACATGTTAAAAATATAAAGAAAATGAACATGAATATGTAAAATTTACTTAACCGAAAGATACAACCAGCAAAAATTGGTTTATTAAACTGATGATTTAACGTAAAAAATGTTGATTAATTATAACATTTCCTTTTATTTTTTTCAGAATTTATCATATATAATTTTATTGAAGTGTGGATGGTGTTACGTTTGGTTGCCTCACCCAGCAGACCTGCATCCCTGCTATCCTCATCCTTAATAATAACCTGTCTAAAAAATTCAAGGTTTAGTGTAAAATATTTCAATTAGTGAAAAAAACACTAGGTTTAGATAAATACCTATAATTTCCATTATTCGATTTCCATTTGAATTTTTTTCAGTTTCTCAAAATCCTTAATTCTACCCTGATTTCACGCTACCAATTAACTAACACTGCTCGGTAAATACTACTGTAGTACTTTACAAAAAATATTCCCTATATCCATTTACATTTTTGACCAATCATCCATTTTTTCAAAACAAAATCAATTGAACTTTCGCACATAACACTAGCAGACCAATAGCTTAGTTATTTTTCAGTTAAAATCAAGCCATTATAACTGCCGATTCTTACCATAGAACTAATTGAAAGGGGGAAAAGGGTATCTGTAAATAAAAATAAACAATATCCAAATCAAAGAGTCTCATGGTTTGCTGTATCATTATGTAATAAGTAGTCAAAAATAGACAAATGCACATCTACCGTCGGGTTTTCCATCGCATCGTCGTCTTTGTTTCAGGGTTTTGCCGCGGCGCCATTTTGTTTCCTGCGCTAGTGTCACCGAGCACATGACATGCTCACTAGCAAATCGTGCTTCTTAAGCCTTTAACGTGTGGACGCATTTTGATTTTTGTGTTGTGGTGTTGTGTGGGTGGTTTGCTTGGTATATTGTAAGCTGTTTTACTGCGTTTAACATTCCTGGTTCCAGCTTTTGTGTAATTAATAATTAATTATAGGGAAGGAGAATCAATGCGGGTTTAAATAATACATTTATTTAGGGGAAAAACATGATTTTGATAAGTGAAGTAATGAAAAATGAAAAAATACAACAATGGTCAAATATAGGTGAATAGTATAGGAACAAAAATATTTAAAAAAATACAAATCACAGATATATCGGCCTACTTTGAATTATGCAATAATCTTGTGAAGATCTGGATTTTGGCTTACCTGATATGGGATCGGATTCCAGATTTCGAAACGTCGTGAAATTTTAAGTAATAGTAAAGATAAAATTTTGCAATATCAATCTAAATAACATAAACCCATTCTTAAGTAATTTTACATTGGCGTTATTGAATTTAGTAGATTTTAAAAGGACATTTTGAAAGGACGAGAGGCAACGTGGGAAATGTTCCGAGCAGGATGAACGCAGGAACGGTTTTGTTAGTCATCAATCCTGAAACGCGAGTGATCTTTGCGGTCTAATAATCTCGGCCAATATTTGCAGCTCAGTTACGGCGGAGGTGGATCGACCCAATACGTCATCACGCCACGCTTGACGCGTCAAAGACTAATTGTGAATCATTCCGAAACTTATTTTTTATTTTAAAGCGTAATAATTATAAAAAAGTAGGTAGCGTTAAATGTGACTTTATCATCTTAATTTCACTAATGAAAAAACATAATATATTATCATCATCACTCTTGTTGCCTAGCAACGTCTCCGCACAGACCCCGCGGATACCGGAACTCCGTTTCAGAGCGCTGCGGACGTAGGTGGAGGGTAGTGGGTTCATGACGATGAAGACAGGCTTTACCCGACCTATACTGTCACGTTCAGAGCCGTTGATCAGGATAGTTACAGTCTTGTCGTCTCATGTAATGACAGGGTGCGGGCCGATGAAGGGTGGCTCTAGGGAACTTTGAACTTTGTCGTCCATCAGGAATATGTGCCTACAAGACGAAAGCTCCTGGAAAACGAACGGAACCTGAGTGTTATGATGTATAGCTGGAACTGTGTGGAGTTGTGTCATCTGTTAATGGAGTTGGACGACGAAATTATTGGGGTCGTTACAATGTTTCGGTCGCTTATTGGGATGAGGAATTTTGATGGCGTATGGGTTCTACGTAGACGAGTTCGTCTGGAAAGGTTTTGAGATCGAACGTGCGTCTAGCCATGTCCAATGGGTATGACAACAGAGGGTGAAAATTCTCGATCATTCTGTTGGCACAGGGATGGTAGCTGCACAATATTCACATAACCCTCGAGTTTTGTTTCTGATACCACAGGGGCGCATACCCTCTTAACAACTTAAACACTTGTAGATAGAGATTTGCTCAAAAGTGTTTAGTGATTATTTTTGAAACAATAAAACATAACAAAGAATTAAAAATAAAATGTTATACGTTAACGTTAAAATCCTATTATATTACATAGAACTGAATCATATTTAGTGAGCTACCTTTAGGGGAAAATGATTAGATTAGGTTAGATTACATTATTGAAATAGCGACCACACAACTTAGTCATTTTACGCAAAGTATGAATGAGAATTGAGTGTATGATGATGTGGTGCGATCTTGTATTCTGATTACTGACTAAGGCTGACATGTTACTTAGACAGAACTGTTAATTAATAGTCTAACAGTCGATGGCAACTAAGGGACCTACAGTTTAGCGTGAAATCCGAACAACTTTCAATGAATTACGAATTGGTCTAATTATGAGGATGGTCTTTACGGATTAACGTATTATTCAATAGTGTGGACGTTAATCCACACACACAAGAGAACTCAACACCCATCGACCAACGCTCATAACTATACACAATTCTCGACCTCCAAGTAGCAGGATTACAGGATGACGTCACCATCCCAGTCATACTCTCAATATAAAAATTTTTATAATGTTTATACTCTCACTGACAACATTTATTTTCAGTTTAATTTCACTTTAAATAAATTATCCATTCAGATCATGCGAAACTAGCAGCCTGATGATTCAATTTATGAATTGAAACTAGTTGCCTACAGAAACAGTTTGGATTACTTTGAAAACAAGTATTGAACCCACTTTTAGGTTTTTCCTAGTAATCCTGAGGTTGAAAATTAAAATATAAAAGTAAATTAATCTATCGAAGTAATTTTAGAATATTTATTGTGTTAATTTGGTGATGTGGTTAGGAATTACAAAATGTAATATTACATTTTAATAAGTTTACCAGTATTTTATGCCAAAACTCTATGGCTTCTCTCGTGTTTGTGTACCATACAGATACATTCTTCAGATAAAAAAACATTTCATGCATATATTAAAAAATATCACTCAAATTGGAATCCTGGAAAACATATATTTATTTATTTTAGATTTACTGACGCATAAAGAAAGACTCATTGATTCCTAAAATCAACGAACTCATGACATCAAACTCGAAGATATAAAACCAAAGAATTTCATGTATGTAAAATATTTACCAAAGATAAATTTGATTCTACCAAAACAGATATATTTTATTCAAACAGAATAAGGTGACACATGCATAGCTGTAGAACGATTCACACTAAGTGGTTTTAAAGAATATCCTCAGCCACTTGTAAAAAGAGTCTCACTTCCAGAACAGTTTAGCAATTCTAATAAGCCTCACAGCCTAGTTATTACCCTTGTTGGCTCGGAATATATTCATGAATTCCGGCCGTACTTATACTCCGCTATTTATTTTAGAATCATCTCTGTGTCCTTCTTCAATCGAACGTTCAACGTTAAGGCAGTCATAAAAGTGGCAATATCTATACTATAAACAATTTATATTTACTAAGGATTTATCTATTTCTCTAATTCTAAGGATGTTGTATGAAAAACACATGTATGAGCATGTGTAGTTATATGTCCATTAGTATACCTATAATTTTGACGGTGGCGACGTCCTATAATCCAGCTACTCGGAGGTCACAAATTGTGGATAGTTGTGAGCGATGGTCGGTGGGTGTAGTTTTGCTATTGAATACTAGGTTAATCTGCAAAAAACATCCTCATAACTAGACAAATTCGTAATTCAGAGGCAGTTGTTTGGATTCCATGTTAAAATTTAGGTCCCTTAGTTCCCATCGGCTGTTGGGCTATTAATTAACAGTTCTGTCTATGGAGCATGCCGGCCTTAGTCAGTCAAGACTACAGGATCGCGCCAGAATCATCTTACACTCAATCCTCATTCATGCTTGGCTTAAAATACCTACTTTTTTGTATGGTTGCCATTTCAATAATCTAATCTATTCTAATTTAAATTCTAGGTTGGGTGTTTTTCGTGATTATTTTATTCATTACGGTGCCTAGAGAGTGCCCCGGCCGTGAGTTGTCTTTTGATTTAACTCGGGCTTTCATATCGTATGTGGATTTATTTGGATATACTATTAATCTGTTTAGAATTTGGCTTATTTGAGTTTACGAGCAAAGCGAGTCAATATCGCCCGGCCTTGGTAAACAATACGGAAAAAATTGAAAAGTATTGTGGAAAGTAGGTTTCCATAAATTGACACTACAAGAGCTGCAATATACAGATGGTGTCATTAGTCTGTGCTCGTGCTTTTTATAGCTTTTAACTTTATAACTTTTGTGAAATATAAATATTTACTTTTTCAGATCGGTGACTTAATTTGTTTATTTCAGCTGAAAATATTTTAAACGTTCATAATGGAGTGAGCAAGCCCAACTTTTTTAGAATGGCTAGTAGTGTCAGAGCCCTGCGCACAGACTAGTGGCACTTTCTGTACTTATTTACTAATTTCATTGTTTCAAAGGCAAACAGCTGATCTTTCTAACAATGTTAACTAATGAAACAGTAGTAAACACATGTAATGTCAGTTAACTCTATTATTGTTTGTTTTCAAAACACACTTTCAAATTAGATTAAGATATTATGAATATAGATATTTATAAATATAAAATTAGTATGATGAAATGTAAATCAGTGAAAAGAATAGTATTTTATGATACCGATGCCTGAACGCAATGGATCACTGATTATTTCTATGCTTGTTCCAATCACACGACCTCACCGTTTGCACTTGTCTAGTTCCTTTTTCATCTTCACAATCTTAAATTAAAAAAAACGTTTTCTGGTAATGAAATCGTTAGTAAGATAAGCTACTTTTAGTGTATTTTTATTTCACAGTGCGTTAATGTTTTAGCTACAAAAACAATGTTTATATTTATTTTGACACGCATATGTCCTAGCTCTGGAGGAGGGGGGTTTGCAATCCGTCTCACCAAAATTTGTAACGGATGTGCCGTCATACTTTTATAAGAACAGCTGTTTGGAGATACTGAATATATTCCCTTCAGATATATCCATGATCCAAGCTATTTCCCACAGGAAAGTACATATGATTTTTAATGTGTTAAGTGGTACTTGATAAATAACAATTATTTTTTAATCCACTTCGTTTACTAGCTGAGTTGGAATGGAAATTTTCCTCGCGCTTGGCTCCCAAAATGGAATACCAGACTAGTTCTGATAACAAAAGGCGTCGAGTCCCAACCAAAGATCACTTGACTCATAATAGGAAATTAAACAGCCTTTTCCTACTCCTTCCTCTTCCCATCAATGTGTCTGAATGCTAATAGACGCACACTACAAGTGGCTTGTGACTGATTAGGTCAAAACTTTTTTTACTAACTAGCAGAGACCCCGTCCTTTGTAAGTGTTATATTAGACAGTTTTAGGAAGCAATGTAATTATTATCAGACCTAAGACTAAATACTTAGCATAAATCAAAATAGTAAAAAAAATAAAAATAAAAACTTAAATACCAAATTTAAATTAAATAAATTAGAAAATTTTACTGACACATATTTCCACCAAATGTAAATAAAAAAACTACATACCTTTAATAAAACTATCATATTCTTTAGTATTAATTTATTTAAAAAAACAAATTGAACATTTATTGATTTAAAAATAACTATCAGTTTTTTCAAGTATAAGAGTTTTTGCTAAAGTAAATGAAAACTGGGCCAATAATCTCGTCTCCAGGCCTCATTATACCCCCCTCCCACACATACAAACACACACAGACAGACATCACTAAAAATACCTTTTATCGATTCAGGGAGCACTAATACATCTAAGCTTTTGCACATCCCTACACACAAATACACAGACACACGGACAGACATTACTCTAAAACCACCTTTTTGATTGAGGGGGCACTATAATGGATATATCCACAAGAAACTCAAATTCAAAAATACTGAAAAAACAATACTTTCTCCCCCTATAAGATAGTATAGGGGGAGAAAGTAAAAATCTTGTTTATCGTTATAGAAAGACAGACGGGATGAAATTAAGACAAGGCATGTTGTGACTTTTCTGTGATATAAAAATTTAAAAATAATCAACAATCATAATTCACACTATTTGGGCGTATTAATACTTAGGAAGGGGGAAATTGTCTTCCTTACAATGGAAACTGAATAAATATAGAAAATTGCCTTTTAAAACCCAGATTTCCTAACTATGATGATGATGCCAAGAATAAATCTGATCTGCTATTATTTAGTGGAGCCGTTCGTTTGCCTTACATGATGTTCAATGGGGCGTATTGTAGGTACTTGACGTTCAACCTACTCATGAAGTGGAAGTCGATACTACATTTCCCTACGTTTAGCCAACAATGGGCATGTTTGTGCTTTGATTTTAACACACTAAGTAGCTTATTGTCTAACTTGTTCGCTTTACTGCGATTCATTTTTAATTTCACTGCCAGAATTTACTATTCATCCTTGAATTACTTCACCATCGTGGTTTTTATTTGCCACTTTTATATATAATATATAAGCTAATATATTAAGCTATATAGTAAAAGTAATGTAAAACTTGACTGGCACCATTGAAACCGGCTTAAAAAAGTAAACAAATTAGTGTTTTGAATTATTTGTCTACGACTAACGGTTCCAGAGAAAAGTTAAGTTTACTGTCCATGATAAACGCAGTACGTTGTCTGAAAAGGCCCAATGTTATTCTTATGGAGAATATACAAAAAATCAATGCCATCCTTATTTTACAACCGTTTTCCATGAAACTTGTAATGAAGCGTAAGGTCAAATCACCCAACAAAACCAACTCGAAAAAGCTTGGTATTACCGGGGTGGGGGGTCCCCCGCATACAATTTGAACAATTAATTTAATTTTTTCTCTTTGTCTCCCTTGTTTTATTCTCAGAAATAAGATGATTATTTTTTAAACAATAAATTATCAAATGATATTTAGATAGACTTTGAGGAACATTATATTTTTATTACAGATTTTTGTTTTTAAATTTACTTAAGGGAGAAAGTATGTGCCAGTCCACTGATACCGTTTATTAAAAATTAATTATCATTACACGCACCACAACTTTGACTGGAAACTATTCAGAATTGGGTAACCCAAGTAATTTGGCCACATAAATATTGCAAGGTAGTAGAAATGGGACCTAGATAATTTAGATCATACGATTGACCTGAAGGATGAAATAGCCAGTTATGATGGAAATTGAAGCGGTACTAGAGGGAATATGCTGAAATACCAATAAACAAGATCTGTTCACATAACCTATTACTGAGTCAGCGTTCTAAACCTCTAACTTTTAAACCTCCAAATTGATATACTTTATAAGGTTATCGAATAAAAAATGTGGGGTTAAAAACTATTTGCTGTAGCATACGAATTTTCTTTTCTTATTTCAAAATTTAACATAGGTTACGTTAATAAGGTCTGCTATTCAACCACGTTCCCAAAATTTCAGCTCTAAAACAAAAGTAGTTTCCCCACAATTCTTGCATGAAAATCCCCAAATATCCGAATTAATCACCCTGTAATTTGAAAACGTTTTTTAAAAGGTTTGTTATAATCTTATCATATCCCTCTCAGGTTACACGTCGATGAAAATGGGACGGGTAGAAATAAGGGGAAGGGGTACCGGTTGATCTGATCCAAATTTGGACATTTCCCGTCACATGACTTATGTGTCCAACATAGTTTTAGTAGGATATAAACTACGAGGAATTTGTAAAAAGTAATGGCCCAGCGTTATACGGTAAATTTGTCGGACACAATCCAAGGAAAACTGACAAAACTGTAAGCTGCTTCCCCTGCTCTAGTTCCCACTAGGTTCCTACTATGACGTTCAATGCCATCATGAGATCCACCCATGATGAATCCCACGATCACTAAACCCACCATGACAAAAAAGTGTACAGTTATCCGTTTCTGCTACAACCAGTAACAAGTTACCGTGGATTTTAGTTTTGTTTATGTTTCCGTGATTAAGTAATAACACCACATGTCATCGCTGGTAACAATAAAGTCTAAAAAATTGTTATTTTGGCTCATTCTGAAATAAACTTCTAGCTGTAGAAGACGTCTACGCCTGTGTGGGTTTCAGAAAGTATGTGTGGAACTTACAGTACAAACACCGTAACATTTTAGTATTTCTAAAACCTTGTGAAATGTCTTTTTACATAAATCACTGTGACCTGACCAGAAATTTCTAAAACCATTATATTTTTATCCTCGTTAAAGCTTTATTTAATATTTTCCCCACTCGGTTGGAAGTCAATGACCTCCCACTTCTTTGCTCATCGTAAATACCGGTGGGTCCTTCGTAGAACTCCACACTATCTGCATACGTTTTGAGCACTATCATGTACGCTGCATAAGAGTCGTATCCGATAACGTTGTAACATGCAAAAATATGGATAACCGCGCTAAATATGGATAAAGACCTTATCGCGGATGTTTCTAAGTCAGGTATTAACCTCCAGCGAGTTCAACAAAGGTTGGAATCAGAATGGGGAACCACCGCACACAATAGTGTTGCTGGATTTTGCCAAGGATCGTGTACGTTGTATTTATAGCGTTGGAAACCTTACTTTTTACATAAACATGGTTTATGAGCCTTAGGGTGGCACAGATGTTCAGATAGAACAGGATACCGTTGTAACAAGTGACAAGTGAAAAGTGAGCCACCCGCATAACGACACTCTTTGTCACTGTTTCATTAACTCAGCGTTCTCTTTGTGTGAGCATAAATGGAATTCTTTAACCGATTCAAAACTAAATTAAGCGAAATGCAGTTCATTAGGATATTTAGTTGCGGATTTCCATTTATATAGCCATATTAACATAGCTTTTCACACTTTTTAAATCTTGTTTTAGTGGGCTATATTTTACTAGCATACCCATTTGTCTCTAAAGGTCACAAAAGAATATGTGGGGTGACAATTAAGCGTAGGATGACTTTATAGGTTTAAAACAAAAACATGAAACGCAACCAGATTTAGCATATTACTGGTAATAGTAAGCTATGTTTATTTTTAAAATATACTTATGAGTTACATTTAAAGTATATTATAGTCTAAATTTGATATAAACATTGTGCATCAATTAATTAACTCATTGTAGTTTCAATGTCTAAAATTCTTAGTTGCAGCATAACTTTCTCTATATATAAAATTGAATGTGTCGAGAGCACGTTGAAACTAAGATGATTTTTGGATTGCATACGGAATTAGTGAAAAAAATTTTTGAAAACATTATGCCTTTTACGTTATTTTCTAATGTAACCATGGAGAGTAAGTTTGTTTACAAGTCTACAATGAAAACACACAACTACAGTGATTGGTTTACTTTCCATTACCATGCTATATAACATCTGATCATTCTTTATTAAAACTAAAAATGCAAATGAACAGCTTTATTACCACGAATGTTTACGGTTTTGGGGATTATGTATTTATTTTTTATTTTCTGCATTAAAATCACTTTTATTGTTTTAAATTTATATTATTAGTTATTATATTACAGCTGTTGTATGTCTTTCCTATAAAAGACGTGTTGACATTATATGACTTTATTATTTAAAAATGAAAATCCATAAGATTTGTTTTACTGGAATAGTAAGCTTATCGTTTTCAGTATTGTTATTCTTATGGACATATATTTAAACTTTACTTGCCGTATGTATTCGTTAACATAATCTTAAGTTAAAAATGTTTAAGTGAGCAAAGTCTCATTTGGTATAAAATTGAAGGTCTTTTAAATTGGAATAAACCACTGGAACTAGAAGAGGTAAAACAAAAGTAAATGGTGGCAGTTTGAAATTCATGTGCCAAATTGTTTTCCATCAACCTTTTCAGGTAGGGGGTGCGACACTGTTTTTAGTTTGACTATATTTTTAACGACCTAACTAAACACACAACAACATATATATTACACATACACACACAATAACAATAAAACAATCTATACAAAAAAACCAGCTACTTAATATATGCTTACCTTTAGGATTCTCAACTTACTAAAAGCCCATCCTCCAAAGGTGACGTCCAATCACCATGAACACAAAACAGTAGCTTACTATTACCAGTAATGATATGCCAACAAATTTGGATGTGATATCTCTTTTTGTTTTAAAGTTACAAAGTCGTCTTAATATTTGTTACCCTGTACATTATGAGAATATTATTTATTTTTCATTTCAACAAAGAATTACTTTTTAATTATCCCTCTAAATTTTCATAACAGGCATTTTTGTAACGCTTCTACTACTATGTGCCATAGCTTACCTTCATTATTAAAATTGTCTTTTATGTTATAAGTATGATAATTCAGGAAGATAGATCAAAGTAGCGATTAATAAAATTTGACATTTTATTAATGAGTGTGCCCTAAATGAGTTTAAATTTTACGTATATTATGTACTTTAGAAAACTAAACAGTACTCTTTTGACATGGATATGTCTTAGCTTTGGGTGGTGTTAGCAATTTGTAAAATGGAAATTTTAAACATAAGAACAGCTGTTTAGATTAACTGAAATCATTCCATTTAGACATATCCATGATCTAATCTATTTCCTACAGGTAAGTAAATGCAAACATTTTCTTAGTTGATTTTATCAATTATGATTTTCGCAACCCGGTATCAGATTGACAAACTAGATACTAATGAATGCAATTTCCGGCCCCAAGGTGTGAGGCCTGCCATTGAGATCTGACCTAATTGTGTTTCACCTAACCAGAAACGTCCCAGGTGAATTTTGTATTAGCTTTTCATTAGTAGGATTGAAAGGTATTTGTGGGAAAAACAATTAACTTAATTATGTTTTCATAAAAGTCTGCCTACATTTTCAAATTATTCCTTATAAACGTGTAATTTTACAATTATTTACTGTTTGCATTATTTATAGTGTTTACTAGAATTACTAAACTCAGAGAGTAATATATTCAATATTATCTTCTTGGGAAGAATTTAAAAATATGGAACGGTTCCTCAGGATCTTGGTGATAAAATATAACGACGCCTTTCTCGTAACACATTTCCTGAGTTTTCATCTTATTTAAAATGTGTATCACGCTGGCTTATTTGGTTTGTAGTTTATTAGTTAGTAATTTGGTATGTAACATTTTGAAACGAAAAAAATTTGAAAAATATTAATTATATTTAGGAGCTCTTAAAATTTTTAGACGAAAATATGAGTAGATTATAACACTGTTGTTATATTTTTTTAAAGTGATTAATTAATTAAACAATTTACTTAAACATATATTTTTTGGATTCGTTGTGAACATATGGAATTAAAATTCAATAAACTAGGTGTTTAGTTATAATTAGAAAAATAAACCTAAAAATTTATAAACTATAATCATTAAGAATCATAAAGAATATTTTTCATATACCTACTCATCAATAACCCAATTATTATAACCTGTAGCTACTAGTGTTGGCTCCGAGGAGCAATCATCAGGCGAGACAAGGATCGATTTCCTCTCACTTCACATGAAGATCGTTATGTTTATTAAGATTTGTCACTAACATTACAAGTAAACACCGTAACACGGTGCTTAATTTCTAAAATTTTAGTAATGTAAACTCTCATTTATTCTTGTAAACCACCCACTCTTATGTTCTAATAAGACCTAATTTTAGTTTTTCATCTCCTTCCCCACCCCATTAACAACTCGGTACCTACTCTAAACTTTCAATTTGCACCAATCATTTTGGAAGAAGCTAACAATACAATAACGGTTATTACATTTTTTGAATGAATGGTGTAAAGTTAATTAAAACAAATTTAAGTCTTCTTTACATTTCTATCCATTTAAAGTACTGTAAACTGTTGTAATAATAGATATCAATACTTAAACGGAAACTATAAAAGGTAAACTATAAAGGTATTCATACAACGTTTCAATAGTACCTCTTATCTCTAGTTTAGGTAGAGTTGATTGAAATAGGAGCACTGCAATATTTCGCCGCTCGAATCGATTTTTGCGTTTTTATCCTACACTAAGATGGTGGACTTGATTTCATTTCATGTCATGAAAAAATAATAGGGATGCCTCATCTATTTGTCTTATGTCTTTGATCACATCTTACAATCGTCTGTTTGGGCGCTTATTATCTGTTTCCAAACCATAGTTTTAAAGTTACGTGCGTTCCCTTGCGTTCCGGCACTCTGGGGAGGTAAAGGAACGCCATTCCCTTGCGTTCCTACTGAAATTAACCACTGCCACAACACAAACAAACGAACTATAAAATATAAACGGAGCGAACACCGTAAGTTCGAGTCTATACAGTCATCAGTGGTCATCTTATCGCTTCTTATCACCTGGCGATCGCTTTCCTTTCTCTTCACTTCCAGTATCCTTAATACAGTGACAAACAAATAATTTAATTTGTTTAACTTATAATCTAGTTATATCATTACTGAGAATCAACAGAGTTTTGGAAATTCATGATAGCGTTAGTTATTACTTATTAAATTAACCTTTAGTTGGCCTTTTCCAACGCGTCTTGTGTTTAAAATCTAGACAACGTTTCGAGAGTTGGTTAAACTACTCCCGTTTTCAAGTGTCTGACGACACTTACATTTATACAATCAAAGGGTTACTTCTATATAGAAATGAAAACGGTAAAAAACACTCTACTTAGCGTATTTTGTACATTTGGAAAGTTACAACCCAATAACACTAACATTCCGCTTCCGGGCCAGTGGACTTGACATAAGTAGGACCGCACGACACAAAAGTCAGGTCACTTCTGATTATAAAATTTTAAGTAGATTGTATATGGTGATATTTGTCTGATTGGTATTTTATATATCGATTCAATAATTAAACTCATCAAAAAATCCTATCTGTGGTTTTATAATTATCAACTTCATCAGTAGTTTTATCCTAAATAACTTAAAATGTGATTCAAACAGAACAACTATTTGTGTAATATTACTACTCTCTTTATAAGTTCTCTTACATTTCAATGGAAAGCTAGGATACAATCTCCATCAAACTCCGTCACAATAACCGGTAAAATCTAGACAATACTGAAAGTTTTGACGAAGGACAAAGGCAAACTCTTTGAAGGAAACCTTGTCCTTAAAACTTATTTTATAGTCATCAATAGCTGAAAAAAGGTCAACGAGTTTCCACAAAGGAATTTTTAAAATTTAATATTATTGGAAAGATGAAATAGTAATTAATTAGTAGCAAATTAATTACTGTACATTTTTCATTTCTATATAAAACTCTAAACTGAGAATTATCTTTTGTCAATATTTGGTTTGGAAATGGTCAATGATTATTTACTTAAAACATATTGGTCACAAGTACACAAGTTATTTGCTTAAAATGTTTACTAACCCTATTCAACCGTAGTATTATTTTTATTGTCTCTTCAGTATTTTTATTGTTTGCTATGCTGTTTTCGTGTCCTGTTGAGTTTGCTAGCTTCGATACATTTGTTTAACACAACACGTTTTAAGGCGACGCACTATCAGTGAAATTTAGATACCAGATTGTAAGGTAATATACAATTAATTAAACACCGCTGAAATGATTAAAAATAAAATACTAACCTATTTATCATAAATTCATATTTTAATATTTTTAGGAGAAATATTTTTTTATTCCGGAGGAAGTTATAGATATTAAAAAACACGCCACTGCACTACAACAAATTATCAAAAAATCTTTATCGTTTAGGTTATAGCTATATCGGCTCGTATACACGATAAGGTACTTTATCAGACTAAAAAACATTATCAACAATATTCTACATTGTTTTACAGTACCGAAGACGCGACTTATTTATTATTGCGACTCAGTAGGCACCGCGCCGTGCGGAAAAGCTACGCAATTTAAGTGCTGTATTTACATTGCGTCGCGTGTCTGAAGGCGCTGCACACAACGATTACAACGTTTGAATGTCATAAAGCTCTGTTAAGTTGGAATTTTTGAATATACAAGAACTAAAAGTCATATGAAGGGTGTATATTTGTTATGATGTATTTTATTCGTGCAATTGTTTCATTGTGTCGTTTTAATTGTATTTAGACATAAATATATATGAACAAATGGGTCAACAAGGGTAAAAAGAAATAATTCTAACAATGTTTAAAGTAACTTAAATAAGAAACTAAGTTTGGATAAAAATAAAACATAAACTACAGTACTTATGAAACTATCTTGTCCTTTACAAGATTATGTAAAACTTAATCTAAGAGCACTTAACAACGTATAGTTTCAACAAAATGTAAATGACAAAATTGTACATTTCAAAACTAATCCACTTAAATACAAATGTTCAAGGCTCGATGCAAACCTTTTTTGAATGATTTTGCATTATATACGAGAAAAAAAGATTGCACTTTCTTAGCTAGAACCCATTTGATTGGAATGATAATTGTTTCACGGACAATCGGATTGTTTATGAATTAATTGGATAGTCTTAATGGGATTGTGACCACAGCAAACGTGCATTACACATGAATTATCTTGTATTCACCTTCGGTTGATTGTAATTTTGATCAATCATAAACGCCTGGATAACTTTGGAATTGGATGGCCATAACTATTGCAGACACCATGTGCAACCTTTTATTTCGTTTTATTATGTATGTAGATTAGATTAGATTATTTGAAATGGCGACCATACCACAAGGTAGGTATTTTAAGCCAAGTATGAATGAGGATTGAATGTAAGATGATTGTGGCGCGATCTTGTAGTCTTGTTACTGACTAAGGCTGACATGTTCCTTAGGCAGGACTGTTAATTAATAGCCCAACAGCCGATGGCAACAAAAAGACCTACAGTTTAACGTGGAATCCGAACCACGACCTCTGAATTACGAATTGGTCTAATTATGATGATGGTCTTTGTGGATGAATGTAGTATTCAATAGTGCGGACGTTAATCCACACAACAGATCACCACACCCACCGACCATCACTCACAACTATTTATGGTCAAATGAATCAGACTATTTATGTTGGCAAAATATTTTTCTGTATTGTAATATTGTAATTTAGCCATGCTCAGGTATTCTAAACATAAAAACCTCAATGAAAAAATGTAAATGAAAATTTTGAATGAAAATTGGAAGATGGTTGTTGTGTGATCTTCAAGCCTGACTAAGGTTGACATGTTCCTTACACAGGACTGTTAATTACCATCCCAACAGCCAGTGACATCTAACAAAACTAGAAACTAGAGGTTAACGTGGGATCCAAACCACAATTTTACCACTAAATTAAGAACTTGACTAGTGACAATGGTATTTACTTCATACTTGGAACTAGGCCTAGGAACTAGGCTTGGAGAATTTAAGCGAATTATAAATGAGAAATAATTTTAAGATGATTAAGACACGACTTTGACTCATTACTGACTAAGACTGACATGTTTCTTAGACAGGACTGCTGATTTATAGCCAAAAAGCTAATAGTTTCTAAAAATCGTCAGATTTAAACCACAATTTCACTTCAATCCACAATTCGTGACCTCCAAGTAGCTGGATTACAGTTATATATACAACGCCATATACAGTGAATATATACACATGTATAAATACAGTCTTGAAAGAACGGGGTGTTTTTGGAAATTGCCAAAACACAAGCACCTTAAATATTTATTTTGACGCCACTACCTTGTTATGTTGGGTGGAGGCGAAATGAAAACGACAAAGGACAAAAATTTTCCTAGGTCTAGGTTTTGTCAGAACAAACACCTCAGTTTCCTGTATATTCCGTACAAAAATTAATAATAATGGCTACGTAAAAAAATAAAAGAAATCAATGTCGTGGCATTAATTTTCGTTTTGTTCCTTTTAAATAAGTACAATGTTTTAACTACAAGTTGTATGTAGAGCCTCTTCAATATACACATTGTACACACCTATATACCAATAATTTTCTTAGGTTTTAAAACTACTTTACTATACCTTTAGTAAAGTAGTTTCAAACCTAATAACACTATTTAAGACTGTATTTCCTACCCAAATCCCATCAGACAGCTCAAATAGCTCCAACATTTAGAATATATTTTACCTCTTCTGTATAATGTTATAGATTTCAAACTGAATTAAGTTGTTCCAAAACGTATAGGCCAGTCGTAATAAATGCAATAAATACTATCATAAGTTATAACTTTTACCTCTCTTCTCTCTGCATATTCCCGTATTTATTCTCTCAAGTCCGCACCTAATATCGGAGAGGGTCAGTCTGGGTCAGCAGGTGCACCAGATGTGTTTATAGCCCGGGTTAACAGCCAACTGTATTTCGTGTACCTTTCACCAAACACGGTCACCTAATATCGCATTCGTAATTTCTCCAGAGACGAGAAATGTAAACGTATGGATAAAATTAAATCCTAATATAAAAAGACTAAACTACTCAATGACAAAGTGAAAATTTAGTAAGCAATTGCTTAAACAAATCCATCACCAAACTACATCCTTAATCTAATTATAGTTAATAATAAAATTACTTTGTCTCAAAGGAAGGTACTCCGATGATAAAATAAATACGACTGTTGAATTCCTTTGAGTTTAATATTTTTAATTACCTGCTGATTGCATAACGAACGGTTATGACTGGAGATGAAATATTTAAACTAGTCTTTAGGAAAATTATTTTTAAAATTATCGTTATCACAATTCCCTTATCATAGTTTATTTCTAACGTATATTTTACAAAGTATTATATTTTTTTATTTACATTAGAATTAATTTAATTTTCAATTTAGGAATTAATTTTAGGAACTCTTCTTCCACAAATTGATTCACAGCCTATGCACAGTAAAATTAAATCTGTAAATGTTTCGTTATATACATGTATGTATGTATTTTTTGGACCAAAGAAATTTTAATTTGATTCTTTTCAAATGTCAGAGAATACATGAAAAAGGGTTTTACTTAAAAGTCTCTTTGTTGATCAATAGTAAAAAAAGTAGCTTAATGTAATATTAATATCATATTTAAAACTATTATATGAAATTTGTTATTTTCCTACCTACTTTTGAATTTTCGAAAAAAAACAATATTTGTTGTAGTATGTAGTAGAGGAATGACGAAAATGTTTGCATTCAAGAATCTTACGTTGCCTTATCTGACAAAATATTTAAACAATACAATATAAAGCAACCAAAATAAATAAAGTGAAATCTTGTTGTTACTTTTTGTATGAGCGAGGACAAAGAGAAGTTATTATGGTTTTCTATTACACAACTTATAATGTTTTCTTCCCAAAGCTTATGGTAACACTCACCTAAGCATCCGCACTGCACCAGCAACATGAGATTGCTAAGCGGCTCAGCGACTTCCAGCCTAATTGGAAATCATATTACCAGGAGTACCTCGACAGCATTTCTGTGAGCAGCTAATTACCTTGGCTTAAGTTATATATCGTCCGACGTAAGGCCAAACATAACGCCATACAGCAGCAACAACAAGTATAATTGGTTCTAGACAAGAAATAAATTTCATAGCAGAATTATTTCACGTTTGTAAATTTTATATTGTCATATGATTAACATTAACTTACCGCCCGGGCGTTCCCGACGATGCGGAGCACACTTTCTTCCGCTGCCCCCGTTGGGAAAGGCCTCGACTGGAGGCTGCACGAAAACTTGGTGGACACGGTCTGCCACAAGATCAATGAGGACGAAGGAAACTGGGATTGTTTGTCACAGTTCGTCCTGGGCGTCTTTCTAGAGAAGAAAAGAGATCCCTCGTGAAATCCATTGTTCACTTAGCATCCGAAAAAGGTCATAGGATTATATTAACATATGATTGATGATTAACATATGCCATATCTCGTTTTTGAGACTATGTTTTTTGAACTGGATATTTCTTAGCTTTGGGGGGGGGCAATTTTCAACACCGAAATTTGAAACAGTGACATCATTTGGTCAGTGACGTCATATGGTTAGCAACGTCATAGTTTGGTTATAAGAACAGTTGAACTGAAAAAAATCCCTTTAGATATAGCCTATTTCTCTGTGATCCAACCTATATCCCACAGGAGAGTATTTTTTTCAAATATATAATTTATCTTGCAATGTAACGTACAGTAATTCAATTATTGCCTCTTCCCAATACTACAGATACGTTGTAAATTAACCACATACGAAAGTAAGTTAAAACCCCGCGATTTTATTATTTACGACGAAATAATTTAATTTTGTTTTTAAATCGACCACAAACTTTTACAAACTTACTTCACAAACTTTTACAAGGTGAACTTTTTTAGTTACGCCGTTTTGAAATTACGTCACTACACAGCTCCGGTTGGTTATTCGGAAATGAAATCAGTGGACCCACTTATATGGGCCACGATTTAATAGAGATTGCTTGTGTTTACATGCGGTAGTAGGCATTCAAAATGGCGCCGCCGATTGAGACTTAAGTCGATTGTGAATTAGGTTTTTAACATTTTAAGTGCTAAAGGTGTGATACGTTTCGGCACTTTAGATAAAAATACAAAATGGGTGATAGAATATAATGAAAAAACCCGTGCTAAATTATAAGCTATTCGTCAGCACAGTCTCACAGTCCGTGTCGGTTGTCTTGACTTACCGATCACAATGACCTGGAGTGACCCTGCGTTTGCCTCTGGACTTTCAGCCTGGCTGGCTTCCTGTTTTTGTAATTGTTTCAGATCCTAATAAAAATCTATTTTCTAAACTAAATATGGATTTATATTCAAGTAGTGTCTAATGTCATGGTTAAATGTATAAAGAACTGTAAAATATAATTTGTTTTACAGATAAAATGATAAATTCATAATGAGTGAGAAGCCATTATAATAACAATGAGCCATAATGCATGTAGCTGGTAGGAGGAAGGCAGAGCGGTGATCGGATCTTTGCGGAGAGTTTGCAAAGTAGGATTTACGCCCAATGTTTTTGAAGCAGCTTGAAAGTTTTGGCATTCTAACATGCCTCGGGACTCGTGAAAATAAATAAGCCAGACGTTATTTCATTTCAAAGAGGTTAACAAGGAAAACATAACTTTACTTTACTGCAACTTTACTTCGCAGTTTGTTTAATCTAATAGAAATTGATGTTTTGCAAATAAATTGAGTTCTTTTATAAATTATTTAATTAAAAATTTTAATCACGAATCGTTGAGGAATGTAAATAGTTTATTATAGCATTTTAGGTTCAGTGAACACTATTTGGACTTTATTTAATTTTAACATCGGAAAGTTTTTACTTTAACATTCTGGTTATTTAGTAGGACGTTTTGTAACTCCATAAATATGATATCATTTATTGTTTCTGGGGTGGAACAAGATGAAAATGTCACATTTTAATCGTACAAAAGTATTTAGTTCCTCACCGAGCCTACAGTTTGGGGGTTTTAAATGTTGTCTCTAAAACAGTTATACGTAAATAGTTTCAGTTTAGTGGTATTTATAAAAAGTATATTTTTTTCAACAAAGTTATGGCTTTGTGAGGAGCTGAGGGATTTCTGATGATTTAACACTCATTTTAAGATTTTATATAACCCTAAAATCATCCTTTATACTGATTTTGTATTAAAATATTTTCATCTCTGATTATCCGTTTATAATTTAAAAAAAGTAAATTCTACTTTGTTGACTAACGTTACTTTTCATCTGGACCTCATAAAAGGAAAGGAATAGCCATAGAAAACATAACAATATTTACATTTTATCCATATATATTAAAATAATTTAAATTTTATATATATAGAACAAGTTTTGGATTCACAGACTGTTGAAACAAGTAGTTTTCATGCACATGTAATTTATACATAATATATTTTTTATTTAATAAATATACTTAGCTTGAGATATTTTCATATTAAAGCCAATAACATTTTTGAAAAATTTACAAAATTGTATAATTAATCAAGGGAGTAAGAGGTATGATCAACCACTCATACAATTTTAGCATGATCACTTCAATAGCGTAATATAATTTACAAAAATAAAATTTGTAGAAACCTTTGGAACCTATGACATCGTAGCTTTTTTAAGACTTAGTTAAGCGTTGAAAAGGTATATTACTATTTTTTCTCTTTCTCGTATTGTACGAATGTATTGTTTCTCTTAATTGCTAAATTTAGTTTGACTGAACACCTATTACTGTACTTAAGATTAAAGTTTAAAAGATATACACTAAAGCATAAATATACTGAAAATCGTTAATAAAGGACAGATAAAGGAGTTTACAGCAGAATACATATTTTACAAAAGAACCTAAACAACATCCACTTAACATATTAAATATACATATAAACATACAAAAACCAATGTTTTAAAATCAAACAATCCAAACACACAACCTACTACTGTACACCGTACAATTAATGCTGTTTATATGTTCATATCAACATCTAGAGAAATACATAAGTTAGGTAAAATTAAATTGAAAATTACAAAATAGCCAAAAAATGTGTCCAATAGATCGTAAAACTATACAAATTGTTTTATTGGCCATTTTATTAAAGTAAGTAGAATTAAATTGTCAATTAATTTAGGCAATTTATTTACTTGATGTATTGTAGTTTATCTCATTATATTTTTTTATTTGCAACTTGCAATTAGCCACTCTACATTCATGCCTGATTTTGCTATTACTGTGCATTCCGAATGTTTGTTACATCAATATTTATGTTACGGGCATCATAGCCTGTATTGTTATTATTTGAGCATGTCTGTTTATTTACTTGTATTTAATTTAGTTCATCCCGTAGAAAGATATTTGTTATTAATTTATTTGCAACATGCATTAGCTGTTTTGTGAGCATGTCTGATTTATTTCTACTTTTAGCTTTTTCGATTCTTATTTCACTTATTGTTTTGGACCTTTTGGTTTTTAATTGTTATACTATTACTTCATAGTTTACAGCCATATATGTATTTTTCTGTAAAACTGTGTATATCATAGATGAAAAAATAAACAGGTTTTTATAAATTATTCAAATTAATTCTCAACGAAGTGTGATTATAACTATCACTGTACTTCGTCTATAAACTGTGCAAATGCATTTGAAGTTGGTATATGGAAATGAACTCTGGAGTTAATTTAATACTTCTCCCTCAAGTGGAACTGCATTGTTAAGAAGTTGGAGCATATGTCGCCAGTTTAATATCACATTCTGTTCTCATTACTTATTCATTTTCCACGTACTAAGTTTTATTGGTCTCGATCACTGAACATGGACACGTGTTGAGTGCAGTTTCTTTATGGACATACTTGTCTTTGAAACCAGTTTATAGGTTCGAAGTTTTCCCATTGTAACTACCTTCTGAACAATTCAGAAATATTTATTTTCATAAATAACACAATTTTACAGTAGCAAACAAATATAACAAAATAATTTTTTACTTACAAGTAATTAAAGAAACATTTAGTATTACACTTAATCTACACTAACACTTTAACCTTAATCAACTACTAACCACTTATTGTAATGATTAAAATCACTAATTATTGACATACACTTCATTAAATAACGCTGTACTGAAGTATTTCTATAAACTTGAACTTAAGAAAGAAGGAAATCGCGAAAGTCTCAAAATATATAGGAAATAGCAAAAATTATAGTTAAAGAAATGAGTTTTTAATTAGTCATAATTTGCTTTACTTAATTAAATACTCTTTTATTTGTTATAAATGAATGCTAAATGAAAATAACCATTGTTTTACGTATTTATAAAATTTACCTAAACTAATAGTGGTAGGCCTACTTATATAAAATGAAATTTTATTTAAAACTAAACACCATATATGGATTAAACCTTTTGAATGCTTCAAAATTTTGTCAAGAAAATGCAACTCTATTAAGTAATTTAAGTCTAACCGAATGGACTAAAGTGTAAGAAATACTATAGCCACTTCCAAAAGCCACAAGTAACCAAGTAAATTACTTTAAATTAAGGTATTATACTCGTATTAGGCAATTTTGAATCAAGTTATTAAGGTTTATTATTTTTTATTGATTACTTTTGATACTCGTCGCACGTTGCTGTGATGTATAAAACAGATTAATCAGATTTAGATTGATTGGCAAGTATACAACACCAAATAATCAATATTATATACAGGGTTTCTCATAAATGCAGTGCCAAACTCTGAGAAAAAGCTATATAGGTAAAATAAAGAGTAAATCAAGAACAGCTTTTCCTAAAACTCTTTGTTACCAGATGACCGCCATCTTGTATTTTTTAAATAAGGATTATCTTCAAAATGTTTCAAGCGAAAGCTTATAAATCTCGGTAAGTATGTTTGAATAAAAGAGAATTACTGTAGGGAAAAAATTTGGTCCAATTTTAAATTATAAAATGGCGACCATTATAAACTTTCACCGTTTTCCCACCATTGTAGGTAAAGAGTTTAAAATGGCCGGCACTTTATAATTCTAAATTTTTTCAAGTTGTTTTTTTTTATTCAGTAGGTCTTTTATATAAAGACCTATTGATTTTTATTAAGATCAGTTGAAAAATCTTGAACATAACAATTATTTTGTAAAATGTATAAAATGGCGGTATATTAAATATATAAAAAGGGGTTTTGGAAAAAAATGTTTTTCTTGATTATCTCTTAATTTTGAACTATACATCCTTTTCCTAGAGTTTCACACTTTACTTATGGGACACTCTGTATAAGAAATTCATAATTTAAAGCAGTACGAAAGCAGTAGAGTGTTTGTTAATAAGGATTATTCCACAAAACTGGTTTTTACTTAAACATTGAGGAAATTTCTGTTACAATTAGACATTTCAGCTTCCCTGTTTTAGGATTTAACAGTCATTGCAATTCCATCTATTATGTTTTTATTAACCTGATTAATGTGTATGTTTTTTGTTTATTTTGTTTTATTTTATAATATTTTAACCACCAAGGCATTTTGAGACATTTCTCTAAAAATACTTTTTCAACTATTCATGTAACCTATTTTTCTCTCAAATACTCAGCTCTTTTAATAAATTTAATTCAAATTGCATAGTAATCTCAAAACAGACTGGACCTAAATTTCTAAATTTGTATTTACTAGTTGTACATGCAGTTAAGGAAGGAAGGTATTGTTTTCAATAATTATATTAGTTTTATATTTTAATTGAAGTTAATTAATTTGATATTCTTAAAAAAATATTCTTATTCATGTTTGTGTTTGTTGTTACATTAAAGCTTAAGAAATCAACTGTATTTTTGGTAAGGTGTAACTAATCTAAGGTGATATTTACCTTTCTACAAACTCTAAAAGATTTTTTTTAATTACACAGGATGATCTTGGTATTCGTACTCCAGTCTTTCAAAAGTAACTCGAACCTCACTAAGCAACCCACGTGAAAGATCAATTTCAGGCTTTGCCGCGGTGAAAGTGATTGAAAGTGATTGACATCTCGTGATAGATGGCGCTTTTTACAAGCTTATATACACCTCGATCCGTCTCAATTTGTGTCTAAACCTTCTTACGAAGATGTAAAAGATAACAATTCATTTTTGGTAAGTTTACACTTAGGTAGAGTCCAGAAATAACAATGTCAGTGTACAGTTTACCTGAAAATATTTCAAAACCAGTTTAGTTTTAAATGGGAATTTTTTCCGAATTAAACGTTAAACATTCGCCTGAACTGCATTATCAGTTGTTGATGCAAGGACGTTCTATCCGTTATGGACTCGTCATTATAAATATGAAACATGGCACACACGTAAAAAACGAACAATAAATCATTTCCGTCTGTAGCCCTAATTTTTCACGATCGCGACTTTTACTGACAAATAATGGAGTTTAAATGGATGTTTATTCATTTACATAGTGAATATATGATAAACTATTTGCAAAATGCAGCTCTACCAGAAATATTAACTATACGTTTCAAAAGGTTTTATTAAAATTGTTATACATTAAATAATCAAAGATAACTTTTAATGAGAAGCTAGTTCTTTGTGGGGAAGAGGAGGTAATGCTAAAGCACACCGCAGGGACCCGGTAGTGTGGGATTTTCTTCTACTAAACACTCCCCCTCATCTCCTGGAACTGTTTTGCACATTACATTGGCAAGACCTTTTGATTGTTACGCCACTAAGGCTTTGAATGGGACGGTGGCTTGTCCTGTAAGCCAGCTACTTGGAGGTCACGAATTGTGGATAGTTGTGAGCGATGGTCGGTGGATGTAGCGATCTCTTGTGTGGGTTAACGTCCGCATTATTGAGTACTGTACTACGTAAATCGAAAAAGACCATCCTCATAACTAGACGAATTCGTAATTCAGAGGCAGTGATTCGGATTCCACGTTAAACTGTAGGTCCCTTAGTTGCCTTCGGATGTTGGGCTATTAATTAACAGTCCTGTCTAAGGAACATGTCAGCCTTAGTCAGTAACAAGACTACAAGATCGCGCCACAATCATCTTACATTCAAACCTCATTCATACTTGGCTTAAAATACCTACATTGTGTATGGTTTCAACCCTCATCGAGGTGATCGCAGTGCTAAAGACTCTAACGTGATCGACCTTTTTCCCCCCGAAGTATGAATCGAACATAGTGCTTAACACAGTTCCAAATATCCTCTCCCTGGAGCATAGCTCAGACGATGTTGTCTGAGGATGTATTGCTACGTCGATCTCCGCAGAGAGTGACACTCGCTGTGCAATCCATCTGTTACACTCGAAAAAAGTGTGCTGTGACGTGTCTGCAATGCCAGGACAGTACAGACATGTGCATCTGCCGACTTTGCCTATCTTGTGCAGATAGGAGCAAAAGTACCCGTGCACTGATAAGAATTGTGTTAAGAAAAAATCGACCTCGCCGTGCTATCTCTTCACCCAAGGGCGAATGCCCGGGATCAGTCTGTGGGTCTAACGTGCCCCTCTATTCGGACTCCCATTCGCACTGCCAATGGTAAAAGCTGTGATCTCGCTCTTATCTGCTTGCCTCGGTACTGCGGCGATGAATCACCTATCTCTCCCTCGCAAGAAGGTATATGGAGAATGAGAAGTTAGTAGGACGATTTGGTCTTTTTGTACAGGTTATATTAATAAAAAATAATGTAACTACAAAAACTAACGTAGACTTTTATCTGAAATAGATTGTCGTGAATTTTAATCGTGTAGATCTCTGAAAACTATCTTAATCTGATTTCAAAGTAATTTAGTTTGTATTTAAAGAGAGGCATGATTCAGAGTTTTTAAAATAGCTCTTACAGAAATGAATATCCAAAATGGGGGAGGCACTACAGACGTCTCAAGGGCGAGAGAGGTCTAAAGTAACGTTAAAATCCAAAACAATCTGACTATAAATTTTATCCCCACTTCCATCAAATATATTTTGCATTAATTTTATTCGTAATACTTAACCACACGTAAAATGCAGCTTTAACTGGACATGTAAATACCACTTGAGATATTCACATATTGTTATATTCAACCGTAACATCATTAAACTTGCCTTTGTATTCAAACGCATGTGTGAGATGTGGAGAACGAGTTGAAAACACTTACCGAACCTTTTGTTTGCCTAACAAAGCCTTTCATTAACGCTGCCCGCTGTTTTCTGTATTGTTTTTGCATTTAAGAACCCATGACAATCGTATGATAAACTCATCTGGTTACGAGTTTATTATTCGCTTTTATTCTGTTGACATAGAGAAAAATTATAATTTAGATATGTCAATGACTCTGTGTTTATAACTGTATTTTTTCTCGTAACTATTTACGTAATGACTTGTGTATTTACTAATTGTTCTTTGTTATTTAGATTGTTAATGTAGACATTTTCCATTACGATTAGTGTAACAAGTTTTCACGACGTTTCGGGATAAAATCTGTTCCTGTCCTCAGGTAACCTGTGTCAGACTAAACCGATGAAAATATGAAAAAAATGTGTAAATCAGTACCTTAAAAGTGCTTCTTGAACGCTTGTCACATGTGAACGTGCTTGTTACTTGAGCTGTGAAAGCGTGACGTTTGCTGTAAACATATTTTAAGATTTTTGACTGCTTTAAAAACTTTTGGTTTCAGTTTTATACCAGCTTGGTAAAGATTATGAACTAATCTTGCAATGTTTTAGGTTTCAGCTCGTCTGAGGACGGCATTCCAGTTCCTAAAACGTCGCAAAAATATGTATTTTTTGTGATGAAAAATGTCAACAACAAAAATCTACATATCCCACCATCTCCAACAATAAATCTCCAAAAAATAGTAGTTTTCATTACTAGTCTCGAAAAATACCTATTGCGGGAAGAGATTGCATTTACGCACGAGGCGAAGCCGAGCATGGAAAAATACATGGATCCCGAAATGACAATTTCGAAACGAGTATTGAAAATTATTTTTCATTACGATATTGAAAAACTTGTAAACAACATGAATATTTTTTTTGAACCTAGTATCAAGAAAACAACCGAACTCATAACGCTGAGTTTCCGTGCTTATGTCGAGGTAGTGCACGGAAAGTAAAAAGCTTATCCGACTGTACTGAAAAATCATTTGTGGTCTTTGCTGAAAGGTTCTTCATAAAAGCTTCATTATTCTTTTGAATTTCTCTTTTAAAACTTTTAACTGATGAATGTCACCACTAACTTATTTGAACACTGACAAAGTGTACTTCCCAATACGTAACACAACTTGAGGACTAAAGGATCTTAAGGACTAACCACTCATGAGTTGTGTAGTTACAAAACGTATCTTTTCCACACTCTAATCTAATTTGAAACATTGGTATATCACGATTCTGCATCAGCTTTTTGACAGCGAGGTACCGTAGCGGAATAGTCACATAAACTAGCCAGAGGTGACCAGTCAGAGGCTCAGGATCTGACAGGAGTCAACGGCCACTGGTTTCAATCCCGCAACCATGGACTTCCCTGAGCTACCGTCCTGGTAGTTTATGTTTTAACTTTATTCCAAAAAGGTCTTATCTATAACCTTTTCTGTTCCATAACCAAAACTTTCCTCATCCGCGTATGTTCCAACCAATACCTAATCCTACTTAATCAAGTCAGCTACACTAGTGACTAAAATTTGTTTAAAATAGTGTCATATCTATTCTTTCACTTACTTGTTCCTTGTTTCCGATTTTCTACCGTCTCTCCACCCTCCAGTCATTCATTGCCTCTTAATTCCCCATCTGCCAACTGCTTCTTGGTCGTCCTTTTTTCTTCCTCCATGGCGGAATCCATTTCAACACTTGCAATCGGAGTAAGCCCTCCTTCATTCCATTTACACGACAAAGCCAGACTAACTGCCTCTTTTGCACTTTGTCTATTATATCTCCTTCAACCTCCATTTCCCTTAGTATGACCTCGTTCCACACCCTGTCCAATCTTGTCCTCCTCCTCAATAAGATGATTTATCCTTTTATACTCTTATTATTATTTATTTTACTTTATTTTATCATTTTTTTAATAACGCCTTCTCTATTTTTGTTTGATGAATCTAAATACTTTGTCTTATCCAACATGATTTGTTTCATCCATAGTGAAATATTGAATAACTAAAGCATTTTCTTGGATTATGATGATATCCTTATTGGTTGTTTTATTCATAAATTAATAACCTTACATTTTGCCTTAGTGCATACAGTAGAATACTTACATTAACATTTTTTGTCTCTCCTAATGTTTTAAATAAATAGATTAATGTAGTTTAGGAAAGATAAGACGCATATTTTTACATATTATATATCATAGGTCATCACTGAAGTAAAAAGTAAATAATAATTCAAAAGTGCATTTACTATTGCACAAATAGTTTATTCGGACATGAAAATGTGCATAAACACGCAACCGAAAATAACCCCTGATGCTAGGTGTGAATAATGGTCTATCGGAATGCAATTCATAGTTTTATGTGTAATAACAACGGACAAATTGTCATGTGCTGAGCCCATAAATATCGCATTGCTCTCATATTACTGACATTCATACGACCACATCATTTAACACTCTCTTTATCATTATTAATATTTATTGGATCTATTTTAATGGAAACTCGTTTTATTAGCTTTCAATGTTTCATTGATTTGAAAATTGGCCATTTTTAACAATAATAATATATTTTTAATATCCTTTAATGTTGTTATGATAAATGTATATTTTTAAATATAATTAACGTAGCTGAAGTATATACAGGGTGTTTCAGAATTCCCTACCAATACTTTAGGGCATTGTACCTGGGTAAGAAACATATCTAAATATCATATTGTCCGAAAGACCTTAGTTACTCACACAGCCTCCATTTTTTTCACTTATAACATTTTTTCTGAATAATGGTTAAACGTACAGAATTGAAACTTTGCACAAACATTTATGGCAAATAGACAAAGCTACAAAAAAATTATGACAATGTCTCAAATTCATAAAACAAAATGGCGGCCATTTAAAATTTTGTTTCTCAAATAACTCGTGAACCGTTGATTTAAAAGAAAATTTACAAGAATAACTTTTTTTAGGTAATGTAATTACAAATCTATTGACACCAAATTGTTTTAAATTAGACAAATATTAACTGAGATATGGTAGCTTTAGTGATAGGTGACCGCTAGAGCTTAGTTGCAGTGCATGTCAAGGAATGCGACTAAAGTCTGCCACAACAATTTTAATGACAGTAAGCAGGCGGAGACTGTTGCATTGTTGTGGCAGACTTAAGTCGCATGCCTTTACATGCACTGCAACTAAGCTCTAGCGGTCACCTATCACTAAAGCTACCATATCTCAGTTAATATTTGTCTAATTTCAATCAATTTGGTGTTAATAGATTTGTAAATAAATTACCTAAATAAAGTTATTCTAGTAAATTTTCTTTTAAATCAACGGTTCACGAGTTATTTGAGAAACAAAATTTTAAATGGCCGCCATTTTGTTTTATGAATTTGAGAAATTGTCATAATTTTTTTGTAGCTTTGCCTATTTGCCATAAATGTTTGTGCAAAGTTTGAATTCCGTACGTTTACCCATTATTCAGGAAAAATATTATAAGTTAAAAAACAAAATGGAGGCTGTGTGAGTAACTAAGGACTTCCGGACAATTTAAATATGATATTTAGATATGTTTCTTACCCAGGAACAATGCCCTAGAGTATTGGTAGGGAATTCTGAAACACCCTGTATAGTTAATTATATTTTTAGTAGTATTATAGGCTAATGTTATTTTTACATTTTAGGTATTTTCAACTATTAATATTTAATTTATATTTACGTGCATATAAAACAGTATGTTTGTATCGTAACCAAACAGTAAAAATAATGTTTTTAAAACGGGGCCTTGACGTCCTGATTAAAGAAAAATATAGAAGCTGCCACTACAAAAACATCTTGTTTTGAAGAGTTAATTTTACCTATTTTGTATTCCTTTACAATATATTTATTGACAACAACTAGGTATTGTTATCTTTTAGGTAATGACTCCCTGTTGATGAAGATTAATTTAATCATACCATGAATGAAAGTTTTCTGACGAAAGTAACAAATTTAAGGATCCTGGGATGATTATAACATCCTCTCTTAGTCCTTAAGCACACCTTGATTACATAGCAAAGGAATGTTTGCTTAGGTAAGCTTTATCATGTAATTTTTACGTGATGCAAGTTTACATATGATTTTGAACGCAATGTAATATCTAGGCTACATAAATTTGTAACAACCACGTTTCTAGGTTTTGTTCTTCATATTGTGAAGAATAAAATCTGTTGCATTCATTCATGCATTATTCATTATTCATTCATTATTGGGATAAATGGGAAATTTAGTTGTTTTTCCTTAAGTTCTGGATGGCTCTTTGTATGCCTTGTGCAACTTACTGGGGATGCTACTTCTAACCCACTTATAGCAGTTCTAGACACTAGACACTAGAAATTTCGCACGGATCTTCCTTCAGATCCACAACCGACAGAAAAACTGCCAAATATAACAATTTCACATTATGACCCGGGGAAAAAATGTTAAAATTTTCCCATGTCAAATGCATTGGGTTTATTTCGTGAAATGCAGGGTTTCACTTTTTCGCTCAAAAATCTGATTATTATTACTCTTCAGAATGTGAAAATATATCTATTACTCAACGTCCACCAATTTTATAACACAATGATCTCTACGACACTAACAATAGGAATATATTTTAAAATTTTTACAAAAAATAATTCTAAAAACTAAGCGATTCTGCCGCCACCCATAAGGGGACCTGGGGCCCCAGCGAGCGAAGCGAGTTATTAGTTATACACTAAGAACGCTATGTCGAAACATGTGCTATTTTATTCCTAAGTGAAACAGACGGAACTTATAACGAACTATCATATTGCAGACGTAATCTTGTTTGGTCCACAACATCAAATAAGAGATGAAACTTCCAGCTCCATCACGTGTATGCTTAAAATTTGCTAATCTGTTTTTCTTCCGTCTGTGTAGAAACTGAATAAACCGGCTTTGTCGATTCAGATAATCACATTGGACCATTGACATCGACATAGAGATCGATTTTTTCCAAAATAAACCACGCTTTAGTGACTATGAGCAGCTATGTTTGAATTCTCAATTACTAAAGATACGAATTTCACTTTCTCTCGTAGGTTATGGAAAACAAAGAGTTGCTTGTGATGTTTCAATTAACCAAACTGAAAAGGCGAAATTTTCGTTATTAAGAACTTTTAATATTAGTTGTATTATTAAAACAGTCAGTAATAAGTAATTATATGATTGTCATAATTAGGTCTATTAGGTCTGAGAGACAGACAAATAACCAGGTGATTTTTGTATCATGATCATATTTAAATTATTTTAAACATCACACAAGACTCTATGGTCACTGTTCTATAATGTGTAATATATTATGGATTCCCACTGAATGAAAGAAAGGTTTTACCACATCACTACTGTACCACCTCACTGCTGTAGCAACTCCCTCTGTACCACCTCGTACTGTACTACCTCACCACTGTTTCACCTCGCACTGTACCACCTCACGATTGTAATACCTCACTACTGTACTACATCACTACTGTACCATCTCACACTGTACCACCTCTGTACCACTTGCACTGTACCACCTCGTACTCACTATCTCGCACTGTACCACCTCACTACTGTACCATCTCTACACATGTACAATACCACCTCCTGTACTTTCGATAATACCTCGCACTACCACTCCACTGTACCACATCGCTACTGTACTGTACCACCATCTGCTACCTCGCTACTGTACCACACTGCAATACCACTACTCTATACCTGTACTGTACCATCTGCTACTGTACCTCTCTCTATACTTATCTGTACCACCTCTCTCTGTACACCTTGTACACCACCTCGCTACTGTACTCTCGATGTACCACGCCCTGTACCACTGTACTACCTACCTATCCTGTACTTTCACTGTACTACACTGCTCTACCATTCTACTGTATCACATAGTATACAACTCTACCGTACTTGCATAAATGAAAAATAAATGTACTTTAAGGTAATCATACAACTATCTTGTAGCCTTGTGTTATTCTTGTTGTTGTGGCCGATATGTTCCTTAGACAGGACTGTTAATTAATAGCACCACAGCTGATGTATCTTAGGGACCAACAACTTAACGTGGGATCAGTACCCAATTCTTCCTCTAAATTACGAACTAGTCTTATAATGAGAATGGTCTTTCCGGATGAATGTAACATTCAATATTCCGGACGTTAATCCACACCAGGGAATGTCACATTCAACGATCATCACTTATACACTTATACCTATCCAGTCGTGACCTCCAAGTAGCTGGATTACAGCACACGCCACCGGTGCTATAGCTCCCGGATTCACACATCGGAATAGCCATTTGGTATTGTACAGCTTTCCCAAAAAGCGTTTGAGTGGTACTACTTCTTGACTTGACTAAAATGCCTCTGACGTAGATACAAGCAATACAAAATCTGCTAGCTAATAGTGGTTTCAGTGAGAGTCTATTTATGTTATGGCGTGTTGATTAATTAACAGATTTTTAATTTGTAAATTAATTAGAAAATAAATTGACGGTAAAATAAATTACTGGAATTTAATTACTGGAGTTTAGACTAAAGTGGAATGTAGGTGCAAAACGTAATTATTGTCTGAAACCTTTTTTTAAATACCTAATAACTAATTTTAACCACTGAAATTTTCGGTTGAATAGTTATGAAAACTAATATTTGCTACGTTGAATTAACCTGGTATAATATTGATGTACTCGGCCTGTCGTAAATTATATGGTGTGATAAAACAAATCCTTGGTTATTGAAACAAACCGATGTTTATGGGTTCTCTATGGCCACAATGTATCGGGTGATATTACACGATAAACAACACAAATAGCGCCGAAGTGCCACCACTCCCGCTCCCATCGTGTTTATGACTTTTTCATTGTTAATTTACGGGAATCACACCAATTAGCTTAGCAAGGAATGTTGTAACGCATTGCTGGTCTCGTAGTATCAAGTTCTGTTTATTTTTTCTGATTATTTTTACTAGCCAAAGTACCCGTTCTTCGCACGGGTAAAAAAGGCTGAGAGGTGTTCGTAGGCTCTACTGATACATTTAAGTTATTGTTAATTAATTCTTCATTGTTTACGAAATGAAAAAATATGAGTGTCTACAACATGACAAAGTAACATCTGTCAAATATTGGGAGAGGATAAGGATGAACGTAATAGCGACAGTCATCGGGAAAAAAACTTAAAATCTACCATTTCACTATTTCGAACTAATAGTTCACTAATTTCGATCTAGCAGTTTATCTGAAAAATCATCTTTATTTTTTTTCTTCCCGAACTGTCAACATGTAGTGCAAACGGATGTTGTCATTAGAAAATATAAACATTGAAACCTAGGACGGTCACGGCAGCTCTTTCTTCTTCTTCTTCCCGAACTGTCAAATTTTAGTGTTCACAGCTGTTGACATTCAAGTAATTTTATGTTTTCATTCTTTGAAAATGTAAACATTGAAACTTAGGACGTTCATGGGGCTTAGCCTATGTGTTGCATGAGTTTAAGATCTACCTTTCTGTAAAATGTCAAACCGGTCGGTTCAGTATTTTTCGCATTTACTAGCCACAACAAACCCACAAACATATAGAAACCACCTCTTCTTTATAATATTATGTAGAATTAGCAGTTAGCCCGTTCTTTTTACGGGTTGTATGGCTCAGTGTTAGGAAAATGCATACTTATAGGTTTGACCAAATACTAACCTGAATTCAAAGTAACTAAAAAATTTAACAAAAAATAATAAAAGCATTTGTGGTTTTATTAAATGCTGTAGTTTTTTATATTTGACTTAAGGTAGAATGGGTATGTCAGTCAACTGATACTGGTTATTTTATTAGTTCTACCCTATTATTGCTCTTTTCATCTCCAAAAAGTTGGATAACAGAGTATTACTAAACCACCCAAAAGTTATTGGTGATGATGGATTTATGTTATTTACGATTTTAAGTAAAACAAAGTTTTACGACCTTTCAGGATCTGGAATCTAATCCCGTCCTCAGGTGAGCTAGTACCTAAAACAAAACACGACTACTATTATTCGCTACTAACTAGGTACTAGCTCGCCTGAGGACGGTAATCTATAATATTATAAAGAAGAGGCGGTTTCTGTATGTTTGTGGGTTTGTTGTGGCAAGTAAATGCGAAAAATACTGAACCCACGGGTTTGACATTTTACAGAAAGGTAGATCTTAAACTCATGCAACACATAGGCTAAGCCCCATGAACGTCCTAAGTTTCAATGTTTACATTTTCAAAGAATGAAAACATAAAATTACTTGAATGTCAACAGCTGTGAACACTAGAATTTGATTGTTCGGGAAGAAGCAGAAGAAGAAGAAAAAGAAAAAGAGCTGACGTGACCGTCCTAGGTTTCAATGTTTACATTTTCTAATGACAACATCCGTTTGCACTATATTTAGACAGTTCGGGAAGAAGAAGAAATAAAGTTGATTTTTCAGATAAACTGCTGGATCGAAATTAGTGAATTATTCGAAATAGTGGAACGGTAGATTTTAAGTTTTTTCCGATGTCTGTCTCTATTACGTTAATACTTATCCACTCCCAATATTTGACAGATGTTACTTTGTCATGTTGTAGACACTCGTGTTTTGTCATTTTGTAAACAATGAAGAATTAATTAACAATAACTTAAATGTATCAGTAGAGCCTACACCTCTCAGCCTTTTTAACCCGTGCGAAGAACGGGTACTTTGGCTAGTACATTATAAATCCCGGAAGGTCGCAAATCTTTGTTTTACTTAAAATCGTGATAAAAATAGAGGGAAATAAAAATCTAAATAACATACCTTAGTTGACTCCACAGAGCATGGTACATTTTAATACTCATCGCATAGTTAAGTTACTCGTAGAATAGTTATTGATATCCGTACACTAGGGTGGTTTAAATTTGTGTTTGAAATGGATATGTCTTAGCACTGGGGGGGTGTTGGTGATTTATAAGATGGAAAACATGTAACAGGTTTCCATAGAAACTACCAGAGCTATTGTATTGAATTTTTAATATAAAAGAATAAGAACAGCTGTTTAGATGAACAGAAAAAATTCTCTTCAGACATATGCATGATCTAAACTATTTCCAACAGGGAAGTAAATACAAACATTTTTTCCACCAATGTAGTAATGTTCTATCTACATTCTTCTGTTTCTTTCAAAATAATTGAAATCATTTTGTCAAAATTGTTGGCACACATTTTGAGTCTCAGTCTTCATGACACCACCAACCAATCGGTCCAATCGCCAAGTCTTGACGAATGTAAACATACTGTAGACAAAGGCAAGCACCAAGCAGCAACAGTGAAGCTCCGCTGGTCTGTAATGAAGGCAATGCTTCACGTGCGGTTGTGGTTTGTTCATTTAGCCGATTGCGGCTGAACCAAGGAACATAACGTCTAACTTCACTTCCTCCACTCTGTTCTTTCCCTCTTTTCATCTCTGACTTGCACATGTTTTCTCAAATATGTTATACTTGTACTAAGCTCTACAGAAAATGTAAATGTTGGAATTTTACACTAAATGTATTTATTTTGTGCTAGAAAGTAAAGTTTACCGTCGAGAATATGGTATGGCTATGGATTTCCATTAGCCTATTTTTTCAATATCTTTATAAAGTATTATTTAGATTCTTATTGCGGACATTTTCCATCACGATATTATGTAAAACAAAGTTTCACGACGTTTCGGGATCTGGAATCTGATCCCATCCTCAGGTGAACTAATATCTAAAACATAGCACAATTAATTAACATATAATCCGGACCAACCCGGTATAAAGCTGAAAACATAAAAGTTTAAAGCAGTCAAAAAAACTTACAAACGAACTATACACTAACCATTACACACAAAAGAAAACAAACACGTCCGCTCGTCACGGAGACTCAAAGACAACTGAAAGGAATGGGCGTGTCCCACCGGAACCGGAAACAAAATGGCCACCACCAAAATCCTAAATCCAGGCGAAACACGTCCAACAGGATTTATTATTATTATTTTATATTAAAATGCAAATCCTATCCTATTAGCTTTTTGTTTTAAGCATTGTAAAATTGTAAAAATAATGGTTTTTTTGCTCTGTAAAGTTAACTTTGTACTACAATTTATTTTTTCATGTACATTAGATAGGAATTTCGGACAGTTCGGAAAAAAGAAGAAGAAAGAGCTGCCGTGACCGTCCTAGGTTTCAATGTTTACATTTTCTAATGGCAACATCCGTTTGCCTTATATTTTGACAGTTCGGGAAGAAGGAGAAATAAAGTTGATTTTCCTGATAAACTGCTGGATCGAAATTAGTGAATTAGTTTTTTTCCCGATGACTGTCTCTATTACGTTAATCCTTATCCTCTCCCAAGATTTGACAGATGTTACTTCGTCATGTTGTAGACACTCGTGTTTTGTCATTTTGTAAACAATGAAGAATTAATTAACAATAACTTAAATGTATCAGAAGAGGCAACACCCCTCAGCCTTTTAAGGTAAGTACCCGTGCGAAGAACGGGTACTTTGGCTAGTGTTCTTATAAAATGTATAAAAAACAGTGAACTTTTTGTCAACTGGTGCTATGTAATTATACTAAACATTATTAATTGTTTTTCCTTCAAGATTGTTTTGATTGTCATGCGGCGATCAAAAACAAGCTCGCCACAAACAGCTGAGCGGTTTGTGGTGAGCTGCGGAGAACTGCTCTACTAATGAACGGCCTCTGGAACCTCTTCTACCTGAAAGGGTTGGGTAAAAGGGTAAAAGATTGATGTGTTTAAATAATATTTCCAGTACTATTTTCAACAGGAACATTTCTATGTATCTTTTACTTAGTTAAAACTTGCACAACAAAAGTGTTAAGGTTTATTTTTCTGTCTTAAAAATAATATAAATTATAATATTTTGTTTTCAGAGAATTTCAACGTATCCGTCTATATAAAAAAATAATATATTTTAGTTTGTTTCCCTATTAACAAAGTCATTTGGAATTATATATAGCTTTTATTTCACCATAAAATGTATTCTGAGACGACAAACCAGTGATGTTTTAATTCAGGAAATCTACGTTTCTATGTTTTTTAATAACACGTAAACGTATAAGGAAAATTTAAAATATCTATAGTAATAATCTTTAGAGGGAAAAAAGGATTTTTAAATTGTTTTATTACTATGTTTTGTTTTTAAGATTGGCACATATCTATGATATAAGAATAATTTGTAAGTATGAACCTTACCTTTATATTTTTACACCCTGTAATTTTAGGATAATTAATTTTTAAAGGTATATTTTGGTTGAGTTTATATGAAAGGGTTTTGAATATTGAGCATTAACTTGATCCTATACTATAATACGAGCAAGGTTTGTACAAACATATATTTTTGTAGAACGATAACGGCTCTTTAAATTTTAGAAATAACTAATTTTTGAGTTGAAATAAGATCTAGATAGGCCTAAAGTCCAGGAAAATCGTGGTTTTCATGTAATGTTAAGTTTAAAGTGAAAAATATATATTAAGATTATGGAGAATAAAATGTAAACATTACAAATCAAAATATCTGTTTATAACCATTTGACAGCTGTTGATTGAAGATGGAGGTGAACTAAGTGTTCAATGTAGGATGTGAATAAAGGTTTTCCATAAATATTTATTTTACGTATATAATAAATGAAAAATTATCAAAGTAATCAATTTGTAAAAACTAAAGAGTAAAATAACTGTGCAAAATAAAAGCAGAGAAAAGTATTTCCAAAATCTTTCGTGTTTTGAAAGAAAACGTATTCATTACATTGCTTGAAGCCACTGTAACAAACCAATTGGTGTAAATTAAATTTCTGTTTTGCTTTTCAATCCTCACTCCATTTCTAACCCGATAAGTTGATAACAGCTGGTAATAACTGAATGAATAATTGAATATGCAGTATAATATGATCAGCTCAGACAATTGAGGTTGGTTGAACAGCTTAAACGACTTCTATGCTTAGCACGAGCCGTAGCTCAGTGTAAGCGCGGAGTATTCACGTGCGGAAAATAATACTTTACTTTTATACTTTTAACTGAAAGGGCGTCCTACGCAGGTAGGTATTTTAAGCCAAGTATGAATGAGGAATAAATGTAGGATGATTGTGGTGCGATCTTGTAGTCTTGTTACTGACTAAAGCTGACATGTTCCTTAGACAAGACTGTTAATTAATAGCCGAAGGCAACTAATGGACCGACAGTTTAACGTGGAATCCGAGCCACGGCCTCTGAATTACGAATTGGTCTAATTATGAGGATGGTTTTTGTGGATTAATGTAGTATTCAATAGTGCGGACGTTAATCTACACAAGAGAACACTACATCCACCGACCATCCCACACAACTATCCACAATTCGTGACCTCTAAGTAGCTGGATTACGCCACCGTCCCAGTCAAGATCGATTGCCGTCCGGGGAAGGATAATTTTTTTTCAGACTTCATGCAAGTTAGTAAAAAAAGTGTTTATGCTATAATAATTAAAGTGTATTATTTAAACCATATAATCTGTGTTTACATTGAGTAATAAATGTGTTTTTAATTTTGCTAATTAACTTATATAATACATGTTATACTCTGTCGGAGCAATGCTCAGTTTAACAGGTACCTACCTGGGTAGGTCGCCATTTCAGTTAAAAGTATTAAAGTATTAAAGTATGTACTTATTTCATAATTATGGAAATTCTGTAGTATTGCCATATGAGATGGACAAACGAAGTGGAAAAATCTATGCATCGTGTAGGTGTTGGTGGGGTCAGAGATTCAATGACCGACGATTTATAAGTGAGTAGGAGAAGGGGAGTGGGCGGGTGTGTGGGTTTGAGCGTGTGTGTGGGTGTATCGGTGTAACTTCTGCAACTTACTACTGTAACTTTTTGATTATGATTCCTTGTTCTTCAGTTAACATCACAAAGTATCAGATATGAGGTTAAAGTTGTTCGTGTAACGTGTTCTTAATTAGGTTATGACGTCAGGTAGCACAGTATAATGATAATGAAGCTGATATGAGAGTGTTTGATGGGTTTGCCGCAGCGTTTCCCCGACGAGGGATCAACTATCAATTACACACAACCGCCACACTAGACCGCGAGTAGATTGTAATTAGCTTCCGTGACGGCTATATTGGCATACACATTACACTATACACACTATACACACTAGACATACTATACACTGTACACTTACTAAGACCTACTAGACACTACACTCTATACCTTACAAACTACAATACACGTTACACACTACACTCTATACACTATACACTCTACACCTTACAAACTACAGTATACGTTACACACTACACTCTATACACTATACACTCTACACCTTACAAACTACAGTACACGCTACACACTACAGTCTATAAACTATACACTCTACACTTTACAAACCACAGTATACGTTACACACTACACTCTACACACTATACACTCTATCAACTACATGCTAAAAAATACATACTATATACTATTGACGACACGCTACACACAACACATTATACTCTACACACAATACACTCTAACCACTAAAACCTACACACTACACAACACACAATACATTGTACATTCACAATACACAATACATTCAATATACACACTACACAATACATTGTACACACTATATACTATTCACGACACACTACATACTATACACTACACACGTCACACTACACTCTGCACACTTCACTAAACCCTACACAATACACACCATACTATACAATGAACACTACAAGTACACAGAATTGTGTAGTGAAATGGTGCAGAGGTATACATTTCGGAAAATTTGGCATCGGCCCCTAATTTAGCTATGCAATGCTCGAATAAGGAAAACGTGCGTTTGAGAGGTTCCTAATAATCTTTTTTTAGAATTCAGTATATTTATTACTTTATTGATTTGGAGTGAACGGGGTTCACGAGATGAAAGAATATTATACTCGTGCTGGCACGTCCCGTTTCAGTAAAAAAATTATCTAGGCCTAAAAATTAAAAGAAATAGCCACTTTTTTATCAAACAATTCCATAATGTATTTTCTCATATATTCAAAAATGTTTCAAAGGGGTATAATCTGAAAGTAACATGCGTACACTTGTCTATCCTCCATTAAATCCTATTTACTGTACATTGCAAATTCAATAGATTTGGCATCTTAATGTTAATTGGAAGTCGGACCCTACACGAGCTTCATGTTATGTTGATAAACATCGCTGTTATAACATTCGTAGATTAACGAGCTCAGCCTCTATGTTATTTGGTTTCCTCTACCAGACGACCATTACCTGTGAGTGTTTACCTGTGTTAAACTGCTATTTTTATTTCTTGAGAAACTCCTGTACCAATATAGCTGTATGGAGTATCAGTTTTTTGTTACAATCGCCTTTATTTTCTTTTTTTACGAGATTTATCATGTTAAAAGACGATATATAATTTTAATGACTATTGTTTTTGGTCTATAGGTATCTCAAAACGAAAAGGTTACATAATCCCGGGCTTAGATCTTGCCATGAGACCTACGGTAATAGCTTCTTCCCTATGGGAAATTCGCTAAAACATTTTTCCAGACGTATTATGAAATCGGTAATTACCGTATAATCCGAACATATCGTTCACAAAACGTAAGCCAGAGTCAAGAGTATCTTGTGGAAGAACTCTGCGCCGAGTGGTCGAGACTGATGAAGTTTTTATAGCTCAAACAAAAAGGTTTCATCAACATCAAATGGCTCATGCAACGGTTGAACTGTTTACTTAACTCTAATTCTAGAACCATCGATATCAATACCACGATGAGTTGAAATTTTCAAACAGCGAGGTTCTTCAAAAAATATCCCAAATAGCTACTCATGATTCCTGCTTGCAAACCTATAGGTCGCCAAATTGAATGCCACAAGGGTCGAATCTGGATCCAGTTGCCATATTTTCATTTGACTACAGTATCAATAAACGATGCTACCTCATAACAGGTCAAATTTACCAGACCAAATCCCCATTCGAACGTAAAAAATTACGAAAGGGGTAGAAAAACGCAAAAAGATTAAACTGTATGAAACAGTGTTAACAGTATATTACAAGGTTTATTTTGCTAAACTACTCCCTTAAACTTCCTTTATATCTTAACCAATTTAAACGTTTTAGGTGTCACCAGTCCCAGTATACTGTATAGTTTATCAATAAGGATTTGGATTCAAACAAATATTTTTCTGCTGGATGTGATAATTGCTGAATAGTATTTGTACACCAAGGGATTAAAGTGAAACTTTTGTCTACAAAGGTCTACAACTGTCGTCCTAAGGGAACACATTTTTCCTCGACCTGCACAAATAACAATATAGGATAATGATGAATAAGATAATGAAAATGATGAACTATATAGTTTAACTACTCCTAACATCTGTAATTTCACTTGCTCCGGCTCTGTTCTGATTTCATTGTTCTAGCCACTACAAGAGACAATCCAGCAGCTACAGCTGAAAAGCTAATGCTGTGATTCGCCCAAATGAAGCTCATTAATCTGTATGTAAGCTGCTTATACCTGTCTGGACGGATGGGGGAAGGTGGGTTTAGTTTGGGTATACACCGCTTAACGGTGGAGTCACCACGCAACTCTCGCAGGAACGAGGGTACTCATAAATAGTTACCAACTACCAAAAAAATTAGGCATTTTACAAGGCCTACCTTCACACTACTCTTCGCTCCAAGAAGCAAGAAGGCTATGAAAGATTAAAGTCTATTCTCAATTTAAAAATAAACTCTATGTTATTCTTAAGGGATTACTTTTCGTCCCTTGGTACTAAGAGTGTCTACTTTTCGTCCCTTGGTACTAAAAGTGCCTATTTTTCGTCCCTTGGTACTCAAAGTGTCTACTTTTCGTCCCTTGATACTAAAAGTAACAGAGAGTCCCGAGGGATAAAAAGTAGCACTTCACTGTATTCCTAGGAGTAAATTACGATGTTGCATAGAAGGATAGGAAAATGTTTATTTTCCTAATAATTTTTTTCAAAGAATTGTTTTGAAGATTAAGATTGGAAAATATTTTGTTTGTTAATAACGGGGGAGCAGGAGTATACGCACCGAGTCAGCATACGTTTCTACTGTATATCACATTGTAAATTATACGTTTCATATTAAATTTAGTGAACTACATGTATAGTGTCTTTTTATAAATAATGTTAATAAAACCTTTATCGTTTATTTGAGTGAACTATTGAAAAACATTCTATTTATGGAGTTGGAGAAGAAATGATGTCTCATTAGAATCGCGAGACACATTATTCCTAGCTGATGCTTAAAACCCCTAATACTCGTATTTACAGTTATACAGTTAATATTTATATTTATTAACTAAATTAATCTTAGTTAATGAGGTTAAACTAAAAACAATATTTTTATAATAATAATTATGTTTCAAATAAACTTGGCGTTATAAAAAAAGACAGACAAGAAACAGGTAAATAGACCGATAGAAATAAATTGAGATAGGATTAATTTCGATTTTCGGGGCATAAAATGTAAAAATAACAAAAAATATCGTACCTAATTTCATGTAATGTAAAGACATAAACTTTTGTTTATATAGACGACCCATTTATGAATGTGAATTCATCCATGTATTGATAAGAATATTGAAGAAACCATAACTAATTACTATTCTTAGTTATATGCAAAATGATGTGATTGTCCAATAATGGACCCAGTTGTTCTTGTTCATTGGGGTTATTAATTAATTATCCTGGCAAATGAATCATCTGTCATTGTCAGAAACAAATCTACAGATCATCAAATTCATTACCCTCACCCTTGAAGTGAGTAGTGAGTAGAAGTATTACAAAAGATTAAAACCACATTTGAACTACGGATGGATCACTTTACAGGTTTAACACCAACTAAATAATTTAACCCTTGTTAAATTATCCACGAAACCCTATTCCATGAGCAAAAAGGACCTGGACACTTCCCAAGTGTCTGAATAAGGTTTTCGTATTTCAAGGAGGACTTAGCAATTCCGATAAGTGTCTTGATCCTGGTTTATGGCCATTGATATAATTCAATCCTTTTCCATAAATTCCTTTTTAAAATTCCTTTCCTCTAAACATAAAAATGTTCAAATTGGTCGTAAATTATAAAAAATAACGTAATTATTTTTTATAATTAATAATTATATTGTATAGCTAATTTTCTATTACTTTATATTTGTTTGATTATGTTAGTGGAGTTATTATCTTTAAATGTCCAGTGAGGTACATAGTAATTTACATACTCTGTATAGGTGCTATTAATATAATAACTATCCTGAAAAGAGCCTTTTAATCATTTAGGGGCGACTTAAATTTAACAATTTTTGACCGTAGAATTATATTGGGATAGTTGGAACTCTTTGAACTGTAATGAGCGTAGGATAAAATTGAGGTAACTGGAACGTTGTAGACCAACCAACAATATTGAGGTAACTGGAACATTCGAGACCGTAGAATATTATTGCGATAACTGAAAAGTTCCCACCCGTATTTACTGTAGAATATTATTGAGATAACTAGAACTTTTTGAACTGTATTAACCGTAGAATGATATTGAGGTAACTGGAACGTTCTAGACCGTAGAATAATATTGCGATAACTGGAAAGTTCCCACCCGTATTTAACGTAGAATAATATTGAGATAAGTGAAACGTTCTAGACCGTAGAATAATATTGAGGTAACTGGAACGTTCTGGACCGTAGAATAATATTGAGGTAACTGAAACGTTCTAGATAATAGAATATTATTGCGGTAACTGGAACGTTCTAGACCGTAGAATAATATTGAGGTAACTGGAACATTCTGGACCGTGGAATAATATTGAGGTAACTGGAACATTCTGGACCGTGGAATATAATTTCGGTAACTGAAACGTTCTAGATAATAGAATATTATTGCGGTAACTGGAACGTTCTAGACCGTAGAATAATATTGAGGTAACTGGAACGTTCTGGACCGTGGAATAATATTGAGGTAACTGGAACGTTCTGGACCGTGGAATAATATTGAGGTAACTGGAACGTTCTGGACCGTAGAATATTATTTCGGTAACTGAAACGTTCTAGATAATAGAATATTATTGCGGTAACTGGAAAGTTCCCACCCGTATTTACCGTAGAATAATATTGAGATAAGTGAAACGTTCTAGACCGTAGAATATTATTTCAGTAACTGAAACGTTCTAGATAATAGAATATTATTGAGGTAACTGGAACGTTCTAGACCGTAGAATAATATTGCGATAACTGGAAAGTTCCCACCCGTATTTACCGTAGAATAATATTGCGATAACTGGAAAGTTCCCACCCGTATTTACCGTAGAACAATATTGAGATAACTGGAACGTTCTGGACCGTAGAATATTATTGAGGTAACTGGAACGTTCTGGACCGTAGAATATTATTTCGGTAACTGGAAAGTTCTGAACCATATTGACCGTAAAATAATATTGAGGTAACCGGAAAGTTCTGAACCAAATTGACCGTAAAATAATATTGAGGTAACTGGATAGTTCTGAACCATATTGACCGTAGAATAATATTGAGGTAACTGGATAGTTCTGAACCGTATGACATGATAATATTGAGGTAACTGAAAGTTCTGACCATATTGATCGTAGAATAATATTGAGGTAACTGGAAACTCTGAACCAATTGACCGTAAAATAATATTGAGGTAACTGGAAAGTTCTGAACCATATTGACCGTAAAATAATATTGAGGTAACCGGAAAGTTCTGAACCATATTGATCGTAGAATAACATTGAGGTAACTGGAAAGTTCTGAACCAAAGTGACCGTAAAATAATATTGAGGTAACCGGAAAGTTCTGAACCAAATTGACCGTAAAATAATATTGAGGTAACCGGAAAGTTCTGAACCAAATTTACCGTAAAATAATATTGAGGTAACTGGAAAGTTCTGAACCATATTGATCGTAGAATAATATTGAGGTAACTGGAAAGTTCTGAACCATATTGATCGTAGAATAATATTGAGGTAACCGGAAAGTTCTGACCATATTACGTAGAATAATATTGAGGTAACTGGAAAGTTCTGAACCAAATTGACCGTAAAATAATATTGAGGTAACCGGAAAGTTCTGAACCATATTGACCGTAAAATAATATTGAGGTAACTGGAAAGTTCTGAACCATATTGATCGTAGAATAATATTGAGGTAACTGGAAAGTTCTGAACCAAATTGACCGTAAAATAATATTGAGGTAACCGGAAAGTTCTGAACCATATTGACCGTAAAATAATATTGAGGTAACCGGAAAGTTCTGAACCATATTGACCGTAAAATAATATTGAGGTAACCGTAAAGTTCTGAACCGTATTGACCGTAGAATAGTATTGATATACATCTTGATTTACATTGATATACATCTTTTCCTTCCTAGCACAGTTTCTATTTTTAATTACTTCACTCTATCAGTCTTAATTTCCTTTTATCTTGTCCACCGCAATAATTACATGAAGTGGATACAGTTTAATGGTTCATTGCCATAGTTCCAGTAGATGACTACCTCGGATTAGGCCCTATTAAATTATTATCACCTATCACCATCCGCAGTATTATAACTACACTAGTTATACCTACCCACACTATATAGCGGTTATATCCCATCACCAGTTACCACAAATAATAATGATATCACACCATCACATATTTACAAATTAACTCAACTGAATTTTTTTTAGAAACACATAAATACATTCTCTCCTCGTACGAGTGGCTTTCAACATTTTCTTGCTTATTTTCTTGTATAAGTTATGAAATATACTTTTACGAAATGTTTTTATTATTATTTTGTTGATATTACTAACTTGATCAAAAGTGTGTTTCGGTTAAATAAGATATTTAAGAAAGCTATTAAAATATCTTTACCCATTGAATTTATTCTTTAAACTGAATTGGTGACCGCCCAAAATAGGTATTTAAATCTAAGTAGGAAATTAGAAATGAGTTTAAGATGATTATTGAACGATCTTGTAGTCGTGTTACTGACTATAAAAACCATTGTTCCTTAGTCAGAACTGTTAATTAAATGCTTAACAACCAATGCATCTGGGGACCTTCAGTTCAACGAGGAATCCAAACTTTTTTGTCTAATTATGATGATAGTATTTGCGGTATTACTTATAACTGTTCAGTTAATTAGTACCGCAATGGTCCCAAGTAGAACGTTATCTGAAACACAGCAACAATGCAATATGGATTACTTAACACGAAGCCTAAGGCAGTGTAGCCTGTGTGTTAACAACATATTACATTAGGAGATCAGACAGTTTGATAATCATTCTGAAGCTGATGAGGCTTTGTGAACGTGAACCATCAGATACATGTTCGATATATCAATCGTGGCTTCAATTACATACTTTCTTATACGCTAAAATACAATTTATTGTTGATTTTTAGTTAGGTTTGACGTGAATCCTTTAGTGTTAAATTGCATTACCTATTTTTATTCCAATTTGTTCAATTTAGGCGAAAGCTTCCTCATTACAAAAGTGACCAACACTACTATTTTCCTGTTGCCGGTTGCGGACACGAGCTCAACTGTTAATTAAACCTTTACGAAGGACAATCAAACAACTTGTCTACTCCAAGGACTTGATTAATTGTTGGTTTTCTCATATAATGATGGTATTTTAAGCCGAATGCTTTAAGAAATTGTATTTTTATTGGTTCTATTTGTTTTAGCTATTGCCTCCCAAAAGTATATGAAAATACTGAAACAATTTTTACTTAATTTTCTTCATTTTCATTCCAAAATTTTAGGGATTAACCTAAACTTAGATCTAACAAAACCTATCCCCCTTATGTTTCGATTACCATCATCTGGCGCAGAGGGCCGTCCTAGGTCCTCCCAAAAAATATAAAATTGCTAAAAACTTTTCTTTTTAATTTTCATTATTTTCATTCAATTTTTTTGGGGTATTAACCTTAGCCCAGACCTGACGTAACCCATCCCTATTATATTTCTAAAGCCTGCATCTAGTGCCAAGGGGTTCTCTTGAGAGCTCCCAAAAAATACAAAATTGCTTAAAACTTTCTTTATTTATTTTTTTCATTTTCATTCAAAGTTTTAAGGTTTAACCTTAACTTAAACCTAACCTTACCTATACATATTATGTTTCCTAAGCCATCTGGTGCTGGGGGCTCCATTGAAAAAAGCCACTGGGATATTGGTTATACATATCTGGAGAGCTCCTGCCTCATGGGGAAAAATTAAAATAGTTGACTCACTTTCAGGAACAAGAACCCCCGGTGTGACTACTTTTGTGATGAGTTCGAGACTAAAACAATAGTATATTTCAACACTAGGATCAATAACGAGCGTTTTTTATACGAGCACAAGTTTAACAGTCGAGGATGTTAAATGTGCGAGAATACATACTGCAAAATCGTCATACTGCAAAAAATATGACTCAAACGCGTAAAACATAAATTATTTTCTGATTAAGTATCAATATTCGTCGGCCATTTTGTCGCTTTAGACTAATCAGCTGTTCCGTTACTTACGTTGTAGCAGTTCTTTCTTGATTTCTGATTGGTTGTTTAGGTTATGTCGGTGTTAGTTATTGTTATCAATAGTTCGATCTCAACCATGCAATAATTCGATTAAATAGCCGATTACCAGTTTCAAAAATATACAAAATATCAAATATACGAATGCTGACCTTGAACAAACCCTCAACATTGTCCTTTTACAGTCTAGAACTCAAAAAAATCGTCGTAATAAAAAATTTCTTTCTGGGATGAAAGAGAACGGCTTTCGCTCTTCAACACATGTATCTGAAACATCTGTCTTTGGAGCAGTATGACGAAAAGAATTATTGAAAACTGGAAATTAAAAAAATGTCTCCTTTGAAAGAAAGATGTTAAGCAGGTACGTGGGAAGTCTACGGTAGATTGAGCAGGTGGAATGACTGAGAGGGAAGAGTAACAACCAGGAAATGGCTGCACATCGCAGTGCAGGACCCCGGGCCCAGAATGCTAAATAAGCTCAGACTGCGGACATTTTCTCTAAATATTTTCGATTTTTTTATAGCTATTTAATTTATTTTTACTAATAGCTATACTAAATACTAAATTGGAGTATTCAAAAACTGTACTGAGGCTTTTATTTAAGTACATATTTAACAGCAGGTCTATATGTTAAGACGTAACACAAATGCTACTGGTGTTGAAAATCAAAAAATACAAATTTATAAATCTTGTACTCTACGGGGTATTATACAATCTTTTGTTTAGTACGTTATATTTGGCTACGAAAAATTGATTGAAGCGGATCTCAAGGAAAAAATGTTCGTATTTACTTCCTTGTGGGAAATAGGTTAGATCATAAATACGTCTAAAGGGAATGTTTTCAGTTCATCTAAACAGCTGTTCTTATTCTTATATATTACAAATTCAATATAATAGCTCTAGTAGTTTCTATGGAAACCTGTTTCAAATTTTCATCTTACAAATTGAAAACACCCCCCCCACAAAGATAAAACTTTATGTTATGACTTTATGTATGTTTATGTTATGTTACGTTATGTGTTATGGAGCTTTTTTATGTCAAAAATCGTTTCGTCAACAGTCCTTCAAAGTGTCCATTTCAAAAACAATGATTGTGCTATGTTTGAGTCAAAAACGAATCAAAGAATTGTTATATTTAGTTAGATTGAATTTGTCAGAAAACGTTATGAAGAGTAGTTAAATTTAGTTTGGTTTATTTTTTACAGATTTTTGTGATACGATTTCTTAATAACAATTTTTAACGATTGGTTTATTAAATATTAAACGTGACAGACTTCATCTGTAAGGAAGAGGAGCCACACATAATCTAAATAACTTACTTAACTAACTTATCTCAATAACATGTAACTTAATACATGTTTTATTCTATCCGAGCAAAGCTCGGCCCCCTTATAATTATAATTGTAGCAGTTACTAATTGCAGGTGATACAAAAAATATTAACGGCAAAAATGGAATAGTTAGTCAAATTCTTTTAAGTTTGAAAACCTTTGGTTGAATGAAAAAAATAAATTATTTGTTTATTATTTTGCTAGAATCAGTTCATTATACTTTTAAACACGAATACACATAAATCGTGTGTAAATATGTTCTGGTGAGGATGTCGTGTTATTTTTTAGCGTTTTAACGCATAAAACAATACTTTAGAGGCGGAAGATATGTTAACTAGGAAACGATGAGGCAGGTAGAGTATTATACTCGTAATTCACAAGGCTTAGTTGTGGGGGAGATTTATGACGGATTCTTGGCTTTTATCCCGGCGATAAAAGTAGCCTCATCCATTCCTAACCCACAACCTGCACACCTACACACTTTACCCTCCTACATGACCTAGCTTCAGGGCTCCTACACTCTGGCATTCGACTTGCACAACCTATCCGTGTGAGAATAGCTGTTACGGGTCGTGGACATCATAACGCTGCCACCGGAAATGCGGGGAGCAGTCCCGGAAATAAGAAATTTAGTGGGAATAGGGGTCAAGTCATTTGAAAAGCTCGGAAAGAAACTTTATATTAATTTAATTTGGCAAAACATTACATTAGATTACAGAATAAAAATATAAGTTACGTTACATGATACTATTAAAAGTTTGGGAGGGAGGTAAGAGTGTGTACGAAGCCGGTCAAGAAGAACAATGCCACTCCAGACAATGCGCGCGATACACCCTCCTCTCTGCGATCAGATCACCCATGTCACGTGACTGGACGGGAGTGACGTGATTGCTGACTAGTGAACTACTCGGCTGTTCATAGCCATCCACAGTTGGAAATGAAAACTTTACTTAAAATACATGTTAAATAAATATAAATAAAATAATTATGGTTCACTTGTCTGAAAGAAGGTGACTCAATACATAGCTCTCCTCTCCTGTTCATTTAAACTCGTCAACCCTTACGAACCCAGCCATCCCTTAACTCGCATGACCTAGCTTCAGGGCCCCTCCACCCTGTCACTCAACCTGAACAACCTATACGTTTTAGATTAGCTCACCTCTCCTGTTCATTTAAACTTGTCAACCCTTACGAAACTAGTCATCCCTTAACTCACACCCTATACACCCACAATCTCTACCTTCCTGCATGACCTAGCTTCAGGGTTCCTTAATTATTTCACTCAACTTGCACACCTTATCCCTCTAAACCTAGCAACCTCCTTCCAATTGATTACTAATCAATTGGAAACTACCTGCCATGAAGGTGTTTGCAGGACCCACATATCATCAACAGCAGCAAACTTACAAAGCCTACATTAATCTACAACTTGTATCCTCATTTACCACTGCATTCCCTACATTGGTCAGTTATTGTGACACAATTCTCAAACTGTTGGGTGACAATGTGACATTCATAATGACACTATCGTTTTACACTATGACACTATTGTCATGCATGTAGTAACATTCATTGTGGCACAATTGTCATGCATGTAGTAACAGTCATTGTGACACTTTTGTCATGCATGTAGTAACAATCATTGTGGCACCATTGTGTAATTGGTTTTATAATAAAAGTAGCTTCGCTACTGACAAAGACTAGCTTGTTCATTTACCTGGATCATAATCGATGATTATGAATAACATTTTCCACATATTAGGATCTATATGAATTTGAAACCCAATACTGAGAGATATCTCATTAAGGTTGAACGCACAGTAATTCAGTCTGGTAAACCCCGCTACAATTCAACCATCGAGCTACAAATTCATAGATGAAAGTTATATTCTCATTTCTCTACTAGCTATACATTATCTACTTGCACTTTTTACTTTCTCCCCTTATACGTAGTATATGGAGAAAGTATTGTTTTCGTCAAAATTTTCGAATTTGAGTTGAGGGTGGATATATCCGTTTTGGGGTCCCCTGAATCCAAAAAAGTGGGTTTTGACGTGATGTCTGTCCGTCCGTGTGTCCGTGTGTGTGTGTGTGTCTGGATGTGTACAGTGCCACAGCCTACCCCGTTGGTCCGATTTAGATGAAATTTGGCATGTATGTATATATTCACGGTATCTCCAGGCGTTTTTTTCATTTTTTTGAATTTTTGATTTTTAAGGGTAGTTCACCCCTAAAAACCCTTAAAAAACGTGAAAAATCCAATTTCTCAAAAACGGCTCTAACGATTTTGATTAAAATTTGATAGTTTATAGTGCACAGAGCACTAAATAATTTGACACCACCCGCATGTCTGTAAAAATGACGGTTCAAAAGTTATGGGCTTTTAAATGTCAAAAAAAATCAAATTTTTAAATTTTCAGCGAAAACAATAAAAGTAAAGTATAACTTGACTGGTACCATTGAAACCAGCTTAAAAAACTAAACAAATTAGTATTTTGAATTATTTGTCTACGACTAACGGTTCCAGAGAAAAGTTAAATTTACTGTCCACGATAAACGCAGTACGTTGTCTGAAAGCGCCCAATGTTATTCTTATGGAAAATATAAAAAAATCAATTTCTTCCTTACTTTCCACCCGTTTTCCATGAAACTTGGTATGAAGTGTAAGGTCAAATCACCGAACAAAACCAGCTCAAAAAAGCTTGGTATTACCGAGGGGGGGGGGTTCCCCATACCATTTGAACAATAAATTATTAAATGATATTTAGAATTACTTTGTAGAACATGATAGTTTTATTACAGATTGTCTTTTTTAAATTTACTTAAGGGAGAAAGTATGTGTCAGTCCACTGGTACCGTTTATTTTAGTAAGTTTAGGATTTCCTATTCCGAAAAGTAGTTATTATTCCAGATGTTTATGAAACTGTTACAATGATACGCTATAACCACACGTTAGTAAAAGTTATTTTATGGACTATAAGGACGTGTTAATGTCCGCAATGCGCCTCGTCTCGGCCCGGCCGCATAACACCCTAATGAATCATCACACGAGCAAAAAGCCATTTTTATTCTCACTCTGTTTGTGAGAGTCATTACTAACTACAGTATAACCTCGATAATTCGAACTTCAATAATTTGAACCTGAAAAATTCAAACCTCAATTATTTGAACTTCATTAATTCGGACCTTGATAATTCAAAACTCGACTATTCAAACCTCGATAATTTGAACGTCGTCAATTTTAACCTCTACAATTCGTAGATTTGGTCTATTCCCTTGAGAAATCCTCCCACAAGGCTCTGATACTTTCTTTTTAGTATAAGGGGAGAAAGTAAAATGAATTAACCATTTGGATCCGATTTAAGGCATTGTATTCCAATTAACAATTTGATACCAAATTTTACTTATTCTGCAACTTCAACCTGTAAGGAGTTACAGCTACGAAAATAAAAAATACACTATTACATTTACTTATAATATAAGTTTGACCTTTAAAAGCGGCCTTAGCTTCATAAAGACTATGCGTGAGTTTCAGTATATAAAAATCACCTCTGATAAGAAAATAAAGGTGAATAAGGGTATATTTAATGGCGTTATGGGGTGGTTTTGAGGCTTATCACTCCGAGGGGATTAGCCCGGGATGCTGCTCTAACTCTGGAACGCAGGCCTACTCAACATCAGTATCCCTTATCACTGTAAGAGGCTTTACAGGCTCGTGTCGCTATTTACTCGAAATGTACGAGCATTGCGCTACTAAACAAGTTTTAAACTTTTATGTTTTTGTGAATTACATGTGGGAAATAGAGGAAGTAAATATTTTTTAATCGTCATCGAAAGCGGTCATTTAATCTGACGGGCGTTTTATCTGCGTTCCCAATAATGACTTTTTGGATTTATAACTAATACTTTATTTGAACACATTTTAAACTATCAAACAATATTTCTATGTAGAAATAACGTTCTTCAATTTCTTAATGCAGTGTGAGTAATCTATTAACAAAAAAACTAAGAGTCAATCATAAAATTAGATTGATTTTAAGAATGAACTGTTAAGAGTGGTGTTAAATTACTACGAAGGCTCTTCCAGATATAATATATAAAGACAGTAAGTAAAGATGTTCATTCATTAGTGTTCACAGAATTCCCAAAATAAATTCTAAAAACGTTCTAAATGTTTAAACCCCTGTTGGTGAGTAAATTCACCATTCAACCAATACCTTTGATAGCCGTTAAATGATTACGATACTTACTTTTAAGTGTGGTTGTTGCCTTGGACTTTTGTTCAAATATTTAGCTTATATTTTTAATATATTTTAACCTTATACTTCTTCAAAATTCCAGGAAAAGTGTGAAAAACTTGACTTGAAAAAGTGGCATATGATCATTGTTGATGAATCTATATAAATAAAATTAGAGTTTTGTCTGTACGTTGCTCAGAATTATACATTTTTTATTTATTTTTACGTTTCTTGCATTAGAGAAGCCGAAACAAGTCTTATTTTAATTTGTGTCTGTCTGTCTGTGACGTTCCAGGAGGCATTTTACGCCGCCCTAAAAAACGGGAGAACTGATAACGATTAAACTTATTTCATGTGTTCTCTACATTTCAGAGAAGGTTTTTCAATGCTTGAAATTGTCCGCCGCCAGTTGAAAAGTAAATAACGAGCATTTAAAAACCCACTTTTTACGCGATATTGGTCGCATTTTGCTTCAGTTTTCAATGAATAACCTACTAGTAATAATCAGCTGACTTTTTAGTTTAAAGATTTAATATAAAGAAACACAAACAGCTGTCGAATCATATTAGTTAGTTTACATTGGTCATTGTTTTAAAACCATTTCTAAAACATACTATATAAAAAAGTTATTTCAAGGTAAACAAATTATAATAATGGTATAAATATTCTAATCTATTTAATTGTAAAGCAATGATAAATAATAAGGTATTGATTTATTTTCTTTGTATTGATTTGTTTGGGATTTCAGGTTTACATTTTGGTATGATGAACTTTCTTCTTTAAACTGAATCCTACAACCCGTACAAAGGACGGGCTTACTGCTAGTTTAATTATAAATTTCTCTTAATCAACTGATTGGGTTATAAAATTAGTTTCCAGGACATGTATTATTGTTTTTACCTTGATGTTAAGGAAAGCAAAGGACGCGACAGGATGACCAAAGTTTGAATGAAGTTAGTGAAGTCGGCTTATTCAGATTTACAGTTCATGTTTATAAACTAGCTTGAAAGTGTCATCAACCTGATATTCTTGACATAAACGTCCAGAAAGAAAGAATCACTTTACTCGTGGACAGTTTACTTTGAATTTGCATTTTTTATGGTAAAAAAGTAATATTTTTATTATCCTTTAAGCTTGTTATCCATCATTTTCGAAATCCATTAAAATACTTATAGGAAATGTGTATTTTAATGATCTTACTTATCTCAAAGAAGATTCAAATTTATTAGCTACTTGATCACGAATAGTAATGGTGGTGATGTAGCATAATGTATTTAATGTCCGCATTGAACACTACATTCGCAAGATATTCTAATAAAAATAACATATAAAAATGTGATTTTATTGATTACTTCTTAAAATCCTATTTGTATATTTATTAGAGGTCACGAATTGTCCTTGCGATGATGGTCGGTGGATGTAGTATTACCTTGTGTAGATTAACGTCCGCACTATTGGATAATACGTTAATCCGCAAAGACCATTCTCATAATGTGACATATTTCATACGTTAAAGTAAGTCAGATATTGCCATTGACTGTTGGACTAAATTAACAGTTTGTCTAAGGAAATGAGATAGTCAGTTACAAGATGTATCTTAAAATACATACTTGGCTTAAAATACCTACATTGGTAGGTCCATTTAAAAAAAATTGAAGGTAAAAATTGTGGGCGATAGTTTGTGGATTTATCATTGTGATTAACGTCCACTATTGGATAATACCGCAAAGACCATATGCAAGCATTTGATTCGGATTTCGTTCACTGTAAGTCCCTTAGATATGCCATTGACTGTTGGACTATTAATTAACAGTTCTGTCTAAGGAACATGTCAGCCTTAGTCAGTAACAAGACTACAAGATCGCGCCACAATTATCTTACACTCAATCCTCATTCATACTTGGCTTAAAATACCTATTTTGTAGTACGCTCGTTATTTCAATAATCTAATTTAATCCAATAACAATCTGATTTTAAAATTTGATTAGCCTAATCCTGGATCGATTTCTTAGTTACTTAAATACTTTTTCACAAACCATACGTATACTTTTGATGTCTAGTATTTATCAACTATTATTTTATTGGTTTCAGGTTTCAACTTAGAGCAGAGGTAGAGAGAGTCTGAATGCAAATTGTCGACCTAAATATGAGCTATTGCGTCATCTCTTGGGTGGCAATGGAAAGGAATTGCTTTCAATGCACAACATTCATCGGAATAATACAAACGGTGTTTTGTTGTGTTGTTTTCACTCTGCGATGAGAGATCTTTAATATAACTTTGAAGTAAAAGTTTTCATACAATAAATAGATGTGTGTTAATTTTGTGTGTTATTTTAATGTGTCTAAAATATCGTATAATGTGATAATCACGAATAAAAATTTAATAAAATGTTTTAAGAATTGTTGAAATCAAAGAAACTTCAATGTGTAAATAAGTCATTCTACATAAAAAAATAACTAAGTGGTTTTAGTTGTTGTGAAAACACAATTTCTTTCTTATAGACGAATCGCAGAAATTAAATGAATCAATATACAATTCCTTTGAAAATGTGTGTTTTACATAGACATTTATGTTTTAACGTCAATTAATTTGGCAGGAAGTGTTGCAAAAGTATTTATTTTTCAGCTTAGGCTGAAAATATACAGCAAAATATCGTTTCACAGAGAAGAACACATACATTAGGTAAAACGAGTGAAATGTCGACCGTTGTAAAATATTTGTAGAACCAACTTGTGAAGGTTTTAATGAAAAAGTTGAATGATGTTTATTGGTGTTTGCTTCAACTCCGTAACAGTTTGGAAGTTAGCGAACAAAATTAACTTTTAGTCGTTCTTCTGACATCAGCTATAGAATATGGAAGGGTGAACATCTTGGAGGTAATTTACTCTGGAATAGTACAAAGTTACTTTTTGATTTCTTTCATTTACACAGTTGCACAGTTTTGAACAGAGCATTGAAAACTAAGCTTACAAAACTAGTTTTACAGGTAAATAATAATATTAAAGATAACTAGCAGTTAGGCCGTCCTTTGTACGGGTTGTAGGATTCAGCTTAAAGAATAAAGATAATCATACCAAAATGTAAACCTGAAATCCTAAAAAAATCAATACAAAGAAAATATATCAATACCCAGCTTTATTATTTAGCATTACTTTACAATTAAATAGATTAGAACATTTATACCACTATTATAATTAGTTATACGTTAAAATAACTTTTAATATAGTATGATTTCGAAATGGGTTTAAAATCAATGACCAATATAAACTAACTAATATTGATTCGGCAGCTGTATGTTTTTCTTTAAATTAAATCTTTAAACTACAAAGACAGCTGATTATTAGCAGTAGGTTATTCATTCAAAACTGGATCAAAATGCGAGTGATATCGCGTAAATGTGGGTTTTTAAATGCTCGTTATTTACTTTTCAAGGGGCCGCAGGCGATTTAAAGCATTTATAAACCTTCTCTGGAATGTAGAGAATACATGGAATAAGTTTCATTGTAATCAGTTCTATAGTTTTATCGGAGAAGACGGCGTAAAATGCCTCCTGGAGCGTCACAGACAAACCGACAAACAGACAAACAGACAAAAATTGAGATAAGACCGGTTTCGGCTTTTCCAACGCACGAAAAGTAAGAATAACCAAAAAATGAATAATTCTGAGCAATGTACAGACAAAACTCTAATTTTATTTATATAGATTTATATTGTACATTTTACTGCAATAAAACAGATTTGAAACTTTTTTTAACTGCATAATCCTGTAAAGTGGTTTAATGTGCTTGTAAAAGCTTTACAAAATACAGTTTTAGGTGGCTACTCATAAGTCACCCAATCGTATGTGTTTGAGGAATCTGTAATTTATTGTATCTGGTGTCAGTAAAAAGTGAAATACCTAAAAAATAACGGATATTTTCGAACCGATCCATGAAAATAAAGTTATATTTTTCTCTGTGAATTGCTTTGAATGATGATATTTGTGGGGTTTATACGTTTTACGCTCCAAAAAAACCAAAATGGTTCTTACCTCAATTTTTGTAACACTTATGTGGAAACTAAAACAGCTACTATTATGATACTTAAGTTCACTATTCTATTTCTTTTGCAGTTTTTTTAATTTTATACTCACCCTCAACCTATTAAAAGTAATAAGCTCTGGAAACCCCAGTTTTGAGTAGTGTTAGCAAGTCTTACTAAGCATTGTGATGTAACAGAAATAGTGAGCTATCAATTTATATTAGTTTGTTTACATTAAGAATTAATTTTAAACCTATTTCCAAACCATACTAAATGAAAATGTTTTCTTAATTTCAGCAAATCTTTACTAGTGTATTATTGATGTGGTTTAATTTTCATGACTTATTAATAACATATCTCCATTGCAATGGTGTGCAAATTCATTTTGAACATTTATAGTTTACAATTATGACGGTTTAAGGCAAGCCCCAATTTTAAACCGCCATACGTTTTATTGAAAATTTCATTAACAAAGATTTATACAAAAACATTTGAATCTTTGAACCCTATGTTTTTACTTACTTCCTAGTGGGAAATAGGTTAGTGTTTTCAGTTCATCTAAACAGCTGTTCTTATAGCTAACCACTAACTATATGACGTCACTAACCAAATTATGTTAATGTTTCAAATTTTGGTCTCACAAATTTACAACACCCCCCTCAGATATAAGACATGTCAATAACTACTGTGTTTTAGTTAAAAAGAAATTTAATTGTGTGTAATTAGAGATATCACAAACAGAGGATTTGTGTAAACCACTGGATATTTCCAGGACAATACAAAGATCCAATTTAAAATTTGTATCATAAGAATACATTTTCCACAAGGGTGTGGAGACAACGCAGCGGTAGTGAGGTCCGCATGTCGTTACGTTTTATCGTCGCACACAAACTCAAGAGCCCGATCATACCCTCACTCTCCCACAAGTGCATTCTCACAACACTCTGTTGTTTCTCGTTGAACCATCCTTTCTACGTATGAATAAATAAGTAAGAATTTTACTGTCACTAAACCAGTATGTAAATAAATACCCCGGTCGCAGCAGACCAGCGTACTCAGCGAATTTCCAAATCAATAATAATATAATAATAATAATAATATATCACAAGTTTGGTCAAAATCTGACGATAAACATGAGAATTATTTGCCTATTCTCCATAGGATTAACATGGGAAAGAGTGTGCAGGTTTGCTGCTGTGAGGAACACTAAGAGTAGGCATTTATACTATCAAAATTTTATATTTATCAACTTTATACCAACTTTCATCAACATCTGTCTACAAATAAAGGAGTTTGCCTATTCTCCAAATGATTAACATTGGAAAAGATTATGCAGGTTTGCTGCCATGATAAAGACATAAACTATGATTTTTAAGCATGAATGGATGAACCTCAACCACATGAAGCTAAATATGAAGTTTTATCCAAAAATATTAATTAATAAGTATTGGCACCTAAAGACAAAAGAATAACATGGTCTCGGGCTTAAGTCTTGTCATGAGACCTACGGTAATAGCTTCTTCCCTATGGGAAATTCGCTAAAAACAGTATTAGAAAGAAACTATAGTATAGACTTGACTAAGTATGAGTACTACGAGTTTTAATACTGTAATTAATACTGTATGTTTTTGCATAATATGAAGTTTCTACTTTTTAACATTTCAAAACGGCAGCCATTTCAATTTATCAAAGCCAAATTACTCAAAAATCCACTTTCTAATGGTAAAAAGTAGAAATTTGATATTATGCACAAACATACACTAGGTTCTATTACTCATACACATGCCAAGTTTGAAGTTGGTACCTCAAGTGTTTACAAAGGTATAACAAGTTATGTAAAAAACGCATACACGCCCACAGGTGGAAAATGGAGTAAGATAGGCCATATGTTCACAGGACATTTTGTTTTGACAAATTTTTTTCACCAGGTACCAGGGCACCAGGGCTTTTATCTACCGTATCTTTATGATGGCTATGAGCGATAGATGGTGGATGAGATTTTCTCTGGTGTGGATTAACGTCCGCACTGAATACAACGTTCATCCGCATAGACCATCCTCATAATTAGACCAGTTCGTAATTTGGACCCACGTTAAACTGAGGGTCCTTTAGATACCATAGGCTGTTGGGCAATTAATTAACAGTCTTGGATAAGGAACATGTCAGCCTTTCTCAGTAACAAGACTACAAGATCGCGCCAAAATCATCCTACACTTGTTTCTCATTCATACTTAGCTTATCATAGCTTATCGCACTGCAATCATATTAAACTCATTTCCAATTCATGATTTGCTTAACGACCTACTTGGGTAGGTCACTATTTTGAGAGGTAGTAGGAAAGATAAAATACTACGATAAGTTATTACAATAATTTTTAATATTCAAAATATTTTTATGTTGAGAGTCGTTGATTTTTTTATTGTTGGCTTATTCATAAAGCGTAAAAAATTCTCTTTTAAATGCATTTAAAAGTATAGGAGAGGACTATTGTATCAAACTATACCTCTGTAGTAAAGACGTCATCCATTTCATTTCAAACATGGCTGAGTAATAATAAAGGGCTGAATAACAGTTAGAAACCGAAAAAAATCAAAATTGATAATGTTAAAATTTTTCAATCTAAAAATGATGTGATGGAAATGACAACGTCGGTTTAAGTGTGCATAATTAATTAATAGTCCCAGAGTTGGTGAACAGCACAGTCCCAGGTCGGCAAAGGTCTGCGTACGCTATGAACTTGACATGACAGCTCATCATCAATTCATAGTACCTCTTTCGTTTCTTTTCCACAGTTTATCCAGTCTATTATATATTTTGACATGGATATGTCATAGCTCTGGAGGGAGGTGTTGGCAATTTGTAAGATGAAAATTAGAACGGGTTTCCATAGAAACTACTAGAGCTATGTTATTGAATTTATAATATATAAGAAGAAGAACAGCTGTTTAGAAGAACTGAAAACATTCCCTTTAGACGTATCCATGATCTAATATCCCACAAGGAAGTATATACAAACATGTTTTTATTTAGTTTTCCCTAATTTATGGCATACCCAATTTACCATCCTTATATTTTCCGTTATCCATGATGTTAAAAGGGTAAAATATCTACTACAAATCATACAACTTATTCGTTACACTAAATATTTCTCTTTTATTCAAAAAATGATCAATTAGTGATCATTATTGTGTTAAATATTCAAGACAATACTCCGTGAATAGTGTGTGCTAATAAACTTTAAAGATGACAACATTTAAAATTAAAGTGTATTCAATAGTTTAAAACTTGTCAAAATATATTTTATTTCACTTCTAATCATTACTATAATATTAAAAATGTGAGATTTGGGAAGACTGTAACCCTTCCACGGAAAAACTACAGGGCCAATCATGATGCAATGTGGTACACATATTCTTGAAGGTATTAGAATAAACTTATGATAAAATAAACTTACGAGAAAATATTATTTTCTCGAATTTTTATTAAACGTGTCATCCATAAAAGTGATTTAATGGAAAGAAATATTTCCTGTGAAATTAAAATAGATATTGTTTTATGACATGGATATGTCTTAGTTCTGGGGTGGTGTTAGTGATTTTTAAGGTGGAAAACATGTAACAGGTTTCCATAGAAACTACCAGGGCTATTGTATTAAATTTTAAATATAAAAGAATAAGAACACCTGTTTCGATGACCTTAAAACATTTCCTTTAGACATATCCATGATCTAACCTATTTCCCACAGGGAAGTAAATACAAACATTTTCAGATAGATCGTTGATTTTAAATCTATTTCAAATACATCATTATATTTTATTATATGTTTTTTTACGGATAACAAATTCTATTAATAGTACACAATTTATTAGTGAATGCAATTTATTTAATTGTAAATTAATGCTATATATTTGAGCTAATAATTTTTGTGTTTATTTGTTTAAGAGTTCAGGTTTATATTTTGCTATGTTTTTTAGTATTTTGCTTCTTAAAACTAAACAACCAGTACAAAGTAAAAGCTTACTGATGGATTGGTTTTCAAAGGACACGATTTGCCATTTAAGTTAAAACACAAAACTACTGAACGGAACTGACACAGCTAACAATGGGTAGTTATAGTGCAACTATTATAGTGCCGATATCAGAATAAATAGTAGTTTTAATTCTTTTTAGCAAATTTACCATATGGAATGAGCTAGTACCGTAGGTCTCTTCTCAAGACCTAAGCCTGGGACCAAGTTACTTTTAATTTTACTTTTAACATGGAGGTCAAGAAAATATAATACTTCACTTACAGTAATAACTTATAATTTTGGATGAAACTTGGTATTTAACTTTATGTGTTTTAGATCCATTTTTGTTTAAAAATTATAGTTTATGTTGTAACCATAGCAGCTAACCTGAATTTTCTTTTCCCATGTTAATCTTACAGAGAATAAGAAACACTCTTATTTATTATCTCTCCTAATCAGAATATAGGATTATTGTTTGATATATTCATAAATACTAATTATGAATATTTGATCGTGCTCTCTTATGATTTAGCTCATCTAAAATATTTGTTCAAAAACGGATGGTCCTTGAATGATCTCAAGTATTTTTACAAGACCTGCGACTCTGTTGGATGCGTGCTTAAGCATTCGATTTTCTGTAAAATAATCATACCCTTGAAATAAACAAGACTAATTTCGATTTCAAATGACGTTCTCGACAGTTTATTGGACACAAATAGGTTTATTAATTTCGATGTTTTTAGCAATCTGGTGGTTCAAATAAATTATACCTAAATCTATCTTAATTATATCAAAAATTATTAAAATAACTAAATATTTTTTTACATTATTTTAATCAATCTGTATCGTATACAATTGAAAAAGAGTATATTACATGAATCGTAAATGCTTCCAAAAATTAAGTATAAAATAGACAAATGAAATTCATGAAGAACCCAATCAGCAATAGAAAAATAAAAGGTATAAGGACATATAAATAATATAATTCATCACCCTTTGTCAGTAACAAGACTAAAAAAATCGTGCCACAATTATCTTACACTTCAGATTAGATTAGATCATTTAAATGGCAACCATACACAATGTAGGTATTTTAAGCCAAGTATGAATGAGGATTGAGTGTAAGATGATTGTGGCGCGATCTTGTAGTCTTGTTACTGACATGTTCCTTAGACAGGGCTGTTAATAATTAATAGCCCAACAGCCGATGGCAACAACTAAGGGACCTACAGTTTAACGTGGAATCCGAACCACGACCTCTAAATTACAAATTGGTCTATTTATGAGGATGGTCTTTACGGATTGACGTAGTATTCAATAGTGCGGACGTTAATCCACTCAAGAGATCACTACACCCACCATCGCTTACAACTATCCACAATTCGTGACCTCCAAGTAGCTGGATTAAAGGACGTCGCCACCGTCCCACTCACATTCCTAGTAGGCATAAAATACCTTCATAGATACGTCGTAATTGAAGTTAAAATCATAAAAAAGTATTTTTATTATCTGTAAACTGAAAAAAATTAAGATTGTTCAATCACACTGTTTACAACTCTAATGCAATAACCATCACGTTCTTACATCTATATAAATAAAATTAGAGTTTTGTCTGTACATTGCTTAGAATTATTAATTTTTTTGTTATTTTTACTTTTCTTGCGTTAGAGAAGCTGAAACCGGTCTTATCTCAATTTTTGTCTGTTTGTCTGTGACGCTCCAGGAGACATTTTACGCCGTCTTCTCCAAAAAAAGGGAGAACTGATTACAATGAAACTTATTTCATGTATTCTCTACATTCTAGAGAAGGTTTATAAATGCTTGAAATTTGGTCCGCCGACCCTTGAAAAGTAAATAACGAGCATTTAAAACGCCACTTTTACGCGATATTACTCGCATTTTGATTCAGTTTTCAATGAATAACCTACTGATAATAACCAGCTGTCTTTGTTGTTTGAAGATTTAATAGAAATAAAAACAATCAGCTGTCAAATCAATATTAGTTAGTTTATATTGGTCATTGATTTCAAACCCATTTCGAAATCATACTATATTAAAATGTTATTTTAACGTATAACTAATTATAATAATTGTATAAATGTTCTAATCTATTTAATGGTAAAGTAATGCTAAATAATAAAGCTGGGTATCGATTTATTTTCTTTGTATTGATTTGTTTAGGATTTCATCTTTACATTTTGGTATGATTATCTTTCTTCATTAAACTGAATCCTACAACCTGTACAAAGGACGGGCTTACTGCTAGTTGAAACATAAATAAACTTTTAATTAAAACTGTAAGTGAACATAGTTTGACTAAATGACACGATGTCTCCGACTGAGCTAGTGTCGCCGTCGTGTCTGTGTGAAACTCCCATTTGTCACCAGAGGGCAGCATCTGTCACGGTAATGGCCGGGCCTTGAAGTGTCCGCATACAGCGCATCGTCGCTTCATCTCTTATCATGATTCAGTCACTTTTCTAGCAAAATATGATTTACATTTGATCTAGGATAGGTTTTTTTCATATACAAACTTTATTAGTGATCTTGGACGTACTCTCTTCCTTGCAAAGTATATTAAATCAATAACCAATAATGTTCCCAATAATAATAGATTAGATTAGATCATTGAAATGGCAATCATTAAGCCAAGTATGAATGAGGATTGAGTGTACGATGATTATTTCGCGATCATTCAGTCTTGTTACTGACTAAAGCTGACATGTTCCTTAGACAGGACTGTTAATTAATAGCCCAATAGCCGATGGCAACTAATGGACCTACAGTTTAACGTGGGATCCGAACCAAGACCTCTGAATTACGAATTGGTCTAATTATGAGGATAGGCTTTGCGCATTAACGTAGTATTCGATAATGCGGACGTTAATCTACACAAGAGAACACTATATCCACTGACCATTTCTCACAACTATCCACAATTCGTGACCTCCAAGTAGCTGGATTACAGGACGTCGCCACCGTCCCAGTCGGTAGTAGTATAGAGTATTCCAGTAATAGTATAGAGCTGAATGATAATATTCTATATTATAACATTCATAAAATATTTTTCGTCATACTGCTTCAAAACCCTTTTTTACATACATGTGTCCTTTTATGGTGATTATTTTTTAGTCCTAGGCCGCAAAAGATCATTGTTGATGATACGTTTAATTTTAGGTCATTATTCGATTGTAAACAATCGACAAAGTAACTGCAACAATTTTTTTGTTTTTTTAGGTACGTTCCGGATATCGATTGTGAAACTGGTAATCGACTTTAGATAGCTTATCGAATGATGAGTTTGAACTATCGATAATAATAACTAACACTGACATAACCTACACAAAAAGTCAGGAATCAAGAAAGAACTGCTAAATGTAAGTAACATAACAGCTGATTTGTCTAAAGTGATAAAAATGGTCAACAGCTATTGATACTAAATCACGTTATAATTTATGTTTTACAAGTTTGTTTTATTTTATTTGTAGTGTGATGGAAAATATAGTTCATCACACGGCTCAAAATTGTCTTTTTGATATACTTTCACATTCTGCATCGGCAAGACTCGGCTGTTTAACTTGTGCTCGTATCAAAAACGCCCGTTTATGGTCCTAGTGATGAAATATACTATTATAGATTCAAGTAATACCATTTAATTCTAAGTCCCTCTAAGTACAAACTGTTTTTAAGAGTTACTGTTGGATATTCATACAAAAAAGTATTTTTTTGTTCTCAACAAAAATTGTAAATTAATTTTTTCTCTTTAATTAAACTTAGAAGAAATAATCCACAAAATGAATTAATTTAATATTTTTGTAAAACAATATTATTAGAGATAAGTAAAGTAGCTTTTTATTATTGTAAGCAATCCAATCCGGTGTATTTATTTCAATCACCTGACTAGAACTGAATTTTGATTGGGTATTCCTCCCCTCCCCCTTCCGATGGACATGATAGTGAGCCGCGTCAGGACAGATGTGCCTTGGACATGGTCAGTGATCGACCACCTCTTTTTCTTTTACTAATCTCGCTAACATATTAGCAAAGTGTTTTTCTATTATTATTATAAAGTCAGTGTCAACCTCCAATTTTGTAAACACCTTGTACGTGGCAACTCAAACTCCATCTCCATGAAGATGACTGCCAGAATGAGGGCCCTCACTCCACTTCTCATCGTCACCTCTCACCCCTGGTCATCACATCATTGTCACGTATAAAGGTATTCTCAACGGTCCTCCGCTCATTGTATATTGCTCTCACATATTTAACAGTTACACTGTGGTACTCTGATGTTTTAATAAATAAATACAGTAATAATTAATAATAAAACCTATCAACAACAAAACAATAATATCTAAAAAGAAAAATATTTTTCAAGCCGCAAGCCTTTTTAAATGTGATTTTTAATATTATTTTTAAACTATGGCACACTCAACAGGCCAAGGGGTTGTCACAATACAACTTTAGCTTACAAAAATACACGAATGTCTTTTTCCCTCCTTTCTGCCTCAATTTAGTAAAGTGAGGAATGACGTCCTATCGGGAGCTCCACTGTTACACTCGACCATGTCTTCACCTGGTAATGTGGTACGTTAAGAGACAACGTCCAGTGGACGAGGTTGCAAGTCTGAATGCTGCACACGGCATCAGTTGTCAAAAAACCATCAGCATCTCCATAGGCCGAAATATGCTCACGTCCACGAACACCATAAACAAAGCGAACTGCGGTGTTCTGCAGTTTTTGTAGTTTGGCCATTCCAAAAAACATAAATTTTTATTTTACTTTCTCCCCTTATACATAGTATATGGAGAAAGTATTGTTTTCGTCAAAATTTTCGAATTTGAGTTGAGGGTGGATATATCCGTTTTGGGGCCCCCTGAATCCAAAAAAGTGGGTTTTGACGTGATGTCTGTCCGTCCGTGTGTCTGTCTGTGTGTGTGTCTGGATGTGTACAGTGCCACAGCCTACCCCGTTGGTCCGATTTAGATGAAATTTGGCAAGTATATATATAGTCACCGTATCTCCAGGTTTTTTTCATTTTTTTGAATTTTTGATTTTTAAGGGTAGTTCACCCCTAAAAACCCTTAAAAAACGTGAAAAATCCAAATTTCTCAAAAACGGCTCTAACGATTTTGATTAAAATTTGATAGTTTATAGTGCACAGAGTACTAAATAATTTGACACCACCGCATGTCTGTAAAAATGACGGTTCAAAAGTTATGGGCTTTTAAATGTCAAAAAAATCAAATTTTTAAATTTTCAGCGAAAACAATAAAAGTAAAGTATAACTTGACTGATACCATTGAAACCAGCTTAAAAAACTAAACAAATTAGTGTTTTGAATTATTTGTCTACGACTATTAGTTCCAGAGAAAATTTAAATTTACTTTCCACGATAAACGCAGTACGTTGTCTGAAAGCGCCCAATGTTATTCTTATGGAGAATATAAAAAAATCAATTTCTTCCTTACTTTCCAACTGTTTTCCATGAAACTTGGTATGAAGTGTAAGGTCAAATCACCGAACAAAACCAGCTCAAAAAAGCTTGGTTTTGAGCGGTAGATCGTAAACGGTTACATGTACTCCAAAATTATCAAGAGGATAAAAGTCTTAAACTGTCCTGTTCTATCCAAAAATAATCCTGTTAAAGTTGTCAAATTTTTCAGATTCAAAAATATTTTTAAAATCATCAAAACAAATGTTTGTATTTACTTCCCCGTAGGAAATAGGTTAGCTCATGGATATGTCTAAAGGGAATGTTTTCAGTTAATCTAAACAGCTGTTCTTATTTATACTTTTTAAAAAATCAATACAATAGCTCTGGTGTTGGAATAGCCTCTATGGAAACCTTTTTCAAATTTTCATCTTACAAATTGCCAACACCCCCCTAGACCTGAGACATATCCATGTCAAAATAAAAGGGAGTCCCTATAAGATGTTTGCGGTCATATGCATAGTACAAAAGGTAGCTTTTGCTTGACATTAGGTGAGAGACCCGGTACTCATTTGGAGACTTAAGACTGTCAGATCAAAACCTATCACCTCTGGCAAGGCTAATGCTCTCTGACTGACGAATGGCGCTATGGTTCCTCACTGACTTTAATTTACCTCGCAGACTTATGGTGATGGGCAGATTAGATTAGATTAGATCATTGAAATAGCGACCATACTACAAGGTAGGTATTTTAAGCCAAGTATGAATGAGGATTGAGTGTAAGATGATTATGGCGCGATCTTGTAGTCTTGTGACTGACTAAGGCTGACATGTTCCTTAGACAGGACTGTTAATTAATACCCCAATAGCCGATGACAACTATGGGACCTACAGTTTAACGTGGAATCCGAACCACGGCCTCTGAACTACGAATTGATCTAATTATGTGGATGGTCTTTGTGGATTAACGTAGTATTTAATAGTGCGGACGTTATTCCACTCAAGAGAACACTACACCCACCGACCATCTCTCACAACCATCCACAATTCGTGACCTCCAAGTAGCTGGATTACAGGATGACGCCACAATCCCAGTTAAAGTTAAAAAGAGTATATACTTAACATTCGATAATTTTGAAGAAAAAAATGTCTAGATAAAGTATCTAGACAACTTTTTTCGCGGCGACTAGCTTTTTATGTGCCGATACATAAAATACATAACATTAAACCATCTGTCTATTTATTGCCTGACGCCAATATAACAAAGGTAAATTAGTGCAGTATTTAACGACCACAAAATTAAGTACCCAGCATATAACTGTTTACTTTTGGTTAGTTTGTACGTGTTGCGTGTTGTAAATTCTGTGTAAATATCTTACCCAGAATTAAACCAGCTACCTAGTTATGAAACTGGTAGCATAACTGAACCACCCCAGTCAATATTAAAGACCTTCGTGGACAATACGAAAACAAACTTCAGAGATGAATATCAGATAGTATCAGCACCGACGAGTCGGTTAAGCAAACATCAGACAAGTTGATGAACACACATAGATCATACATTTAGCAGACAAGTATTGTTAAACAAGCAAATGTCAATAGAGAATGTCAAAGGAACTTCCCGTGACGAATACGTAATGACCACACAAGAGGGAGTTTCCGGCTGTATCGTAGGAGGGACTGGGAGATGGCGGAGGAAAAGCGAACAGCTAGGATGTCGAAGAGCGTAAGTTGGTGAAAACATGTACACATGTACACATTCTACTAATACTTTTATTATTTTTCCAACATAATTTTTACTTTCCTATTACTACAGTGAGAAAGAGGTTTGAATCCTGTAGGATACGATTTCGTTACATTAATTAGGTTATGAGATATTATCAAATTAAAAAAATCTTACAATAGTAGTATGGCTAAAATATTTAAAGCAGCTTTATAGATCAAACAGGTTTACATACCTACATATCCCACGTCGTCCTGGTTGACCATCTCCTGGCATGAGACCTATCTTTTGAGCTCTTCCTCATTTGGTAGATTGTTATGGTTTAAGAGTTAGGATATGGGTATCTTTTCTGTAAATTACTTAAAAGTTTTTTGATATTTTTTTATTTTAACGCCCTAAAATCTGAAATGGGTCTAATGTTAATTTCTGTTTTTACGCTAAACAAGGAATTACATAACGCTGATCTGTGAAAACGAGAGCACCCACTGCAATAAGACTTATTTTAGAGTTTTTAAAACTTTTAGTGAAAGGTTTTGTTTACTTAAAACCAGCTCTCAACTTATAATAAGAAATGAGCTTGTAAAAAATCTAGTTTTAGCAATATTTTAATGATTTTTAATTAATTTGCAACAGGTTTTCCCACTCACTGGTTTCATTAAGCTTGTTATCAATAGTAACATAAAGGAATGACACCAGCTGTCAAATTAAAAATCAAAAATTAAAATAAAAATATGTTTGTATTTACTTGCCCATGGGAAATAGGTTAGATAATGGATATGTCTAAAGGGAATGTTTTTAGTTCATCTAAAAGGCTGTTCTTAAGCCCAAACAATGACGTCACTGTTTCATATTTTTGTCTGAAAAATTGCCAACACACCCCTCCTTAGAGCTAAGACATATCCATGATAATATAAGTATACAATTAAATTAAAATCTATTTTAATTTGTTTTAATTGTTCACTATATTTAAACAAAAAAATTGAATCATATTTTTCACTAACCATATTAAAATTATGATGTTTTCGGTTATTTTTACGTTTCACACCTCAGCAAAGCCTAAATGGGTCTCATATTATAATTTATGTCTGTCTGTCTTCCTGTAACTCTTCTCCGCAAAATCTTGAGCATTAACTATGGAGAAGCTTATTTTCACTATACTATACCCTTTGGAGAAGTTTTTTGTTTCATTTAAACTGATCAAAATATATTGCAATGAAGTAATGAGCTCTATATAATCCAATTTTTAGAAATTTTAGATACTTATTTTCTAATTTTTACTAAACATGAGACCTGTTAGAGTGATGTAACGCGAAAAAACTACCAGCTGTCTATAGTTTTTGATTGGTAATTAATTTTAAACCATTTTCAAAACTCATCCTTGCAGTTCGTACGTTCTTTGCAGGGGTTTTACGATTATGACAATAAGTTATAAATAGGTTAGTTAATACTCATTATAGTGAATATGCATGTTTTCGCAAGGAAGTGTCTCAGGAATACATTGTTTAGCATCACAGAAAGAGAGAGACAGAGAGAAGAAATCGAGATAAAACCCATTTCAGATTTTCTGTGGTATAAAATGCAAAATTAACAAAGAAAAACATAATGCCTACTAACGTATAGACAAAACTCTAATTTGATTTTTATAGAATAATTTGTATCTTAACGTGAAATAGCTATTTATTTTTGTATATTTATAGCTCCTGAGAGACAATAAGGTCTGTATACCATAATGTACAAAACCTTTTTCTTCCATCTATACACACAATACAAGTTACTAATTATCCACTATTATTTAACCTGAAAGACTATAAATTTTCCAAGTTGGCTAACATAACCTCAAATCAATCAAACTATCAGTTGACAGATCAAGAATTAATTACTATTGTATAATTAGAAAAATACAACTATTATTATTGATGATGGTTTGTTAAAGAGTGTACCAGATTTCTCCCACGTTATTCGTATGGAATTACTTTTTCTCCCTTGGGACTAAAAATACACACCTCTCCTCCCGTGGTACTAAAAATATTACTTTTGTACTCTATCCCAGAGAGTAAAGTATGGTTTTACAAGGTAGGAGTAGAAAAAACTTATTAGCCATTCAAATTTTCGAACTTAATGCAATCTAGGTAATTTAAAATAAATCTATAATATTATAAAGAAGAGGTGGTTTCTGAATGTTGGTTTGTTAGGTAAGGCCAACGCACGTATGCAGACGGACGGATGGAAACACTCTTGTCAGCACACGACCGTATGTGTTCTGACTAATCTCATGGTGAGCGATTTTCCCCCGTCTGTCTGCAGACGTCTGCATACGTGCGTCTGTTGCTGTGTGCGTTGGCCTTTAGGTAGTTTGTTTGTTTGTTTGTTATGAAAGGTAATCGTGAAAAATACTGAACCGACCGGTTTAAAATTTCACACAAAGGTAGATCTCAAACTAATGGACTCATTCTCAAACTCAAACCCATAGGCATATTCATTTCTTAAAATTATGTCCTCGGGCTGCACCCCCTGAACGTTTCAATGATTACATTTTCAAAGAATGTAAACATAAAAATAGTTGAATGTCAACAGCTGTGGACACTAAAATTTTTCAGTTCGGGAAGCAGAAGACACAGTTACTGTAAACGTTCTTAGTAACAATTTTTTACAGTTTCTAATTTCACCATCTGTTTACACTACTTCTTACAGGCCCAGAAGAAAGAAAGTTCATTTTACAGGTAAACAGCTGGATTGAAATTAATATTGCTGAAAACGGTAGATTTTTATTTTTCTCCCGATACTTGCCTCTATTACGTTATTCCTTATCCTTTCCTAATGTTACTTAACAGGCGGTACTTTGTCATGTTGTAGAAACTCGTGCTTATAAATTTTTTAGATCGTGTTTAGTATAAAATATTATTAGAAAATACCTCTTTTCATGTGAATAGTATTTTACCTCAAATAAGGTATTTTTCTCAATCAAATTTCATGATTTAGAATACTTATTTCATCCCGAAGAGAAAAGGTAACCTCTCTCAAACCTGTTTTACCCGTGCGTTGTATCTTAACGTCTAATGATACAATCTGCAAAAAATATGGCCAAGCTGCTAGTATGAAATAATATATGAGGTGTCTTCAACATTGAATTTTAACTGGTTAATACGAGAAACTCGCTATAACCCGTTTACTAAAACAGAAACAATCAAGCGACCTGCTATACCGTTTTGTCTCAAGACATGCTTACATGTTCCAATGACGTTATCCGTTAGGACATTACACTGGGCTCAGTAAGAGCCATTACTGAGTCATCCCTATTAAACTTGTAATAACCACAAGATGGTCCATTACATGAGATAACGTAAGTGCATTTACACATCAACATAATAACTGTTCCTTTAAAATATTAAAAATCTATGGGATAGTTCACTAAATTCGTCAAAACAAATAGCATTATATCTCAGTGCATAAAAATACCATAATAATTCTTAAACTACTTCCTGGTAGAAGTGTAACCATCGTTTTGAGTTAATTCTTATTACAATTTAAATAGAGAATCGTATCGTTTGTTTTAACTCAAGAAAATTCAAATTACTATTGCGTGTTCTGTGTAAAAACTCTCTGTAAACTATGTGAGAATTGAAATTTTTATAATAACAATGCTTTGGAGATAATAACGTCATTAATGTTGTATTTTTTCAGGTCTCAAACCTGAAAATGAGTCTATTCTCTTTGAAGAATATTTCATTCCTTTTCAAACTTTTCACTTCTCTAGATGTGAAGACGGAACAGTTCAAAGTTGTTTATCTTTTGATCAAGTATGTCTCACTTGCCTTTCTCCTCTTCTCTACGACGTTTTGCATGAGAAATAATGAGACGAAAAGTGACTTCTTCACTAAATATCACGAGTTGCTTTTAATCGTCATCATGTTGATATTTGAAGCTTCTCTTATCAAAAACAAATCTGAAATGTGTAAGCTGATCAATTTTCTGATGGAGCCTGTTAGTAGCGCAGATCTCAACTCTGCAGAGGCCAAGATTCTCGAAGACTACGAGAGAGACGTCAGTCTGAACAGCAAGATGATGTTGACTTTTTACGTCATTTATATTCTGGGTTACTCTGCCCTCAAATTGCAACGCTGGCTGGTATTTGACAATTCCTCGCCTGAGAACGAAGAATGTATTGAAGTAGCTTTGGGTTGGGTGCGAAATTCTTCCTGGAGTTGGTACATTATCCTAGCCCACTTTGTTTCTGGCATAATAGCAGCTCTGGAGTCTGGCGTAGTCATTCTTTGGTTCGGAGTAAAAGCTTTCGCCGTTCTCAAGATCAAAATGCTTCTTAGAATTCTGTGTGCCGATGTTTATAACATGAATACATTAATACATTGGCTGGAGAATGAATCAGAACCTGGACCTACCTGCTGTGGTTCAACGTATTGGGAAGAGTCATCTCTGATTTGCACTGCTGCTGCGGGGGAAAATTGTCAAATGCTAGAATCGGATGAACCTAAATTGGGTGAAGTCATGAAGATTGAGCTGGAAAAACAGAGGCGAGCTCGAGAAATATTACAGATGGAACGCATAAAACAATATATAGGAAACATTGTAACGAGACACTGCAGTATAATAGAGTAAGTAAAATATATTTTACTCTGATGTTATTCAATTTATGTCAATAGTTTTTAAGTATCGAATAGTAACACTTATTGAATAACAAAAATAATGATACTATGAAACTATTCAATGCAAACGCAATGAAACCTATATAATACATTTCAAAAACAATAAATGATAATCGTTACTTTTTTGGAAAGAGAGGTAGATCATTCCGTTAAATTTCCACTTAACTGCACTAAATTTCCGAATTATACGCCCTGTAAATCGTAACGTTGAAAAAGTTCATGCCAAAGCATTATGATACAATGAACAAATAAATGTTGAAATTTTGTTATTTTAATAGTCAATTTTTCACTCCCACCCCTTAACTAATATATATTTTTCCTTGTATTACATAGTAGGTAGATATTTTTAATTCTAATTTATCTCTTGACAAAATAAAAATTATTTTTTGAAATTACTTTTTTACAGAACTTTGAATGCATTTCAGTAACAAACCTGTGACTTAGTCCAGAAAATGTTTTTTTTATATTTCTTAAATTTAAAATCCGCAGCATTTTAATGTTAAAGACACGTTCAACCTAACCAGGTAGCAAGGTTCTGGAAGCTTATCAATAAGTTTACACTAAAACGTTTATTCTGCATTAAGGTTCCAGCCCCAGTGCTATTTTTAAACTATAATCAAGGGAAGTCGGGTTGAGTCTATTTTGACTTGTTGAAATATCCGAAATCATTTAAAAGTAATGAGTTGAAATGTTTGTGAAATTGAAATATAGCCATTTTATGGGAAATATAACATAAATACATAGTAATAATGAAAGGATTGTACGAAACGTCTCGAAATAAAACTGTGTACTGTTAAAACTATTTTCTTACAGGTTGGTCAAACTGACAGACAAAACCTTTCGATTCTCAATACTACTATTTCTTAATCTGGTGGTCATCCTAGTAGCTACGGCTGTTCCTAAGTTAAGTTTGGTAAGTATAGAAGATAATTGACAAAACATTTTAAGTACAGGTAGTTTTTAAAAACATCACAAAACGTACTAAACTATTTAACTTCTTTTAATCCTGGCTAGAGGTCAATACCGCGTCAGGAAGAGGTATTTTAGAATAAAATAGAATTGTTTTTTTAAAAGATAAAAATACAATAAACGAAACAAAAGCTCTTATAATCAAAACAATTATTTCAATAACCTATTACAGGATATCTCAGTTCTATAAAAATGCTTATAAAATAAAGTCTTCTTCACTTGCCAGGCTGACACTTACGTATACAAATTTTGAAAAAATCTTATTTAAACCTCTTTAGGCAATGCAACCTCTTTGAGGTTACCTCATTTTACTTTAAAATTTAATGACTGACTGTTTAAAACTAAAATAGATTGATTTGGTCTTTACCAAATAAACTAACAAATATAATTATAGTAACGAAAATATTGTGCTTAAGTAACAATGTTTTACAAACGTGCTCCAGACAAAAAACAAAACAAAAAATACTCCATAGTCGAATCTGTTTTGTTCTAAAGAAAGACAATTTTCCTTGCAGGGCAAAGAGTTGATGAGTCTACAATTCATGCACCGAGGTGTCGAAATTTTCGGCATCATTGTCTTTGTCGGCACCTTATGTTACATTGGCCAGACTTTACTTGATCAGGTAATTATACTGAATGAAACTTCAAAATATTTATTTTTATTTCTCTTAATGTGGTTAAAGTAAATCCAATGTAGTTAAGGAACATGTCAGTATAAAATATACTTTGGTCGAAGTTTATTAAAAACTAGCATTACCCAGCTCGCGTTGCTACACCTAAATTAAGTTATTTTTAGATAAATAAATCTATTTGAATAGTTTTTTTAATAACATAACAGTAACATTCAAGTAAATATAAAGTACATTTATTTTAAGGCCAAATATTATCATAGACACTGTTGGACTTAGACTGGGTAGACCCCCAGAGAGGGTTTCCCGAACTTACCTGTGAGTTATAGGCTCTCTCTGTGGGCGAGAGTCCTGAAGGAAGGGACGGAAAGGAAGAAAAGGCTTGTGGGTGTAGCCTTCTACTCTGTTGGTGATTTTGATCGACGAGTCAGGGATACACTGAGTGAGGTCCTCCGCATAGCCACTCACCACTCCACTGTTACGTTATTTGTATGTTTTGTTTTGGGTATTTTATTTTTATGAGTTATTTTTTGTAATTACGTAATTCAACCAGTATGATGATATGGTAATGAGGTAATGCTTTGATATTTAAGGTCTTGCGATAGGAAAAGGGGACACGTGTAAACAAAAGTAGTTGAAAAGTATATAAAACATGTTTCTGATGCTTAGTCAGAGGCCTTCCGCCAAGCGCTGTACAACTGTGACTGGACGGACAAGCCTCGTACCCTGCGACGAGATCTACTCGTCATGCAGATTGTAGCATCCAGACCTCTCAGACTGACCGTCGGCGGCATCTACGCCTTGAACATGGAGACATTCAGCAACGTGAGTTGGAGAAATTGTACTTCATTACATAAAAACTCTCAAGTTAGCGATGGACTCAATAGAAATGAGAATTACTGAATTACACAAAGGGGCGGAACAAAGTTCCTGTAGCACGTCAGCCATGTGGCTTTTTGCGCACCCTTTTTTCAATGAAATGAAAATGGCAACTAATGGACCTACAGTTTAACGTGGAACCCAAACCACGGCCTCTGATTTACGAATTATGAGGATGGTCTTTGTGGATTAACGTAGTATTCAATAGTGCGGACGTTAATCCACACAAGAGAACACCACATCCACCGACCATCTCTCTCAACTATCCACAATTCGTGACCTCCAAGTAGCTGGATTACAGGACGTCGCCACCGTCCCAGTCAGACAGTAAACATTAAGTATTCATTACTTTTAGTCTCATGCAGAAATAATACATTTATTAAATTAAATACGATGCAGTTTTTAATAAAGTGTGATTTTTGAAATTATAAACTCCTGGTTAAAGTGGCATTCCGGGTACAAGAGGTATGTTTTTACATCTATTTATATTCTGAAAATCGCTTGTACGATCCTTGCAAAATACTAAAACACATTTGTGATGGTTCTAGTTGTCTTCGTTCATTGGGCAATTGATTTACAAAATGAATAAACTGATTGTTGTCAGTAACAAGGCTCACATGTTGTAGAACCCATTACACTCGTAGCAATACCCTTCACTTAAGACATGGATATGTCTTAGCTTTGGGGGGGTGTTGGCAATTTTTAAGATGGAAAACATGTAACAAGTTGCCATAGAAACTACTAGAGCTGTTGTATTGAATTTTTAATATAAATGAATAAGAACAGCTGTTTAGATGAACTAAAACCATTCCCTCTAGGCATATCCATGATCTAACCTATTTCCCACAGGGAAGTAAATACAAGCATTTTTTTATTAAAGTTCCCACTAGGATGTGTCTCAATGAGGATGAATATTTGCAAACATGAGCTGCGAATGCGGCAAAATTTTACGTTTTTACATTTTATAATGAACTTACTAAATGCCCGGTGACTTTCATGTGTGAGCTATTATTAAATTTGTTAATCTTAATTGTTTCAAAGCTATTGAAATCGCTTTGCAGACTAGCAAACTTCATGGCAAATTAAATATGGCTTCTGGTATCCTTCTCGAATGGGTTTTGGCGTTAAAAGATGAATGAATGTAGAGAAATTGGGCTTCCAACAAAAGATAGTAGCCCTATAGTTTTCTATTGTTTAGAATTTTTATTCAGATTGGCTCAGAATTCACAAAACGCAAGTAATACTTTTCATGAGCTTTTAACAAATATTTCCTATTTTATCAAATGCTCAGAGCTACTCTAAATACTCCTTCTTTATTACTCTAAAAGATAATATATGATTATATTTCGTTGCGTGGAATATTTCAAAGTGATAATTTTTGTAAGAGCTCAAGGTTGCTTTTTGCGCGAGCAACAAGAACATGTTTTGAACCATATTTTCCGTCAGACTGTATAAAATGTTAAACTACTGTACAAATAAAAGATTTTACGAACAAAAGACTTGCTTATATGCTTATTTGCAAAATATTTGCATTTATGTATATATATACACACATATTTGTGTTTGTGAACACGATAACTCTCGTAAAAATGGTCCGATCGAGACCAAATTTGGTAGAGACGTGTATTCCTACATTTGCTCGGACAAGTTCGTAAACCAGACATATCGGACAATCGGAACGGGTAGTTTGGGGGGGGTTTGTACTCAATTATTGGGTTTTTAATATGTTATTTAAAAGGTTTTTAAATTTTATCTTCAACCATTAAAATCAGTTTAAAAACTATACAGTTTAGTTCCTTAAAGTTTTTTCTCTATCTCCAACGGTTACTGAGATATAAAAAATCTAAACACAGTACGTTGTATTTTGGGGCTGCAATGTTAATCTTATGGAGGACAAAGAAAAATTAATGCTTCACTTATTAACCAATATTTTTAGATGAAACTTGATATTTAGCTTCATGTGTTTGAGATCCATCCATTTATGCTTAAAAATCATAGTTTATGTGTTTATCATCGCAGCTAACCTGCATACTCTTTTCCATGTTAATCATATAGATATTAGGTAAACTTCTTTATTTGGGGGCAGATTGATAAAACTTGGTATAAATGGTCAAATTATAAACTGTTTACTCTAGAAACACCTACTTTCAGCGTTTCTCACAGCAGCAATTCAGCATACGCTTTCCCATGTTAATCTTATAGAGAATAGGCAAATAACTCTCATATTTATCGACTGATAATGATAAAACTGTCATATATTATTATTATGTTATCGCTTTGGCGCTGAGTACGCAGGTCTGCTGTGACGAGGGTATTTTTTATTTAGATAATGCTCTTGAGGAATACATTGAAAACATGATAATTTAGACGTTTTATGTTTGTTTCAGCTGGTCAGCGCTGCATACTCATACATAAGTTTGATACAGTCTCTGATGTAAACAGCCTTCTGCTTCATTGACTCTTCAACGTAGCTTAGAAAGAAAAACACAGTAGATTAGTATGTGCAATCAAACGATAAGAGTACTATCTGATGAAGAGTTTACTTGATTAATATTCTCCGTAGTAAAACCATTGTAGAAAAGTGGTTTAGTAAGTAGCATGACTGCTCAGAGGTCACTGTTTACTGTTGTTTCTGATGTAATTTAAATTGCATACAATGTACGAGTAGTACGTACAATGGAACAATAAAGCAATTTTTCTGCAAGATAAAGTCTATTATTCTGTTCCACCTGAGAATGTATAATGACACTATATATTTACCTACAACGACATGAAAACATTATTATTACATGTACAGCCAAACATATATTATTCATCTTATAATTTTACCTATATAAACAATCATTGATCTTTAAAGAATTATCGTCTGCCATTTAGAACTAAACTAAGGACAAACTTATAACGCATACCATGATTTTGTTATGAGTTATTTTTTTTAATCTTTTACAGGTAAAACACTGTTTAATGGAACATTCACCAGAAAACTTCAGAAATATTGCACTAATTGAAAAATTCAAGAGATCTGTAAAATTGTTCCTTATAAGTGCCTGATACTACAACTTGAATGATTTCCGTTCAACCTAAATACATAGCATGCCCATTTTAATCGTAATGAAATACCTAATTTAACCTTACCTTACCTAATCTAACCACATCCTTGCCTTGCCTGTCAAACCCTGTTCCTAGCGTGTGGCTTGCTATTTCTATTGTGTGGGCCTCTTATAGGACAGGACACTTGACGCCTCCAGACCTTCAGAAGAAGGATGTGGAGAAGAGGATATGTATGTATTAGGAACAATTTTATTATTTTGTAAACGAACAATACAGTAAGTTTGTCTCGCCTTTGGGAATAGTTTAAAATTTTGCAAAATTTAACTTTTATTTTATTCAACAGATAGTTATGTGATTATTTGAGTAAGAGAATTAATTAATTTTTACAACATGAAACCCCCTATAAATTGAGTAAGGTTTTTACTAAAAGAATTTGAAAAACAGAAAGAGAATTTAGGTTTTTGTTTAATTTACAGTAAGTTAAGTTATTCTGATTGTAGGAAATTCCTGGAAAAGCTATTGGTCCTCTCTGGTAAGATCAAAACAACCACTGACATTTAATTAAGTCCATTTACATTGACTTTCAAGCGTCACTACAAGCTAAATCCCCAATCGATGTAGAATGTAAAAACCTCTTTTACAATGGGTTTACACATTGATTTTTATATGTTTATATTTATTTAAACTTTTCAACAGTCATATAATCAGTAAGGTCCTAGTTTGTATGTGTCCCATTGATGGGCTCTATTGTTTCAGACTAGGTGTTTATAACGCCTAAACAATGACTTGTAACAACAATGACAAGTCAACTTCACTTCGATTATTTAACTGATTCGATTATTCGATTATTTAACCCTTTCGTAATATGATTCAATTAAATAAAATCTGTATTTTAAAACATGTGGTTGTTATATAAGGCAACCACCGTATACAGAAAATAAGACTTTTATTTGTACATTGTACATTGTTAGGAGTTATGATATTAATGGTTATTTTTACGTTTCATACTACAGAAAAGCTGAATTGGGACTTATAACTTTTTCTATATAGCCTTGTATATCCATAACGCTAAACAAGGTCTTTGTGAAATGCTTATCCGTGAAAACTGGATCATTTACAATGATCAAAATGTTTAATCATTATTTAATTTCTTTTAGCTAGATTTGAACAAATAGCTAGTTTTTTGCTAGCTAGTTTTTTGAAAACTCGATAAATCATGTTATTCTATACATGTTGAATTCGATAATATTCGATTTTATATTTTAATTTCATTCAATTCAAGGCACCTTAAAACACCATATTGACTATAAGTGACTACATTGAAGTAAAATCCTCCATTTTGATTTTTACATAAAGACTAAAGGCCACTAATTATCCAAAGCATTATTAAAAATCTTAATCAGTTGTTATAATTATATCTTAAATTAAAATCTAACTTTCCTTTTTCTAACATTAGTTAAAATCAAAGAATATACTATAAACTTGGTGCAAACTGGAGTTACCTTAAGGACAGTTGAAAATCTATAACATTGTTATAAGTTAAACTGAATAAATCAATTAGATACAAATTGGACAATCATTTATTTTAATCAAACGTTATTAAAGGTGGCGCGATTTCTCTGACCATGAGGTAATAATCCACGTTATTAATTTATCAAAAAGACTTTATTGAAATATCCCCATCATAGTTAGACTATTTCTCGTTTTTGTAATAAATGAACTGTCGCCATCTTGATTCAACAGGCTAGCGTTACGTTAGCCCACCTCAATAAATATATTGTTTTATAAAATAAAACCCAAGCGTGTTAATATTGATATTTTTACATATTAAATACAGATAACTAAAATAAAAAAGTGAAATTTTATTAAAAGAACAGCATAATAAGTAAAAGACCTTCAAGGAGCGAAGAAAACACGGCACAGGCCATGGAAAGTCCCTCGTATTTCATTTTCCCAGACAATATGTTAAAGGAACCAGGTGCGGAGCTATAAAGGGTATGGGTTTATTTTTCATCAAATATTTTCTTATTGTGTTGTGTCTACATGTGTGAGATATTTTTACGAATTTCTACATACATTTAAAGTATATATTACACTACTTTCCGAAAACAAGTCTTTTGTAACATTTGTATGGCTCAGTGTTTATAGTAATATGTTATAATGCTTTGAATATAATTTTGACAGTTTTTTATCTATATATATTTGTATAATTTCAAAATAGGTTTAAGATCAGTCATCCATGTGAACAAATTAATAATGAAATTTACAATTAACTTAACATAACAACTTTTATTAATTTGTATTAATTCAATTTAATGATGAAATATTATTTAATTTAACTTGCTTAATACCACACGTAGCTGGTAATAACAACTATTGTTAAAAAATTAAATGTATCACGTGATCAATAAACCTTTGGTAAAATAGTCTAATATCACTCAGAACTGGCTCTCAGAACTCCCTGAGAGCTACTTAAAAAGGTCTTCGGTCAGTTTAAAGTACAGAAAACCTTCTCCAAAATGTATACAATAGTTAAAAAATCATCATAGTGGGGGATTTTGGTTTAATAATGGTAGGCCTAGAAGTGGACTTACACATACTTTTAATCAAACATAAAAAATTAAAAAATTATGAAAACGGTCTCTGGAACCGTTTGTCGTAGACTAATGATTCAAACACTATTTGGTTTAGTTTTTAAGCTCGTTGTGATGGTGATTGTTTATAAAACTATTTTTAAGCCAGAAAATGAAAAAATAAAAGCAGATAACTTTTAAACCACGATGTTTTGTCTCACAACGACAAATTATCCTGCAATTCATGAAAACAGTTTAATACATTACTGAGAAACTTTCAGTTTACATATTTTTGGGGGGTTTTAGGGGACATATATTTTTTTAAATAAAAAAACTTCGAAATACCGTGGACTATTACCTACATACGAAGTTCATGAAACTGGGTCCAATAGTCTTCTGCACATCCCCCCTACACACACATACAAACACACACATGTATAGACACACAGACAGGCATCACTTTAAAAAAACTAAAACTCAAATTCAAAAATTCTTACGGAAGCGATACATTCTCCTTATACTATCGTAAATGGGGAGAAAGTGAAATTAATATTTATACTCATCTATAGCAATATTCTAACTTAATTGTAATAGATCTAACGCATATAGGCTACCATGTTACAAAAACTCATACTTACGAATTGTTTATTTCAGCAATACATACGTTTATAAGGTGTTAACCAATTCTGGCAGCTGTATAACTATGCTTAGTTTCGAAATTCATGGGATTCCGTTCCAGAGGGATTTCCGTTATGATGTATGTAGTTAGGGTCCGCTACGCTATCTAACTACATGTTGGTGAACCAGATGAACACAACGCTCATTAAGATGGTTCCTTTTATTAGCGATTTTTCCTTAGGGAAGAACCTATTACCTTTGACTATACATTAATAGACGCGCCATTCTTATGCGCAAGCTGTAGTGGCTTGAGTGGTTATCGGTTTTTAGTGCGTGGTTTAGGAGCGCTGTCGTCTGCTAGACCCAACCAATCATAAGAGCGAGAGAATGCGCCGTGCGCGCGCACTCCTGAAAGTGATTACAATTCGCCACTAGGAATACACTCTCGGGTTCCGAAATTTTGTTACTTTTAAAATGAATGACAAATAATGTATAGTCAATGCTATTACCTTTGACAATACATTATTAATAATGTATATCAAGCTTCATAGGTTCATAAAAAAACCATTTTATTTTTATGACTAAAAAAAACGAAGAACACATGGAAATTTATATAGATAAATAAATATATTAATTGATTAGGATAATCTTCTGGTGGGGTGATATTTTGGTTATGTTTAAAAAAACTAATAAGAAACAATCATTTAACGAATAATGAACATATCATGGCTATGGTATTATAAACAAACTTAATACTAAATAATAATTGATTGACACGAAATACTATATATTATAATTTTTGTATAGTTTATTTATCTATAACTTATTTTTAAATTATGCTGTATTAAAATTATATCTTTACTTAAACAAAATTGTACTAATAATACAATAGATATGTTATAAGTTGATCCCGTTCAACAATAATACTAAATTATTGAGCTGAGAATTAAATTCCCTTTTTTTAATTTTGTTACTTATTTTTATTTCTGGTATTCATAATAGTTTAATATCAACCATCAATTGTTATCATTATATTAGGATGAATTTTCTTCAAAAAGTACGCCAAACACTTCTTGTTAATCAAATTTCTCCATTAATTAAACTTGAACTTTTTCTTGTTAACAGAAGGGAGAGCTCCAATTTCTAGACGTTAACTTTTAATAATATTGTACCTTACTTTAAATTATAAAAATCACCATAATTACTTTTATAGGGTTACTGAGCTGAATTTACGAAAGTGTGCTATTTATTTTAACAACGTAAAATCTTACTTAAGCAATGAAATTAATTTCAAGTTGATAATACTGTATTTAAGAAGGAAAACACTAGAGTAGTGAACGCGAGAACAATGATATATTAATAGATATCAAGTTATGTTGGTGTATTATGTGTTTATTAATAACCCTGTAAGAAAATTTAAATATTTTCCATTACATTAGGTGCAGTAGTTTGATTAATTCAAAATTGCGTATTTCAAATAAGGAAAAACCGGCTTGCAAAATTTTAATTTTTTTCACATTCAAGTGGTCTAGACCATATGAAACTCCTTTTAGTTATTTTTCTGATTCTCTCTCAGGGTTTCACTTTTAAAAAGTTTCTGTCTCTTGTACTTTTTCAAAAAAGTGTTTTTAAAAGATGAAGAAAATCGTGAATCCCGACATTTTAGTTTTAAATTTATTTTAATGTCTAAATATAGTCAGATTTCTACAAAATTACATATTCCTTTCAGAATAAAGTGATCTATAAAAGATATTTTTAAGGAAACAAAATACCCTATAGATAGTGACGGATTCCCTTTAACAATGAACTGTAAAATATAAATTAGAATATAAACAGTTTTTGAACTGTAGTAGGACGTAGCTAGTGCAATACGGATCGGAGGCTTACACAAAGTGCACAATCGTGCATGCCAAACGCTGTAATCAGAGGTGTATTTCCCACTATGCACAAACACTGGCCTAAGGCCTAGAGGAGGGCACGCGTTGGCAACCCTTAGACCGTAGTCGCCGAGTGTAGAGAGATCCTGGAATGTGGCAGCGGTGGTTACTTAAAGTCACAGTAATATAAATAGAACCATCGTTTTGCAATCTTGTTCGTTAAAAAATTAATTCATCCAGTTTCCAATCTTTCTGTTCTTTAGAGTAGTAATGAAGGGAAAGGGTGTTGTGGTTAATTGAATGTAAGTGAAAAAAATTATGTAAATTTTACATTAAATTTATTGTAATTTTAATAATTAAAATTTACATAAAACTTTTCAAATCAAATACTCTTTATTCCAAGACACATTATTGTACAAGAGTTACAATACTGTATAAGATGCGTCAAGACTAAAACTATAAGTTTCATATGCTGTAGTATTCATCCAAGTTATAAAAGCAATGTTCAAGGAGAAACTTCTTAATAACTATTTTAAAATCGGTTAAAGGCAATTCTTTAACTTTATCAAGTAACCCTTTGTACAATTTAGTTCCTGTGAACTTAAAACTTACTTGTGTAATGCTATACGTACACCTTTCAATCTTAAGTTTTTTACGATTTCTAGACCCATGAATATGAACATCTTTGTTGCACAAAACATATCCAAGTTATTTTTAACATATAAAAGACACTGAAAAATGCATATACCATCTAATGATATCACAGGAAATTTCCTTAAAATAGGTTTACAATGTGTACGTGGTGAAACCCCAGCTATCAGTACCATAGCTCTTTTTTGTAGAACGAACAAGGAGTTAGCATAGCTACTATTGGCTCATAGGATGGAACTATAATTCCAATGACAATGAACATAAGTAAAATATACAATGAGTAGAACATCATTAGAAACAATTGATTTACATTTTCTTAAGCTATTTCTTAAGTTTTCTTAAGCATTTCTAAGCTAAAATTACAAGAAACATTTTGGAGCATGTAAACCATGGTAATCCGTTAGATATTGGAGAGTATTTTCAATAATGCTTGCGCAAATGAAAAAGTATATTTTCAAAATTTAAAACATTAAAACGTATTATATAATATATTATTTGTGATATGTAAAAATTGTATTGCATTATGTGCAGTACTTATATATTCATTTAAAACTGCGCATTGTAAATGTGTTAAAAATACAACTTGGAGAAAACTGCTTACAAAAATTTAAAAGTTTTTTTCACGTTTAAAAGTTGTGAAAACCTGATTTTTCTTTCCGATTCTTTTTTACGATCCTCTTCTCTTATCTTTGCACTTTTAAAAAGTATTCTCTTAACTGTAATACATAAAAATAATCAATATCTTATGATATCAAAGTAAGCAAAAAAAGCTTAAAACTTATAACCACAAACCATAAAGCAAAACATGTATGCAAAATATTAATTCCTTTACTGCATTAGGTGCAGTACTTAATATTCATTTAAAACAGCGCATTATAATGGTTAAAATACAACTTAGAATGCTTACAAAAATTTAAAAGTTTTTTTCACGTTTAAAAGTTGTGAAAACCTGATTTTTCTTTCCGATTCTTTTTTACGATCCTCTTCTCTTATCTTTGCACTTTTAAAAAGTATTCTGCACTTATTGTACTTTTCAAAATAAATTTTTTGTTGAAAAGTAGCAAAAATCACGAATCACAATATTTTACTTTTAAATTAATTTTTGATTGACACAAAATTACATATTCTTATTCGGAATGAAGTGCTTACAACATGTTTAAGTCAAAATGTAGAAGAGCAAAACATTGATAAATCCGTTCCTAGCTATAAGGTTTTATCTATGTATATTTTTAGTCTACGTCTAGACGTATCTTTGTGTTAGCTTCATAGAATCCAAGCAATATTTTCAACCCCAGCCATCACATGTGCACACAGCCGATGTTTCTACCGAGGGTTATTTTGGAGGGCGTAAGGGAGGATGATTAAATAGTTTACGCTGGCCGTGCCCACATCACTACAACCACTGAAATTTAATCAAACCCTTCCACCACCCTTTGTACCTGTTTACACCTACCGTGGAAAATCAACAAACGGTTTCAGTGATACTTGAAATTAAAATGATCTGATTGAAAATGTGGTTGCCTTCAATTTTGTTGATTAGGTCATATAAATTAAAATAAGCCCTATCAAATTCATTATTCGTGATGCTGGATTTATATTAATTAGGTTTTTATTGCGGACATTTTCCATCACGATTTTAAGTAAAATAAAGTTTCACGACGTTTCGGGATCTGAAATCTGATCCCGTCCTCAGGTGAATTAATATCTAAAACATAACACAATTAATACATAATACGGACTAAGCCGGTATAAAACAGAAAAAAAGGTTACAGCAGTCAAAAAACCTTACAAACAAACCATTCACTAACCATTACACATATAAGAAACATAACACGTCCACTCGTCACGGAGACTCAAAGACAACACAGTTCAAACAGTTGTCTTTGAACCTTAGTGAATGGTTTGTTTGTAAGGTATTTTGACTGATGGTTTCAAATAAGAATTAAGAATAAAAACTACGTAAAATTTAATACCCTATCCATTTACACTAAAGCTATGAAAATCCGTCAATAAGTAACTGATATTAAGTACTTTTACGAGTTTAAAGTGTGTATGAGTGCTACAATAAGCTGCAATTATGCGGAAAGAACTCATACACACCTATTACTTAATCTCCATTGCTTAGTGACTGGTTTTTACTTAAACCATTTTAGTGTTGACAAAAATTGTCTAAAAAATTAGCCTTATATAACAAACTAAAAAACAATATTATTCTCATTAATGTTAAAATTTATATTTATTAAAAATAGCATACAATAATACGAGCAATTTGTATTAAAAATATATATATATATAAATATATATATATGACACGATCTCACGGCACCGAGGAATTTCTTTAAATTTTGGAAAATAACTAATTTCCGAGTAGAAAAAGTTCTAGATAGGTATAAAGTCTAGGAAAATTCGTGTTTTACCGTAATATTAAGTTTAAAATCTAAAAATTTAACATTACGCTTATGGAGAATAAAATGTAAACAATACAAACCAAAACAGCTGTTTATAACCGTTTGACAGTTCTTGATTGAAGACTGCGGGGAACAATATAGAGGGTATGCATTAATATTTATTTTATGAATTAAATAAATGCAAAATTATCAGGTTACTAAACAATTTGTAAAAACTAAAGGATAACATAGCTGTGCGAAATAAAAGCAGAAAAAAGTATTTCCAAAATCTTCCGTGTTTTGATAGAAAACGTATTCGTTGTATTGCTTGAAGCCACTGTAACAAACCAATTAATTGATGTAAATTAAATTTCTCTTTTGCTTTTCAATCCTCATTCCGTTTATAACAAAAATCAGTTGATCACAGGCTAATAATAACGGTATGGATAATTAAACAGTAAATGATCGGCTTTGGCTAAAAGACGTTAAACGGCATCGCTCAATTGACTAACGTCGTAGCCGAGTTGTAGCGTGTCGGCCTCAAGAACTATAGGCCGCGAGTTCCATACCCACCAGGGGTGATACTTTTTGTTCAGTGCTATATTAATTATGGTGTATTAAATCGGTTTTATTTTAACCACATAAATGTTTTCATTGAGTAATAAATGTGTGATTTTTCTAATTAATTTATAATACATAATAATTATTTAACGAGCAAAGCTCGTACATTAAATATATGTACATAAAATATTACTTAATCTCCATTGCTTAGTGACTGGTTTTTAAATTTTTTTAAAAACCATTGTATTTGAGACATTGTATTTGACAAAACTTTCCTTTCTCAGTAATGTTTAAAATTACAGCCAATTATAAGCTATTTTAATTTCAAACTAATTTAGCCGCCATTTTGAAATTAAAAACTTAGCATTGATGTGTTTTAAATGGGGTTTTATAAGTTTCAAAAGAACCGAAATAGAATAAAAAAGGCTAAAATATTAAATATTTTGTAAAAAATATATAATGGTGTGGATATCTGGATAAATTAGTATTTTAGGACACACCTCAGTGGGAACATTTTTTCATATTTGGACCCAATAAACCATATAATGAAGTTTGGTGACAGGCTTAACAGAAACCATGTAATTTGGATGGTATGTACGAATTTTAATCTCCACCATCTAGTTTGACAAGTCAAATTTTAGCCAGCTAATTTTGTAATTAATTATGAAAATGCAGCAAAGTAAATAAACACCCAGGGGCTATTAAGTCACTGTTATGTTGAGCCACGTAAGGGCTTGGAAAAATATTGCTTTCATAACCCGAGGCCTCTGCTACAAACATATATTTATATTAGTTATGAAACCATTAATCCAATACTTGCTTGCCTCTGATGTACATGAATACAGATAAAATGAATTTTATTAGTTTTATTTCGTTTCATATTGGTTTATTCATTTCAATTTTAGTAAAATAAAATTACGATTTTTCTTGATGGTTGGTATAGTTTGTGCAATACTTTAATATCACACACGTTTATGTATTTAGAAGTCAAATTTACAGCACTCGGCTTGTAAAATCGATGCATGAACAGAATCTAGAGTGATAAAAAACTATAAGTGGAAGCCAGTTTTGTAAAAATACTTAAATAGTATTAATAGTTATATAGCACTCCAAATAGTTAACCTGTTTGATATTCTGCTCATTTCAGCTTGTGTTGAACTTACGTTTCTGCAATATTGCAATTTGAAATATGATGTGTAGGTAAATAGCAGCAAATAGCTTTTGGTAGCTGTAAGTGCAGTTTATAGCTTTCACTGGACAATATACGTGTATAAACGTAACGACAAATTCAAATATATGACCACAACGTATCTATAAGGGTATAGATTAAATATTGAATGTTACAACAGCGCTATGGTTTTACTGTTGGTATCCTACACGATACAGAGCAGTGTGAATTTGTAGCAAAAACTATTGTAGCCTTTCAAAAATCTTATAGCTACGTGCATTTATTGTTTTTATACAATACTGTGAAATAATTTTTTTTGTATTGAAACATATTTAAATTCAGCAAAGAAAATCTGTTGAACTTAAAGCATGTCGTGTGAAGTGTTATTTTACTGCAAATTAGCTATAACTAGTTAGTGCGACATTCGAAACTAACTTAAGTTGACGCTCTAAGGGTCTTCCTTTTCAGGTGCTCCGATCATTCTTCCTTTTTAAGTTCTACCAGGAGTTTTTCATGTTTCAGGCGCTCCCAAGAGTCTTCCTTTTCAAGTTCTACCGGGGGTTTTCATGTTTCAGGTGCTCCCAGGAGTCTTCCTTTTTAGGTTCTACCAGGAGTTTTTCATGTTTCAGGTACTCCCAGGGGCCTTCCCTTTTCATATACTCCACTGAATCTCACTTTTTCAGTTACTCTCAGAATTCTTCCTTTTCAAGTTCTACCAGGAGTTTCCCGTGATCCAAATACTCCCAGGAGTCTTCCCTTTTAAGCTACTCCCAGGAATCTTCCTTTTTTAGGTACTTCCAAAATTCTTTCTTTTTCAAGTTCTGACAGGAGTTTTTCGTGTTTCAGGTGCTCCCAGGAGTCTTCTCTTTGCAGGTACTCCCAGGAAGTGCTCTCATGTCTGTTTTCAGTGGTTCAAAGAATTTTTCTTTTTCAGAAGCTCCCAGGGGTATTCAAGTTTTCGAGCTTTAACATTTGTCCATTTGTTTCTTAAAGATAGCTTTTTACGATACACTATGAGAACCATTCCCATTTTTAATATACTTGTACTTTGATCACTAATAGTTCAAATATTATAAAATTATATTTTTTAAATACGGTGAGGGAAAATATTGACAAACAATACTCATATTACCAATTATAATACATTTCAAGTTTAATTAATATGGTTGTTATTAGTGTAAAGAGAGATAAATAACAATTATATTTAATGGTACAATATACATTTTACGAGGATTGACGTGAGAACTGATTTTTAACAACTGTTTCAATTGCTCTGTTAATAATTTTCCTATATTTCATACCAGACGGACAGAAGATTGATAATGCCCGAGTTAACTTTCTTTACTTATCATTATTTCCATACCTGTAAAACATTTATTCAATCACATTTTATCCTATAAAATATTTCTTTTTCTGCTCAACCATGTTCGTATTTCAACCAATTCTTTAACTCAAAGTTACGTTGTCCTGAAATATTGATATGGATTTTACTTAGCTCGGGGTGTTGGAAATTTGCACGTCCAAAATTTGAAACAGGGGCGTTATTTGGTTAGTGACGTCATAGTTCATGTAACAAGTTTGGCAATGAAACATTACGTAGCAAGCATATGATACCTGGTTAATACAAACCGAGTGGTGCAGAATTTAATTGGACATTATCAAGGTCAGTAACAAATCGTCTCTAATTGCTAATGATGGGACATGATGAGCTGTCGTGTTTCAGGAATTGATTTGTGCCATCATTGAGTAAGCCAGAGGCTCAAACCATGTTTTTTATTCACAACTAACTTACCCTCTTTTACTTCTCCGATTCAAGTAGTTATTTAGTTAATTACTGAGATTGTGACCTACCTAGGTAGGTATTTTAAGCTAAGAATGAATGAGAAATGAGTGTTAAATTATTGTGGCAGGATCTTGTAGTCTTGTTACTGACTAAAGATGACATGGTCCTTAGACAGGACTGTTAATTTTAATATCCCAACAGCCAATGGCATCTAAGGGACCTACGGTTTTAACGTGGAATCCGAACCACTTTTGTCATTTATTTGCTTCCAATTGACGAACTGGTCTAATTATGAAATTAGTCTTTGGGGACTAATTTAACATTTAATAGTGCGGTTTCAATTACCTAAAATGTTAATACTTTATTTAAATGAATAAATAAACCTTAAATTAAATATGTGAACAAATTATATTATTATTTACATTGACTGTGCAAATAATGCAATAACTAATAATAATACAGTTTCTTTCATTACCGCTTCTCTGAAAAATCACGTTTCACGAAAACTTTATTCTTATTGCAGGAAACAACATGTCGATAAAATTGTGTAATAATATTTCGTTTACATTATTGACAATAGTTTTTGTAATGGTTCATGTGACATTTTAAATTATCTTTGTTTTTATACACACTAAACAACACATTTTGCAAACTTTTAAATTCTTTTAGCGAATTTCCCATAGGGAAGAAGCTATTACCGTAGGTCTCATGGTGAGACTTAAGCCCGGGACCATGTTATTTTTTCTTCTTTAGGTGCCCAGAGTCCAAAAACAATAGTCGTTAAAATTTTTATATATATATATGTATATATATATATATATATATATTATATATATATGTATATATATATATATATATATATTATATATATATGTATATATATATGTGTCTGTGAACACGATAACTCTCGTAAAAAATGGTCCGATCGAGACCAAATTTGGTAGAGACGTGTATTCCTACAAATGCTCGGACGAGTTCGTAAACCAGACATATCGGTCAATGGGAACGGGTAGTTTGGGGGGGTTTTGTACCCCAAAATGGGGTTTTTTGCGTTTTTCACATGTAGTTTTTAAAATTTTCTAATTTTATATTTCTCCATTAGAATCAGCTTAAAAAACTACACAATTAAGTTCCTTAAAGTTTTTCTCTATCTCCAACGGTTACCGAGATATTAAAAAATCTAAACACAGTACGTTGTATTGTGTGGCTCCAATGTTAATCTTATGGAGGATAGGGAAAAATTAATATTTCCCATACTAATGAATATTTTTGGATAAAACTTGATATTTAGCTTCATGTGGTTGAGATCTATCCATTTATGCTCAAAAATCGTAGTTTATGTGTTTTATCATGGCAGCAAACCTGCATACTCTTTTCCCATAATAATCATATAGGGAATAGGCAAACTTCTTTATTTATGGACAGATGTTGATGAAAGTTGGTATAAATGTTAAGATAAAAATTATTTATGGTAGAAATGCCTAATTTCAGTGTTCCTCACATCAGCAAACCTGCACACTCTTTGCCATGTTAATCTTATCGAGAATAAGCAAAATAATGTCCATGTTTATGGACAGATTTTTATAAAACTTGCCATATATTATTATTATTATTATATTATTGATTTGGAAATTCGCTGAGTACGCAGGTCTGCTGCGACGGGGGTATTTGTGTTTTAGTTTATAGTGACGAGTTAAACTACGTTTGTTGGAAAGTGTGCTTCCACATGTTTTGAAATTAATTTTCTTTATAGAAAAAATGTTTGATATAATGGATAGGTAGCAAGTAGATTTTTGTTGGTTGTTGGATCATTTGTAATTATAGATTGAACAATTGTGAATGAATGTGCTAATACCTATATTTTTTTGCGCCAATTCTGAACGCATTTTGGTTCATCTCTACAAACTACTATAATTTTTGGTATGGAATTAATTAATTTTTTTATTATTAACTAGCTGACCCGGCGAACTTCGTAACGCCTAACAGAAAATACATGTTAACTTTAAGATTGGCCATGTTCTGAAGTCAAATAGCATTACGGCTTCGTTGTGAAAGCTTTAAATATTCAACAGCTGATTATTATGATAAACCTAATATGTATAAACATTGGAATTATTTTATTTGGCAATCATATAAACACGCGACTTTTAATCATACAGAAAATAAAAAATATATAAATACAGTACATAATTCCCAAAAGCCGTAACCTATTATCGTGGCGAATAATGCTGTTCATTTTATACAGCACATATTTACTTCATAGTTTTACATTAATGAATGATTCATATGACATTGGTTAGTAAAGCATATTGCTAACGGAGAGTAAACCAACAGCTGTTTTAAGAAATCAAATGTTTTGATTTTAGCAAATTTGTAAACAAACTTATTCCCCATAAGGTTAACATTAGAAATTTAAAACGCTATAAAATGGAAACTAATTGAATTTATGGAAACTGAATATGCCTAAAGCATGACCGGAGCAGAGACGAATCCAAAAAATCAAAGTTATAATGCGTGTAACTAACACGACTTTGTTTTATATATTTAGATTTAAAAAAATTTATGACCGAAATTGGACACCATGTTATTCTTATGGGAAAAACGTATTCTGGGCTTAAAACGAGGTATTGCCACTACTTGACTGTTAACCTTCTTTCCTACAACTAGTACAATGAGTCTTAAGTTATTATGTGTCCGCAGGATTTTCCCCGTGGTGATTAGACGTGATGTCTGACAATAGTGGAGTGTTTTAATGAACAACAACTCCAACAATTTGTTCAAGTGAACTAATAAACCTTATAAGATTTACAACCACTGACATTTACCAACGGTTTTATTGTAGTTCTAAGCTGAATGTAAAGAAACTGTACATTGGCATGGTGAACGTTAGTAGGTTTTGGTGGGACTGAAAAATAAAGGACCACTTTATCTCGAACGCATAATGAACAGTTTACAATAGGAGGCGGACCACAAAATGGCTCTAGCTGATTAGAATTTAGATTAAAAGGAAACTATTATCTTGTAAAGGGTCTCGCTGTGAATGGATTACACCAGAATAACGTTAATGCGTCACCTTGCTCCTGCGATGCAATTAATGTGCACATAAAAACATTAGCATTTTAACAGAATATACAGAGTGTCCATGAAAAACGTTTCAGGACTTCGGTGAGTGATTAGGTGCATTAAAAGGTGCATTAAACAGCATGACCTAAAACGTTTATTTTCTCAGATATCCGCCATTTTGTATTTTGCGCAAGATATTTGAAACACTTTTTTACTGATTATTTTAAAATTTACTATGTGTTTTACACTAGTACACTACTATTAATGAAAAAATAACTAGTATGATCCAAGCTCAAAATCTAAAACGGCGGTCATTGTATTTTTTACCGGTTTCAAAGTATTTTAGTTTCAAAATTTTAAATGGCCACCATTTTGAATTTTTAGCTTGAATCATGCTAGTTGCTTTTTTAATAATAGTAGTCTACTAGTGTAAAACACATACAAAGTTTGAAAATAATCCGTTCAAAAATGTTTGAAATAAAAAATATTTTGTGAAAAATACAAAATGGCGTATATCTGAGAACATAAGCACATACCTGAAAATTTTAGGCCATACCTCCATAGGAACTTTTTCTTCCATTTTAATGTGCCTAATTACTCACCGAAGTCCTGAAACGTTTTCCATGGACACCCTGTATATCTTCAAAATAAAATAAAAATACAGTAATACCTCACTAATTCAAACCTCGACAATTCAAAAACCTTTTCAATTCGTTTATTTTTTCTGTTCATTCCAAGTATTTTTTTCTATATCGTAGCCACTAAACTTCGAATTTGTTTGCACTTGAGCCTCTAGAATTCAAATTACTGTTTGTTCCTTTCATTCGAAACCATACCTCTAGAATTCGAAGTTAACCTCTATAGTTTGAAGTCGATTCCCATAAGCCTCTTGAATTCATTGTAAGTAATTTTCTTTAAATAATCCAGTGGAACGTGAACGTAGAACTACGTTTCTGCAATTTCTCCAGGATCAGATCGTTAAAGGACATTGTTTTACTTGGTTCGTTACAGCACTGATGATATAAATATCAGCATTTACAGTTATCGTGTTGTTAATAGTTGGTTTACTAACAAATGTCTTAATGTCTAATGATTTTTTTAATTAGTTCAAAGAAATACAAGAATAATTTGAATTTCACACTCGATAACCTCTAAAATTCTAACTTCCGAGTTGAACCCTGCAATTTGAATTTTATCAACACTAACCTCTATAGCTGCGTCTCCACCAACCTTACATGCCACAAAAATTGTACGGTTTTGGTTTGGGGACACATTTTTGAACATTTTCATCGTCGTGATAAGGAATATGGAAAAAATTGGAAATTGGAAAAAAGTTCATATTGATTTGTCTGTCCGTGACCTATTGCAAATATTCGTTGGACATGGTTGATAAACTTAATGTTTATTGTTTGTCCGTTTGTATGCATCAGCGAACATGTTCGATTGGTGGAAATGCGGCTTAATTTCAAACTCCTGATAATTCAAACTTCCTTTATTTCACAGTAAATTGGCTTTTCCTTGAATTGCAAATTAGTGAGGTTTGACTGTACGACAAGTTAATACTGTTGATTCATTATAATTAACATGTATGTGGTTATTACAAATTACACTTTTTTAAGTAAAGTTTATGGTTGATTTCTTTTCATGGATGAAAACATTTTATTCAACAAAATTGCTATAAAATTGTAATATATACATTAACAGCATTAATGAATAGTATGCTGTAAATTATTTGCCATATTAAGAAACCAATCTGGATTTATTTTACCGTTTGTAAACAAAGGAAATTTTAAAATACAATTTGTGTTTTTGTAACGATAAAAAAAGTCTTTGTGCAAACGAAATTACCCACAATTATGGAACTTTTTTCATTATTCATCACCTTTTGCAGGTTTTGTTTACTTTAAATAGACGCATGCACTATGAAAATAAAATAATACGGATAAAAAATACAAATTCAAGCAATATTAGTCATTAATTTTCTAAGATTTATAGGGCATGTGATCTATAAAAGTGATTTAATAAAAAATAAATAACCATTAGCTGTTTTAAATTAATATATTAGATTTTTTATTTACCATTAAACCAATTTAAAAAATAAATTACAGTAAGGGGAGACCAAGCTTTTCTCGGATGAATTAAACATATATTAAATAAGTTAATTAGCTAAATTAAAACACATTTACAATGTAATCTGTGTAAACAAAGATTATATGGTTTAAATAAAATAGTTTTAATACACCTTAATAAATAGATGTATTCCATTTCAACATCCATGTCAAATGGGTTGTTGTATGATTTCATTTAAGAGCATTCAATTTTTTTTAAACTTCGTTCTATACTTCGTTGCGGGTGTGAACAAAACCTACTTTGTTCACGGTAAAACCACTTTCAGGCGGTTTCGGTTTCATTTTCAATCCCAATAATTTACCTTAAAAACTTTTAACAATTAACGCATATATAAAAAATAAACAAAACTAGATTCAACCATATTCTTCATAACATTTGATGTAGAATTAAACTAAATTAAATAAAACTATCGTTCGAACCATTTCTTTCAAGAAAACCTGAAAATAAAAAATAAAATTTATGAATGTTACTATGAAAAATAAAAAACCTGAATCAGCAGTTTTCTAAAGCCAGGACTAAAGGACGATACCTGGATATTTCCCAGCCTTAAAATCTGTTCCAAACGATTTCTTGTGTCCAAATAGCCCGTATTACTCAGAGCATCCTAAATCCTTGGGGAGGGAAAAGATTTTGCGTGAATAGTGCTTGTTTTAGAGTGAAACATTAACTTAAAAATTAAGGAATTTAAGGCGTAATAATGATACAAATTTTCCAACTCGACTAATTGTGAATTATTTTTAAATAACTAACTAAGGATTTTTACGTTTATTTACTTGTGTATGAATTCATGTTTACATTTTGCCATGGTAATAAGCAACTTTCCTCTTAACACAATCATACAAACCCGTACAAAGCTATAGCTATTTTATTCAACAATTTTTTTTACTATTTCAGCTTACAGCATTACACATCAAAACATATACACATACTCATTACACTATACAAACTTTGTTCTGACAAGAAATAGTTACTACCTTAATTTGAATATGTGATTCTCATGTGTATGAACAAGACTACTGAAATAATCAGAAAAACTGTAACATTTTAAACTAATTTAAACATTAAACTGAAAATGTTTTTACCTTTATATTAGCAAAATTAAATTGAGTAAACGCCAAACACATTCTGTGATATTCCTCACAAACATGCACTTCCAGTAAACAAACAGCGGTCTGTTAAAAATCTGTAAACATATCGCACTCTGAATCCTGAATCGAAATTTGAATCAATTTCTGTCTGTCTTTCTTTTACGCTAAACGTCATTAAGTAACGCCTCCGTGAAAACGGGAGCACCATTTACGATGAAACCTAAGCCTATTGGGTTATTTATTTTATACTGAACCATGCATTATATAAATGAAATAATAAGCTCTAAAAAACCCAGTTTTGAACAATATAAAACCGTGTCTCTACCAACCAAACGTTTTGGCTGAACATTTTTGTAATGCACGCCGAACATTGTACGGTGCTAGTTGCGTGGGGACGCCTTCTCGAACAGTTTAGCGTCGTGATAGTTTTAGTAATTTTAGTTTCAAGAGAATCTTCGGTTATTTTTTAGGAAGCTGTTGAAAATGTTCGTTGGAAAAGTTTGATGACCTAACCGTGGAATAATATAAAAAACACACATAGACACATAACACGTAAACACATAAACATAAACAAACGTCCCGCGTCTTTAGGGGTTTTTTAACACTTTATGACTTTCTCGTTCGCAGGCTGAACGCCTAATCAAGACCACAGGGACGTACTGTATTTTTCTTTCGTTCCCATGAAACGTTTGTAAATGATGACTGGATCGATTTTGTGTTGTGTGTGTGTGTGTGTGTGTGTCTGTGAACACGATAACTCTCGTAAAAATGTTCCGACCGAGACCAAATTTGGTACACGTATTCCTACATTTGCTCGGAAGAGTTCGTAAACCAGACATATCGGTCAATCTCGGTAAAAGTTTGGGGGATTTTGTACTAAAAAATTGTTTTTGTGTTTTTCATGTGTAATTTAAAAATATTTTTAAATTTTATTTTTCACCATTAGAATCAGCTAAAAAAACTACACAATTTAGTTCCTTAAAGTTTTCCCCTAACTCTAACGGTTACTGAGATATTAAAATATCTAAACAAAGTACGTTGTATTTTGGGTCTCCAATTTCAATCTTATGGAGAATAGAGAAAAATTAATATTTCACTTATCAATCAATATTTTTGGATTAAACTTGGCATTTACCTTCATGTAGTTGAGATCTTATGCATCAAATGCTTAAAAATCATAGTTTATGTGTTTATCATGGCAGATAACCTGCACACTCCTTACCCATGTTAATCATATAGAGAATAAGCAAACTCCTTTAATTATGGTTACATGCTAGAAATGCCTACTTTCAATGTTCCTCTCAGCAGCAAACCTGCATACTCTTTCCCATGCTAATCTCATGGAGAATATGCAAATAACTCTCATATTTATCGACAGATATTAATAAAACTTGTCATATATCATTATTATTATAATATTATTGATTTGGAAATTCACTGTGTACGCAAGTCTGCTGCGACGGCGGTATTTACATATCTCATCTATTTTAAACCTAATTTAAAATCATATTTAATCAGAATGTTATCTTAACATAAACCTAATTTTAATAATGATCCACATTATTAATTTAATTTAATATATCTAAAACAAAATAGGTTATTTTTCGGAATAACTCAAAGAATTCCTTTTTATCTTTAGCTGCATTATTTACCTATTTTGCTGTATTACAGTAAAATATTTCTCATAAGAATAACACTGAGTAACAAAGCATGTTCAAACTAACGGAAATACTGCAATTACTGCTAGTTTTGACTAAAAAAAACAGAAACTAAAAAAGATTTAATCGTTACAGTTCTTCTTAATATTGAGAGTGACTAAATGTAGATTAACTATATAGATGTGACTCTCTGGATTAATTTTGTATACATACTATGCTTGAAAAATCATTTATCAACCAATCGAACATAAACTTGAAATTCATTGACTAAAGACTTTCAGTTAAAACCAGAATTACGGCATTGTTTTACGAATAAAAAATATATAAAAAAGAATTTACATAGATACATAAACAAGGAGTATAAGCGAGTGTTGGACATTTAAAATACATAAAACACTTGGGAAGTGTTCATTTTTTACTGCAGATTTAATTATGGCGGATTTGCATTTCACATTTGGCCGTGCCCGTGGGGAGCTGAAAGAGTTATGTAAATACTATCTGCCAGAGTTCAAAAATGTTTTCATAAATTATAATGGAAACATTATTGTTGAACTGGATAAAAAATGTACTATTGCAGTGTTCAGAACGCTACAGAAAGAATCGTCTCTTACATTGGGAATGTAAATATAACTCCAAACGGTGCCTTGTTAAATATTATTTTATGCATGTAAAGGAATGTCAAAGTCGAAATGAAAGCTGTGTTAGTGTTGTAAAAGCAGTATTCAACGCGTCAAAGACGTCAGTGTGACGCCATGTTGTGTTGGCTGACGTCGAAATTGGCATTCATATTTGTAAGTACAGTATACCAAAAACAATACAATTTAATAAAATTCCAATATGATTGAGTATAAAAAGTTGATAAAATCTACTTACTAGTTTTCTAAGCAGTACTAATTGTCTACTTTTATTTTTATACTTGTTTTAAATTCTATATATATGTGAAAACAGGTCATCATCGCAGATTAAAGAAGTATAAAAGATACAAGTTTGGCGTTTGGCGCATTAACATATTTATGTTTCTAAACTTTTTTCGACATAACCATAAATTTATAGATTTATTAATTTTACTTTCTCCTCTTAAACATAGATAGAGAAAGTATTTTTTTCGTCAAAACTTTCTAATTTGAGTTTAGACCGTTTTAGGGTCCCCTGAATCGAAAAAAGGGTTTCGACGTAATATGATATCTGTCCGTCCGTGTGTGTGTGTGTGTGTGTGTGTGTGTGTGTGTGTGTGTGTGTGTGTGTGTGTGTGTGTGTGTGTGTGTGTGTGTGTGTGTGTCTGGGTGTGCACAGAGGCACAGTCTACCCAGTTGGTCCGATTTGGATGGAATTTATTTTAATTTTTAAGGGTAGTTCACCCCTAAAACCCATTGAAACATGAAAGTAGGAATTTTTACCATAAACAAATTTGATTTTGACCATACACCAATTATTTTTATCAACATCAGACCATAACTAAAGCAGTTTGCCTATTCTCTATATGATTCACGGCTAAGCCTATTTCTCAAAACCCCTATGGTAGGTATTCCCTCTATATACTATGAACAGGAAAAGAAAGTATTGATTTTTGCGTAAAAACGATTTTAACTAAATCAAACTTTTATATTTGCTAACAATTAATTTTTTACAAGATTCTGTAAGATATGTCTGTAACATAAGAGGAAATAATCGAATAAAAATGTGACGCCACTGCATTTCTTGAAGAATTTGTCTATCGCCTACCCCAAAGTATAAAAATATTATTTTCATTTGAAACCCCGCATCTTAAAAATATTCATCTTTATCAATCAAGTCAATAATTGTATGGGTTTTGTGAGTCTTTCTTCACTAGACAACCTTTTCGACGCTTTTTTCCGAAAAGGCTTATGGCATCTTGTGAAATCCACAATGCAGCAGGGTTTGTTGTTAAAATTTCTAAAATTATTAGTAATTAGAGTTGAGATGTTAAAGTACAACTGATTAGAAAGTCTATCAAACAATGTTAAATAAGTTACTTAGCAACAAAACTTTATTTTTTAAATTTTACAACAAAAATGACATGAACTAATATTACTACTTGAAGAAAGGATCCACGCTTGTACCGTGAGTTATAGAATATATTCTAAACTATCCAAGACATTTTACACAGTATTTTTGCCTTTAATTCTATGGGCCGGTTCACGAGCTCGGGGTTTCGTAGTCCGGGGTTATCGTTGGTCTCGGCCAAATTTAGTCCAGGACTAAAAAACGGGTTCACGAGATAGAGATTAAAATGCATTTGGTCGAGAGCAAGCTTAGCCGAGACCAACGCTAGTCCTGGGTTAACAGCGGGGAATGGCAGGGAATTTTCGCTGGGAAAGTTGGCAAGGGCCACACATCCGCTATATCTTCCTGGCTACTCTTTTCTTTCGCGAAATGTCCCAAAACCAAAACAATGGGATGGCATTGCAGGGTGGGGTTTTTAATAAATAAAAGCGTAAACCCACACACATGTGTAATATTAATGTAATTTATTTATAGACAAACAAAAATTATATTATAAAATAAGTAATCATATATGTATGCTTTTTCTTTGACTAAATTTTTGTCTTAGCTCTGTGGGGGGGCGTTAGTGATTTTTAAGATGAAAAATATGTAACATGTTTCCATAGAAACTACCAGGGCAGTTATTGAATTCATTGGATGTTTAGTATAAAATAAACGGTATCAGTGGACTGACACACACTTTCTCCCTTAAGTAAATTTAAAAAAGAAAACCTGTAATAAAACTATCATGTTCTTCAAAGTTTATCTAAATATCATTTAATAATTTATTGTTTCAAAAATAATCATCCCATTTCTGAAAATAAAACAAGAGAGACAAAGTTAAATTAATTGATTGAATTGTATGGGGGAAACCCCCCCCCCAGGTCATACCAAGCTTTTTTGAGTTGATTTTGTTGGGTAATTTGACCTAACGCTTCATACCAAGTTTTATGGAAAACGGTTGGAAAATAAAGAAGATATTGATTTTCTTAATATCCTCCATAAGAATAACATTAGGACAACGTACGTCAGACAACGTAAAGCGTTTATCATGGACAGTAAATTTAACTTTTCTCTGGAACCGTTAGTCGTAGACAAATAATTCAAAATACTAATTAGTTTAGTTTTTTAAGCTGGTTTCAATGGTGCCAGTCAAGTTATACTTTACTTTTATTGTTTTTTTTTCTGAAAATTTAAAAATTTGATTTTTTTACATTTAACAGCCAATAACTTTTAAAACATTCCCTTGAGACATATCCATGATCTAACCTATTTCCCCAGGGAAGTAAATAGAAATATTTAACAACAGATAGCCTGCCCTTATTGCCATCGTACCATTTCAGATTTAATATTTGTCGTTTTTCTCCCATTCTTTTCTGCACAAACTTACGATGCTTTGGATTCCTGGTGGAGCTTTTCTTAGGTATCTGTTTAAACTATGAGTAAAAGTATTAATTTACCTTGTTATTTAAAAGTATACTGTACTAGGTAATTATTTTTTTAATTTACGTATGTTTAGCCATTTTTTAACAATCGGTAATGAAAAAATAAAAAAAAATTATGGGTAGTAAAATTGTTCAAAATTTAATGAGGATTTCGAATTTAACATTATTTTTAATTTTTAAAAAACAATAAACGAGCAAATGAGATAATCCCGACATGATGTCCCGTTAACCCTGGCCCCCCCTGGGGTTAAGTCCGAGTCTAAAACCATTGTTCTTTTTAGCCGAGACCAAGCTCTTTGCGCTAGAACTTGACTCGTGAACCCGACAGTTTATCTTTTTTAGTCCGGGGTTATCTATAATTGGACCGTGAACCCAACTGTTTAAGCCCGGGTTTATCCCTGCCATAATTGCCTCGAGTCTAAAAGTTTGCGCTCGGGCGTAGCTAACCCCGAGCTCGTGAACCCGATTTTTTAGCCGGGGCTAAAAAACCAGTTATAACTGGATTTTACGCTCGGACTTAAGATAATCCCGAGCTCGTGAACCGGCCCTATGAGTCACTAAGACAATTTATAAGTTTTCTCAATCTGTGAAAACTTATTACTGATTAATGTTACTGATTCAGCATATTTTAAGATGTCTTGTTTGTAACATACAAATAATTTGAGATAAATGTCATAACCTCTCAAGACAATAATTGTCAGAATATTTAAGTTAAAGTTTTATTTTTATTTTTTGATACATATCTTTTAAGTTTAGTTTTTAACATTATTCAATTAGTTTTTTATAATTCTGAGTCATTTAACATACTTATATAAATTTATATAAGAGAGGGATGAATGAAAGAGAATAAATATATAGACCTAAATGATTTATTTTCTGCAGATGAAATAAAGTTAATTTAATAAATTAAGGTTGAGTTAAGTTATTAACCATTGACTGTCTAAATGTGACTATAAAAATAATTCAATATTTTCTGATTTAGTTTTATGAGTTCCTTTATATTACCATATTCTGCAGGATAATGGAAAGCTATTTTATAGGAAACAGTTTTCAAGGAATGAATCAATATCAATTGTGATCGATAAACAATGGAGGACATGGCTTCAAAGTATCCTAATAACAGATAATGTACGAGTATATGCTAAGTATATACTCGTAGTATAAACTAAATAATAAATCGGGAGAAAATTATTTATTTTAATCAATAGAAATGCTTGTAAATGCGATTCAAAACTAATGTAATAAATTATTAAATAACTCCATAAGTTCTATGAAATGTTCTGCAGTTTTATGTCAAAAGAAAATTACTGCTATATATTTATCTTAAGGTGAACATGTTTCAAATTATTTTACAGTTCGTCAATGGCCATTCACCAAAGAAGTTTGAATTTTTCGTTGTATAATTATTGCAACCAACAACAGAACTAATATCTACAAAGGAACTTTTTACAAAGACTATGAAGAAAATTTTTGTTTTCTACATATTTCTGTGATAGTTTGTGTACCCAATGTAACAAATTCCAAACTCTTAGCCTAGATTAAGTATTACTGTAGATTATCAAGTCCAAGGAAGCCAACGTTGTTCTTCAGGTGAGTGTACCAATATTTATTTATGGCTTAAATTTTATTTTGTACTTTAGTAAATAGTTTTTTATATCTAAGAAACAAATAATAAAATAGATTCAAGATTTAACTTATTGTTTTGTTAGACTTCATTGACATATTATTTGATAACGTTTGTATACCGGTATGTGTTTTTTTACTTATTAATATTAAACATTTTAAAGAAATGGTCATGAAAAGAGTAACCATGCAATAATAATTTAATAATTTATAGTATAAAATTTAGGGATTTTTCCGAAGAAAATAGTTATAACAATTTTGTAATGATGAAAAAAATATAGAAAATAGATTATTAATCAACCATAAATGTTTTCTAAATGGTGAACAGAAAATCCGTTTGCAAATAATTTAGGTAGACCTAATGAACATATTTGTTTTTATGAACGGAGAAAAAAATGTTTTGAAAATGACATAAAAGCCAAACCTTGTATCTAAAACAGGTAAAAGGTAAAAGGGGAACATCAGTAGCCCTAAACTAAAATTTTTAATAACTTTAGTTTTCATACTAAATTAACTAATTTGCACAGTTAATAAACTCATTTTGTTAAACATAACACTGTTGGTTTTTAAAATCCAAAGTTAAAGTTATATTCATAGATCCTACCAATACATTTTATTCATACATTTGAAAATACAGTATATAAATAGTACCATTATTCTTATAAGTTTTTCTAATTTTGTTGCAGGTAACTTTCGAGGGCGAAAAAACCTCCACTTAATACTCTCAAAAAAGATTTTTTCATAAACAGACTTAAGATATGCAATTACACTTTTTACCCCCACACCAAGGTGGCTCAAGATTTCTTTCACTGATTTTTTTTAATTATTGTTTTAATGGTTTTTAAATTAAATATTCTGTGTTCTCCAAATCCCCATTTTCAAGCCATCTTGTTCCCTAATCAACCCTACGACACTACATATAAACCTACACCTCAGAAGTCCAAGTATAGTATGTTCGCTCTTCGTGAGTGGACCGAACCCTTCTAGGTGTCAGATGAGGCAACTCACATACTACACTCTCCACCTGGATATCCAACCATCACTTCCAGACTTCACCCAAGATCAGACTCCTCTCTGGGACCATCCTCTACTTCCATCTACCCTTCCCATCGTAGAGCTGACTGAAGGAGAACCACCAACCAGCCCACGGGGTCAATGCTCATTTCCATCCAGAGGGGATTTTTATATTATCAGGTGGGTTCAAAATAATTGTATCAATTTTTGTTATATCTATACGGCATGTCTCCAAGGGAACGTAAGTACATGTTTTGAATTTTTTGTTTCGATAGAGTTTGGAATTTGTTGCTTTGTGTCATGAACGCTAGAAAAAATTTAATTTTACACTATAACCCACCCAGACAGTATTAGGCCTAAGTTACGTAAATATTAAAATAAAATAAATAGTGTTTTTAACGAGTTTAACACAATTCTAAATTATTTCGTCAATAGAATAACTACACCCACAAGGATGAAACATTTATTAAAAACTTTAGCTCGAACAGTATTAATTATTTTTACTGATTAAAAACTTAAACTTAACAACAACAAACTTAACTTTCTTTACAAAATAAAAATGAAATGAAAATAATATTCTTAGGTGGAGCAATCTTCTATTTTGCATCATTAGTCTTGCAGTAGGGGGCAGATCTTCACAACAGGACGTTTGAAGGTCTGTCCAAATTTAGTGCGAAATGTAACTTGCCATGGTGTTGTTCAGTTATCCTTTCGGGAACCCAACGCAGTACTGGAAGATTGGGCTCCTTGATGAGAACAATATCTCCAACAGACGGATGAGAATTAGAATTTTTGTTCCATGTACTCTCTGTTGGAAAGTGTGAATATATTCAATTTTGGTTGGGTTGCTGAATTAACTGCCAACGGGAATATCAGATAAATCTTCTTGAGGGGCAGCTACTAGAAAATCCCCAATTAAAAAATGCCCAGAGGTAGGACTTCGACTTCAGAAGGATCAGTAGACAAAGCGCAAAGTGGCCTAGAATTAAGGATTGCTTCTATCCTACATAGTACAATGTTTTTTTTAACATTTAGATTTTATGTAAGATTACTACCTCAATAGGTTGGTACAGAATTCCCGAACACCCTGTAACGTTAATGCTCGTTAAAACCTATTATTGATTTTATTTATTTATTCTTCGACCAAGAGAGGGTTAAACCTCGATAAAAATACTCTCCCACGCTTTCCTGATAATATTGCATGCGTTATTCCTTTACACTTTATGGGTTTCCAATAAAATAGCCACACTTTTATAAGTCAATATTCCTGTTTCATAACTGCATTTTGGAATATTTTTGTCCACAACAACATTCAATTAAGACCGGTCATTTAGTTTTTATTCAACTCAAACAAGTTAAATAGGTCCAATAATTAATTTTTTATATTAGTTTTTGCTTGTAATTTTCTGGTTACTAGTGCTTTCTTGAGAGATAAATTAATAATTAATTTGATCTTCATTCGAGGTAATACACTATCGGGATGGCTAGGCCCGTAATCCATCTACTTGGAAATCACGAATTGAGGATAGTTGTGAGCGATGGTTGGTGAATGTGATATTCTCCTGTGTAATATCCGAACGAATACTACGTCCATCTGCAAAACCTGTCCTCATAATTAGACCAGTTCGTAATTCAGAGGAAAAAGTGTTTCAAAAACAACTTTAAACTGAAAGACCCTTAGATGTCATTGGTTGTTGGGTTATTAATTAACAGTTCTATCTAGTGTCTATGGAACATTTTAACCCTAGTGAGTAACAAGACTAGAAGACCACACCACAATCATCTTACACTCATTTCTCATTAATACTTGACTTAAAGTACCTACCATTTTATAAAGGAAGTTAAATTATTTCTAGTTTACACCTACAATAATATGTACAGTAGTTCTTGGGGAGGGCGTTGGTCTAAGGACAGCAAGGAACTTCGGTTCCTGACGTACCGGGTTCGAATCTCGCTAATCACTAAAACTTTTCCCCAGGTAATACGACTTTAACCCTCCAGTATGAAGTAACAGCCCATAAACGAAAAGTCTCAACTTAAATTTTAAAAAACCTAGTTCCAATAATATTTAGTTCAAGTCGTGAAACTGTGTATTCAGAGTGAACACGGCGGTAATGGTGTTAAAGGGGATGAAGCGGTTAGCCAATGAGAGGCGCGGGATTACAAGGATATTTGCTTTTAACCCAGATTCCTCCGGACGGAACTGTTTAATCACAAAATATCTCGTTTATATTACAACGAAACTGGTTATACCTAAACAAAACCCACAAAACAAAGTATAAGAATAATTAAAACATATTAGACCTGAGCATTTATACAATCCTTTGTTTTATAGCATTATTATTATTCGTATTATCACCGTTCTGAAATGGCAACCTTACTAGGAAGGTATTTTAAATCAAGTTATGAATAATAAATAAGTGAGATGAGTATCGCGCGATTTTGTAGTCATATAACTCAGGCTTACCTGTTCCTTATACAGAACTGTCAATTAGTTTGTCAACAATTTTCGAATTTGTGATTGGATATATTTGTTTTGGGGTCCCCTGAATCCAAAAAAGTGGGTTTTGACGTGATGTCCGTCCATGTCTGTCTGTGTGCGAGTGTGTGTGTGTGTCTGGATGTGTACAGAGCCACAGCTTATCCGGTTGTTTTTGTCCAGGCGTTTTTTTTTCATTTTTTTTTTGAATGTTTGACTTTTAAGGGTAGCTCACCCCTAAAACCCTTAATAAACGTGAAAAATACAAATTTATCAAAAACGGCTCTAACGATTTTAAGATTTGAAAGTTAATAGTGCACAGAGTACTAAATAATTAAACACCACCCACATGTTTGTAAAATACGGTTCAAAGGTTATGGACTTTTAAATGTAAAAAAAATCAATTTTCAGCAAAGCATAACTTGACTGGAACCATTGAAACCAGCTTAAAAAACTAAACAAATTAGTATTTTGAATTATTTGTCTACGGCTAGCGGTTCCAGAGAAAAGTTAAATTTACTGTACATGATAAACGCAGTTCGTTGTCTGAATGCGTCCAATGTTATTCTTATGGAGAATATAAAAAATCAATTTCTTTCTTATTTTCCAACCGTTTTCCATGACACTTGGTATGAAGCGTAAGGTCAAATCAACAACAACCAACTCAAAAAAGCTTGGTATTACCGGAGGGGGGTTTCCCCCCATACAATTTGAGCAATTAATTTAACTTTGTCTCTCTTGTTTTTGTTTTTAGAAATTGGATAATTATTTTTGAAACAATAAATCATTAAATGATATTTAGATTAACTTTGTAGAACATGATAGTTTTATTACAGATTGTCTTTTTTAAATTTACTTAAGGGAGAAAGTATGTGTCAGTCCACTGATACTGTTTATTTTAAGACAAAATTCGTTAAGTTTTTTTAATTATGTTGAGTTAACGTGGTAATCATAGCTGAGTGGGTAGCGTACTGACCTACTACCTATAAACCCAAGGTTTGATTTCCGGCCATGAAACATGGAATTTATATCACAGACTGCCACCGTGCAACGGAAGGCAGTCGATATAAGTAGAATATAGGTCACGCCAGAGGAACTAATGCAACCTGGAACCTCTAACACTAAAACCTGGTCAGAAGGTTAGATGAACCTATATCTTTATTGTTTGAACTAAAAACTACTCATTACAAGGATCAATACAAAAAATATAAATAATACATTTAGAAGCACCTAACGGTCACTTGTTTACCGGTCGACTTATACAAAACTTATTTTCTTTATGGTTGCACAGTATAACGTTTTTCTGGTAAAATAGAATTAAAATGGTAAATTTTGTTTAAAAAAATAACTTTTATTGATTTATGACTTAAAACCACTTTATCCAGCAACTTAGAGAGGTATATTTGTTGTTGCTATTCCAACAATCGGTCGTTACCGGTTGAAGTCCACTTCAGTTGTTTAGTTTGTGTTTGTCATATGTAAATGTAACGAATGCCGAGACTTGACTATATTGTTTGTCAGATCGATAAGAGTTACTATGTTAGAGACCAAGTAGTTTACAAACATTAAATAATTTGGTATCTGTAATGATACATCACAGCTCGCCATGTGGTTCTTGGGAAAGGAATATAGCCTCAAGTCATGGCAATCATATCTTGTTTCTTATAAGGATTAAAAAATTAGTAATTTAAAATTTACATGGACCATATCGAAAAAATTAGCAACTTTCTTATACGTTAATATAACGAAGATGGCTTCTTAAAAAGGAAACTTGGTGTTTAAACAACACTTTCCAGTACCTTGACTATGCAAGATAATAAAGGACCACAGTCAACTAACTGTGATCCTTGCCCTGAATGTCTTTTTGACTGTTTTATTCCCGTACAGAAGCTATAATTAGCTACAAAATGAAGCTATCATGATATCTGTAAGTCTTTTTGGCTATGTAAAGATAACAGCTTCACTTGCACCTTTGTTTCCTTCTTGTTTCTTTACGGGCATGCAACCTCTGAATGCCGAGGTTTGTTGGTTCACTCTGGAATGGTGTCTTCTTGTTAGGAAGCACCTTGCACTCGGGCATCCTCGGGTCCTGAGGGAGCTTGATGGTTTTGGAGTTGTTGCTTCTCCCTCTCAGGTTGACCCAACTGTCTTCTCCTTCCTTACCGATGCTCATGAATTCTCTCTTTCCGGTGTAAATAAGATTAACTATGGTCACAGTGTCTGGCAGCTCTCTTGGAGCTTCCTACTACTGTTTTGACTACAATGATCAATATTCCCAGCATTTGGTAGTGCCTCCTGACATCTTGTAATGTGTAAATGAAAGATTTTGTTTCAGTTATTTTATAATCACTTGCCAGTCAACATTAAAAAATACAAGTGTCTAAATTTACTGATATTGTTAAAATTGGCTTATTATGAATTTTCTGTACAATGATAAGAAAAATCTCCAAATCTATTTAATCAATGATTGTAGTGGCAATGACAACAGTTGATAGGTACTCCTTTTAGCTGACTCTTGCATTGTTTGCACATTAATCTGTTGTTTCTTTCAAGGGTAGGCCTAGCTCTGGAGGGAGTTATCAATTTGTGGGACGCAAAAGTATTAGGGAAGCGACGTCATATGTTTATGAGAACAGCGAATTGAAAACACTCTCTTCACACATCTATGATCTAACCTATTTCATAAGATTGTAGTACCTTTTGAAGTGGCGACCTACCCAGGTAGGTATTTCAAGTCAATTATGAATGAGAAATTAGTGTACGATGATTGTGGCGTGATCTTGAAGTCTTGTTACTGACAAAGATTGGCTTTTAATTAATAGCTCAAGAGCAGGGAAGTAAATACAATACATTTTTTCTGTTTATTTATGTATTTTATTTTTCATTATTTGACGTTGTCTATTGTATTTATTATATTGAAAAACTGAGTAAGATTTTTTGACTTATTTTAGCCACTTTATTAATAAAGAGAACAGGAATGCAGGTGCCTCACCTATGCACGGCCAGGTGTGGTTGTTGTGAGAGGTTGGGGTGAGGGTGAAGTGCCCCGGGGGGGAGGGGGGAGGTATTGTCCGGTTACGCCAGTCATTGTCGCTGTCGTTACTGTTAACAGCTTATCACTAGCTCTTAGATCGGACTCCCTGGACCGTTATCTCCGTCGTATTCAACTCCACTGTCACTTTACCCTTCTCATCGGTTTTAACGACACTTCGATAATCCTTCCGTCCCTTTTTACATATTTATTTAGACTGGGACGATGGCGTGTCCTGTAATCCAGCTACTCGGAGGTCACGAATTGTGGATAGTTGTGAGCGATGTAAATGTAGTGTTCTCTTGTGGAGATTAACGTCCACACTATTGAATACTACCTTCCTACGCATAAGACCATCGTCATAATTAGACCAATTAGTAATTCAGAGGCCGTGGTTCGGATTCCACGTTAAAATGTAGGTCCACTAGTTGCCATCGGCTCTTGGTCTATTAATTAAGAGTCCTGTGTAAGGAATATGTCAGCCTTAGATCTTTTAGTCTTGTAACAAGACTACAAGATCGCGCCACAATCATCTTACACTCTATCCTTACACTCTATAATTAGACCAGTTCGTAATTCAGAGACAAAGTGGTTCGGAGCCCACGTTAAACTGTAGGCCTCTTAGGTGACATTGGTCGTTGAACAATTAATTAACAAACCTGCTTAAGAAACTTGTCAGTATTAGTCATTATCAAGACTACAAGATCGTGTCAAATCATCCTGTCATTTCTCATTTATACTTGGCTTAAAATACCTTCCTGGGTAGGTCACCATTTCAGTATTCAAACTAGCAGTAAGTGCTTCCTTTGTACGGGTTGTATGATTCAATATGAAGAAGCAAGATTTATATTATCCTAGCAAAATTTAAACCCAAAATCTGAAAAATTCAGGTTAATTATTTAACACTAATATACAATTAGGTAAATTAGAACTTTTTACCATGATTAAAATGTTGTATATTTTTATATAAACCTTAAATAATATGATAGTTTTATTAAATATTGTAGGTTTTAAATTTACCTAATTGAGGAAATATGTGTTATTCCACTAATACCTATTACATATTACTATTATTATGTAGGCCTTCGTCATTCACGTAAAAATTGTCACATCCAAGGGGATTGACGTCGAACGACATATTCATCAGTCATAATTTACGCTCGAACTGTAAGTATTTGCTCCTTGTGTACTTTTAGTACTTGTTTTATAAATACCAGCAGTCATTTCGTGTACTTTTTGTAAGAGTCAAAATCTGTGTTATTTGACATTAAGAAATAATCTATTCCAAAGCGATGTTTAGCTTGTAAATGAACTCAAGATTATTGTAAACCCGTGTTTGCTATAATAACCACAGGATCAACTGACTGTACAGATAATTAAAATTCTTTAAAGTGTTACTCAGTGATCCAGAGGCAATACTGCGTAAAATTATTTTTCGTCATTACTACTTAACAGCTGTTTTAGATACATGCGTTAAAGGGAAAAAGTTGTTCTTTTTCTTCCTAGGACTAAACCTATTATTATGATGATTCTTCAGTCCTTGGCCGCAAAATATCATTCGATTGTAAATAATCGATAAAGTAACTGCAACAATCACTATGTATTTCGAACGTTCCGGATATCGATTGTGGAACTTTGACTATCGAAAGGTTGACATCTGACTATCGATAATCTATAATATTATAAAGAAGAGGTGGTTTCTGTATGTTTGTTTGTGGGTTTGTTGTGGCAAGTAAATGCGAAAAATACTGAACCGACCGGTTTGAAATTTTACAGAAAGTAGATCTTAAACTCATGCAACACATAGGCATATTAGTTCCCTTAAAGTCCCCTCAGGCTACGCCCCATGAACGTCCTAAGTTTCAATATTTACATTTTCAAAGAATGAAAAAATAAAAAAACTTGAATGTCAACAGCTGTGAACACTAAAATTTGACAGTTTGAGAAGAAGAAGAAGAAAGAGCTGCCGTGACCGTCCTAGGTTTCAATGTTTACATTTTCTAATGACAACATCCGTTTGCACTATATTTTGACAGTTCGGTAAGAAGAAGAAATAAAGTTGATTTTTCAGATAAACTGCTGGATCGAAATTAGTGAATTATTTGAAATAGTGGAATGGAAGATTTTAATTTTTTCCAACGACTGTCTCTATTACATTAATCCTTATCCTCTCCCAATATTTGACAGATGTTACTTTGAAATGTTGTAGACACTCGTGTTTTGTAATTTTGTAAACAATGAAGAATTAATAAACAATAACTTAAATGTATCAGTAGAGCCTACACCTTTCAGCCTTTTTAACCCGTGCGAAGAACGGGTACTTTGGCTAGTAATAACTAACACTGACATAACCTAAACAACCAATCAGGAATCAAGGAAGAACTGCTACAACTTAAGTAACATAACAGCTGATTAGTCTAAAGCGATGAAAATGGTCGACGACTATTGGTACTAAATCAGGTAATAGTTTATGGTTTACGAGTTCGTTTTATTTTATTTGCAGTATGACGAAAAATATAGTACATCACACGGCCCAAAATTGGGTTTTAAATTTATAAAAATTAACTTATCTAAAACAGTTTTTTATCTCTAGTAAAAAAAAACTGTAAATTTAAAAAGTAAAAAAATACTAAAAAAATGAAATGATTTATTTTTTATTTAACTATTTGTCGTAAAGAAAATCGTAGTTCAGAAAAGGAAATGTTTCCTCAGGCATTTTTAAACAACTATCGGCTGAAATTTGATTTTTACAGTTTTTTATTTCAGTAATGAAAAATTTAATATATTTACCATAATCGTTACTCAAATTATTTTTAAACTCTATTGAAATATATTAAAACATCTTGATTTTTAAATTTAATCTTATATAATATAATTTTTATTAATAATAATTTTTATGCTATATTTATCGGTGGTTGAGTATAATTTGTAAAAATTATATAATTTAATAAAAACCTGTATTTTTCAGTTACTATATTCCTAATTAACATTTGGGTTGGATATTAACTGTTTTAGTAAAAGTCTATTACTAACAGCACAAACCACACTATCTTCATTTTATCATAAATAAAAACATTTAGTTTATGGCAATCATTTTATTTTAAATTTATTAATTTTTATTTATATATATATACTCGCACATTTAACAGCCTCGGCTGTTAAACTTGATCTAGTATTAAAAACGCCCGTTTTTTATGCTAGTAATGAAATATACTATTACCTAAATGTCTAAATTATGTAAAAAGCGGTAAAAATATTAAAAATTGAAAAGTCGGATTTAGGCTTTTTATTTACGTAACTATCGGATTTCGTATTAGCAAAGGAAATGGATTAGCCTCTCTCAGAAACAAGTTTTTCAGAGAATGTTTCCATCCAAAGGGAATGTTGATTGAATTCACCGTATATGCGGCTGACAGTTTACATTTATTTTATTTGCATAAGCCGCACTCGTATACTCGAATATTTAAAATATCCGGTTGCTCTTACTGAGTGAAGTTAGATAATCTTCTGAATAAAAAATGAAGGATAATCTAAATGAAAACATGCTTTGGCGACTTGTTATTATTATACGCAATTATATATACTATTTACTATAATATATATATACTGTATATTATATATGCTATTTCTATGGAGATAGTGGTCTTTACACCTAATTAAATCGGTATTGATTCATCCTTATAATTAAACCAATTCGTAATTCAGAGGCCGTGGTTTGGACTCCACGTTAAACTGTAGGTCCCTTAGTTGCCATAGACTGTTGGGCTATTAATTAACAGTTCTGTCTAAGGGACCTGTCAGCCTTAGTCAGTAAAAGGACTACAAGATCGCACCACAACATCTTACACTCAATCCTCATTCATACTTGGTTTAAATACCTACATTGTTGTATGGTTGCCATTTCAATTATCTAATCTAATCTATTAACAGTTTAACTTTTTTACCAGTTTGACTCGGGCGGTGGCGTCGTCCTGTAATCCACCTACGGTCGCCATTTCAATAATCTAATTTTCTAATCGAAACTAGACTTTTTTAATAATCCTGCATGATAAATAAATTTCATTATACAAATTTTTTGTTATAGTTTAAATTTTTAAGTTTTCTGCAAATTAATAACAAGAAATCCTTCCAGAACTGTATATTTTTGAAACACTTTTTTTGTGTATATTTGAGGCAGAATTTTACTAAAACAGCTGATGAAATTGACTTCTATAAAATTAAAGTTTTGTATGTATGTCAGAGTTATTCATTTTTTAGTTATTTTTACGTTTTGTGCGTTAAAGAATCCAAAACAAGTATTATCTCAATTTGTGTCGGTCTGTCTGTTTGTCTGTCTATTTCGCTCCAGGAGGTGTTTTACGCCGTCTTCTCCTTAAAAATGGGAGAACTGATAACAATGAAGCTTATTTCATGGACTCTCTACATTTCAGAGAAGGTTGTTCAATGTTTGAAATTGTCCACCGCCCTTTTAAAATTAAATAACAAGCATTTAAAAACCCACTTTTTACGCGATATTAGTCGGATTTTGCTTTCAGATTTCAACGAAACACCTACTGATAATAATCAGCTGTCTTTGTAGTTTTGACATGGGTATGTCTTAGCTCTGGGCGGTGTTGGTGATTTTTAGGATGGAATATATGTAACAGGTTTCCATAGAAACCACCAGAGCTATTGTATTAAATTTTTAATATAGATTATCTTATAGATATTTTTTTAGATGAACTAAAAACATTTCCTTTAGACATATCCATGATCTAATCTATTTCCCACAGGGAAGTAAATACAAACATTTATTTACAAATTGTTTAAACATTGATCATTGATTTTGAGAATATATGATGAATAAGTGATTTAACAGAAAGAAAAACAAACAGCCTTCAAACTAAAATGAATATTAGTTTGTTTACATTCACGTCAAAATCATACATTTATTAAAATGTCATCTTGACGTATAACTAATTTTAATAATTAGAAATATTTTCTGATCTAATCTAATTAGTTTTGTCTTGTTAATAAGTATCTTTTTCCCCTAAAACATAATCCTACAACCCGTACAACGTACGGGCGTACTGATCAACTTTCAATCAGGTATATTGCATACTTTAAACTAACAAGAATTTCTAAACTTTCCGCAGAGTGAATGAGAACCTAAATGATGGCAAAGGAACGTCCTCAAACGGAACTTGGTTAATTGAATTAGCCCTGAACTAACGAGTTACTTTGAAACACAAACCCACTTTGTTTGCAGCTGCCACACTCTGTCTGTATACAGCGATGCTGTTGTGACACGCGGCGGATCGCGTGACTATGTTTGTTTGCAGCTGCCACACTCTGTCTGTATACAGCGATGCTGTTGTGACACGCGGCGGATCGCGTGACTATGTTTGTTTGCAGCTGCCACACTCTGTCTGTATACAGCGATACTGTTGTGACACGCGGCGGATCGCGTGACTATGTTTGTTTGCAGCTGCCACACTCTGTCTGTATACAGCGATGCTGCTGTGACACGCGGCGGATCGCGTGACTATGTTTGTTTGCAGCTGCCACACTCTGTCTGTATACAGCGATGCTACTGTGACACGCGGCGGATCGCGTGACTATGTTTGTTTGCAGCTGCCACACTCTGTATACAGCGATGCTGTTGTGACACGCGGCGGATCGCGTGACTATGTTTGTTTGCAGCTGCCACACTCTGTCTGTATACAGCGATACTGTTGTGACACGCGGCGGATCGCGTGACTATGTTTGTTTGCAGCTGCCACACTCTGTATACAGCGATGCTGTTGTGACACGCGGCGGATCGCGTGACTATGTTTGTTTGCAGCTGCCACACTCTGTATACAGCGATGCTACTATGACACGCGGCGGATCGCGTGACTATGTTTGTTTGCAGCTGCCACACTCTGTATACAGCGATGCTACTATGACACGCGGCGGATCGCGTGACTATGTTTGTTTGCAGCTGCCACACTCTGTATACAGCGATGCTACTATGACACGCAGCGGATCGCGTGACTATGTTTGTTTGCAGCTGCCACACTCTGTATACAGCGATGCTACTATGACACGCGGCGGATCGCGTGACTATGTTTGTGTGCAGCTGCCTCACTCTGTATACAACGATTCGGTTTTGACACACGGTGGATCTCACAACTATGTTTGTAATTTTGTTAGGTTATGTACAACAATGCTGCTGTGACACATGGTGGATAATGTAACTATGTTTATTTGCAGTGACACACTCTGAATGTATACAATGATGCTGATTTGACACACGGTGGATCGCGCGACTATGTTTGTTTGCATTTTCTTCCTTTGTTAGATCAGCTACAGCGATACTACTGTGACAATAAACAATGTTTTTTAACTTAATTTAATTATATTGGTTTTTCCAAATGCATTTATAAACCGCATTTTGTATCATGTAGCATAGATGAAAATACAAAACTGCCATATAAAAATGCAGCATTTTTATATGGCAGTTTTGTATTTTCATCTATATTTTAGTTAAAAATAACTATAACATATAAAGCCCCAACTGTATCCTGAGTACCCAGGAAACACTTGATAGAGGCCTTACACAGGAACCGGAGTTACCAAAATACGTAACGTGAAACTCGTTCAATCTCTATCTTAAACATGTGTAACGTTTGTAAGTTCAGGTTAGTTTATTTACGTAAAATTGTGTATTAAAATTCATTTTAATAGCCCCGCACTGTAATTAAATAAAAAGAGAGTAAATACCTTAGCTATATGCAATTGTTTGAAAATGGCGTAAGCCAAAACATGTAGCACAAATAAATTTAAATCTTTAAACTGAAGACTAAGATATTTATTTTCTTTTAAAATCGTGTTTTGATTCAACACACTAGGTTAGTAGTTAATTCCTAAAATTAGTTTTCAATTTAAAAATTGATTTATTACTCTGAAGCTATATTTGATTAAATTAATTAATTAATTATGAAAATATTTACAGTTCGGATGATCAGATTAAGACTAAAATGATACTTTTATTTTTTAAATGGCCTATACGTAAAGATTATATCATAATATTTTAATTTTAAGACGTAATAGTAGGGCAATTATCATTAAAAAGTGTTAATGTTTCTAATCAATACAAGTCATACAATGTATTAATGAAAAACAGCTAATAGCATAAACAACAAATAAAAATATACTTATTTCATTTCAAAGGAAACAATCACAGATATCAGCTTAAGTGTGGAAATAAAACTTGGGTTTTAGCGAAAATAGTTCGTTAAAGGGTTTAGCAGGTTTTTTAATGTGGGGCTTATCCTGTTCGGGGATAACAAGGGTCGTCCCAGCCTCTGTTTCTTTTCGGTTCGGAGCAGAAGTCTTGTAAGCCACAGACGTTTCATTCAATCACCCAAATTTCAAAATTGTTTCGCTAATATATAAATACAAAACTCTTAAAACGTATTTCCAACTGAAGTAATAATTAATTATAAATAATACTTTAGTTTTTATTTGATTTGTGTTTGTTTTACCTCTTGATAATACTAATAACATATACACTTAGTAACTGTTTCCATCCAAATTAAAAACTCAAATTTTACTTCGTTAGTTTTTTAAATTACTAGCTGACCCGGCGAACTTCGTAACGCCTGACAGTAAATACGTTTAACCTTCAGATTGGCCATGTTCTGTAGTCGAATAGCATTACGACTTCGTTGTGAAAAATTAGATATTCTGGGTCGCGGCATAGTTGATAACAATACTTAAACTATAAAACATATTAATAACATTCCCACAAAACAAATAAACCTGAGTGGATTGATTCACAATTTTTCTAATCCAACCTAAAGTCAAACTAAACCTAACTGTAATATGTAAACAAACTTATTATAAACTTATTAAAGGTTTACATTAGAAATTTAAAACGCTATAAAATGGAAACTAATTGAAGTTATGGAAACTGAATATGCCTAAAGCATGACCGGAGCAGAGACGAATCCAACAAATCAAAGATTATTAAAATCGGTCCAGCCGTTCTCGAGTTATAATGCGTGTAACTAACACGACTTTGTTTGATATATTTAGATTATTTCGTAAAATTCAACAAGATACTTCATTTAAATGTGTGTTTTCAGAAATATTGTGTGAATTTAAGTCAAGAATCCTGTGTGGAATTGAAGTAGATTAATTTTTTGAACTACAAGTTGAGTTCACATGACGTCACTTGCTTTATATTCAATAAATTATCATAAACTATTTTGCATGAAGTATATGCTCTCCTGCAGCGTCATTCTCAGTACCATACACGCAATATTTTATCTCAGTAGTTGTAGGCTCTGTACACATACATACAAATACACACACACACACACACACACACACACACACACAAAATGGGGTGTAAATGGGGTCATGGTGTTTTGATGAGGACGTTGTTAAAATGTTAATTACGACTCAAATATAAACAAACAAAATACAAATTAGTTTTATCAGACAATTAATTACCGTTTGTTTATGTTAAAAGACTTACTATATCTGCTATAAAATCTGGACACGAAAGTCACTAAGCGTAACCGACTTTATGACATGGATATGTCTTAGCTCTGTGGGGGTGTTGGTGATTTTACAGGTGGAAAATATGTAACAGGTTTCGAAAGAAACTACTAGAGCTATTGTATTGAATTTTTAATGTAAAAGAATAAGAACAGCTGTTTACATGAACTGAATACATTCCCTTTAGACACATCCATGATCTAACATATTTCCCACAGGGAAATAAATACAAACATTTTTCAGATACACTTCAAGCGGGATATTCGAAGCTATATTTAGTTGGACTACAATTTTTCAATCAAACTCAACACTATTACCGAGAACAACAATAATAGTTCATTATACTGTCAAATATATGGTATATATAAAAACAAATAACTAATTTAGTGTTTTGAAATACCATCCTACGACAAATTAATGGTTCCAAAGAAAAACCATAGGCAGACTAATTATTTACGGTAAACACAGTACGTTGTCAAAGTTAACCGTATGAGAAATAAAACATCCATTTATTCCTTCTTTACCAACTTCAACCTACCCAATCAACCTCAGTCAAAGTATGTTGTCATCGTATAAAATGTGTGAGTAAGAGAATTTCACTATTCCAATTTCATCGATAAAGTTATTTTCATCGTATTAGAGAATGGGATCAGACGGAATCAGGTGTTCACTGTGGAAATGTAATAGAGGGTTTTTACTCGGTGTTCAGGGATAAATGAAATTGTAAAAAGTGCAATCAGAGCGCTGAACGCTCCGTCTGGATTACCTTAGACTGAGACCTGCGGTTTTGCACCACATTCGTTAACTCCTCCACCTGAGTCTAGGAAACGAAAAACGTCATTTCGACACGTCATTCGATAGTCGAACCGCATTAAGTGTCATATCGACACGTCAGTCGATAGTTGAACCGAATCAAGTGTCATATCGAAACCGGATCAAGCGTCATATCGACACGTCAGTCGATAGTTGAACCAAATCAAGCGTCATATCGACACGTCAGTCGATAGTTGAACCGGATCAAGTGTCATATCGACACGTCATTCGATAGTTGAACCGGATCAAGTCACTTTTTATCCCTCCTACAACAATGACCATTGATTATTTTGACATGGATATTTAGCTCTGGTGGGGATTTTGAGGCAATCCGTCAGACAAAAATTTGAAACGTAGGTGACGGCATATGGTTATAAGGACAGCTACTTTGAGGAAAAGAAAACATTCCCTTTACACATATTCTTGAACTAACCTATTTCCCTCTGGTAATTAAATTAAAAAATTGGGTTAACATTAAAAATTCAAAACACCATAAAATGGAAACTTATGGAATTTTCAAAAAGGTTTTTTCACTAAAACCTTCATAGACACATATAGAGCAACCTCCTAAAAATTTATGGCGATCAAATGAGTAGTTTGGCAACGCGTAAAGGACATACATACATTTTTATATATAGAGATATGCCCTCGTTTTCGTGGAGAAGTGTTAAAAACCTTATTCAGTGTTACAGAAAGACAAACATACAGATTCATTACGGCTTTTCTGGGTTATAAAACGTAAAAACAACCAAAACTATCATAAATGTTTCAAAACCGTATTAATTTTTTATTCATTCTATTAATGCACACTTAACGAAACTCGTCCTACTTTTTAACAAAATTTCAAAAAGTTTTACGTCTGTTACATATCCTAAAAATTTGAACCAACACGTATAGATTACGTTTACATTTCACCTTACTATCTCAACTGAAACAGTTATAATGAATTGCCATCATAGATACGAGCGGGGAGGAACTGTGCTCGTGGAGATAGAGGTCATTACGAGTCCAAGTACACTCATGAAGCGGTAATGACTTCAGCCCTGTCCCGTCGTCCGTATCGTCAATCTACCGATACTCCATATAAGAAGATGTTACCAATCTCGTATTCCTATTATCTTTTCCTAGCTATTAGTTCCCTTCCTTCGTGTGGGCTGTGCTCATAAATGAAAATACATTTACATGAAACGGAATGGAATATTTACTGACGTAAATTCGTACACCATTCATAGGCCTATCCAGCAGACGTAAATGCGTCACAACACAACACAAAAATACGTTTCAGTAGGATACGAACTGTATCAAGTAGCCTATTATCGATGCTTGAACAAGCCGTGTAAATAGTGCTAATGGTGTTAAAACTACAAAGACAGCTGATTACTAGCAGAAGTGGTTCATTGAAAACTGAAAGCGAAATGCCACTAATATCGCGTAAAAAGTGGGCTTTTAAATGCTTGTTATTTACTTTTAAGTAGATAACAAACATTAAAAAACCCTTTCATTTTTATAAAGGTTTTATTTTTTGGGGACGGGGTACAATTTAAAGCATTAAACCCCTTCTCTGGAATGTAAAGAATGCATGAAATAGATTACCGTTTAGATTACCGTATTGAAATGGCGACCTTACTACAGTGTAGGTATTTTAAGCCAAGTATGAACGAGGATTCAGTGTAAGATGATTGTGGCGCGATCTTGTAGTATTGTTACAGACTAAGGCTGACATGTTCCTTAGACAGGACTGTTAATTAATAGCCCAGCAGCCGATGGCAACTAATGGACTTACAGTTTAACTTAATAATAAGTTTCATTGTTATCAGTTCTTCCGTATTTTCGGAGAAATCGGCGTAAAATGCCTCCTGGAGCGTCACAGACAAATAGACACAAATTGAGATAAGACTTGTTCAGGTTTCTCTAACGCACAAAACGTAAAAATAACTAAAAATTGAATAACTCTGAGCAATGTACAGACAAAACTCTAATTTTACTCGTATACATTACCTCTCTACAATGGCAACCTATACAAGTAGTTATTTTAAGTTTGATAATTGTGGCGCGACCCTTTAGGCTTGTTACTGACGAACGTCTACATGTTCCTTAGGACTGTTAATTAATAGCCCTACAGCATATGGCAACTAAGAGACCTGGTATTTAACGTGGTATCCGGACCACAATTTTGCCTTTGAATTAGGAACTGGTCTGGTCTAACTTCGAGGGTGGTCTTTGTGGATGAACGTATCATTCGATAGTGCGGGCGTTAATATCACATCCACCAGCAATCACTCATAACTATTCACAACTCGTCACCTCCTAGTAGCTGGATTACAGGACACGCCACCATCCCAGTCGAATTATATCTATATAAATACCCCCGTCACAGCAGACCTGCGTACTCAGTGAATTTCCAAAGCAATAATATAATAATAATTAACTTATTAATTTAATAAATTAATTATTTTATTTATTTTTAATTAATTAATAATTAATTAAAAATGGTAGTAATATATGACAAGTTTTATCAATATCTGTCGATAAATGTGAGAATTATTTGCCCATTCTCCTTTAGATTAAAGAGTGTGCAGGATTGCTGTTGGGAGGAACACTGAAAGTAAGCATTCATACCATAAACTATTTGTTCAGTGTTTTTTGTGTATATGTGATCAGTGTGCTCAGTTATGTCTATATGATCAATGAGGATGCTAAATGAGTATATACAACGTATGTTTTATTTTATTAACAAAATCAAAATTTAAACAAACAAAATGGTGAAAACAATGTTTTCTTTAATACCATGTGATATATTACATATCACAGTTATGTCTTTCATTTCAAGTGTTTATTCAGTGTAAAGTCATGACTTCAACCACGTAAGTCAAACGCCGCAAGGTCCTCCGCACACATCCCAGCACTTTTTTTATTTTAACCATCTATACCAACTTTCATCAATGTCTATAAATAAAGTAGTTTGCCTATTTCCTATGTGATTAACATGGGAAAAGAGCATGCAGGTTAGCTGCGATTTTAAACACATAAACTATGATTTTTAAGCATAAATAGATGGATATCCACCCCCATGAAGCTAAATATCAAGTTTCATCCAAAAATATAGATCCATAAGTGAAATATTAATTTTCCCTTATCCTCTATAAGATTAACATTGGAGAATCAAAATACAACGTACTGTGTTTAGATTGTTTTTGGCCTCCTGGGCACCTAAAAAAGAAAAATAACATGGCCCTAGGCTTAAGTCCTGCTATGCTTCTACCATATGGGAAATTTGCTAATAAAATTAGAGGTTTGTTTATACATTTGTTTGGAATTGTTTGGATATTATGGTTACTTTACGTTTAACGCACAAAAGCCGAAACGGGTCTTATCTCAATTTCTGTTGTCTGTCTTTTGTAACGTCACTCCGTGTAACCCTGAATACACACAATGACGAATCTTATTTTCACTATTCTATACATTTTGAAGAAAGTTTCGTTTGCTTTGAAATGTCCAACACACTATGAAAAGAACGAATTAGCTCTTAAACTTCCCGTTTTGAGCCATATTAGACTTTAAGACTCTTTCCTGGGAGAAATTTCCTTGTAGAGGGGATTTTTACCTCTATCAGCGCGTTTAGGAAATGCTAAAAATGTTTCAAATAAGTCAAATTTTGTTTTTTCAGTAATATTTATGTTTTTTAACATTTACGTTTGACTTTTGTAATACAACTGTAAAATTGTCAGTTTAAAAAAAGATTATAAGTCCGGTAATGAACTGAGCTAATAATGAGTATGCTAGATTGAAACTCCCACCCTTATAATCATGGTACCTCAATCATGTTTTGTGTTCAATACAAACATAACCAGTGTAATATAACCAATAGGACATGAGCTTTCCACGCCGGTGAATGCACCCAAACAACCCTGTCATACACACTAATGTATACAAACAACAAGAATGCATAGTTCTCATATGTTGATACTACAATGGCTTCGTATTTATCCTCTATGGTGGATCCCTACATATTCTCTGAAGCTAGTTCTGCGGGGCTACCGGCTTCAAATAACAAATAACTACCCTCTCTCTATCGTGAATTATACGAAAATTAATTGCATTGCAAATACAATTCAATACAATATAAATTTAAGACTGGGACGGTGACTTGTGTTGTACTCCAGCAACATGGAGATCACGAATTGTGGATTGTGATATTCTCTATGTGGATTAAAGTCCGCACTATTGGATTCTATATTCATCAGCAAAGACCGTCCTCATTGCTAGACCAGTTCGTAATTTAGAGACAAAAGTGGTTTGGATTCCACGTTAAACTTTGGGTTAAACTCAGATGCCTTTGGCTGTTAGGCTCTTAATTAACAGTTATGTTTAAGAAACCTTCATTAGCCTTTATATTACGATATCATATTAGTATAGGGTGTCCTCAAATGAATAGAGTCAAATGAATAGTATTTTTTACATATTCTGTGCATAACGTACAACATTAAACCAGGATAGTAACTTAATAAATAATACTTAAATTCACAACTTATGTTCAAATTCAAAAACAGCTAAAAAACTAACCCTCACTAAAGACAACTGCCTAAATTCTACGAAAATTCAAGTGCTGTGATTGGTTTATCAAGAAAGAAGCGACGAATAAGGACACCCTTGTCTCAATCATTAAAATTCTCATTATTTTTAACTTTCAAAATTAAACTATAAACCATTAATTGGTCATTTAACAATTTTTTTTCTCCTCTTGGTATAAATTATCATCAATATGTTTGTGAGTTATATTTGAATTTTTGCCTATACTGTATTCCTTATTAGGCTATAAAATCATTTTTTAAATTAATTTCTATTTCGTATTTTTGTTTACTGTGAATTTTAATTTACTTTAATTTTAATTAAACTGAACTTAATATTAATTTTCTTTAATGCTCATGATTACAATCCAACACAAATATCAACAAAACTAACAAGAAATTAGTTATGCATTAGCTGTACCACAATATGTAAAATAAAAATATTTAAAAGCTACTTAAATTTAAATTTAAAATCTCTAAGAACTACTGTGTAAATGACAAAAAATAATTAGAGTAGTAATGTCAAAGAAGTTTTGAAAAAACCTATATAATTTTCTGGTACCTAAAAGTTTCATTGTCTTTTCAAAGTCTTTTCATTGAATTTTATAATTTTAAGGTTGATAGTTTACCACACTGTTGTAAAAATGACATTCAACGTAAATTCGTAGCAAAATATATCCAGATTTTGGAGAAGTCATCATGTTCACACTTTCTTTCCTACGAAATAACGTTGAATGTAATTTTTATAACATTGTGGTAAACTATCAACCTTTCAAAGTGGTAGCTTTCTTGATCTTTGACTTTTGATTTCAAATTCAAAGATCAAGAAAGCTACCAAACATCACACATTCAAATGTGTGATGTTTACAACAGAAATAGTTGATAGTTAACACTTCGCGCTGTGAGAATAGGTTAATGTTATATGTAAGGATTTGGGAAAACGCTACTAAAAAATAAGTACCTTAGTTGAAGTGTATTTTCTTATTTATAGAATTAAGTATGTATTTAGAATTTTGAATTGTATGATTTATTTTCAATTTTCTATTTTTAACCATTTTGGAGTAGCAAATCCCCATTAAATTATTATACCGATTATTACAAGGTTGTATTCGTTCACTCTAGGTGATTCGATTCGTACGATTCATTTTCTACAACATGGATATGTCTTAGCTGGGAGGGGGGGTATTGGCATTTTAAAACCAAAATTTGAAACAGTGACTTCATTTGGTTAGTGACGTCAAATGGTTATGAGAACAGCTGTTAAGAAGAACAGAAATCATTCCCTTTAGACATATCCATGATATAACCAATTTCATATATGGAAGTAAATATAAACAGTTTTGAAACGGTGACCTACCCAGGTAGGTATTTTAACCAGGTATGAATGAGAAAAAGGTGTAAGATCATTGTGGCGCGATCTTGTAGACTTGACTAAGGCTGATATGCTCCTTTGACAGGACGGTTAATTAAAATGGCATCTACAGTTTAACGTGGAATCCGAACCAGCCTTTAGATCCGAACTGGTCTAATTTGTGAGGATGATCTTTGCGGATGAATGTAGCATTCAATCGTGAGGACGTTAATCCACATCAGAGAATATCACCTCCACCGACCATTGCTTATAACAATCCACAATTTGTGACGCCCCCATCCCAGTTGTTTATTTATGTAATAAAATTATTTTTCTTCAATTCTATGATTTCTTCTACAAGGTAAAAACATGCATTGAAACCTGCAATCTGTAAGGACAAAGGCTACAAAAATAAAAATAATAAATTTATTTTTTTCATGACTTTAATTTTCGATAAACTGATTTCATTGCGTATTCTAAACTATGACTGACCCGGCGACCTGTGGCTTCCCTCGGTGTGGTCTCTCCGTATCCACACAAAGCATCCACCTCTATCAAGGGTTGTTGATGGTATGCTAAAGCCTGAGATAAGCCGGTTACAACAACGCATAGCAACCAATATCCATTGACGTCACCTCCCGTGCCAATACTCAGCTCCATGAATATGGACGTTCATGATGAGCCATCTAGTATGCTACAATAAACGACAAATTTGAACATGTTAATTTAGAATGTTTCAATTTTGACATGGGTTACGCTAAACTCTGGGAGGAGGGGGTGTTAGCAATTTGTGAAACGCAAAAACCGTAACGGAAATGACGTTCATTGTTCGAAATTTATTATTGGTGATGGTGGATTTATGTTATTTTGATTTTTATAAAAATCCGAAGCGAAATTCTCATGGTATGCTAGCTCGTAGTAAAGCTCGTAAGGGGCATTAGATTTCTGTTTTAAGTATAAAATTGTAAAAATAATGTGTTTTTTTGCTCTGTAAACTGCAATATTTCATGTATATTAGGAAGGATTTGTATTTGAATTAATAATAATAATAATAAAATTTGTTAGACATGTTTCGCCTGGATTTCAGGTTTTTGCGGCGGCCATTTTGTTTCCGGTTCCGGTGGGACACGCCCACTCCTTTCAGTTGTCTTTGAGTCTCCGTGATGAGTGGACGTGTTTGGTTTCTTTTGTGTGTAATGTTTAGTGAATGGTTTCTTTGTAAGTTTTTTGACTGCTTTAAACTTTTATGTTTTCAGCTTTATACCGTTTTGGCCCGGATTATGTGTTAATTGTGTTATGTTTTAGATATTAGTTCACCTGAGGACGGGAACGTTGTGAAATATTGTTTTACATAAAATCGTGCTGGAAAATGTCCTCGATAAAAATCTAAATAACGGAAATGACGTCATTGATCACGTGACCAGATATTTTTATTGTAGTTTTCATATATATTACTACTATAGAGACAAGTAAATACTTGTAATAACTGAGTAGATTGCAGCTCTGGAAGTTCGATAGAACAGTCATCATCTTGTGTAACCAGTCTTCGAGTGGAAGTCCAGGTATATGGATCATTTTAGCCATAGTTAACCATTAGGAAATATCCGTTTTGAGGCTTCCTGTGTAAAAAAGTGGTTTACGTCACACTGCTTCAAAAACAGCTGTTTTAGATACATGTGTTAAAGAGGAAGATTTATTTTAAAGTTCTTTCAATTCCTTGGACTAAATCTATTATTATGATTTTTTTCATTGTAGGCCGTGATACTTTTAATTCGAGGTCAGTATTCGATGCTAAATATTCGATAGAGTAACTGCAACAATCACTATCGACTTTTTGTGTATTACGGACGTTCCGGATATCAATGGAAAAACTTGTAATCGACTATTGAATTGAAAAATCGACTACAATCTAACTAACACTAACATAACCTAAACAACCAAACAAGAATCAAGAAAGAATTGCCATAACGTAAGTAACATAACAGCTGATTAGTCTAAAGTGACAAAAATTGTTGACTATTAATATACTAAATCAGGAAATAATTTATGTTTACGAGTTTTTTTATTTCATTTGCAGTATGACGAAAAATATAGTTCACCACACGGCCCAGAATTGTCTATTTTATATATATACTCGCACATTTAACAGCCTCGACTAGACCGATGGTTCGATTGTTGTGAAATTTTGTACAAGTGTGCACTTTAGCGATAGCCCGAGATTTTTATATATCTTCAATTTCAAAGGGTGTTTTATCCCTATACCAACAAAAAGCGTTAAAATTCTATTTCTCAAACACTACTCTACAAACTGTTGTGATTAGTCATTAATAAATCAGCTGATTAGCCTTAGTCAGTAATAAAACAGCTGATTAGACTTAGTCAGTAAAAAACAACAAGATCACAGTACAATCATCCTACACCCATTTTTATTTCATACTTGGCTTAAAATTCACCTGGGTAGGTCACCATTTCAAAAAAAGGTCTTTACCTTCTTTCTGATACGGATATGATGGATGTTTTCTTACATACCCATGGTCTAAATTATTTCCCTCAGGGAAGTCGTTAATTTTTTTTTAGTTTCTTTTTAGTCGTTTTAATCTGAATTGATCAATTTTGCTCAATCTTCTGAATGTGTAATCTGTTTGAACAAATCATAAGATGAGATGGATATATATAATGGGCCACAAAACTATGCAAGTTTATGATTTTGCGACGTTATTAAATATGATTTTTAAAACATAAAGGTTATTAGAAAATCTCTCACTGCACAATCTGACAACAACATGCTTTCATTTTGCGAATGTCCGTACCTGTTAAAAGCTACAAATTTTCTCAATAAATATGCAATATCAAAAAAAATGTTCAACTACGAATAAATTCTGTGGTGGCTACTTAACATTCTCATTAGAATATTCGTTGTTACAACAACATATGTTTGACGATTCTAGTAATTCTCCGATTAGATCTAAACGCAAAAGCTTAAATCAAATTAAGTTTTTTTCTTTAATGCGAAAAAACGTCAGAGAAGGATATCAAAACTAGTTTGTAAACAACAGGTGTAAATCTGGGTAATCCTGCTTTGCCAACTTTGTTCTAGTTAGAATAACCTCAACTGTGCTTAAACTTCTTAATCTCATGCATGTTGAACATCATTATGTTAATCAAACAAAGAAATTGTTTCTGATTTGTTACCCTACGGCCATAAATTAGCTGGATGTAAAACCAATACTTCTTACGTTTCCTCAGTTAAATGAATTATTCAATATCCACGTAAAATCATTATCCACTTCCACTAACATTCGACATCTCCCTACTTTACAATTCGATTGCTAACACAGTTCGTAGCTAAATTACTTTGCTTGTTCAGAATCCTTTTCTTACTTTACAATACTAGGATATTAATTCCATTGACACAGAAATGTTTAAAATGCTTTTTCTTTCTCATCGACTGGAACGATGCAATTAGTTATAAAATAGTAATCATATTATTGGAATTTTTTTTATTATTGGAAATCAAATAATTTATCAGTAATTTTGTCTACAAACATTAACCAAACAGGAGCAACCACTTTGGTTATTTCATATCCACACCAATCAACTTCCAATTACTTGTTCGATTGCGTTATTATCAACACACGTGGTTTTAGTTATGTAATTATACATCGATATCGTTTAAAATTAATCAAAAAGGATCTGATTTTACGGATTTTCTGTAAAAACATACTGTGTTTACAAAATGAATAATTTTTTTCGTTTTTAGCAAATTTCCGATAGGGAAGAAGCTATTACCGTAGGTCTCTTGGCAAGACTGAAACCCGGGAACATGTTACTTTTTCGTTTTGAGGTGCCCAGGGGCCAAAAACAATAGTCTTAAGAAATGTATTTATGTATGTGTTCGTAAACACGAAATCTCACGATAACAATAATCTGATGGAGGCCATATTCGGTAAAGAGGTGTATTCCTACATTTACTTGGACGAGTTCGTAATCCAGACATGTAGGTCAATCGGAACGTGTAGTTTGGGGGGATTTTGTAACCCAAAATTAGATTTTTTGCGTTATTCATTTGTACTTTGAAAAAAATCTTATATCATTAAAATTGGCTCAAAAATCGACATAATGTTAATCCCCAACGTTACCGAGATATTAAAAAATTTAAACAAAGTACATTGTATTTCGGCACTTCAGTTTTAATCTTAAGAAGGATAATGAAGGATAATATTTCACTTATTAACCTATATTTGTGTTATTTACATATGAAAATTGGTATTTAGCCTTATGTGCTTGAGATACATTCATTTATCGTATTTTATAAATGTATGGGTCTAAACACAAAATTATAGTAGACATCTTTATCATGTCAGCTAACCTAAATACACTTTTCCCATATTAATCATAAAAAGAAAAGGAAAACTCCATTATTTATGGACATATGTTGATAAAACTTGGTATATGGTCAAAATAATAATTATTGTTGTTGGTAAAAATGCATACTTTCGATATTCCTCACAGCAGCAAACCTGCATACTCTTTACGATGTCAACCTTAAGGAGAATACGCAAACTCTCTGACCTGATGACGTATCGATCAAACTTGTCATATTATTGAAATGGAAATCCGCTGAGTACCCAGGTCTGCTGTGACGGGGGTATTTTCATCAATATCATAAATAATGTGGCGTTATAACGAGAGGGCGGTTTCACATAAAGCCGATAATGACAACAATGAAGCCCTCGACCATGAAACCACCATTCTCATTAGACGTCATCTAACATTAACTCCAGTAACCGATACAGCTTTTCAAACAGGCGCGCCTACAAACACGACTCCAAATATTGTAATGATGGCAATTAATTTTATTGGACTAATTTTCCTGTGTAAGTTTAATTTTAATAAGTACTAGCATTAAGCTAAGCTCGTTTTTTGTACAGATTGATTCAGTTTTTTTTCTAAGAAACAAGAAACTTATTATCATGACAAAATATAAACTTGAAACCTTAAAAGTTAAATAAAAAATTAAGTTATTAGCTCAGTTATTGAACATTAGTTTACAGTAAAATAAATTATATTAATTTAGAAATTTTGTATCATTATTTTTTCTATGCAACAAGGAAACATTTTAATATGGTATGGTTTGTAAATAGGCTTAAATGATAAATCTAAACAAACTTATATTGATTTTAATTTAACAGCTCTATATCTTTATATTAATTACTTTCACGTGTTGAGTAAAACTTATATAAATAAGTAAGAAATGTGTATAATATTGCTCAAAACTGAGGGTTTGATGGCTAATTTTTTAGTGCGTGGGTCCGTTCAAAGTAAATAAAAACATTTCCCAAAAGGTAAAGATTGATTGAAATAAGTTTCACAGCTGGAGGTAATATCATCTTTACGGAAAACATTAAAACCTGTTTAGCGTTACATAAATTTCTACCTGGTTAGGTTGCCATTTTCACTAACTAATTACACGTTTGGTGCAGTTGTATTTTCAATTTGGTTAGTAATTTTGAAAAAGATTTAATTTAGAAAGTCTCCTTTAGATTAGGCTTATTTCTTGTTCAGTGAAAAAAGGTAAATAAACTTCATATATACAAAGGTCCCGAAGCTGTAAACAATATCCTTTAGACAAATCTATGATCTAACATATTTCCCACAGGGAAGTAAATACAAACTTTTTCATAACTATACAGGTTCTAGACCAAGCAGTACTCAGTACTAGACACAGCTCAGTATTTGACGAAAGTAATGTCGTTATGTATATAATAAGGAAAATGCAAAATCAGGTGATTTATCTATAAAGCGTTTTAGTGGTTAACCTCAAATGAGAGTTTTGAACCATTCACAAAATAAGTGATTCAAGCAATGAGGATTTCAACTTAACTCCTAGAAGAGATTAATTCAAATTATAATTAAAACCTTCTATCTGCTAAATCTAAACTTGCATATGAAAAAACATATAACCAGTTTTTAAATTTGAAAAGTGAAAATGATGTGCGTTTATTTTATATACAAATATATACAACTATCAAAGTATACAACTCTTGTTTTTAAAAGTCTGAATATTGTTGGTCGTAGATAAAATAGTTTATGCAACGATTATATTATACCTTAAAACCTCTCGTGAGATATTTAGTGGTTTATTTTTTCTTTATTTTTTTGTACGTGAAACAATATAAATGAATGGTAAGAGAATGAAATTTTTCATTCTTAAAATTTTTCTTTTCCTCTAATGTTGACGGACAATTTATACAATTATTTCCTAATCGTTTCCATCATATTTTTTATGACTCCACCTGAGCCTACGCACAGGCATTCTTTCCCATGTAGGCTTATTCCATAGTTATTTTTGTTAAATATTACATCATGTGTAAGTTAAAATTATGTCTAAATAACTGTATTATCTATGTTGTTGAGGAATAAATTTCTGTTTTGTTCTGTTAGACACTCGCTTCGCTCGTGTTGTAACTTACATCTCGTGGCTTTAAGGCATTCATAATACAATCGTTGCTTAAACTACTATTATTAGTTAAATTTAGCCTCCCCATACGTAGAGTAATAATTGTTGTCGACAGAATTGTTGTCGGAGCAACTGTTCAGGCTGGTAGCGACAAGCCATTACCCAGAGAACACGACCAATCAGCATGGAGGATGCTAGGGCTACAAGGGCGCGACATGTTTGGTTATTGTGCTTGGCATCAGGTGGATCGCTGGGCCCTGGACACTCCACGTCACACATATTAATATCACTTAGCGATATGCTCAAAATACGTCAGTGCGTAGCTCATAATGGTAACAAATGGGTCATACGCGCGACGTCGCTGCTAAAACATGAGCGACGTTTTGACCATATCGTCGATGTATGACGAATCTGCGCATGCGCAAATTTCACCATGAGCTGATGAGAAATGTGAAGTGGTGCTTTCACTATCGGTCTTCACTTGGTGTCCATTAAAACCTGTTTTAAAGTTAGAAAACTACTACTTCCGGTGCTGTGAGAATGATTGAATTTACCAAACCATTTTCGTTTCTGGTTTACGGGAAGATCCCGTTCCGATCTCCCCCATACTGAATACAAAATACTAACTCATCATCACTTATGACCATTCTTTGTTTGAAATTCATTATTGGTGATGGTTGATTTATGTTATTTACATTTTTTGCGGACATTTTCCATCACGTACTTCTTACATTTAAGAAGTACGGAGTTTCAATGGCTTTAGGAACACAATGGATGTAATACTACACACAAAGATTGAAAACACCAAAAAATTCAACCAACCAGGAATATACAAAATTGGATGCAGAGACTGCGATAACATCAACATAGGCCAGACCGTCAATTTTACAAAAAGATATAAAAATCACATATCAGCAGGGAAGAATGGAAAACCGGAGAGATCGAACGTCGCAAAACACTTACTGGAAAAAGGACATAACCTATCAACAATCGATGAAGATTATCAAAACTTGTAAAAAAGGAAATGGAATGAATGAATGGGAAGAGTTATTTATTTATAAAGAAAATTTTGATGATAAAGCAAAATTAATAAATGAAAAATACATTTTGGTTCTGCAAGAGCGTATAAAAATCAGTTTCCGGAACTCAGCAAGCCAATAAACGCTACTTCCGACGCCATGACAGGAACTTCCGGTAGCCAATAGTATCCAAGCAAGGACGCCATCTTGTTTCTTTTTGTCTCCGTTTGGGCCTGATGATGTCTGGTGTGACTGTACGAAATCAATCGCCGATGTAACAACTTTTGTATATATTTACCGTTTATATATAATTACATTATAAGTGTAAATATATTAAGTAGCGTTGGAAGATGTGAGTTTTTAATTCATCCTATTGTGGAAAAATCCCACTGCTACCTACTAAGGTGCGGTAGCCATTACTTTAAGCGTCAAACTGCAGCGAAACAGTGTGTTTTCAACCAAGGGAGAAAATAATCAGCTGACAATGAAACGGTCGAAAAAATCGGTCATCAGCTGTTCGTATTCATCAAACTGTAACACTAAAACGCACTCTCCGTGTTAAAACGTGATTTTATTGCCAACGTAATTGCGGCTGGTTGGCTGTGGTTTAATGGCTCATTTGTCAGCAGACGACATTAATCAACAAAGTTCTCCTAGTTAAAACAGCTGTATTGTTAAATATAACTTTATAAAAACATGTGTTCCGATTTTTAAAGAAGTTTACCACAGCTTTGATCAGGCAATTATGTAACTGTTAATCGGGTAGGTCATAGCGAAGTACCCCAGACTGAACGTACTGAATTTTAACACGTTTGCTGCGTGCTGCAACGATTTCAAATCATTGTTGCGTTATTTGTTATTTTACTAAACTATATTTTTCTACGTTCTATACATCAACAGTTAAACAGTGGCTCCGAACTCCTTTCTTTTCATCGATATACTGGAAAAGGTTCAAAATCAATTCAAGAGGGTTCTTTATATTAAGTTTAATGGTATTCCCGATCATTCGATTTAGTTAATTAAGCACCAGTTTTTTTTGTTTTCTAACATTTTTTGGAACATTTTTTACGAGGGATAATGCTGATGCACCATCAGGGAGGAAATATCGGTACACTCCCCGGTGTGTGGGACTCTCACCCACTAAAACCCCCTCGCCTCAGGCTGAAATCCGCCTTGGAAGCACCTATTAAGGTATTACATCAAGGTGGAGCCTCGTATGTGAATCTAAATGGCTACAACATCTTCTTAGCCACCTGAGGAAGGATCAAAACAAAATTAAAACACTCTTAAATGTGTTAATTATATATTTTAATTTTTATCTCTCCACTTTATTTTATACTATTACTTCTTTCTACAGGAAAAAATAATTTATAATGTGTCTCAATGTTTGATTGTTTGAAAGAGCCTCCTTAAAACCGATAATGTTTTTGAACACCCACATTTGGAATCAATTTGTTGAACTAGATAATTCTATACAATGTTTAGCAAAAGAGTCAAATTTCCAAAAAATACAACGATTTCTGTGTTAGTGTTAAGCTCTCTTTTGAGCTATAAAACATAATTAGTACAAATCGTTTTTGATCAGTTTATCTAAACATGACTGCAACACAACTCTAGTGTTTGGATAATCCCACCGAGTAGAGACTCGACAACATTATGCTTCAACAGTATTACGTTTCTTGTTGCTTTGATTAATTAATTAGTTAAATACGAATGTGTAATAACACAGTCATTTTATGGTGTTGATTAATTTGATAGATGTGTATTTTTAACATTTAAAGTACTAATGACAACCTTTTTATCGGATTCATCATTAGGAACAAATTCCCTTGAGGTGCCTGAAGACCAAAAATAAAAGTTGTTGAATTATAACGTTAAAATATAACGACGAAATATAACACATATATACATGTGTATTGTGTACTACCCTATACATCACGCATGTGATTGTGTGTGTGTAAAGAAGATAACTCTCGTCAAAATTAACCGATCGAAACCAAATTCGGTAGAGGTGTATAATCGTACATTTATATTTATGAGTTTAAAAACCAGGTAAATCTGCATATTGGAAGGGGTTTTATATCCAAAATATGGGGTCTTGGGGGTTTCGAAATAGGATTAAATATTTTCGATCAGAATAACTTTGGGCACTCTCAGACAATGTACTGAGTTTACCACGGACGTAAAATTTAACTTTTCTTTGGGATGTTAGTCGTAGACTTATGATTAAAAATACTAATTTGTATAATTTTTAAACTGGATTCAATGGTGGTGTAAATTTATGCTTTACCTTTATTGTTTCTATGGAAAATTTTAAATATGATATTTTTTACTTTTAAAAGCTCATCCCTCATAAAGCCTAAAAAGGACTACCTCATAAAGTACTAAAAATCGTATAATTTTTATCACAAACTTTGAAGGCGTTTTTTAGAATCTTCATTTTACATGTTTTTGTGGCGTTTTAGGGGTAAAATACCCTTAAAATCATCAATTAAAAAAATAAAAACGTCTCGAGATACCGTGTATTATTACCTACATGCCGAATTTCATGAAAATAGGACCAATAGTCTAGTCTCTAGGATTTATTACATCCCCCCCCCAAACACACACACACACACACACACATACACACACACACACACAAAGATATCACTAAAACCCATTTTTCGATTCAGGGGACACTATAATGGATATATCCACCAGAAACTCAATTTCGAGAATGCGGACGAAAAAATACTTTTCCTTAATTTTTTAAAAAATAGTACATATTAAATTGAACCCCCCATTTTGGGTTACAAACCCCCCTCCCCCAAAAATGTGGTTAATTTAGTCCGATTGCGTTGCCCAGAAGTCTAGTCTAAGATATTACGGAGAGGAACGACTTCACCAAATTTTATAATAATCAGACAATAATTGCACGCCCCAACCAAAACGTGTTCAGGGGGTTGAGTTTTGAATTTCTATCATGGTCCCGGGTTTAACTGTGGCCATGCGGGTCATGTGAACAGCTCACTTTTCCATTGGAAATTTGCTAATTATTTATACGTTTTGTCTTTGCCTTATGCATTTTAAATTTTATTTATATACTAGCTGACCCGGCGAACTTCGTAACGCCTGACAGTAAATACATGTTAACTTTAAGACTGGCCATGTTCTGAAGTCGAGTAGCAATACAGTTTCGTTGTAAAAGATAATATATTCTGGGTCGTGGCATAGTGAATAACAATACTGAAACGAAAAGACATTTTAATAACATTTTCACAAAAAAAATCTGAGTGTATTGAATCACAATTTTCTACTCCAACCTAAACCGAAACCAAAGCTAACTGTAATAAGGCTATTATAGGAAAGATATATAACAGCTTATTATTATAATAAACGTAATATATATAAACATTGTACTTATTTTTTATTTGGCCAAAATATAAACACGTGACTTTTAATCAGACAGAAAATAAAAATATAAATACATAAACCCCAATAACCGTAAACTATTAACGTGGTGAATAAAGCTGTTCATTTTGTACAGTATTTATTTACTTTATAGTTTTACATTATTAGATGATTCAGATGGCATTGGATAGTAAAGCATATTGCCAATGGAAAGTAATCAAGCAGCTGTAGTTTAAGAAATCAAATGTTTTACTGTAGAAAATTTGTAAACAAACTCCATAAGGTTAACATTAGAAATTTAAAACGCTATGAAATGGAAACTAATGAAGTTTTCTAAAACGTTTTTTCGCTAAAACCTTCCCGGACACATGTAGAGCATCTTCCTGAAATTTCATGGCGATCGGATGAGCAGTTTGGCAACGCATAAAGGACATAAAGACATACACTTTTACGATAGAGATTTCTATTTGACTTCCGTCACTTTTGGAAACGACATTGAGCTGAAAGAAGCTCCAGATAAATAAAGGCATTTTTATCTATTTATTTATCTACTTGAGAAACAATTACTTATTCAATTGGTTAGTTCAGCTACAGAGTAAGGATATTGGATCACTACATCGAAACAAACGACTGAATTCATCCAAGCCCCTTGTAGTAATCAACTCCCAACCCCTCCTCCCAGGGTCAAGTTATTGCCTGACAGTCGCCAATATTGTATGTAATATGTCCTGGCATTCACGAAAACGTCTAACAACCAGGGGTTGATAAAAGAATATCTAAGAGTGACGTATTAGATGTGAGAGGAATGATTTAGACTGGGATGGTGGCGTCATCCTGTAATCCAGCTACTTGAAGGTTACGAATTGTGGATAGTTGTGAGCGATGGTCGGTGGGTGTGGTGTTCTGTTGTGTGGATTAACGTCCGTACTATTGAATACTACGTTAATCCACAAAGACCATCCTCATAATTAGACCAATTCGTAATTCAGAGGCCGTGGTTCAGATTCCACGTTAAACTGTAGGTTAATCAACAGTCCGGTCTGAGGAAAATGTCAGCCTTACTCAGTAACAAGACTACAAGATCGCGCCACAATCTTCTTACATTCAATCCTCATTCATACTTGGCTTAAAATACCTACCTTTTGGTATGGTCGTCATTTCAAATAATCTAATCTAATCTATATCCAGTCCGTAATGAAGATGGAAAAGTAGTTTGGATTCCACATCTATTTGATGGTTGTATCATAAAAATGTGCTTTGGTATGATTTGTTATGTTTTAGTGAAAAAGTTTCTAGTTACAGACTGATGAATTCGGCAATTCGGTGGTTTCATGCAAAGAGTGTGGGAAAACTACCCATGCTTTTCAAAAAAGTCAAATAATTACCAAGATTTACTCAACCCGACGTGTCTTTATTATAATTTTTAAAATAGTGATGGGTTCGGAACCTTATGTATAAGCTACCAAAACCATCTTACCTGGTTGCGTTAAACGTGTCTTTTAAATCTTGTACCGCCTTTTATTTGGTGTACAATTTTATAAAATAGAAATTAAAAGTCTTTGAAGGAGTTTAAATAAAATATAATTTTATTTCTTTCAGTTAATTCATCTTCTTTATTCAAAATAAAAATTTTACTTATTATGCTCAAACATTCTTGAATATTTCCAAAATCTAAAATTAATACCCTGTAACAAATAATATTAATGTAATTTCATTTACTCAGTTATAAATTGAATTTTATTACATTTACTTTATAAAGGCTTCAAAATTATCAATTAACAGTATTTCAACTACTTTCAAATTAATTAGCAAGGCAAGATTTTCATTTTAATAGCTATTTAATAATTAATTTTGATAAAAATCGTTTCTATTGTAAATATTTAAAGAACTAACACAAAATTTATATAAGGTACTCACCCAAATTTGGGGTATAAGAAAAACTAAACTAAAGATCAGTGGAGACAACGTTTATGTCGGAAGGCTAAATGAGCAAGAAGGCCGAATCGAAGTTAGGGCTGCTTTTATAACCTCGGTTCGAGGATCTAGAAGAATCTACGAAACTCGAACGCTGATTGGTTGATCTAGTTGATCTAACTTGCCTTGCTATTACATGTTTAAACGTTACGTGCTGGTATTGTACCTCACATCTATACGGTACAATCTTAAAATGCTCCCGTTTTTACATTTAGAAATAATAGGTTTGTTACTGAATTGCATGCCAATTTTTGCATAAAAATTGATTTTAGAATCTTATTCTTATTTTATCAAGAGAAATTTTTGAACTAAAAATATCTATGTATTATATAATTCAAGGAAAAAGTAAAATGGTTAAGGTTGTATGAGGGAAAATATTGACTATTAGTAAAACACAATTTTAACGTCTATTTGTTGATTGTATCATAAATATGCTTTGGTATGATTTTTTTATGTTTTAGTGAAAAATCTTTGAGTTATAGAGTGATTAATTCGGAAATTTAGTGGTTTTCATGCAAGGAGTGTGGGAAAACTACCTATACTTTTGAGCTGAATTTTTGGTAACGTGGATGAATAACATACCTCGTTTACGTAACTATATGAAATTTTTAATAAGAAAAAATTCGTATATTGCAGAAAATAATTTTTAAATATACATAATAAATTTTAACAATTAATTTAACTTTGTTTCTCTTATTTTTATTTTCAGAAGTGGGATGATTATTTTTGAAACAATAAATTATTAAATGATATTTAGATAAACTTTGAAGAACATTATAGTTTTGTTACAGATTGTCTTTTTTAAATTTACTCAAGGGAGAAAGTATGTGTCAGTCCACTGATACCGTTTATTTTAATCTTTGTTAACGTTAAAACTAAAAAGGTTAATCCCTCGTCATAGATAATCAAGGGTTTTCCTCTTCAAAAGGATATGAAATTTCGTTTGTAAATTAGCTGGCCAGCCATCCTTTACAGCGCGTTCAGCAATTAATTGTCGCTTAAAACAATATTGTTCCGTCATTGTTTGGTGTGGAAACTAATTTAATGAACCTGCAACACTTTGTTAGACAAACACGAATGTAATAAAGCTAAAAGCTTATTTCTTCCGCCAGCTAAATTATCTTGGAGTGATTTTTAAATAATTAGACTATAATTGACATTTTATTTTTATCAAGTATACACGTGTATAAAAATGTTTTAATACGTTTGATCAAGGAAATTCGATAGTTTATCTATAATATTATAAAGAAGAGGTGGTTTCTGTATGTTTGTGGGTTTGTTGTGGCAAGTAAACGCGAACAATACTGAACCGACCGGTTTGAAATTTTACAGAAAGGTAGATCTTAAACTCAGGCAACACACAGGCATATTAGTTCCCTTAAAATCCCCTCGGGCTACGCCCCATGAACGTCCTAAGTTTAAATGTTTACATTTTCAAAGAATGAAAACAAAATTACTTGAATGTCAACAGCTGTGAACACTAAAATTTGACAGTTCGGGAAGAAGAAGAAGAAAGAGCTGCCGTGACCGACCTAGGTTTCAATGTTTACATTTTCTGAACTAGACGAATTCATAATTCAGAGGCCGTGGTTCGGATTCCACGTTAAACTGTAGGTCCCTTAGTTGCCATCGGCTGTTGGGCTATTAATTAACAGTCCTGTCTAAGGAACATGTCAGCCTTAGTCGGTAGCAAGCCTACAAGATCGCGCCTCAATAATCCTACACTCATTTCTCATTCATGTTTGTCTTAAAACACCTACCTGGGTAGGTTGCCATTTCAATAACCTAAGTATCTAAGGAGGTGGGATGGACGTTTATCCTCAGGATCCATAAGTTACACATTCCCTCCACATTTTCCCGCCGTTACAGTCATCTCTGTATTTGAAATTTTATGCTGTGTAAGTAATACTCGTGCATTGGTTTAAATCACTCTTAAAGTATTAAATAGGGAATATTGTGAAAGTTTAAAAGTATACATTCTCCTGAGGTGTAATACGGGAAGTTCCCCCTCTTATACCCGCTAAGCCGATTTACCTCTTGCTACATGATAATCCTTGTACTGTAAACATTGTTTCGAGATTGTAGTTCATAGATATAGTGTAATCATGCTAAAAGATGTAAAATATTGAGTATATACCCAAACAAGTATTTACTTCATAAATATGTAGTAGAGGCACTCAAATAGCGACTCACAGCTAAAGCATACCGGTAACATTTTCAAAAATCATATACGTACTTTTTGACATGAATATGTCTTAGCTCTGGGGGGTGGTGTTGGTGATTTTAAAGTGGAAAATATGTTACAGGTTTCCATAGAAACTACCAAAGCTATTGTATTGAATTTTTAATATCATAGTTCATTGTCATAGTTTGGTTATAAGAACAGCTGTTTATATGAACTGGAAACATTCCCTTTAGACATTTCTATGATGTAACCTATTTCCCACAGGGAATTAAATACAAAATTTAGATAAACTTTTTTCCATTCTTCAACTTAAAACTATAATTTATAAATCGTAAAATAATATTTTGTAAACTTTCTTAAATGTTTTTAACATGCATTTGTTTAAATATTGCGACTATCTTTTCCACAGTGGTAATCTAGCTGTCTTTCATTTTCTAGGATAAACTACCCTTACAAGAATGTTTGTATTTCCTTTCCTGTGGGAAATAGGTTAGATCATGGATATGTCTAAAGGGAATGGTTTTAGTTAATCTAAACAGCTGATCTTTTTCATTTATATTAAAAATTCAATACAACAGCTCTAGTAGTTTCTTTGTAAACCTGTACATGTTTTCCATCGTAAAAATCACCAACACCCCCAGAGCTAAGACATACCCATGTCAATAAAAATTCGAAAAAATAAAAACACCTGGTGGATGTATACGTACTGTATACGTGTGTATTTACGTACATACCAAATTTTATTGAAATGTTTCACGGTCAATTTGACTTCATTCATGATAAATTTGTCGACTAAAATTTATGTTTTTATTTCAATGAAGTTTGATAAGCTTGTTGAAAGCCTTTTTGTTGCCGAGAGCTGCTGTAGCCGGTACTCTTTAGGGGGTGAAATTGGTATCAAGCCGAAGTCCGTGGTAAGCCTCTTCGCCTTTATTGAATCGTCGCTTTATCCCTTAACACCTTAGTGATTTCGACTACAATAGAGCTGATTATACACCTTTTTAAGCTATAAACGTAAACATATTATAAGTACAGTTTATAAAATTTGAATTAAACGATTTAAATATAATTTTTAGTTTAGTTATAATTTCAACTATCACAACTATAACTAACAATCCGAAATAATACATTTGGTATGAGAGATTTTATTTGAAATTTTGTATAAATTAAAAAATATATAGGCTATACAGAGCAGTATACGTAAATAATAATTGTAGTCTGATTTACATCAAGTTAGTATAGTAGTGTAACTACACAATGTACGTGTATTTTCTGATGGTTTACGCCAGAAGGATTTTTATAAAGTTACAAAGTTATTACGCACAAAATCTTTTTGGAATGGGGTCAAAACCTAAATGGGCATCCCGGGATTCGAACCCGTGAGTTAAGAAGAAAGCACTGAAATCCACACAACACAAAACAGTCTGTAACCATAGAATCTGTAAGTGTTTTGGTGGTGCCTTCAAAAGCCCACGTCTAGTGTGGATGCAGTTGTATGGGGCCAAAACAGTGTTGTTATCATTATTACTTTTACTGTATTTAGAATGTATTATTTATATTGCTTTTATTGATTGTTACTAAAAATTATAGTTTTATTACACTCATTGAACTACACACACTCTCTCACACTCATGGATACACATACTACTCTACTGTCTCTCACACACGCACACACACATATTCATCCGCAACAAACTCATTCATATGATTCAGTATTTCATTTAGCATTCAAGTATTGTATTACAGTTAGTCCTTATAAATATTCACTACCATTGTTTTATTGTTACGTTTATTGCTGTATTTCCCTATTATTTTGCTCTTGTTACGTTATTGTTAATTCTCTATTGCTATTGTATTTTTAGCCTATTCAACAATACGGTTATTTTTACTATAAATTATTTATATGTTGTGACTGCACGTAAAACTTAATGAATTGGCTTTGTCGTTGAAATGAATAAATAAATAGACGGTAACCATAAAGCAATAACAATAGACAACAATCACTAGCTAGTATGTAAGACACAAAAAATCTATAAACTTTTTCTTTTCATACTTTTCTATACTGTATACTTGATTACTACTCACTTACCAACTTGGTCCTCTGGAAATGTTTCTCGCGAGGAGTAGATAAGAAAGAAGGGACGAACTCAAAGACTCTCTTACAGTGGTTATACTTTATGTAGCTAATAAACCTTATACGACACCACTTTTACACTCACTTTCATGCAGGATTTTCAGAGAATAGACGTAAGAAGGACTCTTCAAAACTCATGACACAGATTACCATATTGTAAGGACCACAACATCAGTAAAGTTTTCTAAATAATCAAATAAAATAAACAAAAGATACAACAAAAGATAAATCTAAAGTGTCTATTAAGTTCGTCACCAAACTTCATGATGTGGTTCAACGGGTCAAAACAAGTAGAAAAAGGTTCAATGGGATATGTCCTAAAATGCATAATTATCCAAATACACGCCATTTTGTATTTTTTATAAAATATTTTATATCTCAGTCATTTTTCAATAAATTATTTTGAACCTTGGCGTGTGTCTTTGAATCGCTAAGACCTAATTTGTACAAAAATATCAACGTGATTAAATGTTTAATTCCAAAATGGCGGTCATGTAAATTTTTAAATTAAAATAATTTTAAAACGGTTGGTTTATTAAGAATAAAAGCTATGTTAAATTTTATTTCCTATCCCGTGTGATCAAAATTATGAAAATCTGTCATACAAGTACTTTTACCACTATTATGTGTGAACACGAATTATTTTTAACACAAAATTCTACAACCCTTATAAAGAACGGACATACTACTAGTAATTTTTAAAACAATCAACCCTTTTTATGTTAAATAAAAAAATGGAACATGAAATTTGCTAGATTTTCACTCACAAATATCTAAACAATACAATGTACCCTACTATTATAAATTTAAGATAAAAGTTTTCCCTTAAATATCACTCTGGAAGCTTTTGTATGAGTCGGACAATTGAAACGTTGTAACAGCGCACTGCAGCATTGCATGTGTTGAACTTAAACCTACTTCTTTACTTTACTTCACTTGGTACGTGTGGTAAGTGTAGAAGTTTGTTTTGTTCTCAATATAAATATTGTGTCACGTACTTTATTATATCCATAATGCTAAAAATTGCCAATAAATATATATTAATTCGAGTAGTCATTCAAAACTCAAATATAACAGTTTCTAAAGTATAATTCAAGTTCGTATCTACACAAATATTTATATACTTTACTTATAATTTTAACTGAAATCAACCCTTAACCAGGAAGGTATTTTAAGCAAAGTATGAATGAGCAATGAGTGTAGGATGGTTGTGGCGCAATCTTGTAGCCTTGTTACTGACTAAAGCTTACATGTTTCTTAGACATAACTGTTAATTATTAATAGCCCAACTGTCAATGAACCACTGACTCAAAATTACGAACTGGTCTAGTTATGAGGATGGTCTTAGTGGATTAACGTAGTATTCAGTAGTGCGGGACGTTAATCCACACAAGAGAACACTTCATCCACCGACCATCGCTCACAACTATCCATAGTTCGTGAACTCCAGGTAGCTGGATTACTGGACACGCCACAGCCCCGTTATAATCCACGTTATTTAGCCTGTATATATTAATATAAATATATAAAGTTATATAAAAAATATATAAACATATAAAATTGAATATTGTCTCTGCATATATTGCTTGGAATTAATTATTGTTCGTGTCAGGAAATCCTAAATGGCTCTTTTCTCGATTTCTGTCCGTCTTTAACGACACAGATTGCGTTCTTCTCTGTGAAGACCAGATTACCCAATATAATAAAACCTTTTTCTAATATTCTATACATCTTGAGAAAGTTTTTCATCGTTAAACTGACCTCTGAAAAATTTAATTTTAGATATTATACCATTTTTATGTTTCTCTAACATATGATCCATGAAATCAAACAAAGACTTAACTCTGTGATTGCTAGTTTCTTCTATAAATTATTTTCTTTAGTTTGATAATTTATTTTAATCCTATTCCAAAATTATTGTATTATTTCAAATTGTTTTGCTAATGTGATGGATTTCACTAAATGAGAAGTGTTACAAAAACCTACCTTGTTTAACGTAACAGTCAGACAGACAGAAATTGAGACCCATTTTGGCATTTCAGGGGTATATAAAACGTAAAAATATCCCAAATATGTTCCAAGCAATTTACAGAAAAAATTATAATTTTATTTGTATATACTTGTTCATAATAAGAAATGTTTTACGTCCTTGCAGTCAGCCATGTCGCCCATACAAAGAAATGGTACATAGCTAGTATTGAACAAAGTGTTTTAAGTTTGTTAACCTCACAAAGCGTCACAACACGCTAAGATAAGCGTTAATTTACGTCACATTCGCGGTTGTGATAACAGCGGAACTTTACTGCAGCATCATTCAGTGCCGCCAACCTCTCGGCTGTAACTAACTCTCATTGTTTAAACTACGTTTAGTATTTTAAACGGCAACCGTGAAAGCAGTAACGTCAAATATGTGTTTGAAAACGGAAGGGTTGTTAGAATTTATCGCGTCTTAATATATGATCTAAAAGATGTTCTAGTGGACACAACTGGTAAACTAAAACACGTCCTTGTTGTTTTGCTTATTTTCATTGAGTTTGATTAGAATAATTAAGATGAGATGATTGAAATGACGACCATACCAAAAGGTAGGTATTTTAAGCCAAGTATGAATGAGTATTGAGTGACATATGATTGTGGCGCGATCTTGTAGTCTTGTTACTGACTAAGGCTAACATGTTCCTTAGGCATGACTGTTAATTAATTAGATTAGATCATTGAAATGGCAACTATACCAAAAGGTAGGTATTTTAAGCCAAGTATGAATGACAAATGAGTGTAATATGGTTGTGGCGCGATCTTGTAGTCTTGTTACTGACTAAGGTTGACGTGTTCCTGAGAGCCGATGGCAACTAAGGGACCTACAGTTAACGTAGAATCCACTGGCTTTGAATTACGAATTGGTCTAATCATATAGTCTTTGCAGATTAACGTAGTATACAATAGTGCGGACGTTAATCCACACAAGAGAACCTTCATCCACCGACCATCGCTCACAACTATCCACAGTTCGTGACCTCCAAGTAGCTGGATTACAGGAAGACACTACCATCCCAGTCTAAAATACTATAACCCCCTCTTTAATTTGTATTAGACACTAACCGCCAACGGCATCCTTTAGTTAATCTTTCGATGTAATAAGATATAAATGGACGTGACTTCATTTTCTTTACATATTCTAAATGCAATCCAAAAACTATCATGATATATTTATTTAATACTAGCAGTAAGCCCGTCCTTTGTACGGGTTGTAGGATTCAATTTGAGGAAGAAAGATCATCATACCAAAATGTAAACCTGAAATCCTAAGCAAATCAGTACAAAGAAAATAAACGAATACCCAGCTTTATTATTTGCATTACTTTACAATTAAATAGATTAGGTTTAAATCAATGGCCAATATAAATTAACTAATATTGATTCAACAACTGTTTCTTTTTATTTCTATTAAATCTTTAAACTATAAAGACAGCTGATTATTGTCAGTAGGCTATTCATTTTAAACTGAAGCAAATTGCGACCAATATCGTGTAAAAAGTGGGGTTTTAAATGCTCGTTATTTACTTTTCAAGGGTCACCGGACACTTTTAAGCCTTTAAAAACCTTCTCTGGAATGTAGAGAATGTATGAAATAAGTTTCACTGTTATCGGTTCTCCCGTTTTTTCGGAGACGGCGCAAAATGTCTCCTGGAGCGTCACAGACAAACAGACAAAAATTGAGATAAGACCGGTTTCGGCTTCTCTAATGCACGAAAAATAGAAATAACTAAAAAATGAATAATTCTGAGCAACGTTCAGACAAAACTCTAATTTTATTTATATAGACTATGAAGTATAGTAACTTCTTTATATTTTACCTCCATGTTACCTGTTATCAAAACTTTAACAAAGGTTGGCAAAACTTCTTTCAAATGACAATGTACAGTATTATAAGGGATGTTGTACATTCAAATATAACCGTAAAAACACCGCCGTAAAGAAGATGTCAAGATGCAAACGTCCAAAGTTTCCTACGCCACTAGACGTTACGGCCTTCATAAATAAGTCACACTTTTGATCTTGCCCTTCCTTACTCAAGTCCTCTTGAGATGGTTCGGTTCAGTAAAAGTAAAATATGACTTATATTCGTTTTATTATACATCATATAACACATAGGCTGTGTGACCTTAATATCAATTAGCACAAATCAAGGCTTATATTCAGGTATGTAATCACTATCGTTTTATGTAAGTTTGAACTCATTTCCCGATATTATTTTATACAGGGTGTCCACGAAAAACGTTTCAGGACTTTGGTGAGTGATTGGGTATATTCAAAGGAAGAAAATAGTTCCAGTACTGGTATAGCCTAAAACGCTTATTTTCTCAGATATCCGCCATTTTGTATTTTTCACAAAGTATTTTTTAATTCAAACATTTTTTGACAGATTATTTTGAAATTTCGTATGTGTTTTAAACTAGTAGATTAGTATCATTAGAAAATAAACTAGCATGATCCAAGCTCAAAATCCAAAATGGCGGCCATTTTAAATTTTACCGTTAACAAAAAGTTGTAAGATTATAAATGGCCGCCATTTTGGATTTTGAGCTTGGATCATGCTAGTTATTTTTACTAATAGTAGTATACTAGTTTAAAACATGTACCAAATTTGAAAATAATCCGTTAAAAAATGTTTGAAATAAAAAATATTTTGTGGAAAATATAAAATGGCGGATATCTGAGAAAATCAGTGTTTTAAGCCATACCACTATTGGAACCTTTTTTCTTCCTTTTAATGTACCTAATCACTCACCGAAGTCCTGAAACGTTTTTCATGGACAACCTGTACATAATGCATTATTTATCAATTAGTATTCAAACTAAAACCCTGAAATGTTTATTGACTGTTCATTTCATATAACATAAATTTACAAACGTGGTTTTCAATGTAAGTAGGTAGGTTTTAACCAATTTTATAGATGATTTCCTATGCATCATATTTTTATGTAAACCACAAAGTGTCAATACTTTTAAAAGTCTGCTTATTTTAAGACTGTTAAAGTGTTACAAAAGATTGTATTTTACAAAAGTTTTATTTTCTGTGGTGTTCAAAAAACATTTGAATATATTGAGTTGCCCCGAAAATTTTCCATTTCCGGGCCCACTCAAAGTTTTCGATAACCTCAAAAGATACTTTGGGTTAAGTTTGTATGGTTTCCCAAAGGTTATTTATTTCTTCTAACAAATAAAATATAATAGGGGGAAGGGACTTTATAACCAACCTGTATGCTCTCTTTGCTTAAAATATTTCTTCCCAGCTTAAAGAGTTAGAGTTTATATTTGTGTTTACACTGTTGCATATTATATTTTGATATTTTTTATTTTATGTTGAATAAATTAAATTAAAGTTTGTAGGTTACAATTTTTTAAAAGGAGAAACTTTAATAAATTGGTATAATTGATTTTAATATTTTTAATATTCGGGTGAGAATTAACATTAGTATATTCACTCTATGGATTGTAAAAGATTTAACACTTATTAATGTGACTGGGACGGTGGCGTCGTCCGGTAATCCAGCTACTTGGAGGTCACGAATTGTGGATAGTTGTGAGAGATGGTCAGTGGATGTAGTGTTCTCTTGTGTGGATTAACGTCCGCACTATTGAATACTACGTTAATCTGCAAAGACCATCCTCATAATTAGACCAATTCGTAATTCAGCGGCCGTGGTTCGGATTCCACGTTAAACTGTAGGTCCCTTAGTTGCCATCGGCTGTTGGGCTATTAATTAACAGTCCTGTCTAAGGAACATGTCAGCCTTAGTCAGTAGCAAGACTACAAGATCGCACCACAATCACCATCCTCATTCATACTTGGCTTAAAATACCTACCTACCTTGTAGTATGGTCGCCATTTCAATAATCTAATCTAACAAATGCAACTTTATTATTGTCTTCCTCTCTCTTTTACCTTTTTTTGTTTAAATGATATAAGTAACTTATTAAGATAGAATTGTTTTAGGACTTATGATTTTTACCTAAATAAAAGAAGAAAATAAAAAAAGGTTTTCATATTAATTTTTTTGTAAAAAACCTTACATAGTACTTTGTGAATTTACAATGTTAGCTTATTAGTAATCCGTTCGTCAGGTTTCATCTGAGCCCTGAGAAGCGCGAAAGGGGTGGTAAAGTAACCGTGCTAGGGTTCCGTTTATGTTTATATTTACATTTTTTTGTTTCTTTGTTCTTTCTTTTGGTAAACAGCTGTTTCCACGACTAAATACACGCACTGTAGGTTCGTTTGAAGAGATGGCGAAAATCCAATTTCACAACGCAAACCCATCCCACAAAACAGTCAACTCAGAATCTGTCCTCTCCGTTGAGCTGGAACGTAGAAATACAAATAGCCTAGTTCGTTAAACCCGACCGGAGGCAATGACGCGGGATGGGATCCCTCAGTTTACAATAACATGGCTGCCGCTCCAGCGACGTACTTTGCGGCTTTACTTACGAGATTACAGTAAGAGTACGTTAATAAATTTGCGACAAAATTAACAAATACAGTGCTTATTCCAACGTATTTTATTATAAATACATAAATCTAAATATATAAAACAAAGTCGTGTTAGTTACAGTGTGTTAATGATCTTTGATTTTTTGGATTCGTCTCTGCTCTGGTCATGCTTTAGGCATATTCAGTTTCCATAAATTCAATTAGTTTCCATTTTATAGCGTTTTAAATTTCTAATGTTAACCTTATGGGGACTAAGTTTGTTTACAAATGTTATACAGTAAAATCATTTGATTTCTTAAGCAACAGGTGTTGTTTTACTCTCCATTAGCAATATGCTTTACTATCCAATGCCATCTGAATCATTCATTAATGTAAACCTATGGAGTAAATGTGTACTGTACAAAATGAACAGATTTATTCACCACGTTAATAGTTTACGGTTTTTGGGCATTATGTACAGTATTTATATTTCTTTATTTTCTGTATGATTAAAAACCACGTGTTTATATGTTTGCAAAATAAAAAATAGTAACAATGTTTATACATATTGAGTTTATTATAATAATCAGCTGTTGTATATTTAAAGCTTTCACAACGAAGCCTCAATGCTAATTGACTTCAGGACATGGCCAATCTTAAAGTTAACATGTATTTACTGTAAGGCGTTACGAAGTTCGCCGGGTCAGCTAGTATATTATAAAACCTAGTATTTTTTAATTCGGCATAAGTATGTTATGTGTGAATAGATTATATTAGGGTGATACAAAAAGCTACCAAAATCTTTAGCTTTAGCTTTTTTTTACAGTATTTATATTGTAATAAATATAATAATTTTCGTGCGTTTTTATGCTAGAAACTAAACCAACTCAAAGTTTTTATAGACAGATTGTATCTGAAATACACCGAAAAACGTTGGGATATTGTTTCTGAGATCAAAACAAACAAAAAATGTCCTATTAAACATATGTGAACAAATGAACATATGGCCTTTCTCGCTCCATTTACCGTCTGTCGGAAATTTTGACATGGATATGTCTCAGCTCTATGGCTGGGGGGTGTTGGCGATTTGTAAAATGGAAAATATGTATGGTTTCCATAGAAACCACTAGAGCTACTGTATTGAATTTTTAATGTAAAAGAATAAGAACAGTTGTTTAGAAAAAGTGAAAACATTGCCTTTAGACATATCTATGATCTAACCTATTTCCCACAGGGAAGTAAATATAAACATTTTTAACATGGATATGTCTTAGCTCTGGGAGGGTGTTGGTTATTTGTAAGATATAAAATATGTAACATTTACATAGAACCCACCAAGGTTATTGCATTGAATTTCTAATATAAAAGAATAAGAACAGCTGTCAAGATGGAGTGAAATCATTCCCTTTAGACATATCCATGATCTAACCTATTTCCCTCAGGGAAGTAAATATAATCATTTTTATATTATGGTCCCTTGTGTTCAAGATAAAAATATACTCACAATTTAAAATTATATAAATAATATATTTTAACGAGTTTTATAAAAATCTGTCAATAAACGTTGTTATTATTTGCCTATTCTGACATGATTAACATGGGAAAGATTGCAGGTTCGCTTCACACTGAAAGTAGTTTCTTAAAAATAATTTTTTTTAATTTTTACATATTTATGTACAACTTTCATCAACATCTGTCCATAAATAAAGGAGTTTGCCTATTCTTTTTTGATTTTTGGAAAAAGATATGCATTTGCTGCCATGATAAACATAAACTATGATTTTTAAGCATATAGCGATGGAACCTCAACCACATGAAGCTAAATATCAAGTTTAATCAAAAATATACATTAGAAAATAAACATTAATTTTTCCCTATCCTCCAAAAATTAACATTGGAGCCCCACAATACAACGTACTGTGTTTAGATTTTTTAATATCTCGTAACCGTTGGAGAAAAAAAACTTTAAGAACTTAATTGTGTAGTTTTTTAAGGCTGATTCCAATGGTGAAATATAAAATTATAAATTTTTAAGAAAGAAACATGTAGAAAAACGCAAAAAAAAACATTTTTGTTAGACAAAAACAACCAAAGTTACCTTTCCCGGACAATATTTTGGTAGAACTCTATAGCATTTGATGGAATACATGTTCTACCAAATTTGTCTTGATTGGACATTGTTGTTATTTTCACAGAACAACTAAAACATATGTAATATTTAAAAATTTACTATATTGCATTGAATTTCTATATATAAAAGAATAAGATCATTGTTTTTAAGATGGGACACCTTTAGAATGATCCATGATCTAACCTATTTCCCTCAGGGAAGTAAATACAATCATTTTTATATTATGGTCCCTATCATGTGTTCAAGAAAATGTAACTCACTTGATTTTAGATAAACAAATCGAGATAGATTTATGAGGTAAAACATTTCTTACTGAATCGACCCCGGAGAAACATCGTATCGGATACAGGTTGTTCCAGAAACTGCAGGTAACAATAACAGGAAGACGAAAACTCGCTTGCCTCACGACAGCGTGCTGCATACGATTTAGTATTATCAAAGTTATATCAATCTTATAATTACATTTAGATTTAAGTAATTAGCAATATAATACCCACTTTTAAATAATCCTGAAACGATTACCTCCGTTTATAATATCATAATAATTATGCAAAAGTCAAAATATAATACTAATTAGGTTTAAATTCAATTTCCAAACGTACTGCGAAACCCTAAAAAAATTACAGAATTATTTTCTTCAAACTTCTTTAACTCTTTAAGCTAGTTTATTTCCCATAGCTAAAATAAAGCATGTTGTTCACAACCGTAAATTTGTGTTGCCAACTACGTGAAAAGGACATAGCCCTTATTACTGTTAACGAAAACACTGGGGTTTTAAAGGATTTAGCGAGGATCCAATAAAGGCGCGATAGAGGTTCCGTCGGGCTTCAGCTTAGAGCCAATTTTCTTCGCTCTATGAGAGAACTAAAACTGAAAGTCTCTCTTTTCTAAATTGTTCAGTTCGTTAATAGTTTTAAAAATTGTTTTCCGATGCAATTTATTCTGTGTCCGTTGAACTAACTCCTTCTGTGTATCACATTATGTTTTTCGAAATTTAAGCCAACACATTGGATTTAGCGATTTATTTAACTCACCTTCACTTGCAGTTTTTATCAAAACACGTCAAAGCACTTTTGCACACTATTGGAATGGAGGAGGTCGAGGCTCTCTTATCAGACCCAACTACAACAGGCACAACCCTTGACCTCACTTTCTCCACCCCAACACGTTGGATTCATTCACTAAGTTAAGTGATTTTTTATTTCAAATGCTTGTTGCCATCGAAGAAGGGATATGGTATCGAAATATACTACACACTCACTTGCACCGTATTACATTAAACTAGTGCATGAACATACAATCAATAATTCGTCAATCCATTAAAACAAAAAAAACATAAGTCAAATCATTCTTACAACTAAAAGCAATCCCAAAGTCAAATTATTACCTCAATTAATTGTTTAGTTATCTTTTTACCTAAATTCGCCATTAAAATTGATAACAACTGCGGTCTACGCACAGGCATCTGCCCATGTAGACCTTTCCTTGTTAAATTGTGGCAAAATTTAATATTTTCTTTTGTACCTGTCACTATTATTATTATTATTTCACTCTGTAGTTACTGTATGTTGACTGATGGGAATAAACTATTATTTCATTTCAAAGTGAAAAACTATTTCTTCTTTGACTTTTTACATACTGTGATTTAGGTCAGGTTCAACATTATTGAGATTTACATAGCAAGATGCATTATGTAAATTGTGTAAGTGTAACGAGAGGCGTGTCAGAAAGGAAAAGACTGAAAGAGGTAAACTTGGAAATTCATCACAGAGTGGCTTTCCCCAACTAGGTATAATTTACCTGCGAAACTCTGAACTTAAGTAAATTCCAGAAACATCTTTAAACTTTGAAAACGTCTCCGCAAGTCGGATTCGCGAGTTCAGTTCGACCAACTGCACTAATCCAGCTGATGATGTTGATTAATCAATATCCTAACATCCAACTTCCAGTTCCTGTGAAGTGAAACTCGAATCATCTACCAAACTCCGGGTATTTAGCTCTATCTTGAACGATATCGTAATTATTATAAGATCTGTTCTTTATCTTCCGGCGTTGTGATTGTATGTAAGACTACTTGTAAAAAATGTCTATCTTTAGATCTATACTTGCATTCTCATGTTTTATTCACAATGAATCCCTAGGTTCTCACATACAAGTTCATACAAACGATACAAAATGTTAATATGGTGGATTTTGGTCAGCAAGACCAACAGGAAACATCTCAAGGTCATCCAGACGAAAAAATTAAAAGTTTCACTCAAGATGGTTCGTCATTATTGTTGAGCGCCCCAACTCCTGGTAAAAAAAAGCTAGTAGCTGTTTCATAAAGCATCCGAGTCCACTCTGGACCACATCAGGGAGCTGTGTTTGATGGTGTTGATTAATCAAAATCCTACCATCCGAATCATCTATCAATACCTCGGTATTTTCCTCTATCTTGAACGGTTTCGTAATTATAACACCAGTTTTTTTCTTCTGGCGTTGTAATTGCACGTAGGCCTATTCTTAAAACAAATAAAAAATACCTATTATTAGGCCTCTACTTGCATTCTTATGTTATACTCACAATGAATCTTTTGGGTTTCACATACACGTTTATACTGATACAAATGTAAATATTGTGGACCTTGACCAGAAAGACCAACAGGAAACAACTCGAGGGCATCCAAACGAAGACACTGAGACGATTCACTCAACGATAATTCGTCACAAACTTCGTCATCATTGTTGGACGTCCCAACTCTTGGTAAAAAAATGTTTTTATTTACTTCCCTGTGGGAAATAAATTATATAATGGATATATCTAAAGGGAATGTTTTCAATTCATCTAAACAGCTGTTCTTATTCTTTTATATTACAAATTCAATACAATAGACCTGGTATGTTTTCCATCTTAAAAATCGTCAACATCCTCCAGAGCTAAGACATATCCATGTCAAAATATTAGTTGGACCTTGACAGGAAAGACCAACAGGAAACAACTCGAGGGCATCCAAACGAAGACACTGAGACGATTCACTCAACGATAATTCGTCACAAACTTCGTCATCATTGTTGGACGTCCCAACTCTTGGTAAGAAAATGTTTCTATTTACTTCCCTGTGGAAAATAGGTTAGATAATGGATATACCTAAAGGTAATGTTTTCAATTAATCTAAACAGCTGTTCTTATAACCAAACTATGACACCACTGTTTCATAATTTGGTCGCGCGAATTGCCAACAGAGCTAAGACATTCCCATGTCAAAAAACCTAGGGGTTGTTTCAAAAAGCAGCCGAGTCTACCATGGACCATATCAGGAAGCTGTGTGTACCTTGCATAAGTCTGTACAGTATTATCTTTTACGTACCATCGAAGAGTGGAATAAAGAAATCTGGCTAGTTAACACGTGACGTGATAAATGCGCCCCTCACTAGTTTACCGACCATTTTTTGTCTTGATTGTCATCCAGCAGCTACCACGGTGCATCCGCTTCCACTAAGCCACAAGTTTCCGTTTCCGGGTCCGTTTAGGTTAACCTGTTCTCGTAATTTAGGCAGGCTGACATATTATTCCCTGAATCCGTTTTGTACAGTGGATGCATATACCAAAAATCTAAATCAATCAAGGCAATCTAAATCATCAAGAGGCATTGGATTTAGTTAGGATTTTTCAAAATTCTGAGAACTGCCCAAATTTATGTTAAAAAATACCCATATTACAGTTGTAATTCAAACCAAAAACTACAGTATGTTAACATGTGTATTTTTCTTTAAAAAATTACTATTCTATTTCGGAAAAGTTTTGTATACTTTATTGAATTTTTTAAATAAAATCTTAAAGAACATTAAGGATGTCTAAATGTCAAATAAATTTTCATTTTATGATAGGAAGTAATAACAGTTTTACAATGAATTGTTTTTGGATGAAATGTCTGTCAAACATTCAATAACCAATAATTGGCAGGAAATTGATAGCTCCATTTTGAAACCTACCTCTAAAGTTTTCATACTTCAATTTGTACTGTAATGTTTAATGATTTATGCTTTAAAAGTATTTATGATTGTGACGATTTTCATTCGCTTTTCAGTCAACGAGCCATATTAGACAAACAAATATTATAAATTATATTGAGATTCAGGCAGAGCCTAGTAGAAAGTATATAAAAAGTTATTCCAATTTCTGTAAATTCAGATTATAAAATTATTTAATTCTAGTAATCGATTCGATTTCAATCATAAACCTTAAATTAGTGGACGAACCACGTACATTCACAAAGTATCAATTTAGATTATAAATTGTCTAAATCGTATAAAATATGTGATAAAGCAATAAATCTATTACAAGAACAAAATCTTACAAACGATTAATGTTAACTATTTCCCTCCTTAAAGTGGATTAACAACTTAAGCCGTAAAGCTCCAGAATCATAGCAAAGGCTTCGTTACCGAGGACATATCCCACAAAACACATCTTTGCAACAAAATATTAATTAGTGCCCGAGACGAATAGAACCGTCTTGTTCTTGTTAAACGTATTTGCATGTTCTGATACAGTATTCTAAAGTCTGTGTATACTGTAGTGTATATTTATATAAATAAAATTAGAGTTTTGTCTGTACATTGCTCAGAGTTATTCATTTCTTAGTTATTTTTACATTTCGTGCGTTAGAGAAGCCGAAACAAGCCTTATCTCAATTTGTGTCTACTTGTCTGTGACGCTCCAGGAGGCATTTTACGCCGTCTTCTCAGAAAAATAGGGAAAGCTGATAACAATTAAACTTATTTCGTGCATTCTCTACATTCCACAGAAGGTTTTTCAAAGCTTGAAATTGTTCGCCGCCCCTTGAAAAATAATTTACGAGCATTTAAAACACATACATACTGCGTACATACTCGCTTCGCTCGCTGGGGGCTCCATCCATAGCCCGTCTGGATATACGGATATACCAATATGTCTGTATTACACGTGCGTCCGAGTCAATGTAGGAATTTAATAATAAACTCTTTATTGCTGTAGACAATACAAATATTGCATAGCATTCGTCAGACAATTAAAAGAACTCTCTAAATTCGAGTTTTATAAAACACAATTAACAATAGAAATACACAATAGATAAATTAAAGATAGGCACAACCAGGTAACAGTAAAATTTCAAGTGACGTTAAATTTTTGTGGCATGAAAAATGAAAACTCAAGCCCTTGATGTGTAATCTATGAACTCACCCACAGAGTAAAACACGTTCGACACTAACTTTTTTTCTTTTACACAGAATTTACTTCTCTACAAAATTTGGTCTCGATCGGACCACTTGATGAGACTTATCGTGTTCACGGACACACACACATCAATATATATATATATATATTACTGGCTGGGTGGTGTAGTGGTTATAATACCCGCCTTCAAAAACTGAAGGTCGCCGGATCGAATCCCGCAAGGGTCGAATCTGGACCCAGTCGCCATTTGTCATTGGGCTACTAATTAATGATGCTTCCTAACAACAGGTCGACGTTAGGTAGTAACAAGACCGGGGTTTGGACCGTTCCCCATCAAAACGTTAAAAATGCCACTGGCGTAGAAATACACAAAAAAAAAAATAAAATATATATATATAATTTTAACAAGTATTGTTTTTGCCCTGTAGACACTCAAAACGAAAAAGTGACATGGTCCCGGGCTTAAGTTTCGCCAAGAGAACTACGGTAACAGCTTCCTCCCTTTGGGAAATTTGCTGAAACAATTTAACTCATTGAAAGTGGTTCGTTTAAAAGTAAATTTAGCAAATGTTTTTGCAAGTGTTATAATTTCATTGAATGGTTGTAATGGAAATAAATGATGGATTTATCACTATCTTCGGCAAACTTCCAAAACAAATTCACCAAACGTTCCGTCGATAAACACTCGACGCTCAGTTTTATTTCATTACGGTGTTTAACCGAGTTTAATCCACTCGCCCGGCGGGCGCATGGTTTCCTAAATAAATAAAATACGTCCGTCAATTTGAAATAGTCAATAAAATGTGAAAGGCTTTTAGCCTGTCATTTCCGGTGGCGGCCAGCGATGAATGATTCACGATCCCGTCAATAATGATGAGAACGGTCCGCGTTTTACAGTTGGATGTCAAACATCACTTGTTTTGAGACTATTTCGTTTGTAAAATGAATATTCATGCTGCAAAAAGTGGTCTCCCATTCGAGCTTTGGTCAGGCGTCGGGTCTCCAGGGTGGATGCCAGTCGATGCAGTTACTATGCAGTATTTATTAACGTGTTGACTGGGGTTGTGTCATCGTCCTGTGATCCACCTACTTAGAGGTCACGAATTGTGGATAGTTTTGAGCGACACTCGGTGGGTGTAGTGTTCTCCTGTGTAAATTAACGTCCGCACTATTGAATACTACGTTAATCCGCAAAGACCATCCTCATAATTAGACAAGTTTGTAATTCAGAGGCTTTGGATCGGGTTCCACGTTAAACTGTAGGTCCCTTAGATATGCCATTAACAGGGATAAATTTACAGTTCTGTCGAACGAACATATAAACCTTGGTCAGTAACAAGATTACAAGTTCGTGCCACAATTATTCTACACTCGTTTCTCACTCATACTTGGAGTACGTGTAGCTACTTTGAGGTCACGAAATGTGGATAACTAGACCAGTTCGTGAATCAGAAGCAAAACAGTGGTTCGGATCTCACGTTAAACTATTTTACTATTAGAATCAGTTCAAAACACCACGCATAGTAATTTACTACTTGGAAGCGTTGCTCTATGTCCAATAGTTACATAGATATTAAAAAAGCTAAACACAGTATATTGTATTTTTAGGGCTACAATGTTAATCCTATGGAGGATAAAGAACAAACGGTTTCATTGAACTAACACAAACATTTACTTTAGGCCTAAGTAAATTTTAAAACGACCATCTTTAATAAAACTATCATATTCTCTAGAACCGGTTGAAAAGACACAATATTAGTTAGAAAAAAATGTAAAATATTAATCTGTTTAGTTGTTAAGCTGGTTTTAATGTTGGTAGTCAAATTATACTTTACCTTTATTGTTTTCCTGAAAAACGTAAAAAAATATTTTTTACATTTAAAAGCCCATAACATTTTAACCGTCATTTTAACAGAGCCAGTGGTGTCATATTATTTAGTACTCTATGAACTATAACCTACTTAAATTTTAATCAATAACGTAAGAGCCATGTTAGAAGTTTGGATTTTTACTTTTTCAGGGTTTTAGGGGTGCACTACCCTTAGAAATATAAACTAATTTAATAAACGCCTGGAGATATGGTAAATATATGCATACATACCAAATTTCATATAAATCAGACCAACGGGGTAGGCTGTACACATTCAGACACACGCACACAAGGACAGCCAGAGATCACGTCGATGCCCACTTTTTGGATTTAGGGGACCCTAATCCACTCTCAACTCAAATTCGAAAATTTTGACGATATATTACTTTCTCCATATACTAAGTGGAGGAAGTAAAACAACTATACAACATTGTTCCCGGACTAGAGAATACCACGACGATACGGTAATAGTCTCGTTCCGACAAATTATCTAAAATGAATCAAAGAAGTGATGAAGGAATAAAAAAAACTATTTGAAAACTCATTGCCAGTAGTTTAAAGTATTAATCGTTAAGCAAACACGAGGAATTTAAAAAACAATTTAAAAGCTTTCCTTCACTCAATGGAACACGAATAGTTTGGTAGATTTAAAACGTTTATAAGAATGTTTGTGAGAATTTGGAGGTTATAAAAACTAAAAACGATGGTCTTAAAAATTTCATAACACTCTATCTTCATTGAATGTAAGTCGGGTCTGAAGCTTGTTCAAATTGGCTTCGCACCGTTTCATCGAGGTCTTTCACTAGTTCATCAAAAACCTCAGCCAGCTTGGCTTGGAGCAGTTCAGAAAATTGATTAACAACGTGTGCTTCCCGTTCGGTCACTATGATATCGCAGATCTTCAATACCTGATCAAACGTAAACAATACCTGGTCATCGTCCAGCATCTGTAGAGGAATCTCCCTTCTGTGGACCATTTTTAAAGTTTCTTCAAAAATTTTGTCAGCTATTTCATCGGTGCTCAGACGAGGACAGACGTCTGCGAAGATGGAGTTGATTCTTCGTCGGGGAGATCCTATCAGAGATAAGGGTGCTGTAAGAACTAGGTCGTCATTCCTTGTTCTCTTTGCGCTTGGAAATTCATCCAACTCAGCTCCATCGTCAGACAACCCCCGCTTTTTAGGGGTTGACATGTTAGTGGGTCTGGAAGTGGAAGATAAACACGCCTACTTTGAGGTTAAGGTTTGTAAATTATTGGGAGGAAACTGGTCTGTTGCATTGTGGGTAAAGGCGCGATGAACTCAGCTCTCACTGCTTCCGTTCACTTACATTAGGTGAAGGTGTAGTACTATATAAAGTGCATTACTATATAAAATAAAAATAATAGTATTTTTTCATTTAAAATTACTCTACTTCATTCACTCTTTTTTTAATTACTCTGAGGTTGCCGCAGATACGCTTTTCATGTTAAGTTAAAATAAAAATATGTAAACATGATGAAGAAAAAAATATTTGTATTTACTGTGGGAAATAGGTTAGATCATGGATATGTCTAAAAGGAATTTGTTCAGTTAATCTAAACGGCTGTTATTATAACCAAACTATGACTTAACTAACCATATGACTGATATCACTAGCCAAATTATGTCACTGTTTCTAATTTTGATCTCGCTAATTACGATCACCCACCCAGTCCTAAGACATATCTATGTCCAAAGAAAACTGAGGAATATACATTTTATCAATAAAGTTATGTACAATAAATTTTGAACAATGCAATAGTTTTGTTTCCATGCTTAAACCCAGTGTAAGGTAAATTTGTTTAACAACTTTAATTGTTAGTACCGGGAGACTGAGCTTTGTTCGTATAAAATTTAACATTGTACTGTATTACATGAGTTAACTAACAAAATAAAAAAACATTTATTATGTACACAATGTAAACACAGTTTATATGGTTTAAATAAAAACGTTTTAATACACTTTAATAAATATATGTTTTACTTTTCAACTTCCATGTCAATCGGATAGTTGTATGATAGCACTTAGGAGCATTGATTATTGTTTAAAACTTCGTTCCATACTTCGTTGCGGGAGTGAGTAAGATTTGTTGGCGATAAAACCACTACTGTATCAGGCAGTTTTGGTTTCATTTTCAATCCTAAAAATTATTCTTGAAAAATGTTTAATACTAAAAACATTTTGTAAAAAAATAAACCAAACTGAATTCAACTACTATTCTTCATAACGTTTTCTGTTAAATTCATGAATACTAAGTATAACCATCCTTTAAAAAGTTTCTTTCACACAAGAGAACACTACATCCACCGACATCACTCGCAACTACCCACAATTCGTGACATCCAAGTAGCTGGATTACAGGACGACGCCTAATTATAGAAAATCATAAACCTATTTAAGAAATATTTCCCTAACAAATATCCCCTAACTTAGCCTTACTCCGTAAAATAAGGCAGACTGCATACAGATTTCTTAACCAATAGAGTGAAGTAAATACTCATCACTGTTGGCCTGCAGTGGAACTCCATGGCCGGCTTCAGCATTTGTGAAGAAGCCCTCAAAATCTCTAAATCGAGGAGACTCTCGGGATAAAAGAGACGTGTCACTGGATGAGGAGGGAAGATGGTAGCCCTCAATATGAGCAAAGCTGCCCCCAACTTGCAGACTGGCCTTTTCCTCAGCCAAAACTTAAACCCTGTGTGACATCATAGGGTGTGACATGGTCACCTTTCTTATTCCTTCTGTAATATTACATCCAAATCCTCTTATTTTCATCCCCCTCATTTTCCCCACTGATTTCTCTGACACCCTTCCATACCTACACCCTTCCTTTTATTGTATTTTTCATTTCCTTAAAACTAATTATATTTTTTCCTCTAACAATCATGATTATTTTTAATAGAGAAATATACAGTTTAAATAATGCTAATAATCTTGTATAAGGCAAATTTCATACGGTAACTAAATATTCTAAATATCTCTGACTTGCGCTACATTTTCTTCTAAACAATAAAAACTAAAAACCTGATCAGTTTTCTATTGAATATTTCTATTTTATATTTTAGTAACTTTAAAACAGAATCACTTCTTTACTAATTTTTTCCTGTACAGAATTCTACACGCATATGGGGTTTGTTTCTACAATTATTAACAAGATAAAATCTTAACCAATCAATACATTAAAATTGGTCTCAAAACTAACAATTCTAAAATAACTTAAACCCTTCTTACCTCAGCATCGGGGGCTCAGAACACTTACACAAACGTAAACCTTTCTCTGCAAACTCTCAACGAGCAAAGGCATTATCGCCCTGTACGAATTTAACCTTTGCCTTTGAACATTCGAAATACTTGAATCATACGCAAGACGCTGCCACGATTATCCTCGCTTTTAATAACTAAAATCCTTTATTTTTTCCAGATAAACGTCTGTTTTCCCCTCGACTCGCTAGTAACTTAATCAATTAGAGAGTTTTGCCCACCTATCCAATGATTTTCTTCGTATCTAAGATACTTTCAGTTATATGGGAGAAGGAAAAGTCGCCACTCTAAGCATTTTTAGTCACAAATTTTCGAAGAAAGGAAAACGGTCTACCCCCCACCCGGCACCAAGTTGGAACTAGATATGGTTTAGGTCTGAGTGGTGGATTGGTCCTTAATCTCGGTGGTTTTTTAAATTATAGGTGCAGCGATTTATAAACGCCGTATCATTTTTGGACACCGCCGCATTTAGACGCACCCAGCGGTGGACACTGTGGTCATCTTCTGTCATGACCGGCATGCTTCCCTTGGGTTTATATCGATTTATTACATGCGTCAGCCGTCTTTGTGGTCGCGCCTCCTGTATCCCACCCACCCCCCCCCCCCCAAAGTGGAGGACTAACCAGTGATGGTCTAATTGACAACGCTCGTGCGCCTCTGGCTTGTGGGTGTGACAATCTGGTAACTCGCGGATTTGCTCCACGCCCGCAGCCTACCCCGTTGGTCCGATTTAGATGAAATTTGGCAAGTATATATAAGTCACCGTATCTCCAGGCGGTTTTTTTTCATTTTTTGAATTTTTGATTTTTAAGGGTAGTTCACCCCTAAAAACCCTTAAAAAAACGTGAAAAATCCAAATTTCTCAAAAAAAAAAAAACGGCTCTAACGATTTTGATTAAAATTTGATAGTTTATAGTGCACAGAGTACTAAATAATTTGACACCACCCGCATGTCTGTAAAAATGACGGTTCAAAAGTTATGGGTTTTTAAATGTAAAAAAAAATCAAATTTTTTAATTTTCAGCGAAAACAATAAAAGTAAAGTACAAACTTTGACTGGATACCATTGAAACCAGCTTAAAAACTAAACAAATTTGTATATTTGAATTATTTGTCTACGACTAACAGTTCCATAGAAAATTTAAATTTACTTTCCACGATAAACGCAGTACGTTGTCTGAAAGCGCCCAATGTTATTCTTATGGAGAATATAAAAAAATCAATTTCTTCCTTACTTTCCAACTGTTCCATGAAACTTGGTATGAAGTGTAAGGTCAAATCACCGAACAAAACCAGCTCAAAAAAGCTTGGTATTACCGGGGGGGGGGGGGTTCCCCCATACAATTTGAACAATTAATTATTAAATGATATTTAGAATAACTTTGTAGAACATGAGAGTTTTATTACGGATTGTCTTTTTTAAATTTACTTAAGGGAGAAAGTGTGTGTCAGTCCACTGGTACCATTTATTTTACAAAGTGAAACGGTAAATTACCAAAGTGGAAGTTAATTGTTAGATTTTGGTGGATTCCCATTAAATCTTATGGTATTAACCTTATACGGTTAGTACGGCTTAAAACAACCATTTTTGAATTTCAGTGTTCACTCAGCTGTTCCCACACTGTCCTCTTCTGTCATGACCGGCATAGGCTCGTCTTTAGATCCCTTGTATGCGTTTTAGTGGTTTTCTCTGTGTGTGTATGTAAACATGATAACTCTCGTAATAATGGTCTAATCGACAAAACATTTGGCTGAAATCTGTAATTCTACAGCTATTTGAATAAGTTTGAAAACTAGGAAACTCGGTATAACACAATAAGGGTTGTGTAGAGTTTGGCAGCTCAGACCCTTTTGAGGTTTTAGATTTTTTTTATTAAATTTTATCAACACAATTAGAACTACTGTATCTCAAAAATCAAAAAATTCACTATGTCAAGCGATTACTATGACACAAAAACTGGTAAACACAGTATGTAATATAACTATGTAAAACTTAATACTTTTCCAATGGTATGCTTAAGAGTCTGCATCAGTGGTAGCCATCTTGAATTTTAGTCCCGAAAGAGCAATGTTAAATTCTGGCGGAACATACCTTCACTTTGGCGTGTGTAGTGGCGTTAATTATCAAAGTATCAATGTAAAACTTTGGTAGTACATTGATGAGATGATGCTCGAGGGCATGACCTTTTAATATGTTCAAAAAATTAACTTTATATGAAAACAAAAAATCCAGGAATGTTTTACAAAATAAATCATTATCATTTTTTTTATTGAGCGCCGAAATAAGAAGTTATGTAAGGTGGTGCCCTGGAGGACTGTAATACCTTTAATTTGACACCTCTTTCGTTAATTTATGACAATAGGTCAAGGAGATATAGGCGCCAGAATTTAACATTGCTCTTACGGGACTAAAATCCAAAATGGCTAACACTGATGCAGACTCTTAAAGTGAATAAGTAAATTAATTGATATAATTTTCTTATTTAAATTATGACTAAGCTTAGCTTCAATCTTCATAGTTCCATAATCTCTGAAAATTTAATTAGTATGCATGTCTACTACTTTAAAGGTGTTTATCAATTCTAAAAATTAATAAAGTAAAACCTTTTACTTCGTACGTCAACGAACAATACTTTATTTAGAGTATGTAAACCGCAGTTAAGAAAATTGTGAACAACTCTGGACACTAACCTTTTCAGTTTGTTGGAACCACAAATTTTAACAACTGACATGAACTACCCTCCGAGTGTTCTCTCTAAGAACATTATGTAGACGGTTTATCTCCAATAAACATATAACCTAATGTTTACTTTCTCTAAAGTTTCGTACACACGGTGGGTTCGACGTGTTACTGTGTGTAGGCCTAAGCACGCCAAAATATTAAACTGGTGGAAGGACGAAGGACTGGGACGGTGGCGACATCCTGTAATCCAGCTACTTGGAGGTCACGAATTGTGGATAGTTGTGAGAGATGGTCGGTGGATGTAGTGTTCTCTTGTGTGGATTAACGTCCGCACTATTGAATACTGCGTTAATCTGCAAAGACTATCCACATAATTAGACCAATTCTTAATTCAGAGGCCGTGGTTCGGATTCCACGTTAAATTGTAGGTCCCTTAGTTGCCATCGGCTGTTGGGCTATTAATTAACAGTCCTGTCTAAGGAACATGTCAGCCTTAGTCAGTAACAAGACTACAAGATCGCGCCACAATCATCTTACACTCAATTCTCATTCATACTTGGCTTAAAATACCTACCTTGTAGTATGGTATTTCAATAATCTAATCTAATCTAATCTAATTTGGTCATTTCGGTGTGACAAATCAAACTGACGGCATTCCGAAGTGAGTTAGTGAGTGGTTACTCACTTCAGTTGGTCACGTCAGTCATCTGCGTATGAGATATTTCTAAAACATACGACGGATTGCATTATCGTTCCCAATACGTGTGTATTGTAATTTGATACGGTTAAAGGTATTTAGGTTAAGATTAAAATCAAAGCTAAAAACTATATAATAGGATAGTATAGTTCCTAACACATTAGAAGAGTTTTCATGGGTTATCTGACACATGGACTACATTAATCCAATCCCAACAAAATGCTAGAGTTGTTTAAAAAAGCAATCAAAGAAACTGCAACGACCGGCACTAATACTTGATTGGGGGATTTTTCATTAAACCAACAAGGTTTTTCACACAATCAGGTTTTGCACACTGGGTCCATAGAATTCCCGTATTTCAGCATTCACGTTTTTACTTTTATGTGAAAAACTTTTACGCAAGTATAGCCTACTATTACATTTTTTTTAAACAATTTTAACTTCTCTAATAAAAATGTACGTTTAAAGTACTTTTAAATTAATATATCCACGTCAACACATCAGATCAGATTTTTAAATACAAAATGATTTGTTAAATCTATGTCGGAAAAGTTAGTTCTTTCCAGATCATTTGCCTTTCAACGGTTCTAATGAACTAGGTTATTTGCATGCTCTCGTTCATAACCTACAAAGAGAATAATTCAGCAAAAATGTGATGAGATCCGTTGGTGTCTTTTTGTATTTATTTTCAATAAATCACCATGGTTAAAATATACCAAGGGAATTTTCGAATGAACAGTTTAGGTTTTTAGTTTCGTTTTATATATCCAATGGTTGCCGAGATATTAAAAAGTTTAAATATGGTACGTTGTATTTTGGTGATCCAAATGTTAATATTATAGAGGATAAGGGAAAATTAACACTTCACTTATTAACCTTCATTTTTGGATGAAACTAACTATTTATCTTCATTTGGTTGGGATAGTTTATGTGTTTATCACGACAGCTAACCTACATACTCTTTTTCCATGTTATTCGTATTAACCATAGAGAATAGGCTCCTTTATTTATTGACAGATGTTGAAAATACTTGTTGTATGGTCAAAATAAAAAATAATTATGTTTACCTACGTTCGTGTTTCTCATAGCAGCAAACCTGCATACTCTTTCTCATGTTAATCTTAAAGAGAATAGGCAAACTTTCTTATCTATCGACATATAGACAATTGATCAAAATTACTGCCATAGTATTGATTCAGAATCTCGCTGAGTACGCAAGTCTGCTGCAACGGGGGTATTTGGACTTTTGATTGAGTCCTCAAACTCTAGGGCAATCGCTCGTTTCACAGCAGTGGTGAATCGAAGTCCACCATTCCATTCAAAGATATCTTTCCCACAAGCAGAAGACTTCTTAGTGTGGTGCGAGTTAAAGTTGTCCGAATGTGAACGAAGTCTTGCGTGGTAGACCTGTACACTCGTAGCGAACTGGTCATATACATTTTATGAATAAAAAATGTTACTCCTCGTAACTATTTTTTCGAAAGTAACATATTTGAATGACTAACAACTAACCTTTTTTACAACTGTCATAGATAGTAAATAACCATTCTACAGTAACCTAAATGTAAACCAGATGCAGATTTGATTAGGCGTTCGATGTTGTTAAAACTAAACTAATGACAAAACCATTAGCACGTTCTGACGCTCTGAGTATTTTATGGGCTAAAAAGTAGTGTCGGATTACAGGGCATTGTTGTCACATTAACAGCTGACATTTCGTTTCCTTTATTTTTATTCGTAACTAGCAGTAAGCACGTTCTTTGTACGGGTTGTGGGATTCAGTTTAAAGAAGAAAGATCATCATACCAAAATGTAAACCTGAAATCCTAAACAAATCAATACAAAGAAAATAAATCAATACCCAGCTTTATTATTTAGCATTACTTTACAATTAAATAGATTAGAACATGTATACCATTATTATTGTTAGTTATACGTTAAAATAACTTTTTAATATAGTATGATTTCGAAATGGGTTTAAATCAACGACCAATATAAACTAACTAATATTGATTCAACAGCTGTTTGTTTTTCTTTAAACTATTAATAAACTTTGATGTTTAAACTACAAAGACAACTGATTATTGCCAGTAGGTTATTCATTTAAAACTGAAGCAAAATGCGACCAATATCGCGTAAAAAGTGGGTTTTTAAATGCTGATTATTTACTTTTCAAGGGTCGGCGGACAATTTTAAGCCTTTAAAAACCTTCTATGGAATGGAGGGAATGTATTAAATAAGTTTCATTGTTATCAGTTCTCCCGTTTTTTTTCGGAGAAGACGGCGTAAAATGCCTTCTGGAGGCATAAAAAATCATTCTGTTGTAAAGGACAAGATCCCTGATTCCAGCTCAAAGAAAAGTGAAACAATTGAGAGGCTCTCATCTAATAATACACCACATGATCCTATGATTACAAAACCAGAGCTTTTATCAGTTATCTCTATATATAAAATTGAATTTGTGTATGTATGTATGTATGTTCTTTATGCGTTGCCATACTACTCATCCGATCGCCATGAAATTTTAAAAAGTTGCTCTATATGTGTCCAGCAAGGTTTTAGTGAAAAAATATTTTTGAAAACTTCTTAAGTTTCCACTTTATGGCGTTTTAAATAATTACTAATGTTAACCGTATGGAGAGTAAGTTTGTTTACAAATTTTCTACAATAAAAACATTTGATTTCTTAGCTACAGCTGATTGGTTTACTTTCCATTAGCAATACGCTTTACTATCCAATGCCATCTGAATCATTCATTAATGTAAAACTATGAATTAAATATGTGCTGTAAAAAATAACAGCTTTATTCGCCACGTTAATACTTTACGGTTTTGGGGTAATATGTATTTATATTTTTATTTTCTGTCTCACTACGTTTATTATAATAATCAGCTGTTGTATATCTTTCCCATAAAAGCCGTATTACAGTTAGAATTGGTTTGGGTTTGGATTGGATTTGAAAATTGTGAATTAATCCACTTAGATTTAATTGTTTTATGGGAATGTTATTAATATATATTATCGTTCAAGATTGTTATTCACTATGCCGCGACCCAGAATATATAACCTTTCACAATAAAGCCGTAATGCCACTCGACTTCAAAACATGACCCATATCTTAAAGTTAACATGACGTACTTGCTGTCAGGCGATACGAAGTTCGCCGGGTCAGCTAGTTATAGAAATAAAAACAGCAAAAAACACATATGACCTTGATGTCATTTCAAATTAAATGGGCCATGAAATCGTTCGGTTGCCACCCTATCACTGCCAATACAACCCGATAGAGTTGATTTGGGCTCCTGGGGAGTTAAAACCTTTGAAACTTCGATTAACCCTCGGAGTGGTAAAGACGCTGCGGCGTCTATTTATCGCGAATACCGCCACGGTGGTAGGTGGAGGCATCTGTCGTCAGTTTAGTGAACTTGTTAGACACTATCGCCTACGTGACCGTGTTGTCCTCTGGGGGCAAGCAACCGAACCTGCACTCGTAGTGCACTAAGACTGCCAGCGGGCATGTCTATAACCAAGTAAGCGCTTTCTACTCCTATGCACTGAGTGGCTGAATCGGCTAACGCCCTACGATGACGAGCAATTCCAATTTGACTTGCAAATGTGTTGTAAAGCGGAGAGGGGGCCCACCTCAAATAAACGGTGGCCGGCTTTGGTGGAAGTTGACGGCATTTCTAGGCTTAATTGGGATTGCAGTGGACACCTGTTTTGCTTTTTTGGTTAGTGGTTATAAGGGGGGCATGTTTTATGCTTTTTTTGTTTAAACTTTGATATTTCAATAAGATATTAGTAATTATTTTTATGTTACAGTTAAGAGTAAAAAGCTTGCCACTTCTAGGGTTGATACTAATAGAAATAGAGATAAATTAAATATTAGATTTCACTAATGCTCATTAAAAATACTACATTCCTACATAAAACAACGATTTATGTGTAAACAATGATTGAATAAGGATGTTTTGATTGAAACTAACAGTTTTTCCAGATGATTATGTTTAAAAAATGTTGTATACAATTGTCTGCTAGTGATTAGCAGAGTAAAAAAAATAAAATAAATAGTATCTGTATCTGCCGTTTACCCAACTGGAGAACCGGCTGCCGTGTACGTAGCCTTAGCATTTAACGCTAGGATAAATTGGATATTTAGGAATTGCGATTTTAAGAAAGCCACCACCTTAGAGCAAAATATTTGAAGTTGCAAAATTGTTTATGAAAACCTTATATAACCCTAACCAAAGTTTCATGGCTATCGGATCAACAGTTTGTTAAGCACAAAATGCATCCTAGCGACATGTATGTATGGTATATGATAAGTAAACAAAATCCATTGACCAAGTATTATTTAATGTTTTTCTGTACGCATTTCATGTCTTGATTTTTATACTATCTTTCTAAAAGTATAACGTAACTGTTTGAACTTCGAAATTTGAAACAACATAGTCTAAATCATCTGTGTATATATTGCCTTAACACTTAAGGGTGCATGGCGCATACATTATTTTGGTCTCTAAAGACATGTTTACTTTAACTTTTTAGTTTTGTAATGTTATTAAATTTTATATAGTAATGTACATTATATTAATGATTTAGTGCCCACTGTATTTTTTTTATTTTATTTTGTGTATTTCTACGCCAGTGGCATTTTTAACGTTTTGATGGGGAACGGTCCAAACCCCGGTCTTGTTACTACCTAACGTCGACCTGTTGTTAGGAAGCATCATTAATTAGTAGCCCAATGACAAATGGCGACTGGGTCCAGATTCGACCCTTGCGGGATTCGATCCGGCGACCTTCAGTTTTGAAGGCGGATATTATAACCACTACACCACCCAGCCAGTTTATCTAATCCGCTTTGTAAAGAATTGCTTACTCCTTTTAAGATGGACAACGACAAGCTTCAGGTTGAAAATTTGTTAGTCTGAATTATTTAAATATTGGTTTTGTTCCTGTCGAATAAATTGTTTATAACTGAGCATAATGTTGTTTTACTCAAAACACCACATAAGTGGTGACGAGAAAAATAAGTATTAAAGTTAATTAAATAATATTGAAGACGACTTGAAACTGAACACATTGGAGATGACTCAGGTAGGCTCTTGAACTATTTTCAAAGGAACAACAGGGAAGATTTAATGAGTTTACACTCACTGAACAATGGAGATTATTTGTGTAGCATTTTTGTTTCTTTAGATAATATTTGTAGGTTTTTACCCAATGTTTTTCTGACCGTTTGGGATTGTATAGAAATGGTAAATTCAAGCTATAGGCCTAAGTTATCTGAAAGATAACACTGTTCCCAAATGTTTCAAGCCAAGACCTGTACTTATTATATTAAGGCCCGGAATTGAGGTAGAGCTTGATAGGCTTGTAAAATGTAATATTTTAAGCCCTGTTTAAAGTAGTGAATGGAACACACCTTTAGTGCCTGTAATGAAAAGTGATGGTTCAGTTAGGTTGTGTGGTGACTACAAGGTTACCATAAATCCACATTTACATATTGATAGGTAACCGGTAAATATCCCAAACATAATATTCTACCAATCTAGGCCTATATCAAATCTATTTTAGACTTACTGTTTGCACTTTCTTACAACCTTTTCACAATATTTGTTATCTACGGAAGAACCCAATTTTGACGTTTTATAAGATTATAGTTTGCATTATGACACTCAAACCATACCGTCTAGATAGGGGATCGGGGTTCTGGGCGGGGAAAAATCACTCAAATACACTTATATACTCTCTAATAACATAATTAAGATTAAAAACACCACAGAACACAGTTTTTCCGACGTTTTCTAATGTGTTTCGGACCGAAATACGACACTCTGTAACATCCAGTCAACATCAAGGTCAGCAGGCATCTGGCTTTTGGACGGGGAAAACAGGAAATATTCGGGAATCAGGGATATTATTTTAGGGGATCAGGGATTTTTTGTACATGGTTCTGGGTTAGAGGTAGAGAGAGACGGGATATTTTTAGAGAATCCGGGTTATAGAAGGCTTATTTTAGCAGAGGTTTTAACAACGTTGGTAACAGCTGACTAGCTGAGGACTAATAATGAAACAATATTCCACAGAGCACCAATCCTCATAATGTCACTTCACTATGCAGATGCAATTATGGGATTCTTTTTATTATATTATGAATATATATATAGGTATATAATAATGATTACCGGTACTATTATTATATTTTAAAAAACGTTAAAAAGCATTGGAAAAACTGTGTTCCGTGGTGTTTTTATTCTTAATTATGTTATTAGAGAGTGAAATAAGTGTATTTGAGTGATTCCCCTCCCCCCTCAGAACCCTGATTCTCGTTGATCCCCGAGTTAGACCGTATGGTTAGAGAGTGTCATAATGTAGCCTAAAATCGTACGAAACATCAAAATTGGGTTCTTCCGCGGACAGAAACATTGGTTAAAAGGTTGTTGTTAGAAAGTGCAAAAAGTAAGTCTAAGATCGATTTGATATAGATTGGTAGAATACTGTGTTCAGAATATTTACCAGGTACCCTATACCAAGGGTCGAGGATTGGTTTTTGTCATTAAGAGGTGGAAACACATTTACCAAATTAGATTTGTCACAAGCCTTTCAACAAGTTGAACTTGAGGAGAGTTCCAAAGATATTGTTACTATAGCCATACATAAAGGCCTTTTTAAGTATATCAGGCTTCCTTATGGGGTGTCTTCTGCTCCCAGATTATTTCAATAGGTTATACAAGTGACAAATTTGGGTTGCATCCATCTGAAGAAAAGATTAAGGCAATCTCAGAAGCACCAGAACCTACAAATGTAATTCAACTCCAATCTTTCATAGGGTTATTAAACTATTATTCTAAATTTTTCCAGTGTACTTAAACCTTTGCTAAAAAAAATATGTGAAATGGGAATGGAATAGAAAAAGGCAAGAAGCCTTTGAAAGTATTATACAGCAGATGTCTTCTGCAAAATTTTTAGTTTACTATGATACTAATTTGCCTGTTAAACCTTATTGTGATGCCTCAGCTTACAGACTTGGTTGTTTGTTAGCCCACTAGAATGGGGATCAAATCCCCATAGCGTATGCTTCCCGTGCAATGAGTAGGGCAGAACTAGCTTATTCGATGGTTGATAAGGAAGCTTTAGTAATAGGTTTTGGTATCAAAAAATTTCACCCTTACCTTGCTTGTCGCAAATTCACCTTGGTAACAGATAGTAAACCGTTGACTTCAATATTTGGTCCTAAAAAGGATACAATTGTAATGGCAGCATGTAGGCTACAAATATGTATAAAGATACTTTGATGTATAAGGCATTTAGGCCGAAAGGTTGAAATTAAGGCCTATACTTTGTATTGGCCTATAGGTATTTTTAATATGCAGTCAGAGACTGATATTTATTTTTAAGTTGGAATCAGAGACTAACTGTTTAGTTTTTAAATTATGTACTCAAGAGATTTGTTATATTTTTGATCCAGAAGTTATGTTGATGTTCTATGTGTGGGATCCATTCAATCGCTCAGGATAACAATCGTGCAACAGCATTTTTCTTGTTATTCCTCTATGTTTTCTCTCTGAAAATACATTGTTGCTAACCTATGGAAATCAAGAAGGTGAAGAAAATATATAAATTATATATATTTCATTATATATAAATTATATTATTTTTATTTTGATAGGATTATTTTTATTTGCTATTAGCCGCAAACACATGTTAACTTTTAGATTGGCCATGTTCTGAATTCGCACTACGACTTTGTTATGAAAGATTAAATATACTGAGTAGCAGCATAATTAATAACAATACTGAAACGATAAGACATTCCAATTTAATTAGTTTTTCCCAGATTTAGAATTGAATTAGGTTTAATTGTTGTGTTAATGGAAATGGGAGTTCCTAAGCTATAACTAAGCAAAATTGTTTGTATTTACTTCCCTGTGAGAAATAGGTTGGATCATGAATATGTCTAAAGGGAATGTTTTCAGTTTTTCTAAACAGCTGACCCGGCGTAATTCGTAATGCCTAACAGTGAATACATGAAAGAAGGGGATTCACACACGATTGTTATGTCGCGTACGGTACATGAAGTCCTCCCTCTATGAGTTCCATTATGTTGTTATGTTTATGATCCAGAAGATTTATATTTATTTCACTATGGAAAATATGTTTTTTAGTTGCTAATTTGTTCTTGTGAAAATCAAAATTTATTTATGAATTTAATAATGACATATTTTACGCTTTTTATCAATATAAAGTATTAGTAAAATCCAGATTGTTAGTTAAAATTTTAAAGAGGGAGTATTGAGATTTTATATACTAATATACATTGTATCAATGATTTAGTGCCCACTGTGTCTAATCTGCTTTGTAAAGGATCGCTTCCTCCTTCTAAGATGGACAAGGACAAACTTCAGGTTGTAAAATTTGTTGTCTAAATTATTTAAATATTGGTTTTGTTCCTGCCGAATAAATTGTGTATAGCTGAGAATATATTGTTTCACTTAAACCACCACAAGTCTAAAATTGTTGTTAGTAGGAAAAAAGGGCAATGACTATACCAAGCAATAAATATAATAGGCCTGATTTTGATCACCCTGCTGCAATTCATTTATACGTACTGATACGATCCTACCAGGTCAATGGAATATTATATATTCTTGAGTAGATTCACTATTTTCACTTGCATCTTCTTTCTAACAAGCAATGAATTATTCTCTTTGCAAGGTTCCTATACTAGGCAAAGCAATTCTTTATTCTTATAGAACTTATTTTCTGATACTGTCAAGTTAAGAATGGTAACATTTTCTGTCTTTACTTTCCATTATAACAAAAGTATACATGATAAAAATTCTCAAAGCAATAGATCTGTTTATATAATACATTACAATCAAACAGCGATGCAAAAGACAATTTCACCAAAATAAAACTACTGTAATACCTTATGTTTTAACCCTAGAAGTGGCAAGCCTTTTACTTTTAAGTGTAACAAAAAAATAATTACATATATCCTCTAGAATTATTAAGTATAAACAAAAAAAAGCATAAAACATGTCCCCTCCCTTATAACCACTAACCACAAAAGCAAAACAGGTGTCCACTGCACTCCCAGTTAAGCCTACAAATGCCGTCAACTTCCACCCAAGCCGACCACCGTTTATTTAAGGTGGGCCCCCTCTCTGCTCTACCACACATTTACAAGCCGAATTGGGATTGCTCATGGTCAGGATTCGAACCTTAGCACTTCCGAATGGAAAAAAACGTTACACTCGTCAGTGTAGTGCTTTAATCAATACAGCCACCGTGCTTAGGAGTAGGAAGCGCTTACTTGGCTATAAGACACGTCCTATTGCCAGTTTAGTGAACTGCATGAACAGGTTCGGTTGCTTGCCCTCAAAGAGCTACACGGTCACAAAGGTGATAAGTTCACTAAATTGACGACAGATGCCTCCACCTGTCACTTCTTATTGAATTTGTAAATGCGTCGTGAATTACCACTTCTAAGGTTAAAACACAACCGGTGTAGGGGATGTAGTGTACAAGTTGCTGCACAAATACTAACTACAAATACCACAAATACATTAATAAAACCAAGGCCTATTAATAAAATTAACATAGGCTATTGAAATAAATCAATATTGCATAATCCATAACAAAGACCATATATTAACCCTTTGAGGAGTAACGACGTGTTAAAACGTCATTATTTGACAGCTGTTAAGGAGTAAGGGTAAAACTCAAAACACCTCAAAAGAGTAAAAAATTTCATAATCACTAAAATACATTTGAACTTGGAGTAAATATAGTTAGAAACGTATTTAAGGTTCAAAATGCCCAAAATAAACATTTTAGAACTTTTTCATTCAATTTTTCAATAAAGTAGCTATAGAAAGCACTGAGTGATGTTTTGCAAACTAATAACTCTCAGCTACAGAGATACAGGCGTTAATAATAGGGTAGTGTAGAACGCTTTCAATTTTATTCAGTGCTAATAAATAACAGATCTAATAAAACTTCATGTCGCACCGCCACTTTTTCCGCCGAAACTTCCCGCTGCGACCACCCCCGCCTAAGAAACCCTCCGCAGATTACACACAACCTCCCGAAAACACATCTCTACACATGCGTCTCTAAGTGTCTTTAATTATCGATTTATAGCTTATGAATCAATCTATGTCAGGTTATATGTATTTGAACAAATTTCGTCAAATAACGTATTAAAACGTGGCTGCTCCTTTTTGTGGAACCATAAAAAAGACGTTTTAAAACTTCAATCCTATTTCGATGCAAAATACGGTACTCTTTAAAGGGTTAATAATTCAGCTCGTTTATATTTTATTCTGACACAAACCCAAGCTTGAAATAGTCTATAACATTACTCAACCATCTACAGGATGTTCCAATGTAGGGATCATAACTTAATGTTAGGCTTGTGGCTTAATGGTAGGCTTGTCTGAGAGATGTACTGTTTAATGGAAGATTTAAATCCCAATGATTTATACATGTTTATCCTATAAATTTAGGCTTTGTAGCTATTTTAGTAGCTCCATGACTCAAGAATTCTTGGTTATTAGGTTAGAGTATTAATCCTTCTTCTTTGTAACACGAGACTGGACACCAGGCCTGTATTGGTTTGGAATCTCGTAATTATCCATCAGTTGGACACACGACTCCCTTTTCTGCCAAACTCTTTCCAATAAGTAGTTTCTTCCTATCAGTGGACAATAACTTAAGGGACTTTATTAGAACTTACTAATCCATTTTAATCATTTTGATCCTCAGGTTTGGAGAGAGTATCGATCTCGACAGGCAGATACTTGGGTTGCCCTCAAACTACCAACACATTCTTTACCTCCACCGCAGCCACAAGTATTTCAGCAATCTGCTGTCTAATGGTGTTTAGTCGAGCATCAACATTGATGATCTAGGACCAACCTGATCTTGTTAAATCAACTGTCACCTCGGATTCAAATCAAACAGCTGTTGGGCAAGTAAAGTTGTAATTGATCCCTCTACTTAATCTATATTAAGGCTTGAGACTATATTATCTAACAGTTTTTTGCCAATAGATACTCTCTTAATTTAATATTTGGCTTATTTTTTATTGAAATTATTCAAGAGGTCACAACCAGTACTCCCTGTGTAGAAAACGCAGATATAAAAGCATTGCTGATGAGGTCCTTAAAACTTAACTTAAAATGAAGACCTAATCATGTAAATGAAGTATGAAGGTATAAAGTTTAAACTATAACTTAAAGAACCAGCGGTACCTATTAATTTCATATCAAAACTGGCTCTCTAGAATACGCAACACATATTTTGCCTTTCAAGAGAGGTATTTCTCGATGGGCTTTACATCTAAAAATGTTCGCTCAAAAAAATTTCTGAATTTTAGAGAGTGAAAGAGATTGCATACAATTTTCAGGTTTTTTTTCATTAGTATGAAGATCTAATCTAATAATGTGTTGAGTTTTTTACCTAACATAATCCATTAAAAGAATTCATAGTTTCTTTACCTGGAATCAGTTGTTTAGTAACAAATTTTCCTGTTTGGAAATACAAAATAAATATTTTTGTCAAATTATAAAGAAATTTGAAAACCTGCACTAGGAGGTAGTGCCAAACTACCGACCAGCCGCCGCTGTCGCTACCTCTGAAATGCAGTCTACTGTCCTGTGTATAGTACAAAGAGTAAGCAATGTTATATTCAAATCCGTTTACAATGCAAATTCATATAATTTAAGAATCATTTAAGAAGTTTATAAATGTTTGTTTAGTATTTTTTGTAATAGGCTACAACATAGGGCCTACCTACAACAATCATTTCATATTAAATCAGTATTTATTCGGAACGGCGTTCCCACACTGGTCATAACGGTGTAGGACTAAGAGACCTCTGGTGTTACAAAACTTAGTTAAACATCATGCATTTGCTTTAGCGGTAAATATTCCGACTACAGTATCCTACCAATCTAAATCAAATCGACCTTAGACTTACTTTTTACACTTTCTAATAACCTTTTAACAATGTTTCTGTCCGCGGAAGAACCCAATTTCGACGTTTCGTACGATTTTAGGCTGTATTATGACCCTCTCAAACCATACCGTCTAGCTAGGGGATCGGCGTGAATCGGGGTTCTGGACGGGAAAACAAATCACTCAAATACACTTATTTCACTCTCTAATAACATAATTAACAATAAAAACACCAAGAAACACAGTTTTCCCGACGTTTTTTGGACCGAAATACGACACTCTATAACGTCCAGTCAACAGTGAGGTCGGCAGGCATCTGGCTACTGGGCCGGGGAAATGGGAAATATTGAAGAATCAGGGATTTTTTTGTCTACGATTAAGGGTTTTAGGTAGAGAGAAACGGGATATTTTAATAGAATCCGGGTTTTAATAGGCTTATTTTAGCAGAGGTTCTAACAGCGTTGGTAACAGCTGACTAGGTGAGGACTGAGGAGTAATAATGAAATATTATTCCACAGAGCACAATACTCATAATGTCACTTCACTATGCCGATGCAATTATGGGATTCATATTATTATATTATGTGTATATACATATATACATAATGATTACTATTATTATATTCTTATTATTATATTATCATTATTATTATGATTATTATAATATTTTGACATGATTTTATTGTAGTTATACGTATATATCACATGATGATATAGGTGAAATTGCCGACATACAGCGCTCTGCGGAGTTAAGTTAGGTTTTTTATTGATAGTATAAAATATATTTAACGACATGAAAATATCAATAAAAAACCTAACTTAACTCCGCAGAGCGCTGTATGTCGGCAATATCTCGGATATTACGATAAAACGCTACGTGTATTGGTCGCCTTTATACTACTTTCACAATTAGTTATATTTTTCAACGATACGACAGAAACCCAATGTATTTTAATTGACAGTCTAAAACATAACAACTAGTCATTTTACGACATCTAAACACGTTAATTACAAGAAAGAAGAATTGTTATATTTTATAAATCAAACCAATTATAAAATAAACATCCTTCAATGATTTGTGTAAATAAACAAATATATCACTGGTTAGAAGTAGTTTCTGTACTTGCCGTACCTCTTTGTATATTTCAAATTACATTGTGCTGAAGGAATAACGGATTTGTAATCAGCTGATTGACAATGAAATGAACTAATACTAAATATAGTTGAGCTCAGTTAATGATTTGTTGCGCCATTTTATTTGTTTGAGTACATTCCCAACTAATTAATTTTTAATTCAGTTTGATGAAATTAAGTTAAATTAATTTAAAGTAAATAACAAATCTTTCATAAACTTATCCTTACGCCTTCAAGAATAACAAGAATCTCCCGTTTACCCTAAAATTATCCCAAATTCCTTAAAATATCCCTGATTCCCAAATATTTCTCGTTTCTCCCAGCTCAGAACGTCAATTGTTGTAGACAACTAGGTTGACTGGTGTTTGAAGGGTGCCTTATTTTGGCCAGAAAACGTCGGGAAAACTGTGTTTCTTGGTGTTTTTATTGTTAATTATGTTATTAGAGAGTGAAATAAGTGTATTTGAGTGATTTGTTTTCCCGCCCAGAACCCCGATTCACGCCGATCCCCTAGCTGGACGGTATGGTTTGAGAGGATCATAATACAGCCTAAAATCGTACGAAACGTCGAAATTGGGTTCTTCCGCGGACAGAAACAATGTTAAAAGGTTACTAGAAAGTGTAAAAAGTAAGTCTAAGGTCGATTTGATATAGATTTGTAGGATACTGTAGTCGGAATATTTACCGCTTTAGCTACTCACCACCTACCACTATGACCTACAGCAACAGTTAGAATACTAACACAGTGATGCGGAAAAACTAGAACAGGTCTTTGACAAAATCGCTAGGCAGACTGGCGGGTACAATCCTCATGTTGGGATTGTGGTAAGTATAAAAACTGACTGTCCACATCCCAATTCATATCATCAGAGCCTTCCTCCAACCCGTTAAATGCAGAAATAGAACTCAACACCTTCAGGTAGACAGAGACGGCATAGTAAGTAACATACTTTGTTACCAAACCGCTGTTTTAGTTTAATGTAAAAGTAAGAAGCTAGCGTATATTGTAAGATTCTGAGGGAGGGGTGAACATCACCTATACTACCAATATATTTTTACAGCTATGTTACATTTTTAGTTTTTCCTGCATCCTCAATTGTGAGTCGTAGCAATTGGAGATGAAAGGACTATTTTCTCCTCTATGGTTGTGACAAGGTGGAAAACTTAAAAAGTTATAACGTAGTCGTGCGGATTGGTTCTAAGTGTATCAGAGAACGTGGAGAGTTTTTGATTCTTGATTGTAGATAAAAGTATATGCACATATTAATGTGAAGACTGGCTACAATTCGCATTGTTACAGCATGGAGTAAAAGAATTCGCCTTTTACTGATGACATAATGACGCTTGTCCGGACCAAACCAATTATCCAGCAGAGAGTATAGCAGCCTGCCTTATGTTTAAAAATGTTGTAATCTAGATCAATAGGCAATAGGCATCAAATCGAGCCCAAGATTATGTATTCATATAACAAAACCCATCTTTTTAATTTGACACTCATCAAATATAACTTTTAACCTAAAGTCTTATCATCATGGAGGCAAGAGGTTAGCGAGAGCGCCTCAGGCAGAAGTAAATGCCTCACGCCCAGCGTGAGGAGACTCTGCAAGACCGCTGTGAAGTGGCCTGACCGTCTATCGGCTGGCCCACTGTGTGCTATGCGCACAGCCTACACGGGGTGCCTCTGTTTTGCAAAAGGCAGCGGATCTAGACTTGGCCGTCGATAAAAGGCCTGTGGACTGGGTTGCAGCGGTTTCACGTACCAACCATGGGGCGTAGTGTAGGTGTACACAGATCGGCTCGGGTTGGATAGCGGTGGGCGAGGTGTAGGTGTACATTAGACCGGCCACCGCACTGCTTCTGTAACTGGTATGTGTGCAGCTGTTACAGTACTGTGCTGGAGACAAGGAGAGGTGCAACCTTGAACGGGTCCAGCATGGACATTGACATCGTCAAACTGCTAACTTGTGTTGTTTTGTGGATTAGGAAAATGGCTGACGATAAACGAACGGAACTACCCCAGGTGGGTCGCTGCTCTGGCAGTCAATCCCACTCCTCTTCGGAGGACATGCCCGTGGATTCTGGGGAGGGCAAATCTCAGCTATCTACTAATGATGTTTTGTCACAGGAGTTGGAGACAGGGTCGAGTGAGGGGAATCCAACTTCCTCTGGGTTCTCACAGAGCCTACTCACCGCGAGTTCTCCGCCTGAAAAGAATGATCACCCGATAAAGGTGGCAAAACTGGAAGATGTGTCTATGTCTGTCCAGGCTCTTCTTGAGACACCCTCTCAATCTGGTGAGTCAGGGGCCGCAACTGTGCTGGCGCCTGGCTCTGGTGGTGAGGGGACGTCCCAGTCCCGTGAGGAGGAATACCTGCATCCGGCGGAGAAAAGGCGCCTCATCAAAGAAAAGAAAATGGCGTCTGGCAAGTGGCTTTCTCCAGCTGAATGGAGAAAGATGACCAATCGTCCCAAGCGCAAAAGGCAATTCGGTGGAGTGTCTCAAGGGGAGGGTTCTAACTCGAAAGTTCCTTCTATGTACAGGCCAGACTCCAAGAGGCATAAGTCCAGTGAGACCCCTCTGGAGAAGACCTCTCCGCGCCCATCAACTTCTGGTGAGACCTTCAGTGATCAGTTGACCACCAGAAAGTTGGTGATCGTCCCAGCGGGATATCCCGAAAACAAACTTTCGGACGAGGATTGCTGTTTGTTACAGGCCAAACTCGGAGATCTCATGATCGACGATGACTCGGAGGTTGGACCTCTGCAGATTTCTAGGACCTATCAGGAGAAAGGAGCAGTGGTTGCAGTCTGCTGCAACGACGTGACCTGCGACTGGCTGAAGGGTAAGGCGGCCTCTCTTGCTGTACGCGAGGGGGCCGAGATGTTGGTTGGAGAGTACAAGGACCTCCTCCGCTCAGTCAAGGTTATCTTGAAAATTGATAAAATGTTTCCTAAGGCAGAGCACATAGATCCGAAGAGGGTCTTTGTGGGTTTGCAGAAACAGAACCCAGGTGTTATCACCAAAGACTGGCGAATCGTCAATAGGAGGCAGGAAGACGAATTTCAGACTCTTGTCCTCGTGATTGATGAGGCCAGTGCGCTTGCGTTGAGTAAACAGGGGTGGAAAGCATACCTTGCTGCAGCAAAGGTTTCCTTTAGGCTGCTCTCGGGGATCCACTCTGGATCAACACAAGAAAATGTCAAAGTTACTGCAGGTAAACCTCCAACACAGTAAGGCTGCCTCAACAGTCTTCTGTGAATACACAGCCAAACACGCTGTAAACTACACCCTGATTCAATAACCTTGGGTAAGGGTGGACAAAATCTCAGGCCTGGAGTCCTCTAGGGGACAGATTTACTCGGCCTGCACTAATACTCCGAGGGCTTGCGTTTGGGTCAAAAACGGGCTCAGATGTGAGCCGCTCTGGGAATTCTGCTTTAGGGACCAGATGTTGGTGAGGACCAACAGTGGAACTACTGGCAGACCTCTGACCTTTACATCAGTATACATGTCCGGGGACACTCCACGAGCTCCGCCTCATGAGTTCACTCTTCTGGTGGAGTATGTGAGGGAATCCGGGTCGCACCTGGTGGTGGGATGTAACTCAAACGCCCACAACACAGTCTTGGGGGTGCAAGAAACCAACACCAGAGGTGAGTCACTATTAGACTTCATTGTAGCTAGTCACCTAATATCTAAAGTTGGTTCAAAGCCAACGTTTGCAAGCAGTAGGGAGCTCTATTATTGACCTTATGCTACACTCATAGGGGTTGAAGGGTAAGATATGCAACTGGAGGGTCTCTACCGAACCCTCATTTTCAGATCATAGGCAGATCCTCTTTGAACTATGGTATTTTATGCCTAAAAAGGTATTATTTAGGAACCTGAGGCGAGCCAATTGGGACCTCTTTTCTGCTGAGGCAGGGTGTCCAGTTAGCAGGAATTGTATTTCGACAGGAATTACACGGGAAATGTACTGGAATCTATAATAAATATGGTTTTGTACGGGAATTCAATTCAACAAACTGCTATTTTTTTAAATAATAATATTATTGCTAAAACTTGCAATTATTTAAGTACGAAACATCTTTCAAATGAATTAACAGTTAAATATTGCAGTTCAAGCTCTTCCGTGGGAACTCATCTCCCCGAGCAATGCGACGAAGTACAAGTGACTTGCGAATTTCACCCAAAACTGAAACCGCCGTGATCCTAGCTTTAACTGTAGTTAGCCCTGTGACTGATAAAATCGGATTTCACCACTCTCCGTTACAGTGGAATCCGTCGAAAGATATTAACTGCCCAAATTTGACCAGTTACAACCTTGATATCTCTCATTAAGAAACTAATAAAAGAAGAAGAATGTGCTTATGAAGCTTTTAAAATTATTTTAACAGGAATTTATTAATGTACTATTTTGTTAACGATTATTATGTTATTAAAGCGATAAAGGGAACATAAAATTATTTAATCTATTATAATATAGTGGAGCGGATAGCAGCAAAAGAAGATGCAGAAGACCGAGAGAGATGGAGGGGCTTTGTTGGTGCGGCCAAGTATCTACTTAGATATGCATGGCCCTGGGAGTAAGTAAGTAAGTATAATATAGTTAATTACAATAGCTATTGCAAAACAGGGATTACTTTGTCAACAGCTGTTATTATCACTACGCTCACGCAAATAACCTTGCTTTTACCAATAATGCTTTCAGCTTGTCTGCTGTCAAAACCAAATAGTGAATTTACGTCTTTAGTTTATTTTTATCTTAAATTGTTTATTTAAATGGGGTTCTGTAGTTTTTGAACAGCGTAATGTTAACTCTACTAATCGCTAGAAAAGTGCCGCTGATGTGAACGAATTAATAAGTTAAGTGTCGGCTGCTTTTATGTCGCATTAACCATAGGCTTTCGCATCCTGTGTCATTTTTTCTTCCAGTTTCTATCTGCAATGGTTAGATTAGTGGTTTTATCTGTTTAAGTGATGTGCAAATCATGAATAATGAGCTGATTTACCTCTTTGCAACATGTCAAACATGTTGCAAAGTGGGCAGTCACATTCCCCTGGAGGAGATGGTCGGGAGACTATGGCAGTTTTCCAGGCTTTTAAGCCTGGAAAGTCCATGAGACAATTAGAAACTAGGGGTGCACCAAAAGCCTCATGGCCGACGTGCTGAAGGAATACTGTTGCGCCCCTTTGTGTAAGTCAGGTACTTCAATTAAGCCTATCAACATTTGTTTTTCCAACAATCAGTCAATAAATGTTTAATATTATAAAAAATGTGAAGAGGAGTAAAATACAGTAAACCCTCCGATATCCGGACGTGATTTTGAAAGAATGCAAAAATTTAAAATTACTCTAGGAGGTCAATGTTTGTTAAACCAGTAGTCGCGAACGATGTTTGTAGGCCGGTTAGTAGCGCGCCGAATGCGGGGTTGAAGCCATGTGGACAGCGGTAATGTTCCAAAGCGGAATGGGGAAACGATTAGTCACCCTAGTCCCGAGTGCCTGAGTCTCTAGCGCTACTGTCTTATTCTGTGCTATCTGGTACAAGGTCACTGACTTACGAAACAATAAACCTCCCCACCCCACCTGTCCTTACCCACCCTAATATTTCTGACCCAATTTCTGACTCATAACTGTTCTCAAAGAATATGTTAAATAAAGAATTGTCTTGTCAATAGCCAAGCCAACGCATTACGTGTACTGTAGTGACAACACCCGCTTCCGTGGCCAGTGTCGCCTTTGTTTTGCTTCAGTGACCTTGTCTTTATTGTAACGGTCCGTTTTAGTTTCGGGTAGGAATAAGTTATAATGGACGGAAAAAGAAAAAGGGTTGTCATTGCGATGGAGGAAAAATTGTATTACTGTACTCTAGTACTGTACCACTTTGTACTGTATTATGTGATTTTTTGAGTTTTGATATTATTAAAATGTTTTTTTTTATTTAATATCCGGATGTTTTATTACCCTTTCATATCCGGATTTTTTGCTATCCGGATCGGCCGTCGCCACATTAGTCCGGATATGAGAGGGTTTACGGTAAACTGCAAACAACATTTTTTGTAAATGATCATTTATTTATTCTCAACAGCTCGACAAAGTTAGTGACAAATTCGTTCTTGACCCCCACACCTTGGTACACTAACGGGTAGTTGGGGGCCTTGTTATACTTCTCAACCTTGTTGCCAGGCAAAACCGACAAGAACCTATTCGGTAGCCAGACATCCACATTCGTAAACAGTGTGATCCGTAATTCTTGTTTTGGTTAGCCACCACCGTAAACTGCAATACGGGGTTCTGCCTCCCAGCCTCCAAATCCGAGCACTTTACATTCATGGTGGACCTAGCATTAAGCTCACTCGTCATATCTGCCATTGCAAGCTACAAAAATCATCCTTTAGTAAATTACATTTAACATTGGTTTATAAATGTAGGATGTGAAGCAGTAGGAAACTGTAGGAAGTAAAGGATTGAGGACCCTGTATATAAATAACCCCCTCAGACGTCTTAAAAGCTTTTAAATTTGTATTACCAATCTTAACAGTTCTATTATAATTTTTATTTGACACAGATATTTAGTTAATTTTTTATTGTGTTTTAGTTTCAAGTCAATGTTTCTTTTTCTCCAATTTTAGGCTATATTGTGACAAAAACTAGGAAATTAACTCCGTGCCCCACCCCATCCCCCCAAAACATGTAATCTCTAACTTTGCCCATGTTGAATCTATATTGGGCTTTTTTTAGATAGGAATAACTTTACAGTTAACAAATTAACGGAAATTTTATGTCAATCTCTATGTAAATTTATATGTTCGCTAAATATAATGTGACATCATCTCTGATTTTAGGCTTTGGAAGAAGATTTGATTTGAAAGAAAATGCCGAGGAAGAAAAAAAGTATAGTCATTGAAAAAGAACCATTCTTCCAGGGAATACCCTTTATCACAGTAATCTGGGATGGAGGATGGGCGAAGAGATCGTATAGCCATGGAATGAGTGGTAGGTATAGGAGGAAATAACAAGAGTCCTGGTATATTTCCTATGAGAGTAATAATAAAGAGTTTACTGTTATTTCACCGCCAGTGCGTTGACTGACAGAAGTAGCGTTGACTCGGCAGCGGCATGCGTCAGACCTTGCCGTCATGAGGCGGGGCCGCCCCTGGGCCAGTGCCCAGTGTGCTTGGTGGAAAATGTATCCACTATACATTTTTTTTGTTATCCACTGATATTGTGATAACATGTGTTATGTGGACAAACTAATGATATAGCTTAGATTCTATCACCAGGTCTAGTACTACAAGGGTACTAAGTATATTCTCATTTATTTTCAGAGAGCTGTTATTGGAGCTGAAACCAACAAACTTGTTTCTTGGAATCGGTAACACATTTTGCTTTGGCTGTTCGAACCCCAAAAAACCTTGCGAAAATTACATGGCATCAAGTGCCACAAGAACTACAATGGACCCAGCACAGCCATGGTGACCAGCGTTATTGTTGATGGGTTTAGAAGAAGTGAAGAGGACTATGGTCTCATATATAAAAACTACATCAGTGACGGCGACCCCAGTGTATTTGCCCGGATCCAGGGGGGGTGTTGGTATGGAAGATACGTTCAAAAAATAGTGTGCCAACCATGTCATCTGTGCCTTCAGTGACCACCTTCACAAAATGGCTGAAAATACACAATTTCCTCTAGACTCGCAGAAGCTATTAAAGTCCCACGGCTTGAGAAACGATCAGCCACTTGAAAGGCTTGTTAAGGAAGCAAGAACAGGGATCAACAAAAGCAGTTTCAAAACAATGACAGTGATACAATTTAACAGAAGAACTCTGAAATGCCTATGGCCATGTACTTGGAAGACATGGAATTTTGTAAAAGAAAAGAAAATGGAGAGGGAAACATTTTGTTCAAGCTAGACAATATCAAATTAAGGCTCTGGTGGAAACCTGGAGATGAAAGTATCTACCCTTTTTTTAACAAAACCACCAATGTTGCAGAGAGGTTTATGGATTCTATGGCCAAGTTCACCAGAGGAAAAAGAGGGAATTTATGTACAGGAGGGTAATTTTTATATTATATTATTTTTATAAGATGCTTAAGAGCAGGGCTGGTCCATTCCAACAGGCCGACATGGCATTTCAGCCCATGGAAAACATTTTAAAACTGCAATTCTGGACAAATTTTCAAAAAGAAAATTCTTGAAAGGTAGAAGAGTAATATAATAAAAAATCCTTTTTGCTAAAAAAAACATGCAAAGGAAAAACAATCAGTTGGTGGAGGGTATGGATAGAGACTGCGGGTCTCTAGCCGTGAAAGCTGTCATCAAAATGTAAGAGTTGGAGAATAGGTACAATGATTTGGTTTTGCTACTGAAAAAAAATGTTGAAAACCACAATACAACGGAGGTAGCTACTGTGAGGCAACATAATAACCAATGCTGGAGAGATGCAAGACTGAATCGTTTCACTGCCTCGAAATTCGGAGTTGTTGCCAAACAGCTACCTCACACTCCATGCAATAATCTAGTTAAGAGAATAACCTTCCACAAACCCCTAAATAGCCTTGCAGTTGCTTTGGAAGAGAAAACAAAGAAAAGTATTAAAGATGTATGAAGATTAAGCTAACATAAAAGTTAAAAAGTGTGGAATTTTCTTAAACGAGGAACATCCGTATATTGGTGCGAGCTCTGAACAGAAGATAGAAATATTTATTAAAAAGAAAACATGATTATTACTCCCAAATACAGTTTCAGCTAAATATAGTAGAGAGGGAATAGTGTGATTTCGTTTTTTGTAGTTGAAGAGAATAAATGTTTATAGAAAGAGTACAAAAAAATTAAGCATTTTGGAAGGAACCACTCCCATTCTTCATTCCTTCAAGAATGATGGAAAGAAAGAATCCAGGACCCTTAAATAATTAAGTACTGTATTTTTACCTGAAATAGTGGACAGCAGTTTAGTTACAGGAATGAAAATTCGAGATCCTTTGTCCAAGAGCTGCAGGAAAAATTAAAAGAAATTTGGCGAAAAAGACACAGGATAGAAAGAAATTTGGTGTAAGGTTAGTACTACAATTGTACTTTTAGACATCTTTGGCACCATTTTTTCTGTTTTTAAATCTATTTTGAGGTGAAGAACTGTTTTTTAATTTTCACAAAAATTGTAAAAATTTAATAAAAAAAGGTTTTCATGCAGATGATGGAAAATATGTTTTTATTCTATTTAATATGCAATTCCAATACACCAGAGTCCCAGTTATCCGAACTAATTGGAACCGAATCCTGTTCGTTTTACCGAGTTGTTCGTATTATCCGAAAGTGCTCATTAAAAGTACTAATAAAGTACATTATTTTAGACCTGAATGGTGTATTAGAGCAATTAACTTACGTGTTATCATATTTCACATACACATTTGTCCACTAGATGTTTTGTCTGAACGTTATATCCGTAATGTACTCGTCATTATAAATATAAAACACAACACACACATTGACACATAAAACCTACCAATGATAAAACAGTGCCGTTTGTAGGCCTACTTTTTACGTGATCGCGGTCATTGCTGGAGATGAACTTGAATGTTCAAAAAGTAGTTTGCTGAAAAACGACAGAAATAAAAATGAATGTTCATGACTCATCGATCGCCGGCTTCTCCACGCTCTCGCCCTAAATTTTCTAATTTGGCCAAATTTAATGTATTTTGTGTATCTATGTTTCCGTGTGTGTGTAAGTGTTTTCAAGACGACTCTTCACTACGTCAGTGTTGAGGATAAATTTTAAAAGTGGTATTCTTTCTGACTTTTGGATTAACTTTTTAAAAGTTCCTTAATGTAGTCAGCACCGAGCTTCATACAGGTATTTTAACCTTTAATTTTAGAAATAAAAAGTCAAACCATGGGAATCAAATTTATTGTGATTTACTGTGATAAGCTATCGATGTGTACACTTAGGCCACAAGCAGATGCGTTTAACTAATAGAGAATGTATAAACAGATATTATTTTACTAGTTAATGTACCCATATCTTACAGAATAACACAGTGTTATTGTTAACCATAGAGAAGTTGTAAAACTCCTAGCAGTTTTTGCTAGTTTTTGAGAAATTAGCATGTTATTTAGCGTGTTGAGAATGCCAGGTTAAAATTACTTTTAGGTGTTTGAGAAAAACTGTCATTTTATTTTATTGATGAAAATGGATACTTTTGGTTTTGTTTTGTTCATAAATAAGTTAGGTAAATGTAACAGATAAAATAAATATACTTAATATTTTTATTCATAAAATAAATTATGAAAAACGATTACTTAATATAATGAAATATATATTATAATTCGAATAATGAATAATTATATTATTATTCGATATATTTTATAATGAATTTTTCAGTTTGAAGTAAAAAAATTGCCAGTAGAAAATTCCTCATGCTTAAAATTGAGTATTTTTGTTGAACTATACTTAGTTTTGTACATAAATGCAAAAAGTTTGAACATTTATCTTCAAAAATAAAGTTTTTGTGATTATTTTTAGAAAATATCATGAATTTTGGGTTTTCCATAAGTTACTGAAACTATTAATCACATTTGAAAATATTTTACATTAGACATGGAATTTGAACTTGTTCTATAGCTAAGTAAATGAATAAAATGATTCAAACTATTCTGATTATTACTTTTAAGAGTTTCTGATTATCAGGACCAAAATCTGGATCACTGCCCAAGTTGTCAAAGCCTAAACTTGACAACTCATCACTCCCACTCAAATTACTCATGGAAAATTTACTATCACCTTTTTAACACTCTAAGAATTGTTTTATCATTGACAGGTGAATCAATACACTTAATTTACAAAAGAAACTAAACAAACAATAATAATAACCTCAAACTTCTTAAGTCTCACTGCTATTTAATTAAACAAGTAAACAAACAACAGAAGGTGATGTGGACCGCAGTCAAAAATACTTAGAATAACATTTTAACTTAAATAATTATATTCAATGTGCTCTGTATATCCTAAACAAAAATATAAAAAATTTAAAAAAATTTTGCAAAAATTTTTTTTGAAAAAAAAAATTAATTTTTTTGGACGTCCGTATATACGGACGCTGGCTCATCTTGCACGTTTTGCCGACGTCCGTATACACGGACGTTGGCACTGAAAGGGTTAATATGATGTTTTCCAGTAATCAAAAGTTACTTTTGCTTAAAAAATAAACACTATTGCAGCCTTTGCTCCTAACTGAACACCTTACCCTCCAAAACTGGTTTCGGTGGCAGCTAGTAGTGTTGCTAATACACAAAAGCAAGGATTCCCATGATAGTTTGGGAGAAAAAGGGGTGGCCCTAGGTACACTGGTCTCCCCTACTACTTTACATTAGATAACTAGCTACTTCCAATAACACAGCTAACTAAATACATCATACCATGAAGGCAAACACAATTTATCACGCTATTCTGGCATCAAATATAACTAAATGCTCCATGGAAGGATTGGTCAGCTCATACCTTAAATAATAGTGAAAAAATGTAATTCATAACTTGTGCCATATACAGAGCTTTTCAATGGTTAACCCTTAGTACATTTGAGAGTCTACTTCTTGAAACAGTATCATTATAGGGTTTTGCCTAGTCTATTTCTCGGGAAGAACAATTAACTACTATTCTGAGTGGCAAAATTCCTGTACATCAGCATTGGTTAGGTAAGAATTTTCAATTATCCTTAATACCTAATACACAGTTGAGTATTAATACACTATGTACCGTAAGATTTCATTTTGAACAAAGAGGTCTACGGTGGTCATTGAAATTTGCCCTGCTTAAAAAACAGATTTTTCTGAAGTAACTGCACCTTATGTGTATGGTATACTCAAAGCCTTATCCTGTAACTGAGGTGGCTATGGAAAAATGTAAAATAAGCTGACCTTTGATGAAAGACATAGATAAATTTTGTCAGCTAGTCTTTTCATTAGGTATATAGTAGTAGGTATATACTTAATCTAGTGCAGAGTGCTAGTAGTACCGTAGCTAAAATTTTAGGTAGTAGGTACCTTTACCGCTTATACACAATTTTCCTTACTTCCAAAGATATTAGGATAAGTTGTCACTGTTAACCTTACTACTCAATTTGGAGATAAACTGACGAACACCCAAATTTTGACAACTTTCACAACTAATCAGTATTTTGCTCCAGAACCAATTACAGGTGATTTAGCAGATTACGGCTTATTTCTATCCACAAGCGACAGTCCATTAGCAACAGGATAATTTTAATTTTATTTAGTATCAGTTACCAACTGCAACTGTTTTAGAAGGTACAGACGGAGTATCCAAATCTGTGTAGTGTTTCATTACTAAACAGTAGTGGAGGTGATGCCAATAATTGTCGTCTGCCAGTGTCAATTCCGAAGTAGAACTTTCACTCTTGTCTTGTCCAATTCAATAACTTTATCAACTTGCACAATGGAGGAAAGACTATTAGTAATTATCTTAACACTAGTTGACCTGGCGAACTTCGTAACACCCTACAGTAAATACATGTTAACTTTTAAATTGGTCATGTTGTGAAAGATAAGATATTCTGGGCAGCAGGCTAGTTAATAGTAGTACTGAAAGGATAAGACATATATTTTAACATTCTCACAAAACAAATAAATCTGAATGAATGACTGAATCGATTTATTTCTAAATAATAAGTATAGTTTAACATGAGAGATTGAGCTTTAAATATAATTGAACATTGATCTATATAAAATTTGGCACAATGTACAGTACTATTAATTACATCTAATTAAAATACAAAAACTTATATTGCCTGTGGAAAAAGGGCTGCATGGGCATAGGCCTGTGCGCAGACATGAGTCGCAAATATACTAAATACGGCGTTTCATAGCTACATATATATATCATTTTATTTTTCTGTATAGGAAAATAAATAACAAAACATAATATCTGAGTGGATTGATCTACAATTTTCTAATCCAACCTAAACCCAAGCAAAACCTAACTGTAATACACCTTTTATTATAATACAATTATCGTTACAGCTGATTATTGTAATAAACATAACATGTTTAAACTTTGTAATTATTTTTTATTTGGCCAACATATAAATACGCGAATTTTAACTAAACAGAAAAAATATATAAATACATAATTCCCAAAAAACCGTAAACTATTTACGTGGTCAAGCTTCTCATTTTGTAAAGCACATATCTACTTAATAGTTTTAAATTAATGAATGATTTAGATTGCATTGGATAGTAAAGCATATTGCTAATGGAAAGTAAACCAAACAGCTGTAGCTTAAGAAATCAAGTGTTTTGATTGTAGAGAATTTGTAAACAAACTTACTCCCCTTAAGTTTAACATTAGACATTTAAAACGCCATAAAATGGAAACTTATGGAGTGTTCGAAAATTTTTTTTCGCTAAAACCTTTCCGGACACATAGAGCAACTTCCTAAAGTTCCATGGCAGTCAGATGAGTAGTTTGTCAATGCAAAAGACATACATTCATTTTTATATAGATTGGCTGAAAAAAGGCAAGTTTGTCAAATTTCCATCACTATATTTTGATACCCTTACATCTCCTGTATCTGTCTGAATAAGATGAATTTGTATCATTTTTAACTTCACCTGTAACATTACCGGCAATGGCTTCAGCCTGACTTGACTAAATAGAGCCGATTTCACAGTTAGTGAATTCAGATTCTACTGAAGGGAGTCTCTCTGTAAGTTTTATTGTTTTCAGTTAAATTAATAATTTTACGAGATAAGTTTCTAATGCGGTCTTAATAAATCACTTAAAACAACAACCGCCACAATTAGTAAAGTAAGCCCTACTTCTTTCATTAGGCCCCATGTTGCCAAACCGGTGTAATTTCAGAGATGGTTGAGAACATAACTATTATGATGATCAGATGAGTTCCGCACAACCAGTTTATCATATTGAATACAGATGAAATGAGAATCTTCTTACTGGACACAGTACTCTATGACTATGTATTATAAATTTGAATAAGTTTCTTCCAACCAATAAAATACCATAACGCCCAGAAGACCATTATATCATTTTAGATTAGATTTCCTTTTTGAAGTTTTGACCCAACCAAGTAGGTATTTTAAGCTTAGAATGTAAGATGATATTGTGGCAAAATCTTGTAGTCTTATTACTGACTAAGGCTGGCATGTTTCTTAGACAGGACTGCCAATTAATTAATAGCCCAGCAGTCAATAACATCTAAGCAGGGACCTACAAACGTGGAATTCTAACTACTTTTATCTCTGAATTACGAACTGGTCTAATTATGAGTATGGTCTTTGTGGATGAATGTAGCACTCGATAGTGCTGACGTTAAACCACACCAGAGAATAGCATATCCACCAACCGTAGTCAATAACTAATCACACTTTGTGTCCTTACCAATGATTCCAAGAAAGGAGACAAACTAAAATATATCAACTATCCTTGAATATCTCTAGTAAGAGACCATAAGAATATTAGGAGGAAATAATAGATGAATATCAAACAGGTTTTAGAAAACAAAAGTCTATTACTGACCAAATATTTTCTATCAGTATTTTCAAACAATTTCTATCAAAATGTAGGGAATTAAACCAAGAAGGCTACCTGTACAGTATACTCTTTATTGATTTCAAAAAAAGGCAGACCTCCTAGAAAGTCGTCAACAGAAATAAAAGTGTAAATATGTGCACTTTTAGGATAGTTACATTGAGTAAATAAAAATTGTTTCGTTCTTAATTAGTGATGGATAATGTCAAAAAGTGTCGAGGAGGCGGCGAATGTAATCGAACACATAAAAGGGGTTTTGACTGCAGATGTGTAATTTGAATTGTTAAGAGTGTAAAATATTATGAATTGTTTTGCTGTATGTTAAAATTGATATTCTATTTGAGGATGAAATTAAAATTTATAGTTGTTGAGAGACCGTGAAAATTGTTTTTAATTTATAATCTAATAGTAAAAAAGTTTGATTATAAGTTTTATAATGAATCAAAACATTAAGTTTATTGATTATTTCAGGACGTATAAACAATTTTCTGTGACAAAAACACGTAACATTGACCATATTGATAATATGTTTAGTTTGTCTTTATTGTATCATGAATTTCAAACATTCTACTGGTAATCCAATTCCATACCGTAAATGCCGTAATAAATTGTAATAATGGTATTATTTCAAAGGACGTTACTCATTCAGGCTTATCCCCCAATCGTGATACATTTTGGCGAGTGACTTTAAATAATAAGTGATATATTGTGGATTAAATAACTATTAGAATTTCATAGAGAAAAGGGAGAATGTTTGTCGGAATATATTTGCCAAAATTAAGACAATTAGGTGTCCGACCCTCGTCTGTCTGCCAAAATTTTCCCATTTCAAAAAGGCCTAAAAAGCAACAAATTTAATTTCCAAAAAAATAGTTTAGTTAGCTTAAATATGTACTGAAGAATCAAGGTGCAAAGTACTTAAAACATTGAACTAGGGTTAACTGAAATCTGCTAGTGTCGCTTATTTGTTAGGAATATGTAATGTTACATGAAAGCTTGCTGAGTGACCTGTTTAAAATAGTAATTCTGTTTTTTTGTACACTGTTAAGAATTTTTAGATCATCAAAATGGTCTATTTTATGAGATTATTGGATCAAAAATATTACTTTGAAAATTTGTTTGCTGTAGTACCACATATGAATTTTTTATTGCTTTTTCCAAAATTTCACATAGGCCTATGTGACGTGAAAGAGCTTTGTTGAATTTTACCAAAATTTGAGCTCAAAAGCATTGGTGGTTTTCCTATACTCCTTTAAAAAACCGCAAAATTTCCGAATTAATCACCATGTAACTAATAAAAGTTGTAATTATGATTTATTAAAAGATAGACAATTTTTTTGCTTGCACCGCTTTAACTGGTATGCAGGTGTAGTACCTAGCCTATTAGCCTACAATATTTTAAATAATAAGGAATATATGTCAATGTGCTTATCCTCTATAAGAATGACTTGGGGAATGATGAAGTATGTGTGATGCCATGAGGTATAATAAATCTCAGTTTTTAGCTAAAATTATAAGATTGCAACTATACAGTTTTGTCACAATATTTCAAATAATAAGCAAGTTATCATCTGTAACCAATTGAAAAGGAGCCAGATTCCAATTACTGATTTGTTTTTGAGCTGATTCAAAAGGAACTAACACAAATTCATTCCTTTAATAACAATAACATTAAACCCCAATTTTTGGGCACATCCCCCTTCGAATGGATCAATTTGCCTGGTTTTCAAAATCATCCGAATAAGTGTCTCTGCCAAATTTGGATTTGATCAGTCATTTTTATTTTGTTCATTCTCTATTTATTCATAAATGGTCTAAATTAAATATTGTTACAATATAAAAACAAGTTACAACTAAGCTGTGCCAATAGTCGGAGAAGGCCGTCCATCACCGGCTAGGCAACACGCAACACATTTCTGTGTGAAGTTGCATTCTGTAGCTTGAAGGCGATACGAAAATTAATAAATATCCATAGTTGACTTGGTAAGTTATTTGTATTTCGTGGCGACGGTCTATCCTACAACAAAATCTGCCTCGACATTGAGAAATATTAATTCTAAGAAAAGGAAAGCAACCGTTGCAGATGTTAAAAATAATCTAGTTTTGATCGCATTAATTATGTTAGCAATTCGCTACAATACGTAAACGTAATTTGATAGAATATAGAAATTTGTACCCTCGCACACTTGGATGTTAAAAAGTGTGAGTTACCATTTAAAGTAAACAACCTCTCTTCCCTCCATTGCAACCGAGTATTTTTAAATGTTTAGCCTATTATATCAGCAGGTAAGTTATGCATCCTTTTCAAATCACGCTTGACGTGCGTTGCCTTTAGGGGGAATTAATGAGTTCTAAAACAGTATTTATAACTCAAATATTGTCATTGAAGCGGGGCATATCAACTGGTGTTAAATGTTCTACCTATTTAAACTCGTTAACTATATATTGTTAACATAATTAATGTTTTCTAAAACAGGAATTTTCAAACACTCTGCAACACTCGTTTCCCTATGTTATTCGTATTGTTGAGGCGAATTTAGCTGAGGGATGGATCGCCAGCTTAATTATTTAGTTCTTATCTAGTCCATCAGCGTGTCACAGTCTTGGAGATACAGATCCACTCATAACATCACAGAGACGAATATTTCTACTCCTACTAACATATCAATTCTCTTCCTCTCTCTCCTCTTGCCTCTCTATCTCTCTCACACACTCTCTGTCTCTCTCTCCCGCGTGCACGCTCCTCCAAGCGGCCCGCGGACTAAGTAATGGGGCCTTGTTTGTTTTTTAGCGATCCACAGACGACCGACGCTAAAAGCCACAATCCATCTTGACCGGACTCCCCGGTATGCCCCTCCCCCCCTCCGTGGCCTGCCCAGACTTGATGAAGAAGAAGGTAATTAGTCGACATTGGAGACATGTCTGGACGAATACCTCACATCCTAAACAAAGCATGGACCTAAATTTGGAAATTCGCGTTTAACTTTCCGCAATAACGACGTATCTTATGAATGAGAAATGAGTATGTGTTGTGGTACGATCTTGTAGTCTTGTGTTCCTTGGACAGGACTGTTAATAACCCAATAGCTGACGGGATGTAAGGGACTCAGAGTTTAACGTGGGATTAGAACCACAATATTTTGCCTGTGAATTACGAACTGGACTAATTATGAGGATGGTCTTTGCGGATAAACGTAATATTCAATAGTGCCGATGTTAATCCACATTCGAGAATATCGCATCCATAGGCCATCGCTTGTATCAACGGTGACCTCGAAGTAGCTGGATTACGAAGGGCACGTCACAGTCCCAAGCATGAGACCTACGGTAATAGCTTCTCCCCTATGGGAAATTCGTTAAAATGTACATCTCAGCAATGCCCACATATTATGTCTTATTCCGGTGTATGTAAAAGAAGAAGGAGTGTCAGCCTATGATTTATAAATCCAAACATTCGTTAAGAATATGCAGTACTTTCGCCATTTTGGAGTTTAGTCCTATATACGAGTAGTGTTAATTTTGTGACAGCATTGCTGATCACTCGATTTTCGTAAAAATATTGTTAAGGCGTTATATTAAAGATAAAGCTACTATATAGAGAATACATGTTTTATCATAAGATAATTACATGTTTACGATCGGATATAATTGCGTAGTAACTGAAAAATATGTAATTCCCTAGATAACTATCTTTTGCGATCATCGGGTAACCAGTGATTACAAAATTAGCATTGATCTTAAGAGGCTACAGCAAAATATTTCGCCAATATTTTGGAAAATATTTTTATTTTGCAAAAAGCAGAGGAGTCTGCAGTTACCTTCACCTTTTTCACTTGACCACTTCCCACGAGAACAAATAAAATTGTTAAATTCAAACAAATAGCATAACGTCGTTTTGTAGCAAAAATACTTAGCACTGTTATTTTATAGAGAATTACTGCCTATCTGAAAATAATTTAAATTTTCTCATTTATTCAACGGATACATGATGAACTATATCTAAAAAATTAGTCCTTCAAGAAATATTGTTTACAAATTCCAATTTTTTTATAAAACAGGTACTTTATGATAAGTACAACGACTGGGACTGTGTTTGTTTTGTAATCCAGTTACTTGGAGGTCACAAATTGTGGTTAGTTATAAGCGATGACCTGTGGATGTGTTATTTCTAGGTGTGGATTAACGTCCGCACTATTGAGTATTACGTTCACACGCAGATCAACTAACCTCATAACTAGACCAGCTCGTGCTTTCAGATACAAATTCAGAATACAAAATTGTGGTTTAGATCCCACAACTGTAGATCATTTAGATTCAATTGGATGCGTAGACATAATGTGTCGGATAACGATAATCTGCATGGAGTCTTCTTGCCTCCTCATTAGCACAGGCTCTGCCAGGGATGGCTAACGTTAGCTAATGTTCTGGTCCACGTCATTGCCGCAGCCGCTGCGTTGTTCAGATAACCCTACAAGACTCCGAGCTTAATTAATGCTGGATTGTGCACGATCTCCGCGACCGTGGACGACCGCGACCTCTGCAGCGTGAATATCGATATTCTTCTTTCGATATTTCCACTATATTATCTAAATATTTTAAATTAGTTTACTGACTTAACACTTTGATTGACGCTCAAGATTACAATGTGGATATATGTTATGTAGATTTTTATTACGGGGGTTTCCATCACGGTTTTAAATACAAAGTTTCACGACGTTTCAGAATCTATAATCTGTCACCGTCATCAGGTGAGCTAGAACGTAGAACATGCCAATATTAGTACATAATGCGAACTATGCCGGTATAAAACTAAAAACAAAATTGTATTTACTTCCCTGTGGGAAATAGGTTAGATCATAAATATGTCTAAAGGAAATGTTTCCAGTTCATCTGAAAAAGGTAGGTATTTTTTAAGTATCAAAAATTGAATACAATGATTGTGGTAGTTTCTTGTTGGAAACCTATTTACATATTAATTATAAAAATCACCAACTGAGCCAAGGCCAAGAACCATTCAGAAGCAGTATGTAATAATAATTATTATTGTGGATAGTTACAGTTAGCGACCTCCAATAAATACGATATTCTTTTGTGTGGATTAACGTCCGCACTATTGGATAGGTACTACATTCATCCGCAAAGACCATCCTCATAATTAGACCAATTCATAATTGATAGATAAAATTATGATTCGGATCCGACATTGAACAACTGCATGTCCCATAACGTCATCGACTGTTGGGCTATTAATTAACAGTCCTGTCTAAGGAACATGTCAGCCTTAGTCAGTAACAAGACTTACAAGATCGCCCCACAATACACACTCATTTCTCATTCATACTTGACCTAACATACCTACTGTATTTGTGTTGGTTGTCATTTCAGAAAGGTGATAATTATAAAAATTAACTAGCAGTAAGCCCGTCCTTTGTTCGGGTTGTACGATTCAGTTTAATGAAGAAAGATTATCATACCAAAATGTAAACCTGAAATCCTAAACAAATCAATACAAAGAAAATCCAGCTTTATTATTTAGCATTACGTTACTATTAAATAGATTAGAACATTTATACAATTATTACAATTAGTTATACGTTAAAATACCTTTTAAATATAGTATGATTTCGAAACGGGTTTAAAATCAATGACCAATATAAACTAACTAATATTGATTTGACAGCTGATTTTTTTGATTTCTGTTAAATCTTCAAACTACAAAGACAGCTGATTATTATCAATTGGTTATTCATTCAAAACTGTAGCTAAATGCGAGTAACATCGCGTAAAAGTGGGTTTCTAAATGCTCGTTATTTACTTTTCATGAGGTTGGCGGGCGATTTCAAGCATTTACAAACCTCTGGAATGTAGAGAATACATGAAATAAATTTCATTGTAATTAGTTCTCCCGTTTTTCGGAGAAGACGGCGGAAAATGCCTCCTGGAGCGTCACAGACAAAAATTGAGATAAGACCGGTTTCGGCTTCTCTAACGCACGAAAAGTAAAAATAACTAAAAAATGAATAATTCTGAGCAATGTACAGACAAAACTCTAATTTTATTTATATAGATAGATAATAGTGTAATATGTCTACCATCTAGCTAAAGGTTGATGTGAATGTTCGTTTAATTTGTAGTGCAGTATATAAGTAAATATAAAATTATCCAAACATTAATTTTCTTTACAGGAGACTGTAAAAGCTCTATTTAGTATACAAACTATTGATCAGGGCGGCCGAGTAAATAGAGGGCAATTTGAGTGAGCAATCAGCGGTTATCAGGGGCGGGGCGGAGCCCGAGGCCGGACGTCTCAGACCGCGCCGCCTCCTGGTCCTGATCCACGGTCACGATCCTCCGCCCTTTGTTTGATCGGCTCTGCTACACCAGCTCCCATCCTTACTTTACCGTCCGAGACTCTGCGTGAGCTTGTAAAACTTTAGTCTGTATGGGAGACGGATTTTTGCGAACTGCCCAGCCCACACCGAAGGTCGTAACCCTAATGGTTTCATCCCAAAAATTCTCCCTTTTATCCCTGAAAATCCCTGCCTCATTGTTTAATCCCACAAATTATCACTTTTATCCCTTAAAGTCCCACTCTCGCCCCTATCACCGTATTCAGGAGATGTAACTGGTTGATGGGGTAGAATTCTTGAATGAACGATTAAGTCTTAGGACCACTTTAAAACGAAAAGAAAAAATCACAACTAAATTTGGTTAGGTTAGGAAATATTAATCGTTAATTCTTTCCTCAAGAAGTTATGGGTTTAGATAAGACATACAATTCAAAATATTGTACCTCTAAACATAGTTCAAACTAGACAACAGACAGTTCTTAGACGGTTAGTAACCTCTCACTTGCAAGGAATGGGGTATAATGCGTTGAGGGGTATCATAACGCCTCCTCTTTCGCCCTTCTCTAGCGTGCTTTCTCCCTCACTCTCAACCCCGGCACGAACGAAATCCCTGAAATCCCCACCAGGGAGGACAGCAGTTGCCAAAGTTTCGGGCCATGGGTTTTGACACTTTTATGGCCCCCAACGATGACTAATGGGATAGGCGCAGTGGCCAAAGGTTCTAGATTCAGTCTGTATACAGTAACTTGGCCGATGGACCTTCACCTGGGCACCGGCCGGGGTCGGTCATAAATCTCCTTCTTCCTCGCTCAGCTTGTCTGCAATGAGTCACATGTTGGTGATACCTCTATATTAAAAAACTTTTTAAATGACTCGGAATTTTATTTATATTTTTATTTATTTATTTTTATTATATTTATTTAATAATAGTCTCGTAATTCAGAGGCAGTCGTTCGCACTTCACGTTGAACTGCAAGTCTCTTAGATATGCCATTGACTGTTGGGCTATTAATTAACAGTTGTGTCTAAGCAACATGTCAGCCTTAGTCGGTAACAAGACCACAAGATCGCGCCACAATCATCCTACACTCATTTCTTTTCATACTTGGCTTAAAATACCTACCAGGGTAGGTTACCGATACAGTTAAAAAGATATAAAGTGTAAACAGACAGATAGAAATTGAGATAAGGCCTATTCTTGCTTTTCTAGGGTATAAAACGTAAAAATATCAAAAATGTCATAATTCCAAGCAATCTACAGACAAAACTTTTTTATTTATATAGATTGTTATACACGGAGCGCGTTCGGGATGGTTCGGTCGGGAGGCGGGCCGAGGATGGTAGTGCAACCCCTCATTAATACCTGCACCCCAACCGTCCCCTAAAAGTAGGTAAGAAAGTCTCAGGTCAGTTTCACTGTAGTCACTGCACGACCTTACCCCACGTGGCTACCAACTTACCATACGAAATTTCCCGAACAGTAAAAGCTCGAGATCGTCGCAATATACTCGATACCAGGTGCTTATCCATACACAACGCTCCCCGTGGCAGGTTGCGGAACTAAACGTCGTTTACGCTCATGCGTGCACCTGCACCTGTCTTCCGCGCACCTGACCACCTGTCAAAATTTGCATGACAGTACGCGCCACTGATCGCCGTTGCATTGTCTCCTGAGTATGGTAACAGAAATATCCTCGTTTACACAAGAATTGTGATGACTCCGACAATATGAGGACTTCGACGACTCAGACGACCACGACAACGGTTGCAACTACTCTGAGGACTTTGACGAATCAAACGACTACGACAACAATTCCGACTACTTTGAGGACTTTGACGAATCAAACGACTACGACAACAATTCCGACTACTTTGAGGACTTTGACGAATCAAACGACTACGACAACAATTCCGACTACTTTGAGGACTTTGACGAATCAAACGACTACGACAACAATTCCGACTACTTTGAGGACTTTGACGAATCAAACGACTACGACAACAATTCCGACTACTTGAGGACTTTGACGAATCAAACGACTACGACAACAATTCCGACTACTTTGAGGACTTTGACGAATCAAACGACTACGACAACAATTCCGACTACTTTGAGGACTTTGACGAATCAAACGACTACGACAACAATTCCGACTACTTTGAGGACTTTGACGAATCAAACGACTACGACAACAATTCCGACTACTTTGAGGACTTTGACGAATCAAACGACTACGACAACAATTCCGATTACTTTGAGGACTTTGACGAATCAAACGACTACGACAACAATTCCGATTACTTTGAGGACTTTGACGAATCAAACGACTACGACAACAATTCCGACTACTGTGAGGACTTTGACGAATCAAACGACTACGACAACAATTCCGATTACTTTGAGGACTTTGACGAATCAAACGACTACGACAACAATTCCGACTACTTTGAGGACTTCGACTACTCAGACGACGACAACGATTCTGACGATTAACTCTGGGGGAAGGTGTTGGCGATTTTTAAGATGGAAAACACGTAACAGGTTTCCATAGAAACTACGAGAGCTAATGTATTGAAATTTTAATCTCTATATATAAAATTGAATGTATGTATGTATGTCTGTATGTCCTTTATGCGTTGCCAAACTACTCATCCGATCGCCATGAAATTTTAGGAAGTTGCTCTATATGTGTCCGGGAAGGTTTTAGTGAAAAAATATTTTCGAAAACCCCATAAGTTTCCATTGTATGGCGTTTTTAATTTCTAATGTTAACCTTATGGAGAGTAAGTTTGTTTACAAAATGTCTACAATGAAAACATTTTATTTCTTAGCTACAGCTGATTGGTTTACTTTCCATTAGCAATATGCTTTACTATCCAATGCCATCTGAATCATTCATTAATGTAAAACTATGAAGTAAATATGTACTGTACAAAATGAACAGCTTTATTCGCCACGTTAATAGTTTACGTTTTGGGGGGATTATGTATTTATATTTTTATTTTCTGTCTGATTAAAAGTCACGTGTTTATATGTTGGCCAAATAAAAAATAATTACAGTGTTTATATATTACGTTTAGTATTATAATCAGCTGTTGTATATCTTTCCTATAAAAGCGGTATTACAGTTAGGTTTGGATATGAAAACTGTGAATTAATCCACTCAGATTTATTTCTTTTATGGGAATGTTATTAATATGTCTTATCGTTTCAGTATTGTTATTCACTATGCCACGACTCAGAATATATAACCTTTCACTATGAAGCCGTAATGCTATTCGACTTCAGAACATGGCCAATCTTAAAGTTAACATGTATTTACTGTCAGGCGTTACGAAGTTCGCCGGGTCAGCTAGTATAAAATAATAAGAACAGCTGTTTAGATGAACTGAGACCATTCCCTTTAGACGTATCCATGATCTAACCTATTTCCCACAGGGAAGTAAATACAAATATTTTTAAATAAGAAATGTATCCAATAAGCATTGTAGTTTCTCTACTATCTTCATTACTTATGTAATGTAACATTTTCTTTTAAAATATTAAACATGTGATTACCATAAACAAAATAATATCCGGTCACATGATCAATGACGTCACGATAGAACTTTTACGTCTCGCGAATTGCTAACACCTCCCTTCTAGAGGTTAGACATATCTGTGTCAAATGTAACTCCTAAGTAACCTAAACTACTGAGATGGCTTCACCAGGGGCAATTCATTTCAATGTCTACCGTATGATTTAGTGGCAACTCCAATTCAGAGCGATTGGCAGTGTCACAGTGTCACCGTCTGGGCAGCTGAGGCGCCGCCTCACTTGGCCTCAGCGACAGTTCGACAAACTGTTCATTCCGCCACACTACTTGCATAGGATTTTTTTTCAAAAACGGTAGCATGGAAATCGCATTGTATACAAGGCTGCCACAGACCGGGAAGTCAGAGGGAGTTAGGGATTTTTTAGGTGAGAAAAAGTGAGGGAATGGTGTAGTAACACCTGATTTTTCCATAATTTTGTAATTTATCTGTCAAATATTTTCAAGTTGTTCTTTACTTTGTATTTTACATTTTTACTACCTTATATTTCGTGTTCTATTATTTAAAACACAACCGGTTCAGGTGAATAATTCAAATGCTCCTTCACTGATTAAAAGTTGGAAAAGAATATCTTTCCGTGTGCGAAGTGCTGGGCTTCTCTTTGGAAAAATATGAGAAGCACTGTTCCTGCTTTAGACTTTTCTCTAGAAGCCCAAATAACCTGATTAAAGATCAAAGCAATAATCATTTCAGGAAAAGAGAAGCAGAAATTCAACTATGATCAGAGACGTAGAGCCAATGAACAGCGTGTATTGATGAAAAGGGAAAAAGTATGTGTGTCCAATTTGCAAAATGATTGCATTTACTTCCCTGTGGGAAATAGGTTAGATCATGGATATGTCTAACGGTAATATTTTCAGTTCCTCTAAACAGCTCTCCTTACAGCCATGTGACATCACTGATCATATGACGTCATCGTTACAAATTTTGGTCTGACCTCCCCCCAGAGCTAAGACATATCCATGTCAAAATGTGGACAAGGGGTAGAAACAAATAGTAACGTACGTTGTATGGTTGATGTACCAGTTAAGTTCTTTAGAAGAAACGGAGTTTTCGTGGTGTCTACAAACGACCGCTTCTGAAATGGAAAATGATTAAAATTCCTGAAAGAAGAGATGATGTAGTAACAGTTGATTATTCAATTATTTTGTTATGTAGCTGTCACATATTCTCATGTTGGTTTTTATTTAATCATGATTTTAATAAAGATTGTTGCAAATTTATTACATCATATTTAGTGTTATATTATTCGGTAAAATGTTTAAAGAAATAACTGTTTGTATTTACTTCCTTGTGGGAAATAGGTTAGATCATGGATATGTCTAAAGACAATGATTTCGGTTCATCTGAACAGCTGTTCTTATTCTTTTACATTAAAAACTAGCTGACCCGGCGAACTTCGTAACGCCTAACAGTAAATACGTGTTAACTTTCAGATTGGCCATGTTCTAAAGTCGAATAGCATTACTTCGTTGTGAAAAATTAGATATTCTGGGGTCGGCATAGTTAATAACAATACTGAAACGATAAGACATTAATAACATTAACACAAAACAAATAAATCTTAGTGGATTGATTCACGATTTTTTTAATCCAACCTAAAACCAAACAAAACCTAACTATAATACGGCTTTTAAGGAAAGATATACAACAGCTGATTATATTATAACCAACGTAATATGCATAAACACCGTATTTATTTTTTATTTGGCCAACATAATTATAAACACGTGACTTTTAACCAGACAGAAAATAAAAATATAAATACATAATCCTCAAAAATCGTAAACTATTAACGTGGTGAATAAATCTGTTCATTTTGTACAGTACACATTTACTCCATAGTTTTACATTAATGAATGATTCAGATGGCATTGGATAGTAAAGCACATTGCTAATGGAAAGTAAAACAACAGCTGTAGCTTTAGAAATCAAATGTTTTGAAAATTTGTAAACAACCTTATTCCCCATAAGGTTAACATTAGAAATTTAAAACGCTATAAAATGGAAACTAATTGAATTTTTGGAAACTGAATATGCCTAAAGCATGACCGGAGCAGAGACGAATCCAAAAAATTAAAGATCATTAAAATCGGTCCAGCCGTTCTCGTGTTATAATGCGTGTAACTAACACGACTTTGTTTTATATATTTAGATTCAATACAATAGCTCCGGTAGTTTCTATGGAAACCTGTTACATGTTTTCTATCTTAAAAATCACCAACACCCCCCCCCCACATAACCAAAACCAAAAGAAACCTAACAATTAAATTAAAACTACACATGAAATAAACAGTAGATAAAAAAAGCATAAACAAACAAAACAACAACCAAACACGTAAAAAACAAAAAAAACAACAACAACATAAATAAATGTCAAAAACCATCCCACTCGCAAAGAGAATAAAAAATAAATAAAAACAAACAGAAAAAAAATCTGCATGAAACAAAGCCCATGAAAAGATAAAAAAAACTAAGAGGTATGCCAACACTGAAAAAATAAAAAAATAAAAACAAAAATCAAACCACCTCAACAACCTGCCACAAACAAAAACAAACAAATGATTCCATAAAAACAAAAAACAAACAGAGCTAAGACATATCCATCTCAAAAGCTAAAACCCAAGAAATTAATTTTCGTATAACTTCACTGTGGGAAATAAGTTAGATCATGGATATATCTAAAGGGAATGTTTTCAGTTCATCTAAACAGCTGTTCTTATAACCAAACTATGACATCACTAGCCAAATGACAACCAAATGAACATATGTCAAAATACCCCCGTCGCAGCAGACCTGCGTACTCAACGAATTTCCAAATCAATAATATAAAAATAATATATGACAAGTTAAAAAAAATCTGTCCATAAACATGAGAACTATTTGCCTATGCTCCATAAGATTAACATGGCAAAGAGTGTGCAGGTTTGCTGCTGTGAGGAACACTGAAATTAGGCATTTCTACCATAAATAATTTTTATCTTGACATTTATACCAACTTTCATCAACATCTGTCCATAAATAAAGGAGTTTGCCTATTCCCTATATGATTATTATGGGAAAAGAGTATGCAGGTTTGCTGTCATGATAAACACATAAACTATGATTTTTAAGCATAAATGGATAGATAACCACATAAGCTAAATATCATTTTATCCAAAAATATTCATTAATATGGGAATATTAATTTTTCCCTATCCTCCATAAGATTAACATTGGAGCCCCACAATACAACGTACTGTGTTTAGATTTTTTAATATCTCGGTAACCGTTAGAGATAGAGAAAAACTTAAGGAACTTAATTGTGTATTTTTTTTAGCTAATTCTAATGGTGATATAAAATTAGAAATTTTAAAAATGACATGTGAAAAACTCAAAAAAACCCACTTTGCCGTACAAAACCCCCCAAAATTACCCGTTCCCATTGACCGATATGTCTGGTTTACGAACTCGTCCGAGCATTTGTAGGAATACACGTCTCTACCAAATTTGGTCTTTATTGGACCTCTTTTACGAGAGTTATCGTGTTCACAGACACACACACACATATATATATATAAATTTTAAGGACTATTGTTTTTGGACTCTGGGCACCTAAAGAAGAAAAAATAACATGGTCCCGGGCTTAAGTCTCACCATGAGACCTACGGTAATAGCTTCTTCCCTATGGGAAATTCGCTAAAATCGACATATTAAATTACTAGTAGTTATTTATTTACTCCAGAGTTGAGTTGATGCTGATACATATTATGATTTGACTAATTACCATTCGTGAATGGTTTCCATCCCACAGTCGTGGTTATAATTGAAACCGTCGCTGTCTTCACGATCCCGCTCGCTCATGACCACGCGCTGGCGGCTCATGGCTACGAGGTCGTCGTCCATCACTATCTCTCAATATAGACTTCACCGACCGCCAGCTTATTAATTTCACCGTCCGGCCGACTCATTTTTCAAACTGTTCGATCCCAGAGTCTAATTACTAGCCCGGTATTCCAGTCCGAGCCCCCCCCAAGGGGGATTGTTTATTCTACCGCCCCCGCCTTATCCTATCTTGACAGAAAGTGGTTTATTGATTGTGATGAGGGAGTTTTCGTTTAATTAATGGGAATTGTAGTTTACTAAACGAGCAATAAAGAGCATCGAGAAGGATTTTGACCGGAACATTGCTCACGGCCATACTAATGGTCTGTGTGATCAATACAAGGGTATTCAGTTCGTATCTTGCACAAGTGTTTCACAAAATCCTGGAATTTTATTGTTTTCATTATTTCTCAAAATATTCTTTGCCCCTAAGAAAAATAAGTAAGGTCAAGGGGTTGTAGAACGAGGGTGCAGTGATAGAATAGGAAAGGGTATGTAGTAAAATATTTTCGTTGGGGTGGACCAAAGGTGCAGTTGTGACTCATTATTAGTCACCCCCAGAAATTTTCAAGTCAGTTAATCACTGGTTAGTCACTGCACTTTCAGTCCGTATACCAGGACAAAGGGCTTTAGATTAGATTAGATTAGATTATTTGAAATGGCAACCATACCACAAGGTAGGTATTTTAAGCCAAGTATTAATAAAAATTGAATGTAAGATGATTGTGGCGCGATCTTGTAGTCTTGTTACTGACTAAGGCTGACATGTTCCTTAGACAGGACTGTTAATTAATAGCCCAGCAGCCAATGGCAACTAAGGTACCTACAGATTAACGTGGAATCCGAACCACGGTCTCTGAATTACGAATTGGTCTAATTATGAGGATAGTCTTTTGTGGATTAACGTAGTATTCAATAGTGCGGACGTTAATCCACACAAGAGAACACTACACTCACCGACCATCACTCACAAATATCCACAATTCGTGACCTCCAAGTAGCTGGATTACAGGATGTCGCCACCATCCCAGTCAAGGAAGGTAAGGTTTAAGGACATTAATATGGTTAGAAACCCATAGTAAACCACACCGGCACGATCAGCATGATAGTTCAGGTGTAATACTCAAGCCCAAGAGTCAAAGGCTGCTGGATCAAACCGATGTCCAGCGACTCCTGTCAGATCTTAAGCGGACAGCTTTGGATAGCCTATGCTGTATTCAATTCACCACACAGGTCCTAGGCCCATAATGATCGTGGTACCTGTAATCCAGATACTTGGACTAACGTCCGCACTATTGCATACTACGTTAATCGGCAAAAACCATCCTCATAATTACACCAGTTCGTAATTCAGAGGCAGTGGTTCGGACTCCACATTAAACTGTAGGTCCCTTAGATGTGCAATTGACAGTGGTTATTAATTCACAGTTCTGTCTTAAGGAACATGTCAGCCTAGTAACAAGACTAGAAGATGGCACCACACTCATCTTACACTCATTTTTTATTCGTACTTGGCGTAAAATACCTACCTGGGTAGGTCGCCAATTCAGTAACTAACTAATTAAATGATGGGCAGTTCAGATTAATCAAACACACACACACAAATAATAATGGGAGCAACCCTACTCCCTCTGTTGAGTAAATCACAGCTCATAGATCATGAGCCAGGTTGTTCTGACTGGAGACACACCCAGGACTCAGTTGTGTGCGATTTATTAAAACATTGTTTAAATGATAAATTAGTAACTATAGTTACAACACTTTCAAATTCAGTAAAAACTTGTAAAATATACCTGCAGAACCATTTTCTAATCGTGAGGAAGATGTAGACAGAATTTCACCACAAAATATCAATGAGAGGATCAGCCAATGTTCACAGTCAAGAAGTAAAGGTATGTATCATCATTATCTTACGGTACTCGCCACAATCATCCTAAACTCATTTCTTATTCATACTTTCCCCAAAATACCTACCCTGGTAGGTCGCAATTTCATTCATAAAAGCACAAGCAAAAGCACAATAAAAAAGATAATTTTTCTATTCTCTTTATTTCTAGTTTCTTTCTTGAACATAAGCTATTTGCATCATACAAACTGGAATGGTAAAACATAAATCCCATACGAATTTACCAACCGGAACGAAACGTACGAAGTATTCTTGTCACTATAGCAAGTCAATGATTTTAGAACTTTATCATTTGAAAATGGAAACGATCACTTCAACACTATTTCTTCCAGTCGATGACTATCATCCAATAAACTTTCTGAATTCCAGAACGAGTTGGTTCGCAACAAAACCTCCATTCATGTTACCGAAAAACGTCTTCTCGTTTTCAAAGATAAGTGAAATATGAAGAAGGGATCGTAAAACGCAAGGAGTAATGGAAGATCAAACAGACCTCCCACCCGACCACTCACATTCAGAACAGTCTCTTTATCAAAAATGCTGCCAATAAAAACAGTCTTATCCCAGTGAAGTGCGCGCAATAAATTTGACTTCCATTAGGCACTAATGGGTCCTATCTGGGCGCCATTAGCGGCCTAGACCTTGGTATCGGTCACAGAGGTATTTCGGGCCGGGACGAGAGATAGCGCTGTAAGAGCAAAGTCGTGTTCGACGACGACCGGTCTGGGTCGGCGGACACCTGGGGCTCTGCCCGCGGTACTCGGCTCACACCAAGGACACCTTCAACAGAGTCTTCCTCGATATGTTTTGAATGCGAAAGTCGATCAACGCAAGATTGCACCCGCATAAATAATTATTTTCCACAACCAACTTTGAAAAGCTGTAATTTACTCTCTGGAATAGAGTACTAAAGTACTACTTTTCCTCCCGGGACTCTCGGACATTTTTAGTCCCAAGGGACGAAAAGTAAGTGTATTCCCGCAAGAATAACGTAGGAAGAATCCGGAAACACTCCGTACACCAATAGATATAATGAACTTTATCAACATTCAGTTTGTTATGGTGGCAGGACTGTTATTAGGGTCTACGGTATTCTTCTGCATGTTGTTGGACAAAATGTTGTTGTTGTTGTTTAAGAATCCAGAAATGGCTTCTTAAATATTCTTCACCGACGTTTTGCTTTTAGAGAAGTAAAAAGAGCTATATAGAAAAATCTTACTTTTTCACTGATTGGTGCATCAAAAATGGTACGGTAAAGAAACACGAGAACATAGTGCTTGAATACCTTCCACGACAAGCCAAGGTTAAAATTATACATCTATAACATAAGCTATTGTTATTTGTGAAGGTTGAAGAAAAATTTGGTGTGCCTCTTGGGAAAAGTACTTTTTGTCCCTCAAGAAATTATCTCCTGAGGGACAAAAAGGATTTTAATCCTATAATACACACATTTTCTTTCCTCCACCTACAAAAATAATTTATATATTATAGCTATACAGCTCTTTCGACTTGTCTAGAAGCAAGTTATCATTCATATTTCCGGTTTCTTTACTAATATTGGGCGACGTTAAGCCCACGTTGTCACTGCCCATTTTATTTAGGAAAATGTCAGCAAACAAAATGGTCTACGCTCAGAAAATACTGTAGACGAAATAGATAGTGGTACAATACTACCACAGCAAACTGTACGTTGCCGAATATTTCGCTATATCTATTGGCGCGCTAAATATTTCCTGATTCTTATGGAATTTCTTTAATCCCGCGAGGGACGAAAAGTTCTGCTTTTTATGCTCCTAAGACATTCGAAAAGTCCCATGAAATGAAAAGTAGTTCTTTGGTACTCTATTCCAGAGAGTACAATACGGCTTTTAATAGCAGGTGGTGGAAAGATACTCTTGTGTTCAAAAGAAAATATTTTCCCTCGCTATCACAAGAACCTGTTCAGTGATCTATCTCCAAAGAATGCTCCAATAAATGTATCGCGTTGCATTAAGCTATCTTTTAATTTCTATGAAAACTTCAACACATTAGAACATGTAAGCCAAGTACGTTGTCTTTCAAGTATATCATAAATAATAAAACTAATCACTTTGTGACTAGTGGATTTGCGAAGATCGGGAGCGTCTGAGTGAGGTGAATAAAGTTACAAGAATTAAGCATAGAAACTGGCAATAAAGCTGTCTAAAATTACAACAAAAATGTTTCTTAAATATTTTACTTTCTCTTCTTGTGCTAATGCCCGTTTCCACAAAAATACCTCCTGAACCGTACTAAATTTATAGTCTACAGATTACACAAATATCTATGCTAAATTCCTGTGCGTTAGGTTCTAACTTCAGTCCACTTTTTAAAGACAATATGAACTAAAAGTCACTAAGGAAGGCCGACTGTAGAAGCGGAATCTTTGTTAATTGAAGCAAAAACCACCGTCAGTGCGGTTTGAAGAAGACGAATTAAAAGACAAAAGCAAGAATGCGCCGTGCTTTCCCACGAAGAATCTTATTAGGATTCCCAAAAAGTTCGTCATCGCTACCCACGACCACGCCGCTGCCGCTCACCAATTCCCCCTCCTCCCCCCCCCGGGAGAAGCCGCGGGAGGAAAATAGAGGTGGTTAAGTGCACTTACCGCCGGCGTTGTTTTCTTTTTCAATTACGGGCGGTCGCACCGGGCCCCAGTCCATCCACTTTACCCCCCCCCCCCGGCACATACCCACAACTATCTCCATAGATTCGCTGAGTTCGCGTCTCGTTCATGGGTTTTATATCGTTGTAGCTGGAGTTGAAATCACGTCGTTTACGATTCCTAGGTTGCTCATATTGTAAAACATCTCCTCTTTGCTCTTCTCTTCTTGTTTTTCCTCATCTCGGCCCTCTTTCTCAAATCCTGGCTCGGCGTCTATGCGGGTGGTAACGTCCGAGAGAGGTGCCCAAGAGGTAGGATTTTCCTTAGCATACTCTGAAAGTCAGCAGTTGGTGTAATGGTGATTTGTCTTTGGACGAGTACACAAGAGTCCCGGTTACCCGAACCCCGGTAATCCGTAGGTCCTGTTAATCCGAACTACCTGATGGGGAAAAATGTAACTAAGTATAAACGATTTCTATACTTTTTATACTTTTAGTCTTTGACTGGAATGGTGGCGACATCCTGTAATCCAGCTACTTGGAGGTCACGAATTGTGGATAGTTGTGAGCGATGGTCTGTGGATGTAGTGTTCTCTTAAGTAGAATAACGTCCGCACTATTAAATACTCCGTTATTCCTCTAAGACCATCCACATAATTAGACCAATTCGTAATTCAGAGGCCGTGGTTTGGATTCAACGTTAAACTGAAGGTCCCCTAGTTGCCACCGGCTGTTGGGCTATTAATTAACAGTTCTGTCTAAGGAACTTTAATCTACAACACAGCATCCTATTAGCTAAGGCAAAGTTGTGCCATCGTCTTATAGCATATACATCAAGCTTTCGGATGTAGCTCTACACTGTAGGGCGATTGATGTTTAGCTACGATTTTCATGGTCTGATTCTTTATCATCGCTTTTCGGCGAACTACTTTTCGAACATTTGAGTTCCTCTCCAGCAATGACCACGATCGCGTAAAAATTAGGCCTACAGATGGCACTGTTTTATCATTGTTCGTTTTTATCCCGTGATTTATATTTCTAAAGACGAGTCAATAACCGATAGAACGGTCTCTGAAGGAACGCTTGATACAGTTACGGCAAAACATGTTACTTGTTAAAAACCTATAACTCGACTGTAATAAGATGTAAGTTTTGGCCTACATACACAGTTTGGGTCTATTAAAATACCTACCATGTACGGTTGTCATTTCAATAATCAAATCTAATAATGGATTACATTATTACTTTTAATACAACTTTACATTGTACTTCCAGATAATCCGAACACGGTTCGGTCCCGTTTAGTTCGGATTACCGGGACTCTTGTGTGCTTTCAAATAATATTGTGAGGTACTGCTACTGTACTATTATCCCAAGAAAATCCCTAAGGCAGTAATTTCCATTTTAGTGGCGCAATATTTTTATTTTCCTTTAATTTGTTAAATCCTCAAATTTGATTCTACAGATGGATGAAAAATATTAATATACCTTCAGAAAATGCGAAAGATCCGTATCGTATATAGGTGGTCCCCAAATGTCCCAGCCCTCCCAAACATTCTGAGAACCCGACCTTCCTACGAATTACCCTCAATTACACCAGAGATCCAGACGTCGCGACTCTAAAAAACACTCCAAATCGACGTGGTAATTTGTCCCACAAACAACGTGCCATAGAAATTACCTCAGTAACGAACCTTTCGTGACGGAAACACAAAAAGTGAGCGGGTGACATCTGACCGGATGTGAACCGGCCGACATCCGCTACCGCAGCCACCTTGATATCATAATAACATTGTTTTGGCGCTCACCGCCATGACTGGCGCCAGGAAACGCCGCGTCGCTTTCCCGCGCTTCCTGCGAACATAGATAACTGCGCATGCGTAATGAGTTTGTCTCTGTTATCTTTACAGCTCTATTGTTCGTCGGTCCGACTCATTATTGTTTCGTTTCTGTCACGCTGATGAATTCCAAATGAATAGATCTCCCAAGCCAACGGGCTTGTGGGGCGTACAATGAGTTAGAAGTGCGTGTTTACTGAGGTTGTCGTTGAAATCAAAATATTGTATTCACCAAGAATGATCAAAGAATGTGCTTGAAACTAGGGAAGAAGGGCTTTGTACCCCAAAAATGATTTTTTTGGGTTTTCCTATGTAATTTTCCAAAATTTTAAATTTTATCTTTCACCATTACAATCAGCTTAAAAAACTACCCAGTTTAGTTCCTTAAAGTTTTTCTCCATCTACAACGGTTACCGAGATATTAAAAAATCTAAACACAGTACGTTGTATTTTGGGGCTCCAATGTTAATTTTATGGAGGATAAGGAAAAATTAATGTTTCACGTATTATATAATATTTTTGGATGAAACTTGATATTTAGCTTCATGTGGTTGAGATCCATTTATGCTTAAAAATCATAGTTCATGTGTTTATCGTGGCACCTAACCTGCACACTCCTTTCCCATGTTAATCATATAGAGATCAGGTAAACTCCTTTATTTGTGGACAGATGTTGATGAAACTTGGTATAAATGGTAAAAACATACATTTTTACGCTAGAAACACCTACTTTCAGCGTTCCTCACAGTAGCAAACCTGAATACTCTTTCCAATGTTAATCTTATGGAGAATAGACAAATAACTCTCATATTTATCGACAGATAGTGATAAAACTTGTCATTTATTATGTTATTGATTTGGAAATTTGCTGAGTACGCAGGTCTACTGCGACGGGGGTGTTCTAAGTTTATTCTATCCAGTTTCAAGAACTACGTATTACATCCAGTACTATATATACCTAATGTCCACCCTTTAGTTATTCATGTGTTCTTTTTTATCTCTTCAATATATCATCACTGGTGTGGCGTCTTCCTGTGAATTTATTCATTGAAGAGTTTCAGCATTGATTTTATAACTGCGTAAGGTTAGTCTAGGTTACGAAGTATGTAAATTCAATGGTTTCAGTCAGAACGAAATATGATTTGAGCCCAATAAAATATGAGAGCAAGTTTAGAATATACCTCTCCAAAAATACAATGGGTTATAATCGCTGAATATGGATACTAGGGTTGACTATGGCTGAAGATGAGATACCTGCTGAATATGATGGGCTAAATAATTAGACTATGCCAAAAAATGTAAGACAATGCTCGGTAATTTCTAAATATGAGGGACTAGTACAAATAATGTACGATTCAAGTAACGTGTTAATGTTGAAATAATAAACCAGTCGTCAAAATAGAGTGTAATCCCAAATAAATGTCCTATAGGCATCGTCTACTCAATGGGATATGTCAGAAATGAATGAATGAACGTGGATGATTTTGGGGCATCCAAACCTATTTACTTCCACATTTACTTCCACCGAATAGACTTATCACAGGCCCCAAAATTAATTGTCGACGGGACATATTTACCGTACTGTGACAAGGTCAAAAGTTTAGACTTGACCATTTACTTGCACACTTGACTGGACTGTTGCGGTGGTAACACTTGTAAAAGGGTGTTTGCTGTCATACATACATTGAAGAAGATGCAAAGACTCTTGCCTTTTCACATCAAACTGATCAAATCTCCTGTCTTTCCTCACTTCAACTAGTGCATCTCAGTAATTAATGACATATCTTTCAAAAAGATTGCATCCAGTTTGTTTTTGACTGAGACGCTGTGATCATCTTTTTTTTAATACTTTCTTTTATGAAACTAAGAGAGCTCCGAGAATGTCGTACACTCCGACTGCAACACTCTGTCCTCCATACAAAAGTTCCTAAATATCTTTCCAATAATTTATTTTTCATGTCTGATATTAGTACTCGTTCTACACGCAGGGGCTCTTGACTTCTTTCTATTTCTAGAAGCGTGTCTTGAGGCTGCAGGGTGGGCTCGAATAGTGTCACTGAGATTTGGGCAGAGATATTGTTGTTGTTGTATTTTATTGTTTTATTGTTGTTGTTGTATTTTATTGTTTTATTGTTGTTGTTGTATTTTATTGTTGTTGTATTTTATTGTTTTATTGTTGTTGTATTTTATTGTTGTTGTATTTTATTGTTTTATTGTTGTTGTATTTTATTGTTTTATTGTTGTTGTTGTATTTTATTGTTTCATTGTTGTTGTTGTATTTTATTGTTTTATTGTTGTTCTTGTTGTTTTTTTCCTTTGTGATAAGTCTTAACTTTCGCCATTTCATTTCTTCTAGTGAAAAGGTGTAGATAACCGCAGACTATTCTGTCTTACTGGTGAAATATTTCGTTTTAAACCCTTAGGAACAATGTTAATTTTGTGACAGGAATCCTGGTTGCAGGATAGTTGCAAAAAGATAGCTTTGGTGCAAAATTAAAATATAATACTTCTAGGGAATCACATTATTGATTAATTTTATTTTCCGGGAAAATATAATTACCATGCAATCACATCCGATGGTTAACAAGTAATTATTTTTTATGGTAGAAAAAATGTTTTCTTACATAAACACTTTACCTTCAATCGCCTTACACTCATTTCTCATTCATGCTTGGCTTAAAGTGTCTTTATGGGTATGTTTTCATTTCAGTTGCAGGTACTTAAGTGTTACGAATGTCACTTTAACACTATGTTGTACATATAGAACGTTTCTCCTGGGTCCACACTACACACATGTGTCGGCAGGCTCGCGCCGCCATTTGCGCCAATGAGGGTTCGTTGTTCGCCGCCGCCTGAGCTCACTCTATCATTACTCCAATAATTGTGGACCACTTAGCTTGTTTTTATTACGGCCGCCGTCGATTTTCTGTAATCATTTCAGTGTTATTAACCAAATATGCACCAGACCGACAAAAAGTGGGTGCGCTTGATTTTTAGTGTCATCATCATAAAGGGTCCGTCCAGTGGTTGATGACGTAATGGTTATGCGAGGAGAAAATGGTCCCGAATACGGTTGTCATCAGACTGATTAGTCGAAATGACCGTGGAATTTATGTGTGAGGGAGGTTTAAAAAACTTGAGTGTTACAGTGTGATTGTGACGTCCTCTTTATAGAAAACATGTCCTCCAGCTTATGCTGTAAAAACGTCAACATGTCTTTATAATACATGTTTTTTATAATTATTATTTAACGTTTTCTTAAAAAGACCTCCTTTACTCTGAATGTCTTCCTTTTTGAAATAGATATGTCTTAGCTCTGCAAGGGGGGGTAAAATTTTCAAACCAAAATTTGAAACAGTGTGTTGAAATTTGGTTAGTGACATCATATGGTTACTGACGTCATAGTCTGGTCATAAAAACTGCTATTTAGATAAACTAAAACATTCTCTTTAGACCTATCCACGATCTAACCTATTTCTTACAGGGAAGTAAATACAAACATTTTCAGAGACAAATCTTTTCTAGAAACCCTCACTGCGGGTAGAGTAATTGTAGAAGAAAGATCCTAGACCTACTCAGGTTTGGAGGAATTAAAGATCAAAATATTGACAAATTTTTTCCATTAATTGTTTCGAAATAGTGTCTGTTAATAGTGATGACTCTCGGACATACTGTATATACGGGCTTCCTTATCTCAGTCCTATTTGCATTTCACGACTATCCTTCTCAAGCAATTTCAACTCTTGGTTTACTAGCACTTAACTGTCTTGTTTCAAACCGGAATGTTTCCAACAGATGTTAAACGATTTCAAAGCAATTTAACTCAATTATCAACCTGAATACTTTTTATTTCTCAAAGAACCTTTTCTCTAATTAGCTAGCATTCCATAAAATTATTTCTTTCTATTTATTCAAAATAATTATGTACGTTTCTTTCTGTTTTCAGTTTTCTTGGCATTTACGTTAACACATGTGTGTTATCAAAATACTAACGTTTATCCATTTTTACGCCTAAAGCATATTTTTAATGACATTTTTATACATTCCTAAAGTTTCAAAGGTGATTTTTTCAACAGTGAAGATCATTATAATAATAATAACAATAATTTACAATTTACAATTCAATTGATTTCGCAAGCGCAAAGTAGTACACTGCAGTGCTAAAAGTAGTACACTGCAGTGCTATTTTTTTTACCTCTCTAGCTCTGGTGGCTATTTGAGAGGCATCTCAATTTTTTAAACAGTAATATTATCTTAACTTACTAATAAAGGTTATAATTACTTGCGATGGGAATACATATTTGATAAAAAAATTCATTACAAAAATACATTAGCAAACTTAACAACAACGGTAACAACATAAATATCATAACAATTATAATTGCGATACTCTAGAGTAAGAAAATGAATAAACCTGATTTCCTCCTAAACTAGTTCAACATGCATATATGTAATATATATAGAATAAACATTGCTTCATGTTCACTATATTCCTCTGTGTAGGACTAGAACAAGTATGCACAGGCTTATATAACTTTCACTTTCTGCTTGATATCAACATAACCTCAAAAGCATCCTGCAATAATAATAATAATCTTTATTGCTGTAATGACAAAATAAACTTTTGTATAGCAAGCGTCATAGAAAATTAAAATATTAAAACTTAAATGAATCAATAACATTCAGAACAATTAGTCAAAACAAGGAAAAACAAGGAACCAGCCAGAACTGGCTGGTTCTTGTTTTTCCTTGTTTTGACAAAAGCCAAAAGCACAGCTACTGTCCTTATCTGTATTATATGTATGAAATGGCAACCAACCCAAGAAGGTATTTTAAGCCAATAATTATATGAATGTAAGAGGATTGTGGCGCAATCTTGTACTCTTTTTACTAACTAAGGTTGACGCGTTCTTTAGATAGTAAGTTACTGTTAATTAATAGGTCAACAGTCGATGGTATGGACAGTTTAACGTGGTTTAACGTGGGATCCGAACCACAATTTTGCCTGAAATACGAACTAGTCTAATTATGTGGATGGCCTTTGCGGATAAGGTTAGTGTTTAATAGTGCGGACCTTAGCTTACCTTCGTTATCTTCAAGTTACTGGTTTATTGAACACGCCACCGTATTTTTTATATGGATGTACTTGAAGAAATCACATGACACTTTTCTGAGAGAAAAGTTGATCGGATTTCACGTTAAACTGTAGGACCATTAGATGCCATTGGCTGTTGGACATTTAAAATTGACAGACCTGTCTAAGGAACATGTCAGCCTTAGTCAGTACCAAGACTACAAGATCGCACCACAATCATCTTACACTCATTTCTCGTTCATATTTTGCTTAAAATACCTACCTGGGTGGGTCACCATTTCAAAAATGTTTGTATTTACTTTCCTGTGGGAAATAGGTTGGATCATGGATATGTCTAAAGGTAATGTTTTCAGTTCATCTAAACAGCTGTTCTTATTCATTCATATTATTAAAAAATTCAATACAATAACTCTGGTGGTTTCTACGGAAACCTATTACATATTTTCCATCTTAAAAATCACTAACACCCCCCAGAGCTAAGACATATCCATGTAAAAGGTAAGATAATGGTAGATTTGGTTTCATTTAAAGATATGTTTCCTATACATTTGAACTAACAATTTGAGATTTTTTTCTTGATATTTAATTTAGTTTCTTTTGACGTTTATTGGGAAACAGTGAATAAGCAGATGTTTATTTTGATTTAACTTCATTTGTGAACAAATTTTCTAAAAATATAACGCTTTTACCGGTGAAGATATAGTACCTAGTACAACAGTATAGTACTTCGACGATGTTGGGAGTACATATAATTTTTGCCCACTCCTTTCTCATGCAAATCCTCAGCACAAACTACTTCAGCCATATTTGCAAGCGTCGTGATCACCAGCTACTTATGCACGATCTATATTTCCCAACAATGAGGCATAACCACGTTACAGCCGTTTTCAATATGCGCCAACAATGCTGCCAACAGAACAGCTGCGCAGGGCTACATCGCTCATCGCTTGCAGATGAACGCTCATTGTTGCCCAAGCTAGGCTTGTTTGTTCTGCTAGGTAAACATAGGTTATAACAACCCAAACTCTACTTCGCTCGTAATTCACTTTTGTTGGTTCTACCGATAGGTTGATTCATTGCCGGTTATAAATCCACGAAAATAGGCGTTGTTGCCATGTTTGCCCTTTGTATTTGCACTAGCAGCTAGTGGGTTGTATGACACTGTGTTAAAAAGCAAAATACTTATTATTAAGACAAAATAGATTAGATTATTTGAAATGGCAGCCATACTACAAGTAGGTATTTTAAGCCAAGTATGAATGAGAATTGAATCTAAGATGATTGTGGCGCGATCTTGTAGTCTTGTTACTGACTAAGGCTGACATGTTCCTTAGACATGACTGTTAATTAATAGCCCAACAGCCGATGGCAATTAATGGACCTACAGTTTAACGTGGAATCCGAACCACGGCCTCTGAATTACGAATTGGTCTAATCATGAGAATGGTCTTTGCGGATTAGCGTAGAATTCTCCACCGACCATCGCTCATAACTATCCACAATTCGTGACCTCTAAGTAGCTGGATTATAGGATGATGCCACCATCCCAGTCATGTTGGGAGTGAAATTATAATATTTACCTGTAATCGAAATACGTACAAATAAACAAACGGTATCAGTGGACTGACACATACAGTTAATTTTCATAAACCATATTCTTTGAAGTTTATCTAAATATCATACAATAATTTATTTTTTCAAAAATAATCATCAAATTTCTGAAAATAACAACAAGAGAAACAAGGTTAAATTGATTGTTGGAATTTTATGGGGGGACAACACCGATATTACCAGGCTTTTCTAAATGAGTTTTCTTGGGTGATATGACCTTACACTCCTTAACAAGTTTCGTGGAAAATAGTTTGGAAAAAAGGAAGAAATTGATTTTTTTCTCCATTAGAATAACATTGGGCGCTCTCAGACAACGTGCTGCGTTTACCATGGACTGTGAATTTAATTGAAACCCATAGTCGTGGACAAATAATTCAAAATACTAATTAGTCTAGTTTTTAAAGCTGGTTTTAATGGTGGCAGTCAAATACATACCATTTTTATTTTTTTCGCTGAAAAACTAAAAAAATAATCCTTGTGCTGACGAGAGACTAACCCATGTGATTTATTTTGTTATTTTAATTTTCTAAATGTTCTACTAACTTGAATAGATTGTAAAAAATTATTGTTTTAAAAAATCTTTATTTTAATAAGTTTTGGGTCTGGTTACGAACGCCAAAAGGTTAAAAATAAAATGCCTTTCATTTAAACGGGTACTATTTAGTACAAAAAGACCTCGTTAAGCTTTGCAGACAGAAATAAATTGACCTAAGACGGATTTCTGAAACGTAATAATTACCAAAAATATCGTACTGTAATTCCAAACGTACATTGTTTGGAATTATTACAAGACAAAAGTCCTAAATTCTATTTATAGATTATTTCAATATTTAATATGTCTCCATGGGTGGAGTTAATGGGGTTAAGGGGGGCAATGCCCCACAGACTTCTTAAAGCTTTTAAATTTGTATTACTAATCTAATACTTCAAATAACAGTTCTATTATAATTTTAATTTGACACAGATATTTTGATGATTTTACTATGGTATTATAATAATTTAAAGTAAATATTTCTTTATCACCGTTTTTAGACTACATTTAAAAAAGCTAGGAAAATAACTCCTTGCTCCCGCCCATGTTTGTCTCAGTAAAGTGTAATTGAATTAGATTTGACAGGATACGTCTCTGGGTGGGGGACGTGTTAAGAGATTTGTGTAACGCAAAAAGTTCAGTGGAAGTGTTTGGATACAGTTTCCATAGAAACTACCAGAGCTATCGTATTGTATTTTTAATACATAATTATATGAACAGCTGTTTACATTAACTGAAAATATTTCCTTCAGACATATCCATGATCCAGTAAATACAAAATTATTTTGATGGAAAATCGTCTTTCTCTCTATTTAAACTTTTGTTCAGTTTACACTGGTTGTGCCCGTACTATTTGTGTTTGTTTTGAAACCGGTTGTTTGAATACTTCGGAGATATAAACAAATAAACGGTACCAGTGGACTGACACATACTTTCTCCCTTAAGTAAATTTAAAAAAGACAATCTGTAATAAAACTATCATGTTCTACAAAGTAATTCTAAATATCATTTAATAATTTATGTTCAAATTGTATGGGGGGAACCCCCCCCCCGGTCGTACCAAGCTTTTTTGAGCTGGTTTTGTTCGGTGATTTGACCTTACACTTCATACCAAGTTTCATGGAAAACGGGTGGAAAGTAAGGAAGAAATTGATTTTTTTATATTTTCCATAAGAATAACATTGGGCGCTTTCAGACAACGTACTGCGTTTATCGTGGACAGTAAATTTAACTTTTCTCTGGAACCGTTAGTCGTAGACAAATAATTCAAAATACTAATTTGTTTAGTTTTTTAAGCTGGTTTCAATGGTACCAGTCAAGTTATACTTTACTTTTATTGTTTTCGCTGAAAATTTAAAAAATTGATTTTTTGACATTTAAAAGCCCATAACTTTTGAACCGTCATTTTTACAGACATGCGGGTGGTGTCAAATTATTTAGTGCTTTGTGCACTATAAACTATCAAATTTTAATCAAAATCGTTAGAGCCGTTTTTGAGAAAATTGGATTTTTCACGTTTTTAAGGGGTTTTAGGGGTGAACTACCCTTAAAAATCAAAAATTCAAAAAAATGAAAAAAAACCTGGAGATACGGTGACTATATATATACATGCCAAATTTCATCTAAATCGGACAAACGGGGTAGGCTGTGGCACTGTACACATCCAGACACACACACACACAGACAGACACACGGACGGACAGACATCACGCCAAAACCCACTTTTTGGATTCAGGGGACCCCAAAACGGATATATCCACCCTCAACTCAAATTCGAAAATTTTGACGAAAACAATACTTTCTCCATATACTATGTATAAGGGGAGAAAGTAAAAATTGAAAGGCTATTGATTGATGTTGAAATTAGGAGATATAAATGTTTATATTTACTTCCTTGTAGGAAATAGGTTAGATCATGGATATGTCTAAAGGGAATGTTTTCAGTACATCTAAACAGCTGTTCTTATTATTTTATATTTAAAATCCAATGCAATAGTTCTGGTAGTTTCTATGGAAACCTATTACATGTTTTCCATCTTACAAATCACCAACACCCCCTCAGAGCTAAGAAATATCCATGTCAAAAATATTGAAATACTGTTGATTGTTGTTGAAATTAGGGGACATAAATGTTTGTATTTACTTCCATGTGAAAAATATGTTAGATCATCTAAACAGCTGTTCTTATTATTGTATGTTTAAAATCCAATACAATAGTTCTGTTAGTTTCTATGGAAACCTATTACATGTTTTCCATTTTACAAATTACCAACACCCCCCTCCCAGACCTAATACGAGATAAATGTAAGTTTTACGAGGAAAAAGTCTAAAGTTGCAGGTATTTGCAAAAATTTTACATTCAAGGTTACAGTCTACATTAGCCGCGTCGTCGTAAATCGATTGCGATGAATCCTGTTTTAGAACGAATTAATTGTGTTATCAATCTGCAGTAAATAACACGTGACACTATATATTTCGTAAAATTGCTTGTCACTTTCTGATATTATAAACAAAACCTTTTAAAATAACCGGTTGTAATTAACCAAGAAGTAGTTATTTGCAACTTGTAGACGCAACGGAAACAGGACGGAAACTGTGACAGTGTGAGGACAATTTTATTTACTATCATTAACTTTCTGAAATAGCACCATACCCAGGTAGGTATTTTGAGCCAAGTATGAATGAGAAATGAGTGTAGGATGATTGTGGCAGGATTTTTGACATGAATATGTCTTAGCTCGGGGGGGCGCTTAGCAATTTGCGCGACCAAAATTTGAACAGTGACGTCATAGTTTGGTTATAAGAACAGCTGTTTAGATGAACGGAAAACATTCCCTTTAAACATATCCATGATCTAACCTTTTTCCCACAGGGAAGTAAATACAAACCTTTTAGTCTTGTTACTGACTAACGTTCCTTAGAAATTGTTAGAAAAACTATTCTTAAAGTATGTCCAACTCCCACAAAATGCATTTGTTAACTTAAAATCAGATGTGTTTTAGTAATGGTTGCTATGTTTACTGCAATTTTTGTAAAAGATGAAACAGCAAAATTTTAAAAATTCATAATGGCGTTTGTTATCAATTATTCAATATCTTTTATTGGACTTTCCCAACGCGTCTGTGTTTTTTTACTACACAACGTTTCTGGAGGTGGAGAACTCCTCTCGTTTTTAAGTGATATTCTAATAATTTACATTAAAAATTTAGTATTTACAGTTACAGATATTAAATATAACCGTAACAGTAGCGCTCCAACTTTCGTTCTTAGCTCGGAGGCGGAGTGTTGTGGTTATTTGTCGTTACGTTACCAATATAGTATTTGCGTTGTGTATGATATATAAGTACAGTATATAGCATTATTGACAATATGATACAATAATAATTGTAACTTTAAACATTAAATTTTTAATGTAAGTCATTAGGTAATAACTTGAAAACTAGTGGGAGTTCAACCTCCAGAAACGTTGTGTAGTTAAAAACACAGACGCGATGGATAAGTCCAATAAAATATATCGAATAATTGGTAACCATCGCTATTATGAATTCCAAAAATTCTGCTGTTTAATCTCTCAAACAGCAACTGAGTAGAAAGGACTGTTAATTAATAACCCAACAACTAATGACTTCTTAGGGAACTTACAGTTTAATGTGGGATCCGAACCACTGCGTTTGAATTACGAATGTTCTAAAATTATGAGGATTGCCTGTGCGGATAAACGTAGTAGGCTATTTAACAGTGCGGACGTTAATCCACGAGAATATCACATCCACTGACCATTGTTCACAACTATCCACAATTCGTGACCTCCAAGTAACTTCATCAACGAATGCTGGACTCTCAACCGTTCCTTTATGTATGAAATTATGTTTACTGCTAACATAATATCTCTGGAATGCTCGTTTTCCCCTTTGTCGGCCATGTTAGAGGAGAGGAGGGTTTTATGGAATACAGCGTTTTTGTATCTATTTGGTGCTGCTATTGCGCGGGAATGGCATGAACTACTAATGAACAATCCCATGATGTATTTTAATGGGATTTGACCGCTTGGTGTTGTCTTACTTCTCACTACAGATAAGCGTTTATTTTATGAATTTCAAAGGTTTTTCAAACATTTTGGTATAACATTACTTCACCAAGAAACTTAACGTGATAGTTTTTTAGATTACTTTGCTTAGTTGGTCAATGTAAAGGTTAATTTTCCAAGATGGCGTGGGTATTATGGAATCCTAGGTAGGTTTCCTATCTCATATAACCCAACGTAAATGTATGGTAGTCCATATAACCCAACAAGGTTTATTTCATTGAAAATAGATTAGATTAGATTATTTGAAATGGCGACCATTAACGAGGTTAATTTTCCAAGTATGGCGTTGAATGTAGTATGTCGCGATTTGTAGTTTGTTACACTAATCTGACAGGATGTATATACCCAACGTATAAGGGTACATTTAATAATCCGAACCAAAATTACATTGGTCAATAGATAGATTATTATGAAATGGCGACTATCGATGTCATATCGTAGCCAGGAAATGTATGTTATTAAATGATTTGGCGCTTGAATAGCTTCGTCTTTTGTCCTTTTGAAATGAAATAATCTTAAATGTCGACATTTATATGTTACAGTTCCTTAATAATTTAAACATAATTTAATAGACAGGCTTTATGGTTTTAGTATAACTATGGTAATTTTGGACCAGACAATGAATGGCTGTAAATTAAATTTGAAATCAAAATTTAAAATCTCGTAGTCAGGAATAATATAAATTTACGGAAATAACATAAAAACAAACTCGTAGTAGGAATGTTTTTGGACCAGAGACAAATGATTATAGCTTCGTTTTTTGTAAGACCTAAATTTGAAGTTGAAATAATCTTAAAATGGTTTTATATGTTTGAAGAGCATTTATATGTTACAGTTCCTTAATATTATTTAATACTATTTACAGTTCCTTTATATTTAGTTTTACTATATACTCATGGTAGTTTTTGACTTTTTTACTATACATATTTGAAGTTAATTACAAAATGTGAATGGTATTCCATAAAACCCTCCTCTACTCTACATAGCGCTGTAGGATAGACCACCCTACTACGACGCCACTAGTATCAGACCACAAGCATTCCAGCGCTGAATTGTTGAAGCATTAACAATGAAGTATACTCGATTGTGCGAAATGTATCAGGTTATTATCAGGACGGTGCTGATAATAATGATCGCCTCCGGTGTGACGATCCCCGACTCTGATGCCGTTGCTCAATCAAAGACATCAAAAGCAGTAATTAATGCCGGTATGATCGACAATGGCGTCTCCTGACCGGCGCTCCGGGCCGGGACCGTGTCCAAACCGCGTATTGTGCGTCGACAATGTGACGGGGAAACTCATCCGGCCAACATGATTACCTACGGCTGTGACCAATCCGGGCAATTATCCGGGCGACTGAGTACTCGTACAGGTTGGGACTGAGCATTCCGCGACTGCAACATTACTTTACAGGGTGTCCCCATAAGTAGATCAGAGGTAACGCTCTGGCTAGTACGTCAAGGTTGTTGGATCGAAACCAGCACCCGGCGACTCCTTATTATCATAAACGGACACCTCTGTCTAGCCTATATGACCGCTAAGTTACACCTCACTGTCTTTAATTCCAATAAGTCCAATTCCTAACAAAAATGTTTGTATTTACTTCCCTGTGGGAAATAGGTTAGATCATGAATAGGTCGAAAGGGAATGGTCTCAGTTAATCTAAACAGCTGTTCTTATTATTTTATATTAAAAATTCAAAACAATAGCTCTGGTAGTTTCTATGGAAACCTGTTACATGTTTTCCATCTTAAAAATCATCAACACCCCCTCCCCCCAGAGCTAAGACATCCATGTCAAAAAATGTTTTTATACTTCCCTGTGGGAAATAGGTTGGGTCATGGATATCTCTAAAGGGAATGTTTTCAGTTCATATAAACAGCTGTTCTTTTTATTTCATAGTAAAAATTCAATACAGTAGCTCTTGTAGTTTCTATGGAAACCTGTTATATATTCTCCATCTTAAAAATCGCCAAACCCCCCCTCCCAGAGCCAAGACATATACATGTCAAAAAATAAAAAAATGTCCTGAAAAGTTTCAAACTGTAGGAAAAGCTTTTAGGGGTCAAAATGAAGAGAAAATCAGGATTTTCTTCAAAAACACTTTACCAGATATTCACCATTTTATACTTTTTAAATTTTGGTTCAAAAATATTCAACAGATCTGTATAAAATTCGGTACGTATGTTTTACCTTTCAGGGGGAACCCCTGGAGATTATCTCCAGGCCAGTAAGAACAAAATTTGTATTTAAGTGCACAAAATTAAGTACTTTTTACATATAAATTAACGAAAATGTGTTTTTTGAATGTTAAAGTTTTGTAAAAGCTATGTAATATCATGAATTCTTTTGGTACAGATTTGGGCGATAACTCGCAATAGTATGTAAATAGCACACACGGAAGCTACTTGCCCGGTAGGAAACTGAACAAAACTAACGAATAGAAAGTAGGGGTGAGTTTTGACCTTCACTTGATTCTACAGCTGTTCTTATTATTTTATATTAAAAATTCAAAACAATAGCTCTGGTAGTTTTTATGGAAACCTGTTACATGTTTTCCATTTTAAAAATCATCAACACCCCCTCCCCAGAGCTAAGACATATCCATGTCAAAAATGTTTGTATTTAATTATCTATGGGAAATAGGATAGATCGTGGATATGTCTAAAAAGAATTTTTTCAGTTCCTCTAAACAGCTATCCTTATAGCCATGTGACATCACTAATCATATGACGTCATCGTTAGAAATTTTGATCTGACGGATTGCCAATTACCTGATACAATTACGTCATATGGTCGATGTATAACGAAAGTTTCTTAGAGGAAACAGAGTTTCTTGGTGTCTACAAACGACCGCTTCTGAAATGGAAAAGGTGGAAAATTCCTTGAAGGGAGAAATTTAATATAATTTTAATTACAAATTCTATACAATAATAACTCTGTTATTGTAATTAAATTCTAATAATTTTCTATGGAAACCTGTTACATGTTTTCCAAATTAAAAATCAACAACACCCCCCCAGAGGTAATACATATCCATGTCAAAAAATAAAAAAAATGTCCTGAAAAGTTTCAAACTGTAGGAAAAGCTTTTATGGGTCAAAATGAAGAGAAAATCAGGATTTTCTTCAAAAATACTTTACCAGATATTCACCATTTTATACTTTTTAAATTTCGGTTCTTCAAAAATATTCAACAGATCTGTATAAAATTCGGTACGTATGTTTTACCTTTCAGGGGGAACCCCTGGAGATTATCTCCAGGTGAGTAAGAACACAATTTGTAATTAAGTGCACAAAATTAAGTACTTTTTACATATAAATTAACGAAAATGTGTTTTTTGAATGTTAAAGTTTTGTAAAAGCTATGTAATATCATGAATTCCTTTGGTACAGATTTGGGTGATAACTCGCAATAGTATGTAAATAGCACACACGGAAGCTACTTGCCCGGTAGGAAACTGAACAAAACTAACGAATAGAAAGTAGGGGTGAGTTTTGACCTTCACTTGATTCTAGGAATGAGGTGTGTAAGTTACACGGCTCGCATTGCCGACTTAACCTGAAATAGTAAAATCGCTCAAAATAAAACCACCCTGGAGGTTACTTCCTTGAGACGACCTCTGAAAGGTTAAAAGTTACCTACTGTAAAACAATACCCCTGTCGCAGCACACCTGCGTACTCAACGAATTTCCAAATCAATAATAGTACAAGTATGTGACAAGATTGATCAATCAATACCTGTTGATAAATTAGAGTATATTGCCGATTCTCCGTTACATTAACATGGAAAAGAGTATGCAGGTTTGCTGCTTTGAGTAGGCATGACTGAAAGTAGGCATTTTTACTATAAACTATTTTTATTTTGGCCATATACCAAGTTTTATCATGAATAAAGAAGTTTGCCTATTCTCCTTAAGATTAACATGGGAAAGATTATGCAGGTTTGCTGCTGTGAGGAACGCATAAACTATGATTTTTTAGCATAAGCGTATTGATCCTAATCACATGAAGCTAAATACCAAGTTTCATCCAAAACTATTGATTAATGAGGGAAATATTAATTTTTCCTTATCCTCCATAAGAATAGCATTGGATCCCCTAAATACAATGTACTGTGTTGAAATTTTTTAATATCTCGGTAACCGTTGGAGATAGAGAAAAACTTTATGGACAAAATTGAGTAATTTTTTTGAGCTGATTTTAATGATTAAAAATAAAATTTAAAATTTTTTAACACTACATGGGAAAACGCAAAAAAACCAATTTTGGGGTACGAAACCCCCTCCAAACTACCCATTCCGGTTGACCGAAATGTCTGGTTTACGAACTCGTCTAAGCATTTATAGGAATACACGTCCCCGGGCTGAAGTCTTGCCATGAGACCTACGGTAATAGCTTCTTCCCTATGGGAAATTCGCTAAAACTCGACTTTGTTTAGTGGAATCCATTTCTGTCAATACAGTACAAAAACACGAGAATCGATCAATACATTAAAAAAGAAGCCATTTACAACAGGGGCTTACAACAAATCGATTTTTTGCTTCTTCTTAACACACATTTCGATGTTTCTTGGGGCTCCAGTGTTAATCTTATAGAGGATAGGAAAAATTAATATTTCACTTATCAATCTATATTTTTGGATAAAACTTGATACTTAGCTTCATCTGGTTGAGATGTATCATTCTATACTTAAAAATCTTAGTTTATGTGTTTATCATCGCAGCTAACCTGCATACTCTTTTTCCATGTTAATCATAATATAGGGAATAGGCAAACTCCTTTATTTATAAAAATTGTTTATGCTAGCAATCCTAAACCTGCACACTCTTTCCCATGTTAATCTTACGGAGAATAGGCAACTTATTCTCATATTTATCGACAGATATTGATAAAACTTGTCATATATTATTATTTTTATACTATAGCTTTGGAAATTCGCTGAGTACGCAGGTCTGCTGCGACGGGGGTATTTGATAATGCTATATTGGAAGTACAGTTTTGTAAAAGATTTGTTTTTAGTAAAGTTGTGAACTGTTTACCATTTTTCCACCATTTTAAATTATAAGTTTAAAAAGGCAACTATTTTTAAAATTTCAACTATATCAAGTTGATTTTTTTCTACAATAGGTTAGGTTAGGTTATTTTTGTGTGAATCATCTGTTTATGTCCGTTTAAGATAATTACTGTATGACATAACATGAATGTGTTTGTTTTCTTATTTGTATCGTCATGTGGAACAGACGTGTTCGACTGACGTGCGAATAAAAAGGTTCAGCCTGAAGTATATTGGCCTAAAATAACTCGTTTCTCCATATTTTCAATTGCTTTCGCCTGTTCTACGAAGTTTGCGTAACCGCAGGCTTGGCGACAACCTAACGAAGGTTAATTGCTTTGTTTGTTATTCAAATGTCCTCTTTGCAGTGTGCATCCTGCGGGGCCGGAAGTAAGGTCGGCGCCGCCAGCGCCACTTCCGCCGGTGACGTCACCCACGCCGAGCCGATACCCTGGGAACTTCACACCTGATACTTTCTGGACGTGAATGGAGGTGGAAGCGACCACGGCTTGGCGGCGACCGGTCTACTTCGGTTTCCGAGGGTATAGCGGAAACTGTGGAAAAAGCTGTGTTTTGAAATTTGACACCTCGGAACCTCTTAGACAATGTCGAGACTTTACGATGGGGAGGCGTTACTGATGGGGTAGTTTTGTTGAAATCGAATGCATTCATTAAGAGTCTGCATCAGTGGTAGCCATCTTGAATTTTAGTCCCGTAAGAGCAATGTTAAATTCTGGCGGAACATACCTTCACTTTGGCGTCTGTAGTGGCGTTAATTATCAAAGTATCAATGTAAAACTTTGGAAGTACATTGATGAGATGTGGCTCAAGGGCATGATCTTTTATTATGTTCAAAAATTTAACTTGATATAAAAACAAAAATCCAGGAATATTTTACAAAATAAATCATTATTTTGTTTTTATTGAGAGCGAAAATAAGAAGGTCTGTAAGGTGGTGCCCTGGAGGACTGTAATACCTTTAATTTGACACCTCTTCCGTTAATTTATGACAATAGGTCAAGGAGATATAGGCGCCAGAATTTAACATTGCTCTTATGGGAGTAAAATCCAAAATGGCTACCACTGATGTAGACTCTTAATTTGTACGTTCATCCGCAAAACCATCTCATAACTAGATCAGTTTGTAATTCAGAGGAAAAAATGGTTTAGATCTCACAAAAAACTGTAGGATCCTCTCAGATTTCATTGGCTGTTGGGCCATAATTAATAATAGTCCTGTCTAAGGAAAATGTCAACCTTAGTCCAGTGGACTACAAGATGGCGTCACAATCATCTTACACTCATTTCTTGATCATGTTACTTGGTTTGCTTGAAATTTTAGAAAGGTAATAAGTAATAAGGTAATTTAAGGCCACATTTTTTTTTAAATTTTAAACATTTTTTGACGGATTATTTTGAAATTCCGTATGTGTTTTACACTAGTAGACTACTATTATTAAAAAAATAACTAGCATGATCTGAGTTCAAAATCCAAAATGGTGGCCATTTAAAATTTTAAAACTAAAATACAATGTTAACGGTAAAACCTAAAATGGTCGCCATTTTGGATTTTGAGCTTGGATCATGCTAAATATATTTTTAATAATACTACTCTACTAGTGTAAAACACGTACCAAATTTGAAAATAATCTGTTAAAATAAAAAATATTTTGTGAAAAAAACAAAATGGCGGATATCTGAGAAAATAAGCGTTTTAGGCCATACCTTCATTGGAACTATTTTCATTCTTTTAATGTACCCAATCACTCACCGAAGTCCTGAAACGTTTTTCATGGACACCCTGTATATATATAGGAAAGTAAGTATAATTTAGCCTATAAAATTCTAATTATGTTCCTTTGGTCGAAACCTTACCTCTAAAATTATATGTTAACGTCTACAATTCGAAGTGGGTTCACAGAAGCTTTTGAAATTCATTCAAACTTCCTTAAATTTGTAGTAAATTGGCTGTCCATTGAATTTCGACTGCGTAGTTGTGGTTCGACTCTGGATACCTCACATTACAAATACAGTAAGAACTGTACCCTTAGGTGCCAATAGAAGTACAAATACGTATAAGAATTTTGGATAGTCAATAGGGTTTTCCCTTTAATACCTAGGTAGGTCTAGGTGGTTGCATGCAGTAGTGAGTGGGGATTTTAATAAAACCATTATCCTTAAATGGAAATTATATTCAGTATATACAGTTTCTAGTTATCATCAACTAAATTACATATACCTTATGTGAAGGGGCGCACCTCAAAGAGTATATTTCATTGTAATACTGCAACTCGTCTGAATTAGCCAGACACAAATTAAATTAAACAAGATTCTATTAAAATTCACTAAGGAAACGTGAATGAAAGAACATTGTATCACCATTATCAGCAATAGGAAACTACAGAGACTTTACAGAATTCTCTGAAATTATTTGATTTGGTGTCATTTTTACAATTGGATAATATATAGACTCATATATAAATATATATATTTAAACATATGAAATTTTTATGAAACCTACAGGAAACAATCTGGGTTCTCAGAAGAGGCTGTGCGCATACCGAAGATCTCGTCATTACATACGGACAAACGAACAGAAGACAAAGAACACAAGGAGTACGTGATGGATGTACAAATGGCAGGTTTAGAGTCCACGGTGCACTGGCACCGGCGCGTGCATAATGTAAATGCGCTAGCGGTAGTGTAGTCACACTTTTACGTAAGACGAACATAAAGCTGCTAACGGAGTTTCGCTCTGGCGCCGGCGCAGCGCCACTGTCGCAAATCTTCATGACAATCCCGTTTATAAATGCTGATTTCATGAGCGATAAATTTTATTTAATCATAAGCTCGTAATTCAGGTCATTAATAATTTTATTGGACGTTGTGTACTGTAATCAGCTAAGAGGCAACGAATTGTGGATAGTTTGAGGGATACTATACTACGTTCATCAAACATCCTCATAATTAGAATTTAATTCAAATGTCGGATTCCACGTTAAACTGTAGGTTTTGATATGCCATTGACAGTTGCTATTAAAACAGTCTGTCTAAGGAACATCAGCTAGTCAGTACAAATTACAAGATCACGCCACAGTCATTACACTCATTTCTCATTCATACTTGCTAATAAAACTACCTACTGGTAGAATGCTATTTCAGTTAAAAAGTCTGAAGTATAATATAAAATACTTTTCAACGCGTCTGTGTTTTTAATCACACAACGTTTCTGGAGGTGAAGAAACTCCTACCGTTTTCAAGTAATTACCTTAAATAAATTACGTTAAAAATTTAAGTTATAGATATTAATCTATTATGTATTAATTATTATAACATAACGAAAATGTGAATAATTCTAATCAATGTACAGACAAACTCTAATTTTATTTATATAGATTCTATGGAAATGTAAACATTGATACCTAGGATGTTCACGGGGCGTACCCCGGGGGCATTTTAATGAAATGAATATGCATGCCTATGAGTTTGAGTAAAATTTGTGTAAAATTTCAAACCGGTGGGTTTAGTATTTTTGGCGTTCACTTTCCTCAACAAACAAATTATTCAGAAATTACCTCTTCTTTATAATAAGTACCTGGTGACCGAGCTAGGCTCGGATAGAAAAAGACATGTTTTTACAAGATAATTAGCAAAATTAAAACAAATTTACTGCCCAATGAAAACATTTATGTGGTGGGGATGGAACTCGCGGCCTATAGTTCTTGAGGCCGCCACGCTACAATTCGGCTACGACGTTAGTCAATTGAGCGATGCCGTTTAACATCTTTTAGCCAAAGCCGATCATTTACTATTTAATTATGCAACTCGTCAGAAATATCCAGACACAAATTAAATTAAACAAGATTCTATTAAAATTCATTAAGCAAAAGTGAATGGAAGAACATGTATCACCATTATCAGCAATGGGAAACATAAACAAACTGAAATTATATTTGATTTGGTGTCAATTTTACAATTGGATATATATAATACAATCAATATTGAAAATGCTCTGATACATTAATGTAGATTTTACAAATTATTTGATTAATAAACTTACATTCTCACGAGTTCATGTATGTTTTAGTGCCACCCTTCAATTAATAACGACTTTTTACTTTTAAATATTTCTTAATTTTAAATGATTACTCTGTGTACCAACATGACAAACTAAAATACTACTTCTAGTTACCTAAGGTATGCTAATAAGATTTACATATATATTTTTTTACGAAACCGGTACAGGAACCAAAATCTGGGTTCTGGGGCAGAAGAGGCTGTGCGCATACCGAAGATCTCGTCATTTACATACGGACAAACGAACAGAAGACAAAGAACACAAGGCCACGTACGTGATGGATGTACAAACTGGCAGGTTTGGCCAGAGTCCACGGTCCCGCCACTGGCACCGGCGCGTGCATAATGTAAATGCGCTAGCGGTAGTGTAGTGCGCACACTTTTACGTAAGACGAACATAAAGCTGCTAACGGAGTTTCGCTCTGGCGCCGGCGCCGCGCCACTGTCGCAAATCTTCATGACAATCCCGTTTATACATTGCTGGGATTTCATGAGCGATAAATTTTATTTAACTCATAAGCTCGTAACTTTCAGGTCATTTAATATCTTTTATTGGAGGCGTTGTGTACTGTAATCCAGCTACTTGGAGGCAACGAATTGTGGATAGTTGTGAGGGATACTATACTACGTTCATCCGCAAAGACCATCCTCATAATTAGACCAGTTCGTAATTCAGAGGCCGTGGTTCGGATTCCACGTTAAACTGTAGGTCCCTTAGATATGCCATTGACTGTTGGGCTATTAATTAACAGTTCTGTCTAAGGAACGTGTCAGGCTTAGTCAGTAACAAGACTACAAGATCACGCCACAGTCATCCTACACTCATTTCTCATTCATACTTGGCTTAAACTACCTACCTGGGTAGAATGCTATTTCAGTTAAAAAGTATGAAGTATAGAAGGACTTTTCCAACGCGTCTGTGTTTTTAATCACACAACGTTTCTGGAGGTGAAGAAACTCCTACCGTTTTCAAGTAATTACCTTAAATAAATTACGTTAAAAATTTAAGTTATAGATATTAATCTATTATGTATTAATTATTATAACATAACGAAAATATGAATAATTCTAAGCAATGTACAGACAAACTCTAATTTTATTTATATAGATTCTATGAAAATGTAAACATTGATACCTAGGATGTTCACGGGGCGTACCCCGAGGGCATTTTAAGTAAATGAATATGCCTATGAGTTGCATGATTTTGAGTAAAATTTGTGTAAAATTTTAAACCGGTGGGTTTAGTATTTTTTGCGTTCACTTTCCACAACAAACAAACTATTCAGAAATTACCTCTTCTTTATAATATTATAGATAGCCTTCCCACGCAGCTGTGTTGAACCCGACGGCCCAGTGTACCGTGATCCGTTGACGTCCACTTGTATGATCCAGTTACAGATGGCGCCAGCGTCGCCACGGTCCACGGTCGACCTTGTACACTTGAAAAACTCAAGAAAAAGTTTTACTTCAGCATCTACAGTAGAACCTCGCTAATTCGACCCTAAATAGTTCTAAAACCACTACAATTTCTACATTTAGTCTGCTTCCTTGAGAAACCCTCTAATATTCAAAGAAATACATTCCGATGATTCGAAGTACTTTACGCTTTATTTAGCATGTAAAATTCGAATTTGTTTATAGATGGGCCTCTAGAAATCTAACTACTTTACCTCTCCAATTCGAAGTCAGTTCCCATAAGCCTCTAAAATTCGAAGTAATTAAAAAAAGCCAGTCGAAACGTGAACCGATTTGTTTCCACAATTCCACAGGTTCGGATCGTCTGTGGTATTGTTTTCTTTGCTTCGTTACAGCATTGATTAATATAAATATCAACAATTACAGAGCTGTAAACAGTTAGATTTTTGCTGTGCTATTGTATTATTTTACTGTAAAGAGAATTTTTTTTATAATGAGTTCAAATTAATCGGTATCAATGGACAGACACATACTTTCTCCCTTAAGTCGATTTGAATGACAATATTTAATAAAACCATTATATTATTTAACGTTTTTCTAAATATCATTTAGTATTATATTTTTTCAAACATAATCATCCAAAATATTCAAAATACTAATTAGTTTAGCTTTTAAGCTGGTTTTAACGGTAGTGGTCAAATTAAACTTTCCCTTAATTGTTTTCGCAGAAAATTAAAAAAAATATTTTGTTTTACTTTTTAAAGTCCATAACCTTTAAACCCCGATCTTTTGAGAAATGCGAGTTGTGTCATTTTGTTTTTCTCATATAGGGCTATAAACCATACAATTTTCATCAAAATCGTTAGAGCCATTTTTAAGATACTTACATTTTACGTGTTTTTAGGGGTAAAATACCTTTAAAAATAAGAAATTAAAAAAATATAAAAACATCGGACCAATAGTCTAGACTCTAGGCTTCTGTACAACTCAAGAAAAAGTTTTACTTCAGCATCTACAGTAGAACCTCGCTAATTCGACCCTAAATAGTTCTAAAACCACTACAATTTCTACATTTAGTCTGCTTCCTTGAAAACCCCTCTAATATTCAAAGAAATACATTCCGATGATTCGAAGTACTTTACGCTTTATTTAGCATGTAAAATTCGAATTTGTTTATAGATGGGCCTCTAGAAATCTAACTACTTTACCTCTCAAATTCGAAGTCAGTTCCCATAAGCCTCTAAAATTCGAAGTAATTAAAAAAAGCCAGTCGAAACGTGAACCGGTTTGTTTCCACAATTCCCCAGGTTCGGATCGTCTGTGGTATTGTTTTCTTTGCTTCGTTACAGCATTGATTAATATAAATATCAACAATTACAGAGCTGTAAACAGTTAGATTTTTGCTGTGCTATTGTATTATTTTACTGTATAATGAGTTCAAATTAATCGGTATCAATGGACAGACACATACTTTCTCCCTTAAGTCAATTTGAATGACAATATTTAATAAAACCATTATATTATTTAACGTTTTTCTAAATATCATTTAGTATTATATTTTTTCAAACATAATCATCCAAAATATTCAAAATACTAATTAGTTTAGCTTTTAAGCTGGTTTTAACGGTAGTGGTCAAATTAAACTTTCCCTTAATTGTTTTCGCAGAAAATTTAAAAAAATATTTTGTTTTACTTTTTAAAAGTCCATAACTTTCAAACCCCGATCTCATATATGACTATAAACCATACAATTTTCATCAAAAACGTTTGAGCCGTTTTTAAGATACTTACATTTTACATGTTTTAGGGGTAAAATTCCTTTAAAAATAAAAAAATTAAAAAAATATATAAAAATGCTATGAGATATTGTGGATTGTTTATTACCTACATGCCGAATTTATGAAAATCGGACCCATAGTCTCCTCTCTAGGCTTCTGTATATCCCACCCCACCACACACAGACGTCACTGAAAAAACTTTTTTCGTTTCAGGGGTCACTAATATCTATAGGCTTCAGCACATTCCCACACAGACTCACGGACAGACATCACTCTAAAAACCACATTTTTAATTTAGGGGCACTATAATGGATATATCCACCAGAAACTCAAATTCGATAATGCTGACGAAAACAATACTTTCTCCTTATACTATCGTTTAGGGGAAGAAAGTAAAAGTACAAATATTTCGAATTTTATTCTTGACAAGAATTGAGCTACAGAATTTTTAATTTGACCATGTATATTAAGTTTCATCAACATCTGTCCATAAATAAATGAGTTTGCCTATTCTCCATAAGATTAACATGGGAAAGAGTATGCAGGTTTGCTGCTGTGAGGAACGCTGTGAGTAGTCATTTTAACATTAAACTATTTTAATTTTGACCATGTACCAAATTAAACAATATGTTTCGATAAATAAATGAGTTAGCCTATTCTCCATAAGATAACCTCTACAGTTCAAACTATCTGTTCGAAGTAAATTGTCTTTCTCTTGAGTTTAGGTTCAACTGTACTTCTGTACACAACAATGAAATTAATAGTCGCTCTTTTACTTTTTAATGGCCCACTATTCACTGGTATTCTAATTAACGAACCCGGCAAACAAATCAGCTGGTCTAGGAAAGCAACAGGCCTCGAGCCCGTGACATCACATCCATTACATCGTGGTGTCGTGTGCAGCCAGGCGACATAGGAGCTTCGGCGCCGACCAGGCCTAAATTAGTCTGCGATCAATAGACAGTTTAAAAGGCCAGATAAGATCGTGTACTACCCGGAACCCAGCGACCCTCGGACTGCGGCAGCCGATGGAAACGGTCACCTACTTCTCTGGAAGATTCACCAGGTCTACTAAGTCTAAAATTTGCACTCGTCGAATTCGCCTAGAAGGTTTCAACTGCATAATTGAATGGTTCAAGTCAAGTGACAATTCGTAGTCTTTACTACTGCACAAAAACATTTTTCGTATTTTAACTCTTACTGTATTTTGTCTTTAGTTTGTATATTAAGCAAAGCTTAGTTTTCGATAACTATTAACGATAAAAATATACGTATTTACCAAAAAGCTTGGAGGGTAATGCCTCCTCATGAACCCCTCCGCCCATAATAAAACGGAGTAAAATGATCTCTCTCAGATCATAAGATCTGTATTGTGAGAGTTGTCACGACTAAATTAATATTCCTTAAAATACACAATCTCGTCATTATAATCGTGACCTTTATTTTACTGGACTTAAACCCAGAACTGGTAATCCACAATTGACTAGTCACAAAAGGTGGTTCCACCAATGTCCGTGGACTAGTTTCTAGTAGTATGAACATCAAAGTATCCATCGGTACGTTTTAAATTGAAAACAATGTAATAGGGATTGGTTTACATCATATTATTCAGATTCTATCGTTTAATATGGTATGTGGTTTATAGTTTGTCTATTTAAACTAATGAATAGTGATGTAAAAATTAAAGTATTTACTTCCCTTGAGGAAATAGCTTAGATTATGGATATTTTGTCTTGAGGGATTGTTTTCAGGTCCTCTAAACAGATGTCCTTATAACCACACTGAATCACTAACCATATGAAGTCATAGTTTCAAATTTTGGTCTGACTGATTGCCAATACCCCCATAGCTAAGGCATATCTATGTCAATATTTGTTATGGTTCAGAATAAAATCGTTATGTCAAGCACGGAATGAGTAAAATTTGACTTTTTAGTAGTAAATTCAATTTGGGGAACGTATAAGCTGCATCACAGAATAGTACGTTTTTTACCTGTAAGAATAACTGTGATCTTATTTCCCTTATTTCTTTAAAAAAATATAGCTACTACGAATTTTCATGTTTTTTGCAATGTCTGTTTTGGCAAACGACCAGGTTTGAATTGTGAAATAATTTAACTATGAGTGGCAAGTGGTAAAACCGCACTTTCTTCTAACTAGCTGTAAATTATTTCTCCAATAATTATGTCACCGTGATATTTTAACGGATTAAAAATGTTTACAACCACTGGAAATACTGACGCCTCGGGGTAGACGCCGACACGGCGAGACGCGGCCGGCGTCTACGGGGCGCCGCAGGGCAGACGCCTTGTTCCGCTATTGTTTTTGTATTCGTCCCCAAAAGTCACCATTATTGATTTACAACGTCCAATCTTGCTTTTGGGTAGCCGAAAAACTAGTCGCCACAGACACATTCGCTGTAAACAGTTCCTGTCCAATCTTGTCAACTACTATCCCATTGTGACGGTCTCTATGGAGTTTTTTTTGAACGCCGCTGAATTCATAGAATCTAAGGTTTGAGTATATGTAGTTTTGTTACAGTTACATTCTACTTTAGTAAAAGACCTCAGAGTGAATATTCGCTAATGCTTTGGACGGCCATACATTGAACCACAAACAAAGGACGGTCCTTTTTCTGTGATGGAATTTTTCTCTACGTTAAAGAGTCTACAGTACCTCAGCCATCTTGGATTTTAGACACATAAGAACAATGTTAAATTTGTGTTATCACTAGTGTCAAATTGAAGGTGAAGTAGTTCTAGGGAATTACAGTTTCAATATTTTATCATAAAAAGATTATTACTTGCTAAATATCGGATGTAATTGCATGATAGTTATATTTTCCTGGCTTAACATTGTTCCTATGGGCTTGAAACAAAATATTTTCACCCGTAAGGCAAACTCTTAAGCGAAGAAAAATGTGATTTTAAAATACAGAAAATGCTTTGTGGAAAGTTACGGTTAGACGGAGATATTGAGAAATTATTTTTCAAGTTTGACGTACAATAATAATTTAGTTTAAACTGGTTTTAAACTCGCTAACTAAGTATTTCCGGAACTAGAAGTATTTATTTATTTTGACATGGATATGTCTTAGCTCTGGGGGGTTTGGCAATTTGCGTTGCCAAATGTTGAAACAGTGACGTCATAGCTTGGTTATGAGAACATCTGTTTACATGAACTCAAAACATTCCCTTTAGAAATATACATGATCTAACTTATTTCCTGGAGGGACGTAAATACAAAATTTTTCTCATAGTATTTAGTGAAATCATACAGTAAATTACATTTTTATTGCTTATGAATCGTTGTTTTCTGAGATAGAAACCCGATAGTAATTTTCCACAACACCCAATAAATGATACCCCTATTTATTTTCCACGGACGATTTGTCAACAGGGGTTGACCGTCGCCCGTATGAGTAACCAGAGGGGGGGAGGTTCTGGCGCCTGTCTGAGGCTGCCTACTCACCAGCAGCTGTGAGTCACCGCCGCCGCCGCGCCGCGTGATAACCACAGGCGCCGAAGGGTTAGAATATAAAGTGTGATATAGAGGACATGTGGGTCACCCCATCAGTGCTTTGAGGATGCAGTTATTACATATCTATAATATTATAAACAAGAGGTGGTTTCTGTATGTTTGTTTGTGAGGTTTTTGTGGGTTTGTTGTGGCAAGTAAATGCGAAAAATACTGAACCGACCGGTTTGAAATTTTACACAAAGGTAGATCTTAAACTCATGCAACACATAGGCATACTCATTTCCTTAAAATCCTCTCGAGCTACGCCCTGTAAACGTCCTAAGTTTCAATGTTTACATTTTCAAAGAATGAAATCATAAAATTACTTGAATGTCAACAGCTGTGAACACTAAAATTTGTCAGTTCGGGAAGAAGAAGAAGAAGAAAGAGCTGCCGCGACCGTCCTAGGTTTCAATGTTTACATTTTCTAATGACATTTCGGGAAGAAGAAGAAATAAAGTTGATTTTACAGATAAACTGCTGGATCGAAATTAGTGAATTATTTGAAATAGTAGAATGGTAGATTTTAAGTTTTTTTCCGACGACTGTCTCTATTACATTAATCCTTATCCTCTCCCAATATTTGACAGATGTTACTTTGAAATGTTGTAGACACTCCTGTTTTGTCATTTTGTAAACAATGAAGAATTAATTAACAATACCTTAAATGTATCAGTAGAGCCTACACCTTTCAGCCTTTTTAACCCGTGCGAAGAACGGGTACTTTGGCTAGTTTAAAATATAATTAGAGATTTTTCTATACATTACTATGATTACGTATTCTACCCCATAAAAGGCGAAATGGGTTTTCTCTCAGTTCTGTCTGTCTTTCTATAACGCTAAACAATAACCTTTTGTAAAACATAATCTGAAAAAGGATTTAATGGAAAGAAATGATATGTGTCAAATTAAAATCAATATTGGTTTATTTTGGCCCTACATTGATTTAAACCTATTTTCAAACTAACTATATAAATAAAACCCTCCGTCGTAGCAGACCTACGTACTCAACAAATTTCCAAATATACAACAAGTATATCAATATCTGTCGATAAATATGAGTGTCTAATCTCCATAAGATTAACATTAAAAAGAGTATGCAGGTTTGCTGCTGTGAGGAACACTGAAATTACCATAAACAATGTTTATTTTGACCATTTATACCAAGTTTAATCAACATCTGTCCATAAAATAAAGTAGTCTGCCTATTCTCTATATGATTAACATGGTAAAAAAGTGTATGCAGGTTTTCTGCCTTGATTAACACATGAACTAATATTTTTAAGCATGAATGGATGGATCTCAACCACATGAAGCTAAATACAAAGTTTCATCCAGAAATACAGTTTAATAAGTGAAATATTAATAATTTGTCCTTATCCTGTGTAAGATTAACATTGGAATCCCAAATATAATTTACTGTGTTTAGACTTTTTAATACCTCGGTAATCGTTGGAGATAGAGCAAAACTTGAAAGGACTAAATTGTGACAGCCTATAGCCTGATCTTGTAGTCTTATTATTGTCAATTAGCCCAACAGCCAATGCCATCTGAGGAACCTACATACGTAGGATCCGAACCACAATTTTGCCGCTGAATCACGAACTGGTATAGTTACGAGGATGGTCTTTGCGGATGAACATAGTATTCAATAGTGCGGACGTTAACACTTGCCAGGGAATATCGCCTAAAACTATGCAAAAAATGTTTCTATTTATTTCCCTGTGGGAAATAGGTTAGATCATGGATATATCTAAAGGGAATGTTTTCAGTTCATGTAAACAGCTGTTCTTATAACCAAACTATGACGTCAATAACAAAATGACGTCACTTGCTACCACCCAGAGCTAAGACATATCCATGTCAAAAACCTTGCCACAATCATCCTACACTAATTTATCTTCCATACTTGGCTCAAAATACCTACCTAGGTATGGTGCCAGAAAGGTAATAATAGTAAATAACATTGTCCTCACACTGTCACATGTTCCGTCATGTTTCAGTTACGTCTACAAGTTGCAAATAACTACTTTTTGGTTAATTACAACCGGTTATTTTAAAAGGTTTTGTTTATAATATTAGAAAGTGACAAGCAATTTTACGAGACACATCGTGTCACATGTTGTTTACTGCTGATTGCTAAAACAATTAATTCGTTCTAAAACAGGATTCTCTCTTTGGTCGCGCAAATTTCCAACACCCCTCCAGAACTAAGACATATCAATGACAAAAATCGTGACAAAGTAGCTGGATTAGATATTACAATGTAGCTATTTTAAGCCAAGTATGATTGAGAATTGGGTGTATGATGATTGTGGCGCGATCTTGTAGTCTTGTTACTGACTAAGGCTGTCATGTTCCTTAGACAGGACTGTTAATTAATAGCCCAACAGTCAATGGCATATCTAATGGACATACAGTTTAACGTGGAGTCCGAACCACTGCCTCTGAATTACGAATTGGTCTAATTATGAGGATGGTACCGACCATCTCTCACAACTATTCACAATTCGTGACCTCCAAGTAGCTGGATTACACGACACACCACCTCGACACAGTCGTCAATATTATACACCACCACGTGTAATACATAACGACGCATTCTAGCGCCACCAGGGTGAGCCAGTGGAGCGAATCCCCTCGGCAGTAACAAGGCTCAACAAGGTCCTCGCAGCGTACTTTAGACCACTTGTCCGCGGTCCAATGATCGATTAGATCGATTTTACAGCGCTGCGCGACCCAGGTGCGGCCGAACAAAGGCGCAGTCACGGGTTTATGGCCAACTTTAGCGCAAATCGGCGAAAAATACGGGTTTACAGCGTGTTTATGCGGCAATGGGCAAACTGATGATCGGTCCGCCGGCGGTGGCGGGGCTCGTGTGATAGGCTCTCGTCAGTTACGATCGTAAATGATTCTGAGTTCCCAGCAACTACAGGTGCGAGAGCCGAGTACAGCCGTTGTTGTGCACTGTATTCGTATTCAAATTTATTTAACTAGACCAATTCGTAATTCAGAGGTCGTGGTTCGGATTCAACGTTAAACTGTAGGTACATTAGTTGCCATCGGCTATTGGGCTATTAATTAACAGTCCTGTCTAAGGAGCATGTCAGCCTTCAGTAACAAGACTACAAGATCGCGCCACAATCATCATACACTCAATCCTCATTCATACTTGGCTTAAAATACCTACATTGTGGTATGGTTGCCATTTCAATGATCTAATCTAATCTAATTTACACAGCGACTCATCCTGATGGATGTTTTAAGGTGGTGCGAGCGGCGTTAGGGACAACTGAAATCACAAGTGCCAACCTAGCGGCGTTAGTGTCGCTTATTCGTTACGATTATTCGTGCAAGCTTCCTGAGTTGTTTAAGATAAAAATTCTGTTAACCTCCAAGATGACATGTATTAGGTTTTGTATTTACGAATATGGCTTTAAAAATAATTTTCTGTAGTATACGATTTTTTTAGTAATTGTACTTATTTTTTATGATCGAAAAACAAAAAAAATTAAACTGTAATTCCCTTAACCACTTTGCTTCCTGGGTGACGTGTCTAAGATAACAATTATGGGTTTCGTACATTTTAACTCCTCCAAAACGTCATACTTTTTAAGGTTATCGAAAAAATGTGGCTTTAAGAATCATTTTTATAGTATACTATATGATTTTTATTTTTTTCAAAACTTCATATAGGTTACGTGAAAAAGGTATGTTATACGTCCAAAAAATAGGAGTTTTCCCACACTCCTTGCATGAAAAAGCCAAATTTCAGAATTAATTAACCTGTAACTCGAAATGTTTCCACTAAGAACTTGAAAAAATTATGCTAAAGCTCATTTATGACACTGTACAATCACCAAATAAACGTTAAAATTGTGTTTTTAAGATACACATTTTTTAAGACGCGTTATTTAATAAATTAGTTACGTTACTTTGAAACACTGAATGCAGTAAACAGACTGAGGAATTTCAATTCGTTTGTAATTTTCAAGGTTGGACTGAAAAAATGAAACCAAAATGGGTATTTGTGTTTTAATCCAGTTCCCAAAAATTCTACACTCGGTCGATGGCCACACCTATAAGCATCACATCACTTTGGCTTCTCTCATAAAAATCTTTCACAGGAGGAGTTGGGTTTAGAATTATAGTTATGGGGTTGTTGATTAAAAGAGCAATAAAATAATATTGGAGCCCTAACTATGCCGGAAAACCGGCGATGAATGCGTGTAAACAGACCATTAAGGCGGGAGCTGACACAGGACTTTGGGGAGTTAATAAACCCGCCGCCGATGAACATGTTCGTCTGGAGGGGTAGACGTAATAAATATCAGTTCTGTTGTATACAACCATTAATTATGGACTAAACCTTCATAGATCCTGAAGAAAACATGCTTTCTCTAACGAAGCCATCGATCGAGGTACCATTACGAATTTGGTCAACTCGACGTAAATTGAGTGGAAATATTTTGGATATGAATTAATATATGTGTACATTTGCTCCTGCGCCAAAGCGTTTATCATAGTAAAGATTCATAAAATACTTTCATAATAAATAGTGAGATAATAAACCATCAGAGTAATTATCAATCAATCAAAATATTTATTTTAATATTACACATTTTACTCTAGCAAGGCTACAAAAGTGCAAAAAACCGGTAAAGGTTTGTCCGCACTCAAACAGATTAACAAAACTTGCATGCTACAAACGAAAAAAAATCAGAGTCCACACAGATTTTCTTGAGCTCTTCTCTGTTTCAACTACAATGTTTAATTACTACTAAATCACAAATATAAACAATACTTCTATAATTTTATGTAGAAATTCCTGACCACATTCTCAATAATAAGTAATAGGTTCAATAAAAACAAACTCTGAAAAACATGTATAAACCACATACCATCATGCTCATGCATTGAAATTACAAAATAACATGATATCCCTTAAATTTTATAATACATAACTAAAATTTGAAAAAATATCAAAATGTATTAACTTTCCTGTTTATTAGCAATGGAGACGATCAATAGTAAACAAAATAAAACAAATAAATAAATAGTGTCAAATATGCGCACACCCTCAAATCAAGCCATTTCTAATTAATTCAATATATAACTAATTCTGCATTCAAGGTTTTCTAAACCAGATTTGCATAGTTGCCTATTAAATAAACATTGCTGTATATGATTGTAAAAATTGTCCTCTTACAATATGTTTTCATACAAAATCTTTTCTCATATAAGATGGTTCCTCCCTCAAAATGTCTTCCCACACAAATTTCTTCTCAAGTAAGATATTCTCACACAAAAAGCCTTCTCACAAAAGATGGTACATCCCACAAAATGTGTTCCCACGCAAATGAATTCTCACATAAAATGGCTCTTCTCACAAAATGTCTTCACGCACAAAGGTTTCCTCACACAAATGTCTTCTCAGACAGTATCTCCCCTCATAAGATATATTCTCACAAAAGATGGCTCCTCCTTCTAAGTGTCTTCTCACATATAATCTCTCCCACAAGATGTTTCCTCACAAAAATTGTTTCACACATAAGATCTTCCCTTCAAGAGATGTATAAGATACTTTTCACGAAATGTCTTCTCACAAGGGACTTCTCCACATTAGATGTTATTTCAAAAACGATTGTCCACAAAATAAGCCTTGACAGACAGTTAATATCCTTACATAGGATGGATAATGTATCCTCACAAAAAATATCACATAACGTCTTCTCAAAAATGGTGCATCCTAAAATTTTTTCACACAAGATGTCTCCTGAAACACAAAATGTCTCCTCGTACAGAATTTCACCTTATAAAAGACATTTTCCAAAAATAAGAATGAATATGAATAATATTGCAGTCTTACCTAACCCTGATATTTTTAGATCCAAAAATCATCCTCATAATTAGACCAGTTTGTAATTCAAAGGCAATGGTTCAGACTCCACGTTAAACTGTAAGTCCCTTAGACATGTCATTGACTGTTGGGCTATTAAGTAACAGATGTTAATTTAATTTATTTATTAGCATATAAAGCCAATTTGACTGGGACGGTGGCGTCAAGGAGGATGTCACCAAACTGTAGAGTCCCTGTGTTTCTATTATCGTCAATTAATTTGAAAAAAAATTATATTAATAAATAAAAAAATGTATAAACAAATTTGAAAATTAAATACGTTTGTCCCGACTGTCGGCTTGGGCAATTTTATATAATGATTCATCAAATGACGGGCTCATGTCGACATTAGTAGAACATACCGTTTAAAACTTCCAAATAACAGCTGACTCGATCGAGGGATATATTATCGGGAAATGCGACGGAAATTCCCACCATGAATAAAATTTTTTACTTGAAGAAAAACATGCTAAGACCTTATCGATACGGACATGGTGATTGTAGCACCAGTCAAAACTTACAAAATGGCATGTTCAAATATATAAGATTTCACTGGACTGAGCATCTGTAACACCTATGGAGCACGAATTGTGGATAAATGAGAGATAGCTGGATGTAGCTCTTGGGGATTACGTGCACTATTTACTAGAATCAACCGCAATAGATAGCTCATAATTAGACAGTTCATTCAGAGGGGGTTTCGGCACGTTAAACTGTGGGCACAATAGACTATTAATTAATCTCTAGTATCAGTAACAAGACTACAAGATAGCGCCACAATCATCCTACACTCATTTCTCATTCAGTTAAAAGTATTCAGAGATTACGTTTATTTACCCAGCGGAAATGCGCATGTCACACTGTTCGCCTCAATGCCAGCACGTGATGACGTCACGACATCGTCAGCTCCCACAGTCTAGCAGCAATTTCCAGTAATTGTGCTGGAATTACCGCTCTATTCCACGGGACGCCGCTCTTTGTTCATTATACATTCAACCACAGCAATTACGCTTCTTTATGTTTGAATTATTGTAATAACGTTTTTATTTTCATAAATATTCGAGCCGCCGCCATTATCGCGGCCGATTTCGCCCAGAATGGATCACTTTGCTCTCGGTAATTATCTGTTTAATCGGTCTCGTGTCCCGGGTTCAACGGCTAGTCGTGAAATTACGCACATAAATATTTTTAAATTATATTTACCGTATTTTCCGTAGAGTAATTAGTAACCTTGAATATAATTTTCCGTCTGAGCTCCATGTAACGCGTGCGTACTATCTGCACTTATTTGCATTTGCTCGTAGTCTAACTTGTTAACTGCGTCAAATTATGGCACTGTGAGTCCATGTCTTCCCCTCTCAGATGCTTGATAAGATATTCTTTTTAATTAATTTTGGACTTGATTTAGTGAGTCTCACTGGTGAAGCATTTTGTTTTAGTCCCTTGGGAACAATGTTAATTTTTTGACAGCATTACAGGTTGCTCGGTGGAAGTAAGAAAAATGCTCGAGGTGTCAAATTAAAGGTAAAGTGGTTATCTAGTGGGAATTACATTACTATCTTTTTATTTTAATATCCAGCATATTATAATTAATTATCAAGCAATTAATTAAATCCAATTATTAACAAGTAATTATACTTAATTTTTATGGTCGAAAAAAACTGGATGACATATTTAAGACAACAGTTTTTGTACATTTTAAAACATTTTTCTACCTCAAAAACGACATAAAAAATTGTTTAAAAAGTTATTTTCTGTAGTATACGATGTATTTTTTATTCCACATAGGTTACGAGAAAAAGGTCTGTCACTCATCCACGTATCCAAAACTTCAGCTCAAAAACATTAGTAGTTTCCCACACTTATTGCATGAAAGAAGCCAAATTTCTGAATTAATCAAACTGTAACTCAAAAAGTTTTCACTAAAACGTAGAATAAATTATACTTAAGCATATGATACAATCAACAAATAAACAAAATATTTTTGTTTTTTACGATAGTCGATATTTCGCTCCACCTCTTAGTTTTTACACCTCAACCATATTTTTAAGACCATCGAATGTTCAGTAATGGTGTCACAAAATCAACATTGTTCTTAGACCTATGTCTTTAAAATCTAAGAGGTAGGAGGGACTCTACGAGTCACTTTTGAGACTATTTACCAGACTTGTATGGTTTTCAAGACTAATATTGTCAGCAGAAAAAACACTTTGAAGTAATGGATTTGATAGCGGTAACAGTTGTAAGATGAAGAGACGAAGTTGATTAGGCATACCTCTCTAACACGGGTCGCATCACTAGAGGAAAGCAAACGTCTGCAGTACCTCCTCCATCTTGGATTTAGTCCGATTCTTCCAAAAAGAGCAATGTCAATTTTGTTACAGAATTACTCAAGTGATCGGTAAAAGCAAAGAATATTGAATGATACTGAATAGTAAAGATTAGATTAGATTAGATCATTGAAATGGCAAACATACTTCAATGTAGGTATTTTAAGCCAAGTATGAATGAGGATTGAGTGTAAGATGATTGTGGCGCGATCTTGTAGTCTTGTTACTGACTAAGGCTGACATGTTCCTTAGACAGGACTGTTAATTAATAGCCTAACAATGGACCTACAGTTTAACGTAGTAAAACTGCCAAACTGTGTTTGAGTCGTGCAAAAATATTTCACTGTTTTTTTGTTTCTTGACGTAAACCTCAGTGACACAGGGTGCGTCTAGTTTAAGTTTTGAGAAATCACTTATATAAATTATACGATTACTAGAGTAAAAAGCACGGAAATGGTCCGATGAGAGTCAGTTCGGTGTTGCCAAATCTATCTAAATGAATAATGGCAATACTGCAAGAGTGGGTGAGGGGTACCAACTGTCCAAGACCTCATCGGACCATTTTCGCGCGTTTTACTCTAGATCATGTAAATTAGAATAGGCCTATTACGCTTATACGATAATTGTACAACAAAATTATTTTTAGGTTATTTCCTGGCAAACACAAAGTTTCTATTATTCATTCATTAAAAATCCCTAAAATTAGTTCAAATCATAAAAGTTTCGTAAATATTCTTTTTTACAACATAACCTGTATTTTTAAGTATTTAACAAATGTTTATGTACGATATCGAATACCGATATTTACGAAATCGACATAGGATAATTTTGTATTCATGAATATTGAAATTCTTTCATATCGATATGTCGAATCAATATCGAGTGTTCGTATTCCTAACGACTATCGCTACCTGGTGGCAGCACATCTGTAACCTCAGCACGCAGCTACTGTCGCCACCTAGCGGCGTGCGGCGGTAACTACATGTTCCAATGTTTTTCTCTGTCAGTCCAAGTGTCGGCTAGTACTATCTCTACTTTTTCTTGCTCATTCATTCGCCTGTTTGCTTGTACTAAGTGGTAATTTATACCTTCAACAGGTTTGCGAGTACACTGGTCATGAGTGTTTCCTTGTTCACTGTTTTTGTTGAACATTTATGAAGAAAATAATGATTCAGACAGAAACACAAAAAGCTTTTGTTATAGTTTGAAAAATAATAGTTTGAATGATTGCTGTAATAAATTGTAGACGCATTTTAAAGAATACAAAGGAGGGAACAATAATTAATAAACTTAAAATATTTTATGTATTTGTGAGGTTGATGGTTAGGTTAGTGGGGAAGCCCAAATTTAAAAATGTTATTACACGTTAAAATTGAATTTAACCACCCCTCTACTAGGTATCCTTAGTTTTGCATGTCTTTAAAATGTCGGTCCCTCCTCAGAGACAAATCCTGGATAAAACAGGCTAAACTTTACAGTTTTTTATGATTTTTTTGAAAATTTATATTGATTAAGATACGATTTTTTTAAATTGACAATTTTAACCCGGGGGGGTCATCTGACTCCTTGTAAAGTATGTAAATGTTTAAAAATTATAAATCTAAATATTAGTGCAATTAATTTTTTAATGACATCGGATTGTTATTCCCTCATTATGGAGCAGTAAACTCTGAAGCATTCAGGATAAAAATATACTGTACCTGCAATTTTGACACGGATATGTCTTAGCTCTGGTGGGGCAATCCGTCAGACCTAAATTTGAAACGGTTACGTCATATGCTTAGTGACGTCATATGGTTATAGAGCCAGCTTATCAGAGGAATTGAAAACATTCCCTTTACACATTTTATTATTTTTGACATGGATATGTCTTAGCTCTGGAAGGGTGTTGGTGATTTGTAAGATGGAAAATATGTAACAGGTTTCCATAGAAACTCAGAGTTATCGTATTGAATTTTTAATATAAAAGAATAAGAACAGCTGTTTAGATGAACTAAGAACATTCCCTTACACATATCCATAATCTAACCTATTTCCCACAGGGAAGTAAAAACAACAATTATTATGTCCGAAGTGGAAACAATGAGGCATTTAATCAGATGTATTTTTGACCAACTAGACGTTATCATCAAGGGTTATTCAAGTTTCCGAGAGTAATCAAATCACTTTATAGACATTCTTATCAGTACAACGGACCCAGATATTTCAACCAATAATTAAAGGAAATTAGAAACTGTGTGACAATAAAATCATTTTCTTCCAAATTGAACCATTGAAACATACACAAACATTTTTTATTCATTACTGTATTGTATTGAGATTGAAATGTATGTAACCTTATTTTACTCGTATTTCAAAACTTCAAATCAATTTTTCCAAGTGTTGTTATTGAATTAATGATAGCACCTCATATAAAACCTCAGTACAGTACAATTTTCATCGAGAAAATTCACTTCTCCATCCTCAACGCGTAGTCACTAATTAAAATGACCGTCACGCAAACGTAGCCGGCGCCGAAACATTGTAGGGGACAAAGGAATGCATCGGCCACCCAAACGGCCACTTGGCAAGCATGAGGCATGGGCATGGACATGAGCCGAGCATGAGGCATGAGGCATGAGGCGTGTACATAGCCGTCGGCGCCACCGTCCCCTGGTCGTCTGCCAAACTGCATTCGAGTCGTGAGAAAATATTTGACTGGTGATGACACTGCTTCTTTGTTTCTTGGCGTAAACTTCAGTGACAAAGGCGGCGGCTAGTTTAGGCACTGACTCACTGAGCTATAGATAAAGAGGATGCAGTATAGCCTCCGCTAACTTGAGTTTAGTCCTAAAAGGATAGTTAACTTTGTACGGCCATTACTGACCAACGACTTTCGTAAAAAATATGGTTGAGCTTTCAAAGTAAAGGTAATATCAAACAATTACAGCCTTATTTTCTACAGCCAGCCTATGCGCGGCAACGCAATACACAGCTACAACACTAGAGCAAGGGATGGCTTACGTGTTAGCCAGCACAGAACCACGGCATTTGAACGCCTCCCTTCTCATGTGGGGGTCAAGTTATTTAACAGCCTCCCTGAAAGCCTCAAAAGCTTGGAAAATTCCATTCAGTTCAAAAAGAGATTGAAGGGTGAATTATTACATTCTGTTTTTTACACGGAGGAGTTCATGCTTTATACTTTATACTTTTAACTGAAATGACGACCTACCCAGGTAGGTATTTTAAGCCAAGTATGAATGAGGATTGAGTGTAAGATGATTGTGTCGCGATCTTGTAGTCTTGTTACTGACAAAGGCTGACATGTTCCTTAGACAGGACTGTTAATTAATAGCCCAACAGCCGATGGCAACTAATGGACCTACAGTTTTAACGTGGAATCCGAACCACGGCTTCTGAATTACGAATTGGTCTAATTATGAGAATGGTCTTTGCGGATTAACGCAGTATTCAATAGTGCGGACGTTAATCCACACAAGAGAACACTACATCCACCGACCATCACTCACAACTATCCACAATTCGTGACCTCCAAGTAGCTAGATCACTGGACGTCGCCACCGTCTCAGTCATGGCCTACCACTGGAGGTAAATAGGACTAAATTCAATAGGTTAAGAGATTCAATTTGTAAAACTGTTTTATTTATTGATTTGTCATTGTTTTTAATTATTTGTTATTATTGACGTTTGCTACACAATTTGTACGATTGTATTACTGCAATAAAACATATTCTATTCTATGTGTTATAATCATAGAAATTTAATTGCATGCAGGTAGTGCAAACTAGTGAGTCTGCAATACCTGAAGGATCCCCGCCATCTTGGGCTTTAGTCCCAAAATAATTATTTATATTTTGTGCATTAATGTTTCATACGAAAACTCGAAAGTCGTAAAAAGATTGTTGATATGTCAAATTAAAGGTAAAGTTTTAGTTATTTAAACAAAATTACATTCTACAGTATTCTCTGACAGAAAAAATCTATTTCAATTTATTTTTAAGAATAATTATCACTACAATTAGAACGTGTTAATTGTAATTTTTGAAAGATGAAATAAAAAAACCTTTTTTTACTGTACTTCCGTGTGGGAAATAGGTTAGATCAAGGATATGTTTAAAAGGAATGCAGTAGTCTCGCAAATTGCCAATACCCCGCCCTCAGAGCTAGGACATATCCATGTAAAAAAATATGAATTTAATTCCATAGTTAACAACATATTTCAATATGACACCTCATGCATCTTTTTGGGACGATCTTGTAACCAGTGAGTCAGGTTCTTAAGTAAGCTTTTAAGAAATATCAAGACTTTTCCTACTCTCCTCAAAACGTTTTAATAGTTAGTTCGTTAATTAAATGGTGATCTACCTAGGTAGGTATTTTAAGCCTAGTATGAATGAAAATGAGTGTAAGATGATTGTGGCACAATCTTGTAGTCTTGTTACTGACTAAGGCTGACATGTTCCTTAGACAGAACTATTAATTAATAGCCCAGCAGTCTATATCTAATGGTCCTACAGTTTAACGTGGAGTCCGTACCACTACTTCTGAAGTACGAACTAGCATGGTTATGAGGATGGTCTTTGCGGATTAACGTAGAATTCAATAATGCGGACGTAAATCCAAGAGAACACTACACCCACCGACCATCGCTCACAACTATCCACAATTCGTTACCTCCAAGTAGCTGGATTACAGGACACGCCAATACAATACCCCTCCCTGACTCCGTCTACCCTGCTGTTACTCAATTTCTCAATGGTGTTTGTCGCCCCTAAAAGTCATGGGTTCGCTGACGGATAGACGGCCTAAACATAGCCTTCCAGGAGGTGTTGTCGTCATGAGCTGGGTCGAGGCTAGACGGAGACAAACACTCCGGTGATAAGAACTGTTATCAGTGGCGCCGCTGGGGGACCACATATTGATTGTTGGTTTACCCGCTACTGGGAGTTATCAGTCGACTTCTTATCAAAACACCCGCCAGGCCACTCATCATGAGTCTTCAGCACTTCGTCAGAGCCGCTGTAATACAGAGGATATTAAATAAAAATGTTTGTATTTACTTCCCTGTGGAAAATAGATATCATGGATATGTCTAAAGGGAATATTTTCAGTTCATCTAAACAGCTGTTCCAATTCTTTTATATTTAAAATTTAATAAAATAGTTCAAGTAGTTTCTATGGAAACCTGTTACATGTTTTCCATCTTAAACATTTCCAACACCCCCCCTCCAGAGCTAAGACATATCCATGTCAAAACTAATCATCTTGACCATGTGAAAACCAACAAGAATTCCAAGTCAACATGTTTGAGTTATTTTTACGTTTCGTGCATTAGAGAAGCCGAAACAAGTCTTATCTCAATTTGTGTCTGTTTATCTGTGACGGTCCAGGAGGCATTTTACGCCGTCTTCTCCGAAAAAAACGGGAGAACTGATAACAATGAAATGCATTCATGCATTCTCTACGTTCCAGAGAAGGTTTTTCAATGCTTGAAATCGTCCGCTGTCCGTTGAATGGTAAATAACGAGCATTTAAAACCCACTTTTTACGCAATATTGGTCGCATTTTGATTCAGTTTTCAATGAATAACCTACTAGTAATTATCAGCTGTAGTTAAAAGATTTCATAGAGAGAAAGACAATCAGCTGTCGAATCAATATTAGTTAGTTTATATTGGTCATTGATTTTAAACCCATTTCGAAATCATACTATATAAAAAAGTTGTATTAACGTATAACTATTTATAATAATGGTTTGAATATTCTAATCTATTTAATTGTAAAGTAATGCTAAATAATAAAACTGGATATTGATTTATTTTCTTTGTATTGGTTTGTTTAGGATTTCACGTTTACATTTTGGTATGATGATCTTTCTTCTTTAAACTGAATCCTATAACCCGTTCAAAGAACGGGCTTACTGCTAGTTGTAAAAAGTTTGTCATTTTTAATAATCTTAACTTTAAAACGTCACTTTAAAAATTACGTATTTCAGAATTGCCAAAAGTCTTCCAACCGTCTCTGGAGTTATAAGCCAATTTTGAACAGAATTATTGAAACTTACGAACTCGTTAATATTTTTTTCCTTTGAGTATTTTTTCGAAAAAATATTAATTTTATGACAATATTACAGGTTACGCGATAGTTGTAAAATCATGGCAAGGTGTAAAAATACAACAGTAGTGGACATCCAGGGAAGTAAAGAATTAATGTGCGTAGCTCATATTGCAAAACGATATACAGTAATAACCACGTAAGTATACCCAATAATTGACAATTAATTGTCAACCAAGTAAAACAAAATGGTACAGCTTTAGTTAAACAAATTTTAGAAAATACAATAATAACTTTATTATTGTACTAGCAGTAAGCCCGTCCTTTGTACGGGTTGTAGGATTCAGTTTAATGAAGAATGATTATCATACACAAATATAAACCTGAAATCCTAAACAAATCAATACAAAGAAAATAAATCAATACCCAGCTTTATTATTTAGCACTATTTTATAATTAAATAGATTAGTACATTTATACAATTATTATAATTCGTTATACGTTAAAATAACTTTTTAATATAGTATGATTTCGAAATGGGTTTACAAACATTTACAAACGTTCTCTGGAATGTAGAGAATACATTAAAAAAGTTTCATTGTAATCAGTTCTCCCGTTTTTCGGGGAAGACGGCGTAAAATGCCTCCTGGAGCGTCACAGACAAACTGACAAAAATTGAGATAAGACCGGTTTCGGCTTCTCTAACGCACGAAAAGTAAAAATAACTAAAAAATGAATAATTCTGAGCAATGTACAGACAAAACTCTAATTTTATTTGTATAGATAGTTAATTGAGATTAAACAAGCATAGCAAATAACAAGACTTTTTCAATTTAGTGGTCTTAGGTAACACTGAAATCAGCTGGTTAATTCTTCAATCAGCTGTTGCTTTCTATAACCATGTGGCGCACATTTTAGCACACTTTTGATTGCAGGAATTGAATCGGTTCGAAGGGTAACTAAATCATTAGTTTCGATACATCGAACCATAAAAATAATTTCAATTAAAGTCACCTCGGAGGTCCACAAGTCACAACAATGACTTTGGCACGCCCTACATATAGTGTGACATGTACCAATAACCATACATCAGCTGGGACTTGGACAATCAGCTGATTGTATTTCTAACGACTCCTTATACGTCATTAATAGGCTAACTAATTTACTACCGTGAGTCATGATATTAGTAAATGTTAATAAAAGTGCGATGGGAAAATGGACGATAGTAGATTTAAAGACTGTTTAAAAATTAAATTAAATTCTTCGTATTCTCTTAAAAGTCTTCTTCGCCCTTGAAGAAACACGAAAAATATGCATCGGTAGTCCCTTGCTCCGGAAGAAATGAGTAAAGATGTAATGTTAAAACTTTTTTGTCTTGCAGATAAATGTTGGTTCTAGGGCCATCATACCTGATATATCCGAAAAATCAACTGTGTAGGTACAAACAAATCTTAAAAGTAACGAAAATTGAGCTACTTTTTGTGGTTAGGAAGGATGTATCTGCAGAAGTTGTATTCGGCGGAGCTTGTACGTCTCAAACGTTTGAAAACTTGCAATACAGTCGTTTGGGGCGTTCAAAGTTCTCTTCAGTACTAGCTTTGACAGTGGATTTTTTCTGACTACGGTCGTAATTGTGTGCTATTCGTCCTCTGACACAAGTAGGCGACCTGTTTGCTTTCTCTTACTTCCAATATCTTGAAACTATCTAAACCAACGAGTTATGCTTTTTCTAGCTGGTTAATAACCTACGCTGCCTCCGCAAGGCGGAAAATACTCTTCGTCTAGAGTATGATTCTCCAGCGACCCACTCAATCTCTCTGGTTCGTCCGGAACTCAATCATCCGAACAGCAGCGAAGATCTCCACCATCAGAGAGTTCATGGACAGCCTAACCTAGAAGATAGAGCAGACTGTGGAGGAGACGCCGTGGGACCTCATCAGGGACCTTCTACAGCAGGACATCCCCCAACTTCGCCCCAGATGCCTGACGATGCAGCGGCGGCAACCATACCGGTAGCTGATGGCTACCAGGACTAAAAGCCCACGCGAATCAGAAGCCATGACTGCAGCAGAAGTCGACGCTTCCTTCACAAAGGTGGGCACAAACCTCCACAGTCGACCAGACAGACAGACGGTTCAATATCGATTTCGATGCGACTCGCTGCACAGTAATATGAGACACAGTAAAATCTTATGGGGCATGGTAGCCATCTTAGTAACAACTGATGGTAAAACAAAATGGCTGCTCATTGTTGCGATAACTCTTTCTTCTGTATACGAAGTTTCGTATACACAACTACCATCATGAGTTGGATCCACATTTTTGAATGGCCCTGTACTTTACTTCGTCTATGAAAAGTAAAAAAATATCTGTAGGGTTCAATCGTAAAGGTTTGGTTTCTTCTCTGACACGTCAATGAGTCTTTTGTTCTATTTGATTGGCACCTCTCCATCAGTAGGCACAGTCTAGGAGTGAGTGTTCCCAGGCTCCATGCTCCAGGGTCGAGAGTCACCCACGACGCTGCCCGCTGCGTATTTACGTATTCGATATATCGAAAACATCGATATAAATTCATCTACTACTCGATATTTTTGACTCGATGATATATTGTTGAAATCGATATTTTCAATATTATAAAAATGACAGGTGGTCAGTAGTTGCGATGTTTTTTAGTGTGGATTTACGTCCGCACTATTGAAAACTACGTTCATCCTCATTATTAGACCAGTTCGTAATTCAGACGCAGTGGTTCGGACTCCACGTTAACCTGTAGGTCCCTGTAGGTGATATTGGCTGTTGGGCAATAATTAACAGTTGTCTAAGGAACATATCAAACTTAATAAAAAGACTACAAGATTGCGCCACAATAACCTTACACTTATACAGGGTGTCCATGAAAAACGTTTCAGGACTTCGGTGAGTAATTAGGTACATTAAAAGAAAGAAAAAAGTTCCAATGTAAGTATGACCTAAAACGCTTATTTTCTCAGGTATACACCATTTGGTATTTTTCAAAAAACAATTTTTATTTCATACATGTTCTAACTGAATATTTTCAAATGTTGTATGTGTTTTACACTAGTAGACTCCTGTCGTTAAAAGAATATCTAGCATGATCCAAGCTCAAAATTCAAAATGGCGGCCATTTTAAGTTTTAAAACTAAAATACTTTGAAAACGGTAAAAAATACAATCGCCACCCTTTTGGATTTTGAGCTTTGATCATGCTAGTTTTTTTGTAACAATAGTAGTCTACTATTGTAAATCACATACCAAGTTTTAAAATAATACGTTTGAAAATGCTTGAAATAAAAAAATATTTTGTAAAAATACAAGATGGCGGATATCTGAGAAAATAAGCGATTAAGGCCATACCTCCATCGGGACTTTTTTCTTCCTAAATACTCACAGAAGTCCTGAAACGTTTTTCATGGACACCCTGTATATCATCCTGGATAGGACCGATCTGTTCTCAAGACATAATTACGACATAATAGTGGTTGAATCGCATCTTGTTGAGTCTACTGGATGTTCGGATTAAGCGAAGGTCTTATTAATGGAGTCCGTATTAACAGGGAATTACTGGGGTTGGGGAAATCCGCCCAGAACGATAAGGTAAAGAGGGTAACGACCTGCAGCGAAGGGCAGTCCGTTATGAATATAAATTCATAAATAAGACATCGACCCTCTCCAGGGGGTATTTTAAGGTGTATATAAGTGAAAGTTAAGTGTGGTGAATGATTACATTCACCAAACTTGTAATCATTCAAGTAATTTTTTGATTTAGATTTGACGACATTCAATGGACCTTTGTTATGGTCAAATAATTCGCCAGGATAGATTATCAAGAATCACAAGATAATCAAAAGAAACAAAAGTACCTGGTTATCACACCATCACAAAATAAAGTCAAGCCTTTGCTCAGGATCAAACATGTGAGCTTAGCAGAGACTTCTCACTATTTTGACACGGGTATATCTTAGCTCTGGGTGGGGGGTGTTGGTGATTTGTAAGATGGAAAATATGTATCAGGTTTCCATAGATTAGATTAGATCATTTAAATGGCAACCATATTACAATGTAGGTATTTTAAGCCAAGTATGAATGAGGATTGAGTGTACGATGATTGTGGCGCGATCTTGTAGTCTTGTTACTGACTAAGGCTGACATGTTCCTTAGACAGGACTGTTAACTAATAGCCCAACAGCCGATGGAAACTTATGGACATACAGTTTTTAACGTGTAATCCGAACCACGGTCTCTGAACTACGAATTGGTCTAATTATGCGGATTAACGTAGTATTCAATAGTGCGGACGTTAATCCACACAAGAGAACACTACACCCACCGACCATCGCTCACAATTATCCACAATTCATGACTTCCAAGTAGCTGGATTACAGGACGACGCCACCGTCCCAGTCAAACTACCAAAGCTATTGAATTGAATTTTTATTAAAAAAGAATAAGAACAGCTGTTTAGATGAACTAAAAAGATTCCCTTTAGACATATCCATGATAACCTATTTCCCACAGGGAAGTAAATACAAACTTTTTTGTGATGGTTTCAGACTGGAACCAGGTGCTTTTGTTTATTGGACTATTAGTTTATGGTCCTCGTAAATGAATCAGCTGATCTTTGACAGTACCAGCTACATAATTAGGTAATTATGATAATGATCTCTATTTATTACTTTAATATAATAGATGCAATTGTGTAGCAAACTCTAGAAGATAAACACTGCTGGTTATGACAAGGATATGTCTTAGCTCTGGGGGAGGTGTTGGCAATTTGCGCGACCAAAATTTGAAACAGTGACATCATATGGTTAGTGATGTCATAGCTTGGTTATAAGAACAGCTGTGTGAATGAACTAAAAACATTCCCTTTAGACATATCCATGATCTAACCTATTTCCACAGGGAAGTAAATACAAACATTTTTCGAGGTCTCAACTCTACACTACTTTCACACACTCGCCGTTTATTTATATGTCCGGTAAGCATAATACAATTTATGGTTATATTTTGAATTCGGGAGAACAAATCTGCGTTTAAAACGGATTCTTTGTCACATGTCAGTGACAAACAAATTGCTAGAGATTTAACAAATTTTCTAAAACTATGACATTATGTCAGTGCCATTTGTCAACTACTGAACGACTCTCCCACAGACATGATTTTAGATTTTTTAGAGTTTTTAGAGACTGTCGTTGACTAAATGTCACAGAGTCCTGTCGTAGTGTATTTAAAGTCTTGGACAATTCTGTGACTGACTCCGGTGTAAACGCAGCTTAAGAGTCTGCATCAGTGGTAGCCATCTTGAATTTTAGTCCCGTAAGAGCAATGTTAAAACTCGGCGGAACATACCTTCACTTTGGCGTCTGTAGTGGCGTTAATTATCAAAGTATCAATGTAAAACTTTTGAAGTACATTGATGAGATGTGGCTCAAGAGCATGACCTTTTAATATTTAAAAAAATTTAACTTGATATATAAACAAAAATCCAGGAATATTTTACAAAATAAATCATTATTATTTTTTTATTGAGAGCGAAAATAAGAAGTTATGTAAGGTGATGCCCTGGAGGACTGTAATACCTTTAGTTTGACACCTCTTCTATTAATTTATGACAATAGGTCAAGGAGAGAATTTAACATTGTTCTTACGGGACTAAAATCCAATATGGCTACCACTGATGCAGACTCTTAACGCTTTTCTGTACATTTTTTGCTTAATTTTTCTTTAATTTTCCTTGTACAACTATCGTTCCAGATAACCTGACTGAATTTTAAGAGGCTTCGTTCTTTAACGGACGCCGTGTTTCGATGCAGAATTGAAAAATGTCGCACTATATATTCTAAGCCACAATGTATCGACCTTCAATGCAAAACTTAATAGGAATTCATAACCAATTAAAAGTCTCGCTCGCGGCACAAGAACTCCTTGAAGCGCGCCGACTAGAAAAAAAGTAAATTTAGTCATCGACGTACCTGGGGACCGGTTAGAGGCTACGTGCGCCACAAATCAGCGTCACAGAGCAGCTTCGTAATTGCGGAGGACAAAGGACGATTAAATATCGGCGGATGGCTCAGCAATGCAAACAGCCCCCCACCCCCCCACACTGAGACAATGGGGGGCCAGGGGTCACGGGGGGGCAGGTCCCTGGAGGTCCGTCGGAGCCGAGCTGTCTGACATAAACACACCGGTCGGTCGCCGCTGGCTTATTAATAATTTTCAAAACTGTGGGCGGAGCTTCAACCTGTCGGGTCGGTTTGGTAAGCACTGGTCAGTTGTCCTGTCAAAACGCGACTACGGGGTTGATCAGCATCTATATGATTGTACAGGGTGTCCGTAAAGTCTTGCCCTGAATTTATGGATTTGTTGTTTGGAAAATATTAATGCTACGCATAATGAAATCATCTTTATTTTGCATAGAAACATCTGTATAATAGCGTCACAAACTATATAATAAAACTAAATTTAAATCATGTAAGAACAAAATGCAGCTGAACATCACTTTAGTTCAATCGGCAATTTAGAAAATCTTTCTAATCGTAGGGAGCTTGTTCCAAGAGTATACGTACAAGAGGTTCAGGCAACATTATACTAAAAGATACAACACAGAAAACCCTACTATTATCCGTACATCATACATGATGTAAGATGAGGGATATATTTCCTTAACAGGAATTTTATAAAGTTTATTTTGGTAACACTTAAATCCAGCTGATTTTACAACAATAACGTTACAACGAAGAATATAGTACAAATAAACGATATCAGTGGACTGACACATACTTTCTCCCCTCCTTTAAGTCTTAAGTCCTTAAGTCTCCCTCCTTTAACGTTTATCTAATAATTTTTTAATAATTTTGGTAATATTTTTGTTTTTAAAATAATTATCCAATTTATGAAAATAACAACAAGAGAAAAAAACTAAATTAATTGTTAGAATTTAATTATTAATAAGTGAAACATTGATTTTTTCGTATCCTCTATAAGATTAACAATGGATCCACAAAATACAACGTGCTGTGTTTAGTTTTTTAATATCTCGGTAACCATTTGAGAACGTTAAAGTACTAAATTGTATAGATTTTGAGTTTATTTTAATGTTAAAGGTAAAGTTTAAAATATTAAAAATTTTTGGGGTACAAATACCCCCAAACTACCCATTCCGATTGACCGATTTGACCATTCTGGACTATGAACTCGTCTGAGTAAATGTAGGAATCGTACTATTTTATGAGAGTTGTGTTCATGGGCACACAAAAATATATATACTATATATAAATATATGATTTTTACTACTATGTTTTTGGTCCCTGATCACCTCAAAACGAAAAAGTAACATAGTCTTGGTCATGACTTAGGTAAAAGTAACTAGCTAATTTGCCGTGAGACCTACGGTAATAGCTTCTTTCCTGTTGGAAATTTGCTAAAAACAAAACAAAACATAAACATACGAAATGAATACTCAGCAAGACTCGAGGTCAGAGTGCGGAGAACAGTTTATCTGCACTTTCACTTTTAGTTCAGAGTCCACATGTCTCCACTGACCGGGGTAAAAATTATTTCAACACATCGTTAAATTACAGAAAACCCCTTATATAATTGTATATAATCATCCTGTAATACAGCTACTTGGAGGTTACGAATTGTGGATAGTTATGAGCGATGGTCGGTGTGTGAAGTGTTCTCTTGTGTGGATTAACGTCCGCATTATTGAATACTACGTTAATCCGTAAAGGCCATCCTCATGATTAGATCAATTCGTAATTCAGAGGCCGTGGTTCGGATTTCACAACTGTAGGCATATTAATTGTCATCGGCTGTTGGGATATTAATTAACAGTCCTGTCTAAGGAACATGTCAGCCTTAGACACTAACAAGACTACAAGATCGCGCCACAATCATCTTACACTCAATCCTCATTCATACTTGGCTTAAAATACCTACATTGTGTATGGTAACCATTTCAATTATCTAATCTAAGCTGGGTAGTGTAGTTCGAAATGAAGAAATACAAAGTAACCAAAGTCATAAGTTTCAAATATATCCAGAGCCCTTGTTGCACAACAGACAGGTCCCGCACGGCATTCCCGGTAAAAAACACCACATAAATAACACGACTATTTACTCTCCGTCGCACTAATGGACTAGGTAATAAAATCGACATAAACATTTATAACGGCAGCCAAGTAGCGCGGGTCCTCTGCTGCGCGGTTTACGGCGCTTCAACTGGCCTTAAATCACGGGATAAAGTCGCCCGTCGCGACATCGAGGTTAACTGCCCGCTGCGGATTTTTAGATTGTATTCACTTTGATTGAAACTTTAAAGTTGGGTTCAATTAAAATAGATTTCTACCACAGTATCTAATATTTTGGTATTTGTACGTACAGAAATACCAAAAGGTTTGACCATCTTAGTCGAACGGTTTCCGTGGTGTCCCTTGTGGTCCAGTAGGTCAAAGGTCAAGTGATTCATTTGTCAAGTTTCCTAGTGATCAACTGATGCAGTGGTCTAGTGATCCAGTGATGCAGTGGTCCAGTGCGAACAAGGTCAAGTGATTCAGAGCTTTTGTTCCGGAGTCTGCCTTCCGGAGTCTTGGGTTGCTAACACTGGCTGAGCTGTAAGCAAATTTAAAAGCAACCCGATCCAGGGCGTAGAGGTACATAGTCATGAAACAAGATCTAGAAACGTGTACAGATCAGCACAACACAGGTTGGCTATTACGGCACGCCTACCCTCTCAGGCGGGCGTTTCCATTTTAAACAGAATTCCGGAGGGTATCCGATTCGAAAATTGCCAATTGAAATTCAAATCAAAATTAAGACGCTTTTTAGTGTCGAACGTGTTTTACTCTGTGGGTGAGTTCATAGATCACACATCAAGGGCTTGAGTTTTCAGTTTTAATGCCACTAAAATTTAATGTCACGAAATTTTACTGTTACCTGGTTGTGCCTATCTTTAATTGATCTATTATAAAATTGTGTTTTATAAAACTCAGATTTAGAGAGTTCTTTTAATTGTCTGACGCATGCTATGCAATATTTGTATTGTCTACAGCAATAAAGAGTTTATTATTATTATTATTCATGTTTCAAGTTTCCTAGTGATCAAGTGATGCAGTGGTCCAGTGATCTAGTGTTCCCTATGGTACTTGTGATCAAATGTTCTCTGTGGTCCAGTGATTCAGTTGTCCAGTGGTCCAGTGTTCCTTGTGATCCAATACTACAGATGTCCAGTGTTCTCTTTGGTCCAGTTCTCCAGTTGTCCAGTGGTCCAGGGTCCAGTTGTCCTGTGGTCCAGTGATCCAGTGTTCCTTTTGGTCCAGTTCTCCGGTTGTCCAGTGGTCCAGTTGTCTAGTGGTTCAGTTGTCCAATAGTCCAGTGATCCAGTGTTCCTTGTCATCCATTGTCCAGTGATCCAGTGTTCCCTTTGGTCCCGTTCTCCGGCTGTGCAGTGATCCAGTTGTCTTGTGGTTTAGTTGCCCAGTGGTCCAACGATCCAGTGGTTTCTTTGCGGTAGACGGGAAATGTACTTCTTTCCTCGGATAACGAATTATTTGTTGGTATCAAACTGTTCTCGGGTGATGTGCATCTCTCCTACCGGTGGTCGGATGTATGCGTTGCCTTCCGCCCTAGTATAGGAAGGACCTTGGTGTCAAACTAATATTTTAAGGTTAAAGTTTATTGTGGAAAGACCCATGACAATTCCCCCATTCACAATTCACATTGACGGCGTAGCCATTGCTATAAACATAGTTCGTTGAACAGTGTGTACACAAATTTTGGTCCTACAGTACTAGGAAAATTGCGAACTTTGCTGGTCGTTCGTCAGTAACCTATAAGAATCTAAAAGTATATAGCGATTATGGTAGTTGAAATAAAAACCTAAAGTGCACACTACACAATAAAAACTATATTTAGTAATTGACTACGGAAAGTATTAATCTAATTTTACATTCCTCTGATGGCACAAGATGGCGCAGACGCTCCGGGCGACCAGACATAATACGGGCCTAATTACACAAGCCGATCCTGACTATAAACAAAGCATCGCACTGTGATTGGTGGTCGCGATACGATGCGATACCATGTGTGGCCGAGTTATCGAAACTGAACAATCGATAAATCTTCGAATAATACTTACTATTAATGTTACCTTTTTATAATGACCAATCCATGTAGCTATTTGAAGCCAAGTATGAATGAGAAATTAGTTAAAATTGATTGTGGCGAGAACTTGCCGACTTGTTATTGACTAAGGCTGACATGTTCCTTAGACAGGACTGTTAACTAATAGCCTAACAGTCGATGGCAACTAAGGGGCCTACAGTTTAACGTGGAATCCGAACCACTGCCTCTGAAGACTCATAAGGACTAAAACCGCGGAGTATTTAATACAATACCCTTATTATTAACCAACAATCTGACTGAAACTCTCTGAAGATGATCTGGTAATTTCTCTACTATAGTTTCCCCTTAAACTACTACTGTTACAAATTTTTTCAACTATAGTCTACTTGCAGTACCAATGTATTTAGATATACAGTGGACTCACCAATCCGGCAGATATGAAACCGAACTAGTGAAAACAACTTATAACTGGATAGTAATGGGTTGAAACCACTGTAAATACATAAGGCACGTTTGTATTGGGCCTGGACAGACTTGAAATTGTGAAATAAACATTACCTTTAACTTGCGGTAAGGGACCTACAGTTTAACGTGGAATCCGAACCACTTTTACCTCTGAATTACGAACTGGTATAATTATGAAGATGGGCTTTGCGGATGAACGTAGTGTTCAATAGTCACATCCACTTTCACTGACCATCCTCTTACTATCCACAATTCGTGACACAATTACTAGACATGCCACCATCTCATTCTTACGGTTGCTTTTCCCAAGTCTAGTTTATTCCACTAGCTAGTTAAATCTAGCTACTATTTTTACTTTGTTTTAATTAAAGAACATAGAGAAATATTCATCAGCATGATCTATGGTATTGCAGACGATCAATTGAAAATGTTGAATTCCCTAATACTCTCTAGCCCCTAATTATCATACTGTCGTTGGATGATTGTTAATTAACAAACACCACACATCTATATAAATAAAATTAGAGTTTTGTCTGTACATTGCTCAGAATTATTCATTTTTTAGTTATTTTTTCTTTTCGTGCGTTAGAGAAGCCGAAACCAGTCTTATCTCAATTTTTGTCTGTTTGTCGGTTTGTCTGTGACGCTCCAGGAGGCATTTTACGCCGTCTTCTCCGAAAAAAATGGGAGAACTGGTTACAATGAAACTTATTTCATATATTCTCTACATTCCAGAGAAGGTTTGTAAATGCTTGAAATATATTTAATTGTAAAGTAATGCTAAAAATTAAAGCAGGATATTTATTTATTTTCTTTGTACTGATTTGTTTTGGATTTCAGGTTTACATTTTGGTATGATGATCTTTCTTCTTTAAACTGAATCCTACAACCCGTACAAAGGACGGGCTTACTGCTAGTAATCTAATAAGTATTATACGATTATATTAAATGATTATTTAATACAAATCATTGAACTGAATGAACTGAGGACGATTGGTTATACAGTTGAGGTAATTAAACCAGTTTGTGCAATGTCGTAGAGAGGGTGGAGAGAGAAGGAGAGAGAGAGATAGAGAGAGAGAGAGCGAGCGAGAGAAAGAAACGCCGGCTCATTGTGTGGAAATTACGTAATTATTCCAAGCATCTTTCTAATTAAACTGGACTGTGCAATGCATTTATCTTCTTCTTGAAGTCAATCGGTCTTACTCAACTTGAATTTATGTAACTGGAGCTGCAAATGATGCTGAGCCCGTACTCTAAGATATCAATCTCTATCCATAAAACGTAGAGACCTGTACTATGTTCTACAAACATCTTATAAATATAAATATACTAGCTGACCCGGCGAACTTCGTAACGCCTCGCAGTAAACACATGTTAACTTTAAGATTGGCCATGTTCTGAAGTCGAATAGCAATACAGCTTCATTGTGAAAGGTTATATATTCTGGGTCGCTGCATAGTGAATAACAATACTGAAACGATAAAACATATTAATAACATTCTCATAAAACAAATAAATCTGAGTGGATTAATTCACAATTTTCAAATCCAATCCAAACCCAAACGAAACCTAACTGTAATACGGCTTTTATAGGAAAGATATACAACAGCTGATTATTATAATAAACGTAATAATATAAACATTGTAATTATCATATAAACACGTGACTTTAATCAGACAGAAAATAAAAATATAAATACATAATCCCCCAAAACCGTAAACTATTAACGTGGTGAATAAAGCTGTTCATTTTTTACAGTACACATTTACTTCATAGTTTAACATTAATGAATGATTCAGATGGCATTGGATAGTAAAGCATACGGTATTGCTAATGGAAAGTAAACCAATCAGCTGTAGCTAAGAAATCAAATGTTTTCATTGTAGACAATTTGTAAACAAACTTACTCTCCATAAGGTTAACATTAGAAATTTAAAACGCCATAAAATGGAAACTTATGGGGTTTTCGAAAATATTTTTTCACTAAAACCTTCCCGGACACATATAGAGCAACTTCCTAAAATTTCATGGCGATCGGATGAGTAGTTTGGCAACGCATAAAGGACATACATACATACATACATACATACATACATACATACATACATACAGACAGACAGACATACATTCAATTTTATATATAGAGATAACAGAGGATGTATGTAAGTAATATGTTGCCCATACACTCCAGAAACGCTTGAAAAATTTTATGAAACTTTCATGCTTTATTAAGCATGATTAGCGGGTGGTTTCGTGAAAGTTTTGTGCGAATCCGGCTAAGAGACCTCGACCCATATCTTATAAAAGAGTGCAGTGTCAGGTTTAATAAATTTAGCTGTGATTAAGTCATTGGAAAGTTTTTTAGACTGTCATTTGTTCAAAAGAAACAAATTTATTGTAGTATAGTATATTGTAGTTGATTTAGGCTACGAGAATTGAATTAAAAGAATATACGAAAGAGCTCAAATCCAGAGAGTATAAAAGGGTGGTTATAAATTTAGTGTTTAGAAAATTAACAGCTGTGATTAAATAATAAGTTTCTTTAAACTGCATACATTACTGTTAGGTGGTATGAAGTTGGCCACGTAACGCTAGTAATCTATAAAAGTAATAGTCTAATCAACCAACAGAATAAATCTTCTTCGTCATACTGCTGCAAAAACGATAGTTTTAATGCATACTTTGCGGGTCTACTACCCTTTTCCGCCCTAGGGAGGGAAAGAGTCGACAAAGTAAGAAAGATATCGAGACCATCAGCTGATCGTTACAATGAAGAACAGAAAAAATACCTTAATGTCAAATGTAATTTTTTGATGCTATCTGTAAAAGCATTGGTTAGCTCAATATTTCACCCACCCAGTTTTATTTTAAAATTCCAATTTGATTTACTTTAAAATATATACTATAGTATTTTTCAAGTATATTATTAGATGGGTACGGATGAATTTTGAATGTTTATTATACATGAGACAGGTTCTGATCCAAGAAGAGGTAAATAACTAATTATTTAAGAGAGGTAAACTAGTGTAATATATCAATTTGGTAGGACCAGGATATCACATTTTAATGGGATTTTTAAAATGTTCAAAAAAATAAATTTACAAAAATGACAGTACCATTTTTTCTAACGATTAAAAATATAATAAATAGACAATATGAGAAAATTAAGTCAAAAATACAAGAACAAAATCTATAATTTGTAAAAATTTCAGTTTTTTTAAAAGAGGTTCAGTTTTTTCAGCTATAACATTTATTAAAATTTATTCCTCAGTCAACTTGCAGACTGAGGAACGCAAAAACCTGTCCTTTTTCCATTAGGCATAAACAAGTTCTTAGTAGGTACCAATAAAAATTTATAATATTTTGCACACTCAGGATTACATTTATTGATTTTTGTGTGATTTGTATCTTTATAAACATTCTATTTGCAGTACAGTTACAACGCAAACTCGCTTCAAAAATTTTGAATCCGAAAACTGTCTACAAAGGACAATTAAACTCGTTCGTTTCAACCTTATCCTGTCTCCCCCGATAGTTCGTCGTTTTATAAAAATCACTGAATCTTTATTAATTAATTATATTAATTCCCGGTTACGTAAACACCAACTGATGTTTTGCATTCTAAACAGTAAATTAAATTAAATCAGTTAACCCAACGATGGGTCCGGGAGATGCGACTGTATTTCGGAATTCCACATGCGTGCCCCTCTCCCCCCTCCTACCCGAGCACGAACTGGTTGCCGGGCATAATTAACAAAGAGCCAGGCAATTAACAATTACACGACCATTAATTTCAACTGGCCGCCGTGTTTTGCGTGCGTGATACGAATGAAGGGCGTTCTGTTTTAATTTCGAATTTCGGCGAGTCAGGTTTCGGGTTTCATCGTCGTGACGTTTATCAGTCGGACATATTTTGTCATTGGACAGTGTAGTTTTTGCCATTGGACATTGTAATATGTTGCCATTGGACATTGTAATATGTTGCCATTGGAAATTGTAATATGTTGCCATTGGTCAGTGTAGTTCGTTGCCATTGGACATTTTAATATGTTGTCGTTGGAAAGTGCAGTTTTTGCCATTGGACGTTGTAATACGTTGTCGTTGAACATTGTAATATGTTGTCGTTTGACATTGTAATATGTTGTCAATGGACAGTGTAGTTTGTTGTCATTGGACAGTGTAGTTTGTTGTCGTTTGACATTGTAATATGTTGTCATTGTACAGTGTAGTTCGTTGCCATTGGACATTGTAATATGTTGTCATTGGACAGTGTAGTTTGTTGTCGTTGGACATTGTAATATGTTGCCATTGGACAGTGTAGTTCGTTGCCATTGGACATTGTAATATGTTGTCATTGGAACATTGTAATATGTTGTCATTGGACTATTGTCATTGGACAGTGCAGTTGGTTACCATTGGACATTGTAATATGTTGTCATTGGACAGTGTATTTGTTGTCGTTGCATTGTAATATGTTGTCATTGGACATATTTGAAATATGTTTCATTACTTTTTTGTTGTTTGGCACATTAATATGTTCCATTGACAGTAGACGTTTGACATAAATATGTTTATTACAAATATGCATTATTGACATTAACCTTTGACAGTAGACTATTGCCAAAAGTCATGTCATTACATAATATTTTGTCATTGGAGACAAGATTTCGTTGTGTTGCATTGCAATATGACTTTTGAAATACATATTTTTATTTTTGCAATTAACTTTTCCCTTATTGACGAGTTCAAAATATTTTTTAACTTAATACCCGACACACCATCTTGGAAAATTAACCTTTACATTGACCAACTAAGCAAAGTTATCTAAAAAGTTATAACGTCATCTAAACTACAATTTCTTAGTGTAGATAACGCAACGATGTTCAAGTCAAATAAGTAATACGAGAGCTATTCACAAAGTAACAAACGCTTCCGTCTGACGCCGCTAGGTGCGCGCCAAACGCGTACTTTCAAGTACAGACGTGTTCTTCTATTCAGTAGCTTTCCAGCTGTACTAGCAAAAGTGACGTTGCGCTGCGCATAGATGCAGCATTCAAGTTTAAAATGTGTACTGCAATTGAAAATACCGCGAGTGAAAAATGGCCGCACTAACGTTCATCGTTGTCACAGATGAAATGGTTGCCAAAGTCGATTAGAAAATTCGGGAAAATCTACGCTTTACAATAACGAAGCTTTCACTTTGTTTCACACAGGTTTCAATGACTTTGTTGTTTGAAATTGTCACGCAAAAGCTATGAGGTTACCACAAATTTTGTGCACGATGGGTGCCGAAAATGCTTACTGACCAACATAAAGGTCTACGAATGGCAGCGACATTTTAGGACGTATACCATCAAGATTGAATCGGATCGTAACTGGTGACATGGGTGCCAAATTATAGTCTATGGAATGGGAACACACAGTTTCCCGAAAAACCCAAGAAAATGCTTGCAGACTTTGTCAAACAGAAAGATTATGGCGACTGTGTTTTGGGATAGGCATGGTGTGCTTCTTATTGACTATCTTGAACGTGGTGCGACAATAAACTCTGAGCAGTACTGTCAAACTTTGTTCAGAAGAGTAATTCAAAACAAACGTAGAGGAAAGTTGACGTCCAAAATTTTGTTTTTGCATGACAATGCTAATCACTCACTCGGCAAATCGCACGCAAGATCTTCTCGTATCATACTAAAATGTTTGAAAAATGACCTTCAAAAATGTTTGAACAAACGTTGAAACGTTTGACAACACCATGCGGTTTAATCCTACTACAATGCATCATGGGATTGTTTATTAGTATTTTTTCATTCCCACCCAATAACAGCACCAAATAGATACAAAAACGCTGTATTTCATATTACCCGACTATTCCATAATACCCTCCTCTCCTCTACTTAATAGCTAACAGTCAATGGCATATCTAAGGGACTTACAGTTTAACATGGAGTCCGAACCACTGCCTCTAAATTACGAACTGATCCAATTATGAGGATAATCCTTGCGGATTTACGTAGTATTCAGTAATGCTAACGTTAATCCAGACAAGTGAACACTACATCCACCGACTGTAGCTTATAACTATCCACAATTCGTGACATCCAAGTAGCTGGATTACAGGACGGCCCACGGTCCCATAAAAAGAACACATAAATTCTTTAGTACTCTGTCCAAACCAATTTAAATTCTTTAAATTGTTTAATAAGCTCTTTTAGTTCACATCTAGAATAAGATAAGTGTCAACGACAATTTTTAACCAAACTTTTAAAATATTAGAAATTCAGCTAAGGAAGACTTCCACGCGCAGTGAACCATAAGTGGTTTTGCGTAGTGAATCATTCAAGAGTGTATACCGCACGCGCAGTCCGGGGTTCGATATTTTCGAAATTATTTTCACTTCAAGTTCAAATCGAAATAAATACTTTTCAACTAAGTTGTGGTTTCCTAAGTTTCAAACTTAAAAACCTTGTGGTACATGGGTACCATTAGTACCGATATGTTTTACAACTTGATTTCTAAGATTAAATAACACCATGGTTATTTATATTCGTACTAACATCTACAAAAATAAATCCAGCCATCGTGCCTTACATGGAGTGCAGAATAAATAGCAATTAGAACAGACGATGCATGCAAACGGCCTGATTATTCAAACTTGTTTGATTATAATTATACACGGTCTGCTTGAATGATGTGTCTAACTACTACGGTGTTGAAAATCGACGAGTTATAAGCCACAATCTATGCAACAGTTCCTCATGAAATGCTGATATTGTAAGTTACTCTCTTGCAATCAAAATCTGACTAAGTGAATGCATATGCAGTCAGTTGAAGGTGTTAATTTAGCACAATTCATTTTGAAATACAGTAATATACCTTACGTTGTTAGTTTTTTGTTGCGGGTAATTTCCATCTCGAAAAGTAAAACTAAGTTTCACGACGTTTCGGGATCTGGGATCTGAAGCCGTCATCAGGTGAGATGGAATCTAGAACATCTGTCCTTCTTGAGTCGTTTTGACATGCGCACGTACTTTTTTTGTGCTCTGGTGTAACTTTTGTAGCTTTGTATTCTTTTAAGTGTTTTAAACTGCTTTAACTAATTTTGTTTTAGCTTAATATTATGGTTTATTCCAGATTATGTACTGATCCTGCCATGTTCTAGGTTCTAAGTCACCTGAGGTCCATTCAATGACAACATAAACAATTTGACTGATACATTAGTGTTGATATGTAATAAAGAGTTGCTCCCACGATGAAATCCTTCGACAATAACGTCTCTCCCTGTCACGAACAGTGGTTTCACAATTAAAGTCTGTTCAATAAATAATTAACTTGAAGTAATCCTTCTCCACCGAGCTCGTCCTGGCTCAGTCTGTACTGTCATGTGTTACTGGGCCATAAGTATAGAGATAATAATTCAATACGAGACAACAATAGTAAAACTCAACTAAATCTCCCTTCAATAAGATTGACGCAACGTTACTGCAGTATCATAATTGCCCACCTATATTTTGAAGGCGTTTTATTAAATGTAAAAGTTTTGTCAACTTGGTTTTATTTCCTATGCTATTACATCATGTTACCCCAACACACTTATGTTCCAAACATTCATCCAGTACATCAGGTTTTATTTTTGATGCACCTGAAAAAGGCAAAGGGTTCGTTTCAAATATTTTTTAGTCCTATTATAATACAATTTCTCGTTCTGTATTGTTCTTAAGGTCAGTTAAACTGTCCATCTGGACTGGGACTGTGACGTGTGTTGTAATCCAGCGTCTTGTAGGTCACGAATTGTGGATTGTTATGAACGGTGGTCGGTGGATGTGATATTCCATGGTGTATTGAATACTATGTTCATCCTCATAAGTAGACCAGTTCGTAATTCAGAGGCAAAATTGGTTCGGATCCCACGTAAAACTGTAGGTCCCTTAGTGTTGGCTGTTGGGCATTTAATTAACAGTTCTGTCTAAGGAACATGTCAGCTTAAGTCAGGAACAAGACTACAAGATCGCGCCACAATCATCTTACACTCATTTCTCGTTCATATTTACGCCATTACAAAAGATAAATGTATAGTACTTGTTTTATCTGCTTTACTGGCGAAATATTTATTTTTGTTTTATAAGTACAATGTTAATTTTGTGACAGCAGTATATGTTACACCATTCTTGCAAGGAATTGTAAATTAAATCAAAAGTAGTTATCTAGTAAATTGCATCGTTGATTTATTTTTAATTTACTTTAATTTTTAATTATATCCGATGATTAACAAGTAATTATCTTTTTACGTAAATAAAATAAAATATAATGCATATACAGTACACACATTCTTTTGAATGGGGGAATGTTTCCAGTTCTTCCAGCTGTCTTTATAACCGTACAACGTCACTTCCGTTCCAAATGTTGGTCTGACCGATTGCCAATACATCTTTCCCCCAGAGCTAGGACATATTAATAGTTCGAAATAGTTCAAAATAGTTCGTAGGTCTGCTACTACGGTGGTAGGCTATTTTTATAATACTGTTATACTTTATAGTTCAGTTAGAGTCATTTTCTGGTCGACTCTCCGCCTCACACGGCGGCCAGATGACAGAGCACACAGAGTAAGCGATGTTTTGGCTGCGTACTCCCCACGTGTAAACTGTTTACTCTGTGTCGCCAGGCTTTGTGCTTTGGACAATCTCCATATGGCCTTGCTTTATCAACAATACATCTCAGGATTAATGGAATGCTTCGAGTAGGTGCGTTAAAAGGATGAAAGATGTTTCGCTAACAAAATAAATTCTTTATGCTTTTCAGTGAGTCTTAAACAAGCCACTAAACAGCGAACCACGATTTCTTATATTAGTAAATACCCCCGTCGCAGCAGACCTGCGTGCTCAGCGAATTTCCAAATTAATAACATAATAATATAGTATATAACAAGTTTTATCTTTATCTGTCAATAAATATGAGTATTATTTGCCTACTCTCCATAAGATTAACATGGGAAAGAGTATGCAGGTTTGCTGCTGTGAGGAACGCTGAAAGTAGGTGTTTCTAGCGTAAACAATTTATATTTTCACCATTTATATAAAGTTTCATCAACATCTGTCCACAAATAAAGGAGTTTACCCAAACTCTATATGATTAACATGGGAAAATAGTATGCAGGTTAGCTGCCATGATAAACACATAAACTATGATAAGCATAAATGTATGGATCTCAACCACATGAAGCTAAATATCAAGTTTCATCCAAAAATATTAGATAATAAGTGAAACATTAATTTTTCCTTATCCTCCATAAGATTAACATTGGAGCCCCAAAATACAATGTACTGTGTTTAGATTTTTTAATATCTCGGTAACCGTTGGAGATAGAGAAAAACTTTAAGGAACTAAATTGTGTAGTTTTTTAAGGTGATTCTAATAGTGAAAGATAAAATTTGAAATTTTTAAAAATTATATGGGAAAAACGCAAAAAACCCATTTTTGGGGTACAAAACCCCCCAAACTACCCGTTCCGATTGTCCGATATGTCTGGTTTACAAACTCGTCCGAGCAAATGCAGGAATACACGTCAAAAGTTTAAAAGTATATTGGAAATTAAATAACACTAAACTAGATGCAGCACGCTGGCGCGAGGGAAGCGAATTTCCATCTTCTAGTTATTGTTACTTACCCTCTGTTTCTGGTACATTCTGTATTTTGAAGTGGTTGAAAACATTTGTACTGTGTTCCCTTGGATCATTTTAATAAGAAACGTGTTTACTTCACCATTTTATCTTGATTGGTTGGTCCAAAATCAATTTAAGACATTTTAACTATAATGGTTTAAATTCGAATTAAAAATTTAGATTATTCAGCATACATTGTTAGATCTTAACTATAAGAAGCTGTGTATAAAGTTGTATCACAATATTTCAAACAATAAGCTAATCATCAATTTTAACCTTTTCTCCATAAAATTTACAGGCAGTTTGCGTGGGATTTATACACAAAAATTGTTTTTTGCCTCATTATTTTAAAGTTAGTTTAATGATTTACATTTTATCCTGTACCAAGAATTAGCTCAATAAACTATACAATTTAGTTCTTTAAAGTTTTGCCCAATGTTATTACAATGGAGGATAAGGAAAAATTAATATTTCACTTATTATTTATTAAACTTTGTATATAGCTTCATGTAGTTGAGATCCATCCATTTATGCTTAAAAATCATATTATATGTGTTTACCACGGTAGCTAACCTGCATACTCTTTCCCCCGGTTCATCATATAGAGAATAGGCAAACTCCTTTATTTATGGACAGATGTTGATGAAAGTTGGTATATACATGGTCAAAATAAAAAAAAGTTTATGGTGGAGATTTCTACTTTTAGTGTTCCTCACAGCAGCAAACCTGCATCCTCTTTCACATGTTAATCTTATAGATAGAGGATAGGCAAAGTCTCTTATTTATACGGATATTTATCAAACCTTTTATGAGTATTATTATTTATTTGGAAATTCGCCGAGTACGCAAGTCTGCTGCGACGGGGGTATTTGTACATCACAACGTTTCAGTTTCACATCCGGTTTAAACAACGTCGGTATTTAACCCGTTTGCTTATGCGCCATATCTGTTTGCAATACATATTAAATAGGTTCGGCATTCGTCAATAGAATGGTCGAGTCATTAGAAAAAAACTGACAAAAACTGAGGAGCGAGCCCACTCAATCTTCCGTTGAAAGAATGCAGTCGGTCTAAAACCATCTCGGAGTGAGAGAGATAGAGAGCGCCACCGGTATGGGAAGAGGAGAGGGAATCTCAGTAGGGGGGCGGATGAAAGAGAGGTTCGGTAAACAAGTTTATAGAGTCCCGGCTTCATACCAACCTTCCAGCACGAAATATCCCCGCCCGGCACGCGCTGGACTGTATATTTATATTGGAGCCGGTTTCAATCCCATTGTAGAGATGTCACCGCGAATGGTTCTGGGCTTAATGTTGACAATAAACGTTCCTCGATCCTTTCAGCCTCTCCTCATCCTCCTTCACCTCTCCTCATCGGCTACTGGATAACACGTCTGTAATCGGATTAAGATCTCAAATAAGAATCTATTCAATACCTTTTATTGCACTTTTCCAACGTCTGTGTTTTTAACTACACAACGTTTCTAAAGATGGAGAAGCTCCTTCCGTTTTCAAGTAATCACCTAATACTTTAGGATACATTTAAAATTGAAAATTTAAGTTACAAATATTAATTATATCATGTTGTCAATAATACTTTACTTATCTAGCATGCGCAATACAAAAAAAACACAACGTTTCTGAAGGTGGGGAAACTCCTTCCGTTTTCAAGTAATCCCCTAATACTTTAGGATACATTAAAAATTGAAAGTTAAATATCATGTTGTCAATAATACTTTTCTTATCTATCATGCACAATACAAAAAACTATATTGATAACGCAACAAATACCCACAATATTGCTCCAACTCTCGTTATGAGCGCACTCTATCTTGTGTCGCCCCGCTAGCTCGGAGGCGCTGTGTTGTGGTCAATTGTTGCATTATCAATATAGTATTAGTATTGTGCATGATATATAAGTGGTATAGTATATTGACAACGTGATATCAATAATCTGTGTAGGTAATTACTTGAAAACGGGCGGAGTTTCTCCAATATTCCCTTATATATTCCCTTTAGACTGGGATGGTGGCGTCATCCTGTAATCCAGCTACTTGGAGGTCACGAATTGTGGATAGTTGTGAACGATCGGTGGGTGTAGTGTTCTCTTGTGTGGATTAACGTCCGCACTATTGAATACTGCGTTAATCCGCAAAGGCCATACTCATGATTAGACCAATTCATAATTCAGAGGCCGTGGTTCGAATTCCACGTGTAACTGTAGGTCCCTTAGTTGCCATCGGCTGTTGGGCTATTAATTAACAGTCCTGTCTAAGGAACATGTCAGCCTTAGTCAGTAACAAGACTACAAGATCGCGCCACAATCATCTTACACTCAATCCTCATTCATACTTGGCTTAAAATACCTACATTGTAGTATGTTCGCCATTTCAAAATCTAATCTAATCTTATCTTATCTTTAATATGTTCGGGTTACCACCACATTGACAGAAATAATCAACCAGATCTATTTAATTTTTAGTGATTTGCTTGTTTAACTTATTTTTTGTGAGATTTGCGGGAATGGTGTTGTTTGGAAGTACATACAGTGCACATCTGCTGCTTGGGTTTGAGTGTCTTTGTTGTTAGGTGGCTTGGAAGCAGGTTGTCTTCGCTTCTAGGTGGCTTGGTAAATGAATGGCTAGGAAATTTAATCGCTCAGTGGTTTAGTCACACGTTTTTTGTGTAACAATTATATTTATCACTGATTTTTACAATTTTATTTTCTTTCTATTGTATATGTAGTGTGTCTCATAAAACTGACCATCCTAGGTTGTTTGTGTGAACTACAAAATTTGTTACGTATAAGGTTACGTATAAAAAAATTAACGTGGACATTGTCATAAATGTATAAACTATACCTACGTTTCTATTTAGTATTTTACTAAAAGGGACTCATAAAATCCTATTAATATGTTACTCACAAAAAGGTGGTATCGAGCTTAAAAAAAATTAAATGCAACACTGTATATTGCTTGTATCTTGCAGATAAAATCCATATTGTAACTAATTTTTACCAATTAAGTCATGTTAGTTTCCTTATCTACAAAAATAATGAGCAGCTACTGTAAAAGAAAGATAAACACTTTGTAGGTTAGGTATGATACATTGAAAAAATACATAAATTCTGGCAACCGCTTGTTTTAATAAGGCTTATAGTATCGTATTCTGTAAAAAATAGTGAATGATTGAAACCGGTTTGGCGATAAAATACATAGATAGTTTCAGATGATTCGATCTAAAAAATAAATTTTACAAACACATTTATTAAGATGGTGAAAATTAAAGTATTGTTGTGCTTTATCGATCAAACGATTTTATTCAATTCTTATTAATACTTCTAATACTGTATCATGGGAATAGAAGAAATATAACTTTTATCATCTATGTTCTGGTGGCTCCTTGAATAAAAATTCTTTAAATATCATGAACAATCCCCAAGACATTCTTAGTAAAAAAAACGTGTGTAAAAAATTAACTAACGGAATTTTTTCTAATCATTTTATATATGTTTTAGAATATTTATACAGTTTCGTTTTTAGGCTGATTAAATTCAATATCACCTAATACCGACAAAGAGGGATCTTTTGTTCGATGTTGGGAATATTCGTTCGTTCCGTTGGCAGCCCTGCAACCGGCAAGTTTCACCGCGGAACCGCAGTGGGTACGATTTTCTCGGTCAGTCAGTCGCTAGCCGTCGTACTATACGCATCGTTCTCTTGTGTTCTTTACGTTATGTTTTGTATTGACACGGCATGCCTGTAAATTCCACATTCTATAATCAACTGTGATATCCATTTTTACTATTTACTGTAGTGACTTCCCAGACTATTTTTCAATATGTTGTTAATTTTCTGCTGTGTGTGTTTATTCCTGAGGATTTCACTTGGCATCGAAGTTGAAGACAGCGCTTCCCCCCGCAGGGAGGATAAGCTAAACACCACGGGTGAGTTTTATTACATTTATTTGTCGGAGTATGTTTTGAAAAGTGGTAACTAAAAGAATTTAGGGCCTTTCTTCATTTGTAAATTTATATTATGCTCTGTCACTGTTTCAAAACTCATTTATTATATTTGTAACATACAAAAAACTTTTATATGTGCTGATCTATAAACCTATTATTTTTAATCTATCAAATATTCTAGAACTACATTAAGTAACAATTTTTCGTCGTTTCCTGAAAGTAGTTTTAATGTCGAATTATAAATCGGTTGTGAATACGTTTCTTAATGTATATTTTTCGTTTGAATTGCGGTTATGGTCTTTTCAAAGCTATTTACTTTTTTTAAATAATTACATTCTTCTGTCGTATTTAAGTTTAACACATTGACAGAATGGCTCCCTGGCTTGAGAAAATATATATTATAATATTTTGCAACAATTCTTATTAGGCTAAATCAAAAATCAAATTTGGACTTCTAAAAATCAGTTTGTATTTTGGAATTCATTTTGTAGGCTGTAACTTATTTTTTTGACATGAATGTGTCTAAGCTGTGGGGGATGTTAGTAATTTTCCGGATATAAAGGTTTTACGGAAGTGACGTCATTGGTTATTAGAACAGCTGTCTAAAGGATTCCACTCAGACATTTCCGTGACCTTTTTCACACAGGGAAGTAAATACTGTATACATTTTTTGTTTATATTTATTTTATAAGCGTCTTAGGAATCCATAAGATATGAAGTTTTAGGTGTGTGCCCTGATGTGGGAATTAAGTTAATTTTCATTTTATGTACTGTATAGGTTAACGAATGACAAGATTTATTTTATTGCTATCCAATGTGAATATTCATGTGAGATATTCATATGGTCATGACTCCTCCAGTTATGCAAATATCAGTGGCGGATGCGCGGCGCCTGCATCGGAAACAGCTGATAACAGACTAGTCGCATTTCAATCAGCTGTTCTCTACGCTTCAAGCGTTTCACGACTACACGCTACCGCTCAATAGGATGCAATAAAGGATAGATATTGTGATAATGAATGTATCTAGGAGCTCATATATAACTCATATACAGTCAAACGTTGACGTAACGAATCTAAAGAGACTGAGTATAAAATATGTTGAGTCAAGGAATTTGCTTTGACGTTCTTGAAATTGAGGATACCAGATAATGGAGGTTAAAATTGCAATAACAAATTGAAGTGAATTTAACCTTCATAAAATACATGTGTTTTGAAATAAATTGTGATAGTAGTATTTAAAACTGTTTCAGAAACTAAACAAAGAGCAAATAATAAAGTTAAGAATAATTTTAACTAAGAAACTAACTCAACTTTAATTAATCAATTAATTATTTACCGTTTCAGTTTGTCCATCATTTGTACTGCTATTATACGCTCTGTATATTCAGTGTTTTTTGAACAGTATGGGCTGATCCGTCGGAGTGTAAGATTAAGTCACTGTTTGATTCGATGCGTAAAGATACATTTATGTTTACCAGTACCACTTAAAATTCATAGCGTCAAGGTTTTAAGCATAATTTATTCGTTAAAAAAGATAAAGTTGCCATTGTATGTTACACACAGTTTATGGGATTTAAAAATATTCCTTAAATCAAGGGATTAACGTAGTAGCGACGTCCTGTAATCCAGCTACTTGGAGGTCACGAATTGTGGATAGTTGTGAGCGATGGTCGGTGAGTGTAGTGTTCTCTTGTGTGGATTAACGTCCGCACTATTGAATACTACGTTAATCCATAAAGAACATCCTCATAATTAGACCAATTCGTAATTCAGAGGCTGTGGTTCGGATCCCACGTTAAACTGTAGGTCTATTAGTTACCATCGGTTGTTGGGCTATTAATTAATAGTCCTGTCTAAGGAATATGTCAGCCTTAGTCAGTAACAAGACTACAAGATCGCGCCCCACAATTCGTGACCTCCAAGTATCTGTAGTGGTGTACTACTACATGGCAGCACGGTCGGAACTGCAGCCAGCCGGAGCGTACAGTATACATTACCAGGCAGGCCGCGGTGTTTCACACAGTCGCTCATTAAGCCGTGTTTTGCCGGGTTGATTGCTGCGGGCAATTTCAGGTCCGTTGATGAACCCCATTATCTCCGGCCTGGCTGCGGTCGCTGTGCTGCCGCGCCGTGTTGAAGTGGTCGCTAGTGTACGTAGATGTTCAACCACTGTGTATTTTACGAGCCTTAGCTATACTATAGCCTTGTAGAAATGCCCCCGTTGAGGTATGAGTCCACTAGTTTACTAGAAATATTCAACCATTCTGTGTACATTTCTTTAAATGTCTTCATTTGCGTAAATTTAACTCTCCCAAGTGAAAGTTCAGGCGAGAGGTGAATAAAAACTAAAACTACACATTGTTCCCTCCTCGAAGTAATGTGAATTCCACTATATCTTGGTCAAAGGTCAACCTATAGGAAATAAACAACAATGATTTCTCCTCAAAGTAAGGTAAACTCCACCATATCGTAGGCAAAAGTCAACCTATAGGAAATATACAACACTGTTGTTCCTCCTCAAAGTAATGTGAATTCCACAGTATCGTAGGCAAAAGTCATAGGAAATAAACTATACTGTGGTTCCTCCTCAAAGTAATGTGAATTCCACCGTATCGTAGGCAAAAGTCAACCTATTCGGAAATAAACAACACTGTGGTTCCTCCTCAAAGTAAGGTAAACTCCACCATATCGTAGGCAAAAGTCAACCTATAGGAAATAAACAACACTGGTTCCTCCTCAAAGTAAGGTAAACTCCACCATATCGTAGGCAAAAGTCAACCTATAGGAAATATACAACACTGTGGTTCCTCCTCAAAGTAATGTGAACTCCACCATATCGTGGGCAAAAGTCATAGGAAATAAACAACACTGTGGTTCCTCCTCAAAGTAATGTGAACTCCACCATATCGTAGGCAAAAGTCAACCTATAGGAAATATACAACACTGTGGTTCCTCCTCAAAGTAATGTGAACTCCACCATATCGTGGGCAAAAGTCATAGGAAATAAACTATACTGTGGTTCCTCCTCAAAGTAATGTGAATTCCACCGTATCGTAGGCAAAAGTCATAGGAAATAAACAACATTGTGGTTCCTCCTCAAAGTAATGTGAACTCCACCATATCGTGGGCAAAAGTCAACTAACAGCAAATAAACCACGCTGAACATCACTGGTCTCTCCTCAAAGTAAGACGAATTCCTCCATATCGTGGGTAAAAGTCAACCGATAGCAAATAAACCACACTGAACATCAATGACCCCTCCTCAAAGTAAGGCGAATTCCACCATATCGTGGGCAAAAGTCAACCGATAGCAAATAAACCACACTGAACATCAATGACCCCTCCTCAAAGTAAGGCGAATTCCTCCATATCGTGGGTAAAAGTCAACCGATAGCAAATAAACCACACTGAACATCAATGACCCCTCCTCAAAGTAAGGCGAATTCCTCCATATCGTGGGTAAAAGTCAACCGATAGCAAATAAACCACACTGAACATCAATGACCCCTCCTTAAGTAAGACGAATTCCTACATATCGTGGGCAAAAGTTAACCAATAGCAAATAAACCACGCCGAACATCACTGGCCCCTCCTCAAAGTAATGTGAATTCCACCATATCGTGGGCAAAAGTCAACCGATAGCAAATAAACAACGCCACCGCCATCTGACCCCTCCTCAAGATAGGATCTCGGTCGGTGTACCTAGCCATTACGTAGTCCAGAGTCTGTAATTATTGCTTAATTAATGTTTGCCGGCGTCGGACAGCCGGACACTTTGCATAGTCGGCAATCCGGTTTGGCTCTCGTATCGGCCGTGTTTAATTTACCACTTAGGTTATATTTAGATCAAAATGTAATGCTAATAGCTTGTCTCGATACTAGACGCACTGATAGCCGTTAAATAAGTTTATTCTATGGAATAAAAACTGAAAGTACTTAGAATTAGCTCACTTTAATCGAAACGAAGTAGGTTGACTTCAGTATTAAACTTTTATCCTGTAAGAACATATAGTAATGAAGTGACATTGACGTTTTTGACAAGAGTCTGACTTCATTTCGAAATATTTCGTTTTAGCACCTTAAGAGCAACGTACATTTTGTGGCTGCATTACTGGTTACATTTGTAATCCCCTGGATAACCACTTAAATTTATTTTGTCACCTCAACCATCTTTTAAGAGTTCGTGAAACCAGTAAATTCTGTCATAAAATTAACAATATTGGTATTGTCTTAACACGGAATATTTCTTCGCCAGTAAGGCGAAAAGTAAAAGTAACGAAATGTCAAGTAATTTATTAACACCAATGGGATTCGAATTTCCAATAATAGACATTATTTGCGTGCATAACTTTACCAAGGATGTGTTAGCTTTGTTGATGAGTTGAAATTTACGTTACCCTCCGGATACTATGAAGTCGCGAGAAAAAACAAAACAGGCCCGACGATACTGCCTTGCGGAACACCCAAACATAACGGCTCAGCGGCGCCACAGTCCTGTTTGTAATATCAATAGAATTTGACCTCCCGGGATAGTCAACAGCCTGAATACCTGCGCCGTCGAGGTGAGGAAATAAATAATGAGGGAAATGGGGTCACGAGTAAGAGATTGCGGAACTGTGGACGTGGACGCAGTGGCCGCGACACAGGTGTATTTATAGACGGGGAATTACCGGACTTCGGACTACAATCCGGTCTTCTTGGTTTAGTACAAAGGAATCGTGGATTATTTCTCTGTGCATTTGAAGATCTCTTTTTAGCCTAATCTGAAGTGAAAGAAATTTCAACTACGCATATTAATTTTTCCACCACTTGTCACAGTGTTTTTTTTTGTTCTCTTACTTTTTTGTTGTAGAAAATAAAACAAATAAAATACTTAGCAGATCTGCTACTCAGCGAATTTCCAAATCAATAATTTGTATAAAATATGACATGTTTTATAAAAATTTTTCCATAAACATGAGAATTAATGTATTTTCCATAGTATTAACATGGGAAAGAGTGTGTAGGTTAGCAGCTGTGAGAACAGAAAGTAGTCATTTCTACCATAAATACTTTTTATTTAAACAATCATACCAAGTTAAATATCAACATCTGTCATAAAATAAGGTGTTTGCCTATTCCCTATATGATTAATATGGGAAAAGAATATGCAGGTTTGCTGCCATGATAAACACATAAACAATGATATTTAAGCATAAAAGGATAGATCTCAACCACATGAAGGCGAAATATCAAAGTTTCATAAAAAAATATTCATTAATATGGGAAATATTAATTTTTCCCTATCCTCCATAAGATTAACATTGGAGCCCCACAATACATCGTACTGAGTTTAGGTTTTTTAATATCTCGGTAACCGTTGGAGATAGAGAAAAACTTTAAGGAACTTAATTGCCCGACGATACTGCCTTGCTGAACACACCAACATAACGGCTGAAATTTAAAATTTGAAATTTTTAAAATCAATAGAATTTGACCCCATTTTGGGGTCAAAACCCCCCAAATACCTGCGCCGTCGATGTGAGGAATAAATAATGATGGTTGGGGTCACGAGATAAGAGATTGTAGGAACTGTCTACGTGGACGCAGTGGTCGCGATCGGACCATTTTTATAGACGAGAATTATCGTGTTCACAGACTACAATCCGGTATATTTACATACATTATACAAAGGAATCGTGGATTATTTTTAACGACTATTGTTTTTGGTTCTAGACACTAAATCTGAAGAAAGAAATAACATGGTCCCGGGCTTAATTTTTACCATGAGACCTAAGGTAATAGCTTACTTCCCTATGTTGTAGAATTCGCTAAAAAGGTAAAAGTTTATAGGAACAAAAGTAACCATACTGCAGCTGAAAAAAATATTTAAAACGTGGTTGGCTACCCTAAGCCGCTCTATATTTAGGCCTCAAAAGAATTTATATGGATGCGTACGTGTAACTCTATATACAAGTATGTCGGACGTCGCCAACAAGTTATATACACTTGGCGAAACCATGATGCTGTTAATTTCTAGTGAATAAATTATTCGTAATTGTATTACTTTGTTTTATAATTGATTACTTATCTCACAAAAGGTCGATGTTAGCGTGTAACCAAGCTTTTCCATTCCCTAATAAAACCCCCGATCAAAATAAATACGCCTTGCGTTGAAATTAACAAATATTTCCCAATGTTCAATTTAATTGCCTTTTCATTTGTTCACAATTAGGTGTACTGTGAAAATCCTACAGTTACTACAAGTTTATCATCTTTAAACTTAAAATCAAATACAAATCTATTCGAACCGTTCATAAAATACTAATTTCGTCATATATAGTTTTCGACAATAAAATGTGGGACTCAAGGTTAACGCACTATAACTAGAGCTTGCAAAGAGGTTTAAAGTGTTTCAGTGGTCATTGTTGAGTCAGAATGAGTCACGGGCTGTTATCTATACGACCGAGGGCGTTGATAACACGACAAGTTGAAACATGTCGCGGACTTATCTCTGGCAACCTCTCAAAATTGCACAATCCGTATTTTGTGAACGGATAAAAATTTTAGTATGTAACATAGACAATATCCTCCGCCATCTTGGATTTCAGTCCTATATGAACGATGTTAATACATTATGACCATTCCATAATCGTCAAATTTCGGATTATGTGTCATTTAAGTGTAACGTCTCCAAGGGAATCTAGGAAATTACATTTTCTACTTAATATTTATATTTACTTCCCTGTGGGAAATAGGTTAGATCATGGATATGTCTAAAGGTAATGTTTTCACTCCATCTAAACAGCTTTTCTTATTCTTTTATATTAAAAATTCAATACAATAGCTCTGGTGGTTTCTATGGAAACCTGTTACATATTTTCCATCTTAAAAATCGCCAACACCCTCCCAGAGCTAAGACATATCCATGTCAAAAAAGATTTTCTACCATAAAAAAAGGTAATTACTTGTTAATCATTGAATATCTGCGAGATTATGTTAACCGTATCTGCAAATAGAACAGAAAAATAATGTAATTCCCTAGATGACCTCTTCACCTTATCACCTTTAATTTTACGCGCAACACAAAACTGACGCAGTTCTTACTGAGGTAAAGCGAAACATTGCTTTATTAAGACAAAAAATACATTTTAATCAAACATTTTGCCATTAGGGCTAAGCAATGTCAGTCTTTGACAGAACTTCAAGAATTTTCTTTTGAAAAAATGGAAAACATTTTCGTTTGAACATATGTTGTCCATTAGGTCTCGTAATGAGGGTGAAAGTGATAGCAGATAGGTAAACTGACCTAATTTGTTATTGGAATTCTGCCGGGGAGACATGTAGGTGGCGCGTCAGTTGTTGGAGGTGAAAGCTACGATGGCGCCAGAGCTGGCTGGCATCGCCGTAGCTTTGGCCCGCTGGCACTGGCACTGGCACGAGTTGACCATTGCTGCGGTCCTGGCACTGGCGTACAGCCACGATCCGACCACGACAGGCCAGAACTATCCCAGGGTGTCTAGCAACAGGGAAAATAAGGAAAGGTCAGGGAATTTTAACCTGTATTAAAGTCAGGGAAAAGCCAGGAAATTTCTTCATTGGTCAGGGAAACTGTCCAAGTAAATCAATATTTTGTAAATGATTCAGAGCTTACAAATTTGGAATAACTGGCAAAATTGAAAATCTGAGTTAGTGAGTTTAGTTTTATATATAGCAGATACCATTCTTTCTTTTTCTACTCATCAGCGAGCCGGTTTGGAAGTGAATGAATAGTGATTGTCGACGTATGCCATGTATTTCTCTTGTTCGCTCTCTAATTAATGTGATTCTGTTTATTTGTACGTTTTAATTTAACAATTTGATTTTGTTCGTGAATTAGTACATTGTAATAGGTACCGTACTAATTTTGTCTTTGTTTTAATGGTTTCTCCATGTTGTATTTAAAAATTAAACGATAGTAGCACACGTTTTTAGTCAGGGTGCTGTATCTGATAAGGAAAAGTCAGGGGAAACTCAGGGAATTTCCTTATGATGACTTGTTAGAGACCCTGTATCCGTTATGCCAAAATAAGGAAAACATATGACTTTTATTTTTATATAGGCCAAGCAATTAACGCTTTTTAAATAAAGATTTCTGTAAAATTAGTCTACCTTTACTCGATTTTATTGCTATTTTCACGTGCGATATTGCAGGTCTAAGCACTACTTGGGAAAAGTACATAGAAAACTGTTTTAATCTTTCAAGGACACAACATTTTTTACCTAAGCCAATATGTTAACATTTTAGTTCTCTTGAAATCAACTACAATTCAAAGGGTATATTGCACAACTATGAAATTCACAGAACTCAAGACATTACCATTATTAACAATCGAACACATGTATCCCTTCAAACACAAATATTCAGTTCTTGTTCGTTCTTATGAGATGTGAAGACAGCTCAGGCACTTCTGCAGACCCGTGTACCCAAATGAAACTCCAGCGAGTCTAAGTTTTGAGTTGTTGAAAAAATATAGTTCGCCAAGGAAACTCTACGTGAGCTATGATGAACTCCCGCTTGCATTAAAATAGACAAATCCCTAGTCTTGCCTTGTGTCGTTGCATAAAACACTTTCTTGGATATAATTTTGGCTGGCGAGTTCTCTCGTGTTGCAAGCGGTTTGACGGAAAGCTGAAAGCTCGCCCCAGACGGCTCCGGGAATAGAAGCACTTAGTCTGGGCCGGGGCAATTTACAGCTGTGCCGGCCATGTGGCTGGCGCCGGCGGGGATGGGGTGGCTCCCTGTCTACCTGTGTGAGGATAACTACCTACCCCTATACTAGGCGTAAAGACCGAACGAGACTTTCCAATTCTACCACTTGTTTGAAATTTAGTGTTAATGATTTATGAGTAAACTTATCTAGACATCTTGATGAATATGACTCTTCACTTTGGTGTAACGTGTTTCATTCTCCAGAAGAAAGGTCTTTGTGAGGACTCTACAGACGAGTCTCTTTCACAGACCTTTAGAGACGTTTGGAGACGGTTGTGTCAGAAAATGTAAAACACGTCAACAAGTCTAGCAGATGGCGACGTACCCAGATAGGTATTTTAAGCTAAGTAAGAATGGGAAATTATCGTAAGATTATTATGAACTTGAAGTCTTGTTGTTGACTAAGGCTGACTTGTTCCTCGGAGATGCCTGCTAATTAATAGCCCAACAACCAATGGCATCTAAAGGACATATAGTTTAACGTGGAATCCGAACCACAATTTTGCTCTGAATTATGAACCTTCTAATTATTGTGAACGTCGTATTTGCGGATGAACGCAGTATTCGATAGAGCGGACGTTTATCCACGCAATGGAACATCACATCCACCTTCAATTGTTCATAACTATCCACAATTATGGTTGTGTATGGCAAAGATTATCCCAGATGTGAATCCTTGGAATGAAAGGTACAAAATGTAATTACTGTGAGTGACATAGTTGATAAAATAAAAGCTCAAACAACTTACTCCTAGTATCGCTGTAACCTCTGTTTGTGATGCCATAAAACTGTAAAAAAGGAATAATAAAAATTGCCATCTCCGTGGAGGGACGGTGTAGTGGTGGGTAATTGTATATTTAATCAGCAGAGATGGGAGAGATAGCGAGCGATAGACAGACATCGGGCCGCCATGCGCATGCGCCGTGCCAGAGCATGCGCAGGCACACATGGTTCACTGACTACGCACACGGCCGCGCCACCGTCGCTGCTCCTCGATCCATCAATCCTTGTCTGATTTCGTCGATTAAATCTACTTTAAATTAATTGATCAAACGGACAGTCGATTATTGAAATGACATTATATGCATTAATAGATAAGTTATCATTTTCGATTTATCTCATTGAGGATTTTGGTAGCTCGTTTTCACTTAATTAAAATTGTCTAAAGAAACAGTGTCAACATTCTTGCGGAAGTTGAGATACAAAATTTAACAGTTTTTTTCGAAATAAATTTACATGACCCAAGTTTCAAAATACAGTTGTGTCAATGTCATTCAGGACTCTTAACGAAGTCATTTGAACGGACTTTTTTCAAAAAAGGCCTATATAATGTACTGTGTTGGTATCTACTGTGCACAATCTCAAAGACCAACGTGAGTTTTTAATGTGGTTTGTATTACTGTGTTTAGTGTATTTGGATGTAAATTTAACATATCGTGGTGTGTCCTGTGGTCCAGCTACTTTGAGGTCACGAATTGTGGATTGTTGTGAGCGATGGTCGGTGGGTGTAATATTCTCTTTTGTGGACTAACGTCCGCACTATTGAATTCTACGTTCATCCGTAAAGATCATCCTCATAATTAGATTAGTTCGTAATTCAAAGGCAGGACTTTGTTGGGCTATTAATTAACAGTTCTATCTAAGGAACATGTCAGCCTTAGTCAGTAACTAGACTACAAGAACGTGCCACAATCATCCTACACTCATTTCTCACTCATGCTTGGCTTAAAACACCTACCTGGGTAGGTCGTCATTTAATTAACTAACATTTATTTAAAAAGATTAACAAAATTTTCTAAAAGAAATTGGGTATTTAATTTAATAAAAGTCATTCTGTTCGTTCAAAAT